>PVHT020000175.1:17044741-17070475 GCA_004024745.2 Catagonus wagneri
TTTTTTTTTTTTTTGGTCTTTTTTGGGCACACCAGCAGCATATGGAGGTTCCCAGGCTAGGGGTTGAATTGGAGCTACAGCCACCAGCTTGCATCACAGCCACAGCAACCTGGGATCTGAGCCACATCTGTGACCTACACCACAGCTCATGGCAATGCCGGATCATTAACCCACTGAGCAAGGCCAGGGATCGAACCCACATCCTCACGTATATTAGTTGGGTTCTTAGCCTGCTGAGCCATGGCAGGAACTCCTCGATGAATTTTGATTTGAGCCATCATGTGCCTGGCACAGAGCCAGACTGTGAGGACCCAGGGGTAAGAGGTCCCAGCCTCTGCCTTGTATGCTCCTCCCGCCCCCCGCAAGCCCTGGGGACCCCCTTTGGGTGGGGGGGTGTCCAGCAGGGCTCTGCTGTCTCATACTCTAGGCCTTAGCCTCTCAGATTCAGCTTCAAGCTCCTCCACGGAACCATACCTACCCTGAGATCAGTGTCACCCGCAGCTGAGAAGAGGTGAAAGCACCACGATGATGGGGTCCCACCCACAGGTGCACTGAGACAAATGCAAGCCCCGTCAACCCCCTCCCCACCGGCTTCCTGGGGCACTTACCCAAACGCTTTCCATGGCCTTGTCAATTTTGGAATGTCTCGGCTCAGACTTCATGCTCACAGCCAACGCTAAATGTTCTTCAGCCTTCTTCCATTCCTCCTTCTTGGCGAACATGAACGCAATGTTATATAACACCTAGAAAAGCACAGGCCACGACATACAACTTGAGGGTGCTCCAAATCTAGGGACCAGGCAGGGAAGAGCTTGCACCTGTGCTCCCGGAATGATGCCTGGCAACGTTCCCCCACTTCCCAGCTCTCCTGGGAGTATCCAGAATCCAACACCATCACTCTTGCTACTGAGTTATGTCCAATGCGAGGACAGTGTGAAGAAAACCTCAGGGAGTACTTAAGTCCCACATCGTGTGCCTTCTTTCCACAACCAAGTAGGTCAGGAGGGAGAAGAGCTACTGTGTTGTTTTAGTATCAAGAACAGTGACGTGCTCCAGGCCCCTTGAAGAGTTAGGAATAAAATACATGCACGTGTGGAGTTCCCTGGTGGCCTAATGGTTAAGGACCCGGCACTGTCACTGACATGGCATGAGTTGGATCCCTTGCCCGGGAACTTCCACCTGCCACAGGTGCGACCACAGAATAAATAAATAAAATACATGTGTGTGGCCACTGAGACCAGCTCCTGCCACTTGCCCTTAGCTGAAGGACTGGACAGGAGCGGGATGGATGGAGAGAGGGCTCCAGGCGCATCGTCTTGTGCCAGCACCCACAGAACTCTGTCCAGAATGCAGGAGTAACAAGGCCGGGATGTAGTCGTGTGGGCAGGAGGAAACTGTGGGCAAAAGTCTCCACTGGAGCTGGAAAAAGACTAGGCATAAACCCTCGGCAGCGTTTCACATTGGGTGGGAGAAAAGTCAAGATGGCAATTAACAAGCAGGGTTTACTTTGCTTCTTTTTCGCGACAGTACGGCAAGCTCTTAGGGCTCTCCGTGTGCGGAGACTGAGCTGAACAGCCAGAGCCACTGCCAGCTTTCCACAGGTGAAAGGGATCAGAGTTCCCCCCCCCCGCCCCCGGCCACCCGCGATGGCCTGGGGGTGGGGTGGGGGCAGTTCTCCAGGGCGTCAGAGAGGAGATGCAGCTGGTCAAGTGAGGCCTGGCTGGAGAGGGGGACTGTTGGCCCTCCAAGCCATAACACATGGAGACGATGGAGGTACCTGAGGCTTTTTGCTAGAATGTGGTCTCAGCTTCATTGTAAAATGGTGACATTTGTGTTTCTTGCCTCCAGATTTTTGCAAGAAATTAAGGAATTCACAGAAAGCACAGAGTTCAGTTGCTTGGCCCCTGGTAGGTGCTGAAAAGATACTCTTTACTATCATTAGCCTTTCTGCGGAACCGTCCTTGGGACTTGCCAGGAGGCTGAGCCAAGGGGTCTTGTCTGCCTTCTGCGGGAGAGACACGATGGCCACGTGGTTTGCAGGAAGACCACGAGGCTGCGTTTGCAGACTGACGCCGTCTGGAGATACTCTGTGCTTGTAATCACAAGGCTAAACCTATGCGGGACTTTGGGCTCCTGGCAATCAGGGCTGCCTTTTGGAGGCAGTGTCAGTGTCATCGTCCTCATCATCATCACCAGCATCAGCATCGATACCATTTACCGACCACCCATACGGTCCAGGCACTGCATCTGCCTTATCTCTAAGCCTCACAACCACCGTACGGGACAGGGGCCTCCCTTCGATGCTTCCGTCGTCCTTCCGCAGCACTTCCCTTGTCCTCACCTCATCACCTCACATCGCACGGGACTGGGAGCTTCTGGCCGCTGACACCTTGTCCTGGGGACCCCTGGACCTCTACGGTCTGACACTAGCGGGCATTACAAAGGCATGCAAAAGGCAATGAATTTATCAGTGAATGTGTGTGAGGTCAGTACTCAGCCTTTCTTTACAGATCTGAGGAGCCCGAGGCTCAGAAATGACACATACCTCACCTAGGTTTATACAGCCAGTAAGTGTCGGATGGGGAGTCCATCCCTATCTCTCTGAGCCCAAAGTCCATGCTTTCAGTGGCAGCCTAGCTTCCAAGATGGCCCCGGAGACCCTCACCTCCTGGTACCCACCCTCCAGTGCAGTCCCTTCCACCTCTAAGGGAGCTGGCCTGTGTAGCCAATAAAAGATTATGGAAATGGAGGGGTGTGACATTGGAGGATAAGTTATAAAAGACATCGACATTCCGTATTACTTTCTCTTGGATCATTACTTTCTCCGGGGGAAGCCAGCTACCATGTCATGACAGGGCCCAGGCAGCTTTATGAAGAGGTTCACGTGGCAAAACTGAGTTTCCTGCCAACGAATAGCACTAACTTGCCAGACATGTACGTCACCTTAAAAGTAGACGATCTGGAGTTCCCGCTGTGGCTCAGCGATAATGAACCTGATTAGTATCCATGAGGACATGGGTTCGATCCCTGGCTTCACTCAGTGGGTTAAAGGATCCGGTGTTACCATGAGCTCCCCTGTGGGTCACAGATGTGGCTCAGATCTGGCATTGCTGTGGCTGTGGTGTAGGTCACAGACACGGCTTGGATCCAGTGTTGCTGTGACTGTGGCATCAGCCGGCAGCTACAGCTCTGATTCAACCCCTAGCCTGAGAACTTCCATATGCCGCAGGTGCAGCCCTAACAAACAAACAAACAAAAGTAGATGCTCCAGCCCCAGTCAAACTTTCGGATGACAGCAGCCCTGCCAACCTCGTGACTGCAACCTCCTCAGAGCCTCTGGGCCAGAGCCACCCAAGTTTGGGTTTATGACTCCAGGAACAGAGATAATAAACAGTATTATTTTAAGTCACTATGTTTTAGAGCAATTTGGTATTCACCTACAAACTCTTCTCTGTACCCGTCTGTCACTTACATCATAAGCTGGTTCAGGGTCTAATCTGAATAAAAAGAACAGTTCAGCAAGGCAAGTACAGCTGAGTATCAGCAAGGCAAGTACAGCTGAGTAGCCGGATTGGTTTTAAGAGTTAGTGGCCGGTGCCGGACGGGAACCAAGCCCTGGGGCAGAGATCTGGACTTCCTCCCGGGCTGCCCCTGAGCCTCAGTGAGCTACTGTTCTGCGTACGTGTCTGGCCCAGCCCACTGCTGAGCACGCGTGCGGGAAGAAAGGAGAACTCAAGACCATTCAAAACTTCCTCTTTGGGAGCTCCCTGGTGGCCTAGCAGCTTAAGGGTCCAGAGTTGTCACTGCTGTGGTGCAGGTTCCATCCCTGGCCCAGAACTTCCGCATGCCGTGGGCATAGCCAAAAATTTTTTTTTTGCCTTTTGTCATTTTAGGGCCGCACCCGTGGCATGTGGAGGTTCCCAGGCTAGCGGTCTAACAGGAGCTGTAGCCGCCAGCCTTCGCCACAGCCACAGCAACGCGGGATCCGAGCCGTGTCTGCAACCTATACCACAGCTCACGGCAACGCCGGATCCTTAACCCACTTGCGGATCAAACCCGCAACCTCATGGTTCCTAGTCGGATTCGTTACCCTATGCGCCATGACGGAAACTCCCCAAAATATTTTTTTTAAAAAAGTCCTTTTTGGTTTTCAGCTACCTTCTCTTCAGACCTTTTCTAGCAACAGGTTTTTATGACTCTATGACTGGAAAAGCCATATAGACTCTTTTCTAAAAGTATGGCGTGATATTTCAGAACCGTGGTGGGGAGGAAGGGGTGTCGTTGCAAGTAGGGAAGTGACTGGAATGTCCTGTGTGGCAGACAGGACCCTGAAATGCCCAGCCCCACTTGCAGAGAGGCCCGCACAGCCAGTATTTCTTCTCCCCTGGGTCTTTCCGACTCCAACCACAGAGGGGGGGTTCCTCCCGTGGATTCTGCTTTGATCCTTTCTCTAGTGCAACTCAGTCCCTCAGCCCTTTACCCTGTGCAAGGGGTTCCCCGTCGGGGAGAGCTGGCAGCGGCTAGAGATATTTGAGGCTGTCACACGGCGGGTGGGGTGCTACTGGCATCTACTGGCACCCAGAGGCCAGGGTTGCCGCTCACATTCTGCAACACACAGGACAATCCCAACGACAAAGAATGATCTGGTCCAATGTACCAACAGGGCCACGGCTAAGAGACTCCACTCCAGAAGCTGGCCAAATGCCAGCCAGTTCCCACCACGAAGCCTCATTTCCCTGGACTGGGACAAGAGAAGGAAGTCGCTATCCTGCCACAGGGTTGGATGGGGACTCTGTCTCCAGGGGACCAGGCATCTCTGGATTCTGTTATTAGCTTTGAGTGAGCCTTTGGACATTTGGCTTCTCCTGTCCTGAGAAACTAAAGCAAGGGGAATTTTTGGGGGGGTAGGGGTGGGCCAAAGGAGAAAAAATAGCTTTTATCGCTTTGCCAGGCAAAAGAGGCCAAGAGCAGACTAATGCCCTAAAGACTGGGCCCGCCCGGGGGGAGGGCTTGTTTCATCAATTCTTCTAGATAAAGATCTAGTTGTTTTTTTTTAATTAAAGTACAGTTGATTTACAATGTGCTAATTTCTGCTGTACAGCAAAGTGGCTTAGTTATACAAGTATACACTTTTTATTTTTTATTTTTATTTTTTGCTTTTTAGGGCCACACCCGCAGCATATAGATTTCCCAGGCTAGGGGTCGAATCGGAGCTGTAGCCACCGACCTACGCCACAGCCACAGCAATGCAGGATCCGAGCCGCATCTGCGACTGACACCCCAGTTCACGGCAACGCCGGATCCTTAACCCACTGAGCGAGGCCATGGATGGAAACTATTCCTCATGGACACTGGTGGGTTTTGTTACCGCAGCCACTAGGGGAACTCCTGAGTCTTTTCTTAAGGGAAAATCTGAGTCCCCAGACAAGGGACAGCCGCTGAGGCATCAAGAGAGCACAGTGCATTTGAACTGCCGCTGCTGCTCAGCCCAGGCTGGGCCCTTCCGCCTTACCTCACAGGCAAACAGCTTGAACTGGAGCCCCAGGATCTTGTAGTCGATCAGCTGGTTCCCTCGGAGCTGAGTTAAGGCCTCTTTAAGGTCTTTAATGGCAGAATCGTATCTGCAGGAAAGAAACCAGCTCAGGGCACGGAGCAACAAGGAAAAAATCACACGTTTGTCAGCATCCCTCTGCCCACCCGTCTCACTGGGACAAGGAGCCCTTTCAATCCCTGTTGACCCGCTCTGGTTTTTCGCCATCCCTGAGCCCAGGATTCCATAGGACCCGGTATGAACATGGCCCCGGGGGCCGTGCAGCCCAGCAACCCCGCCAGCCTCCTGGCCTCCCGCAGGCACGGGGATTTTCGTCTCTCTTGGCTGCACACAGCTTCCACCTTTCTGACAACCAGCTTGTCACTTCCCAAGAGAGCCTCATTCTCCCCTGAGCAGAGCAGCACCTGCCCCCCCCTGCGTCCCCGCCAAGCCTGACGCAGATCCCCAGGGGCCTCCTCACGGCCTCTGATGTCACCCTCCTGCCCAGAGCCTTGTCCTCTGGCTTTTGAATCCAACTTAGCTCTTAATTCAGTGGTCCGTGTAGTCTCCTGTCTCCACCCTCCTCCTCCACACACTTTGGGAAAAAAGAATATAGAAAGCATCAAGAAAGCCAGAGACGTTGCCGGGAGCTGTCATGTAGGTTGCAGATGTCGCTCGGATTTGATTCGACCCCTAGCCTGGGAACCTCCATATGCCGCAGGTGCGGCCCTAAAAAGCAAAAAAAAAAAAAGAAGCCAGAGAGAGCATTTCTAACGCTGCTCCGGGCACTGCCCTTCTGCTTTGTTGGGCTGGTGTTGTGCTCCTGGCTCAAGGTGGATCAGGGCTGCTGTCACTGGATTCATGGCAAAGAATGGGGCTGACCACATCGGCAGTGCCCACGGGGGTGTAGACAGGACCTGGACCAGACACTGCCAGGCCTGCCCCTGACCTCCACAGAGGCCCTGGTGACAGGGAGCCATTGCTGGGCAGCAGCAGGTAGGAGCAGCAAAAATCAAGCAACCTCACCCCCATCCCCACCCCCGCCTGGCAGGACCAAATCTAGGTGTCTGGTTGTGGCTCCCACCCCAACTGAACCAAAAGTGCCTAAGCCACTGTCTGACCCAGAGCTGCCCAGGGGGGCTTCTCTTGGAGGCAAGCCTGGAGTTTGGACACTGTCTGGTGGGCGCCCTCTAGAGGCAGTTTGGTGTAATGAAGGCACCCCCACAACAGGGGCCAAGAGACTGGGACCAGATCCATCAACCCTGCAACTGGGAGGCCCTGGCAAAACTGTTTCCCTGATCTCAGCATCCTCACTGACACGATAAGGAGCGCATTGTGCACAAGCAGCATATTCTGTTCAAAGGAGCATAGAACATGAGGTGCTTGCTCCTACGCGGTCCTGGATCAAATGTCTCAAGTCAAACCCACATGGACTTGAGTCCTGGTTCTACCACTTACTAAGGACAAGTTACTTAATTTCTCTGTTTCCTCTTTTTTTTTTTCTTCTTACAGCTGCACCTGTGGCATATGGAATTTCCCAGGTTAGGGGTCAAATCAGAGCTGCAGTTGCCAACCTGTGCCACAGCAACACCGGATCCGAGCTGCATCTGTGACCTATGCCACAGCTCACAGCAATGCGGGATCCTTAACCCCTGAGTGAGGTCAGGGGTCCAACCCGCATCTTCACTGACACTGTTGGGTTCTTAACCTGCTGAGCCACCGTGGGAAATCCGTTTCCTCATCTTTACAATTAGAGAATAATAACGCATGAAACAGTCAGGTGCTCAGGAAGTGCCTGGCACACTCAATAATTCACTATTATTAATATATATTTTTTTCATCTGCTGAAACTCTGGCAGTTAAATGCATATACCATGTTTACTTGACACTGTATACTGTGTTAACTATTAAAGGGAGTTAAAAATAGACAGATGTAGGAGTTCCCATTGTGGCTCAATGGGTTATGAACCCGACTAGGATCCACGAGGATGCGGGTTTGATCTTTGGCCTCACTCAGTGGGTTAAGGATCCGGCTTGGCCGTGAGCTGTGGTGTATGTCACAGATGTGGCTCGGATCCCACGTTGCTGTGGCTGTGGCGTAGGCCTGCAGCTGTTGCTCTGAATGGACCCCTAGCCTGGGAACCTCCGTGTGCCATGGGTGTGGCTCTAAAAGGCAAAGAAAAAAAAAAAAACCGTCAAAAATGCTGATTGTAAAACCAATTAAAAGCACACAGGCCATTCCTTAAGAAATGAGAAGCACTTCAAGCTGTTCACGTACCCTTTCGGGCATTCCCTGGGAGGGGAGACAGTAAGCATCCCCGTCCTTGTTTCTAAGCCGGAAGACGGAGGGAGTGGCTCTGAGTCACTGAGCCAAGAAGTGGGGCTGGCAGATATGCCGGTGTCCTGTTTCTTGGGCAGACGCGATTCCGTGTCCCACGCCTGTTTGTGGGAGCGAGGACGGTCTCGGAGGGCACACTGTCAGCATTCATTACGTGCCTTCCTCCCTGGCGAGCTGGCTCAGCAGATGCGTTCCAGCTGTGAAGCGACACCGCCCAACAACACCCTCCTCCTAATTCTGCCCATCACAATGGCTAAAGATCTGGGCCGAGTGGGAGGGGACGGAGAAAGAACTGATGTTAATCAAAAGGCTCTGTGTTTAAAATGGGATGGGGTCCCCCTAATAGCTGTCTGTTTGGAAAACGGTCTTTGATAGCATTGCCCTGACTGCCTGCCGCCAGCCTGAGGATCAGCCCCCCTTATTTAGCCAGAGCTGTTCCCCTGGGGTGTCTGCTCTGACACACAGCTCAGCTCCCCACTGCACGGGTCTGAATAAGCCTAGTATGAAAATTCCAAAATAGCCTTCAGCCCCTTGTGCGGGGGCAGGGTGGGGTGCAGCTCAGCTCCCGCCTCCCTCCAGCCCTCTGCAGGAATTTTCCTCCACGTCATTTGCAACCCAAGGCGTACCCTATGAGGCCAAGGGGCTGGCAGCTTCCCCTGATTCCAGCGGTTTCTCACGCACACCTGAATGGCACCCTGCCTGGCCCCTTGGCTGTGCAGGGCTCAGCAGTACAGCGGCAACTCGCTGATGCTTCTCACCAGCTCTGAGCCCCAGAGGGCCCCTAATCTTCATTTCCATAACGCTCCCTGGAAAGGGTTCTTAGTAACCACCCAGGTTCCCAATTGTTCCTGTACTGCCAGTGCCTCCTGCAGCCTAGACTCCTGCAGCCCACACACTTGTGTGGGAATGATGGAAAGAGTGAGCAAGCTGAAACGAATCAAGATGTCAAACATCTCCGCACCAGAGGCTTGGGCCCGTCCTTTCCCATTTCAAGACATCAGGGAAAAGGCTTTTCTGTATTGCCTCCTTGGGCAGCCCCACCTAAAGGGTCTCATCAGGGCCCCAAGATTCATAAGGTCAGGGTCGGAAAGGCCCCTTGATCTCCCCTGCTCTTTCGGATGACAGGGGCCGAGGGTCAGAGAGGTGAGATTCAGCCAGCCCTCTGCCTGCTCAGAACGACTCTTCGTTCTGGTGGAAGTTGACGACAGAAGACCAACCCAACACCACCTGAAAGTGCGGAAAACTGAGAGAAAAAGAAAACACCTGTAACATTTCCTCCTTAAGACAGGGCCCTCTGTGGTCTAAAAGAATTTCTAACACACATTAAGAAGCGATTGTACTGGAATTCCTACTGTGGCTGAGGATTAAGAACTTAATTAATATCCATGAGGACGAAGGTTCAATCCCTGGTCTCACTCAGTGGTTTAAGGATCTGACGTTGCTGTGAGCTGTGGTGTAGGTCGCAGACGAGGCTCAGATCCCAAGTTGCTGTGTCTGTGGTGTAGGCCGGCACCAGCAGCTCTGATTTGACCCCTAGCCTGGGAACCTCCACATGCCGCTATGTGCGGCCCTAAAAAGCAAAAACAAAAAAAAAAGACAGAGAGAGAGAGGTGATTGTTTTAGGTCCCTGTGACACTTATCTAAAATTGTCTCCTATAGCACTGGCCCTGTTCTGCCTTGCATTAGTTACTCCATTTGTGAACTGCTTCTTCCTTTTTTTCCCCTATTTTCTGCATGTGGAAGTTCCCAGGCAGGGATCAAATTTGACCACAGCAGTGACAACACCAAGTCCTTAACCTGCCGAGCCACCAGGAAACTCCCCTTTTTGAATGTATAAGTTCCTTAAGCAGAGGCTGTATTTCACCCACGTTCATTGCATTAACTCCATAAGCATTTATTAACTACTACGCTAGATACTGAAATACAAGAGTGAATACGTATTCTTCCCTCATGAGCAGCGGAGGAGACAAATACACAGGCAGACATCTGTCACAGGGGAGACAGGTGTGATGAAATGAGGCACAAAAGAGAGTGGTCTCCGCCCTCACGGATGAGAGTTCCTCGGGCAAAGGCGGGAGGCTATGAGGGGTGGGCAAAGCCTCAACCACAGAGCAAGAGGCGAGGGCAGCGGCCCTGTGCCCCATAGTAACGGGTCCACTGGAGGTTCTTAAGCAGATCACGCTTCCTTTTTAAGGAGATCATTCTGGCATGTGGGTGAAGGCAAGACTGGTGGCTGGGAAATCGGTTTGAAAGTGATTGCAATAGACCTAGTGAAAAATGAGGTCAAAACCAGGGTGGTATTTGTAAAGAGGAGAGAAATGGATGCATTGAAGAAAGACCTGAGAGGTCAACTTGACCAGGTTTAGGAAAAGAGATGTTCTCAGTGGATCCCAGGTAGATACTCGGTGGCTGGCTGGCTTCGGATGGAGGTCAGCGCCATGGGAGAGGGTGGGAATACCCTAAGAGTTCACGTACGATTTTCAGGGGACACTGAACCCCCTGAAACTGCGCATAAGAGTGTGTATATGCTTGTGTGTGCTTTCATGGGAAGACAGCCCATAGATTTTGCTATTTAACCACCGCTATAGTGATAAAAGGGGAAAGAGTCAGGAGCTGAATGCTGGGGAAGGGGGCGGGGGACAGCAATGCCAATGGATTGAGCTAAAGGAAAAGACGCAGCTGGGGGCCAAGAATAATGTCTCCTTCATATCATTTCCTCAGTAGATAACTGCTGAGTTAAAGATAAAATTTGGTAGATCCTTCTCTGAGACTTAACGATGACCAATCACAGACTAATTAAATCCTGGGTCTTATTCCTGGATCTTTCTAAGATCTTTTTGACTGGCTCAAGAAATGAGCTTTTCAGATGCTGGGACTTCTGGGCATTTCACATAAAAATGTCTTCTGGGAGCCTTTCCTCTCTGCCATCTGTCTCTCCTCCTTAGAGGTTATTAGAGCTAATTAAAGGGTGGCCTCAAGAGGAGGAAGGTTTTGTTGTTGTTTTTTGTTCTTTTTTGTCTTTTTAAGGCCGCACCTGCAGCATATGGAAGTTCTTGGGCTAAGGGTTATAATCGGAGCTGCCGATGCCTACGCCACAGCCACAGCCACGCCAGACCCAAACCCCATCTGCGACCTACACCACAGCTCATGGCAACACCAGATCCTTAACCCGCTGAGTGAGGTCAGGGATCAAACTCCTATCCTCATGGATACTAGTCAGGTTCTTAACCCGCTGAGCCACAGTGGGAACTCCCAGAGGAAGGTACTGATCGGTTTCACGATAACCCCCATTTTCTGACAGCTCAGGACCTCTCAGTAGTAGGCCGCCACGCGTGCTCCCTTATTGGCCAAAGTATCCAACCAGCTCTGCCCAGGCTGCCAGTCACCAGGGACACCGGTGGGGGCTACGCCAAGCCTGTGGTGGTTATGCGGGCTCACTGTGAGCCGTGACCCAGCTGATTTATAAGTGGGCAGCAGGCCTGCCTTCCCTCTCCAGGGAGGGTGTCTGCCTCGTGCTGAAGGACTGTGTGACTGCCCAGAGACGCTCCGGCCGGGCTCCCCAACAGAAGCTGGGATGATACTTCTCAAACGCCCAGTCTAGCCACCCAAGACCCCCTGCGTACTTCCCCAGACCGCGCGACACCGGACCACTTACTTCTCCGTCTGGTAGTGCAGCATCCCCCGCTGGAAGTAGGCCACGGCCAAGTGCTTGTCTCGGTCAATGCTTCTGGTGAAGGCCTGTGGGGGAGAACGGCCAGGTGGTGAGGCGGTGGGAGATGAGCCAGAGCGAGGCAGGAAGGGTCACGAGAACAGGGGGTGTCTTGAAGGTGACAAGAGGCTTAGGGATCAGGCTTTGGGGCAAACGCCCTGTGTTGTCACTTCCTAGTGGCTGGTTACCTAATCTCCTTGATTCTTAGCTTCCTCCTCTGTGCACTGAGGGTGCTCATAGCTGCTTTTCAAGATTACTGACAGGATTAACGAATTAATCAAATTTGAAAATAACACATTAAAACGTTATAGACAGCACTGTATTTTTTCATAAATTTATTACAGAAATACACTAAGGTAATGATCAATGTATCTGTCCTCATTGCATTTTTTTTTGTCTTTTTGCCTTATCTAGGGCCGCTCCTTAGGCATATGGAGGTTCCCAGGCTAGGGGTCTAACAGGAGCTGTAGCCGCCGGCCTACTGCCACAGCCACAGCAACGCGGGATCCGAACCGCATCTGCAACCTACACCACAACTCACGGCAATGCTGGATCCTTGACCCACTGAGCAAGGCCAGGGATCGAACCCGCAACCTCATGGTTCTTAGTCGGATTCGTTAACCACTGCGCTATGATGGGAACTCCTCATTACGCTTTTTTGTTTTGAAATATTATACAATTAAAATGATAAGAATTCATAGAGAAGGCTGGAAGTGAGGACTCAAGCATAAAACCAAAGAAAGGCAGGGGGAATGAGAGGCCAGAAGCAGGGGAACACACAGGGAGAAACCTCGAGCAGGGAGGGGAAGCGGGGGCGGGGAGCAGGGCTGCACAGCCCGGGAGGGAGCCCGAGGCAGGAGGCCGGAGCCAACAGCCCCCAGGGGCAGAGCTGCGCCCGCAGCAGCTGCTGAGCTTTGCCAACCTCTTCACCCGACAGTGTGCGCTTTGTCTCCAGCAGCCCCTGGAATCTGCAGTACTGTTTGCTCAGCCTCTGGGCAGGCCCCTGAGAGGAGGTGGGGGCCCTCCTGTGCTCCCGACCCCACACTCTGCGAGGCTTGGCAGGCCGCCCGGCCATTCCAAGGGGCCCCTCCCTCCCTCTGCCAGGGCGAGGAGGGCTGTGGGAGCAACTAGGGCCTCCCAGGGCCTGGGGAGTCAGTCACCTGTCCCCACCACCTTGCAAAGACCTGCAGAAAAAGGTGAAGATGAACAAGGAACATTTTTGCTGTCAAATCGGGTTGTGACGATTTTTGCACACCTATAATTGTAATAAAATTCATTCAGTAATGGGGGGGGGGAACATTTACCCAATGGCGTGAAGTTACACGGCACTTTAATAGCTGGAGCCTTACTTAACCCTCGTGGTGTCTGACTTCTCCAGAAGCTGCGTGTCAGACATCTGCAGGACTTCCTCAAGACCAAAAGCCCAGAGAGAGGCGGAACTGGCATTCGATCCTGGATCCTCTGCTTCCAAATGCCATACCCTTTCCAGCTCGCCATGACCAATCCAAAAAAGGGATTGTTGAGAATGCTCATCCCCATACCAGGGAACACGAGGGAGAAAAAAAAATTTTTTTTGAATGCTGTGACATCTCTGCACAGACATCGTGAATCAATCACAGTCTGCTTTCCTGCCACCAGCCTCAGAATCCTTAATGAGCGCCCCCACAGGATGGATCAGAACTGTCACTTGAGATGAGATGAAACCTTTTTTTTTTTTTTCCTTAATTTTTCGGCCTCATCCATAGTATATGGAAGTTCCCGGACCAAGGATCCAATCCGAACCGCATCTGCAGCATCCTTAACCCCCTGTACCGGGCGGGCATTGAACCGGCAACACCACAGAGACAAGGTGGCTCATTAACCCATTGTGCCACAGCAGGAACACCAAAATCTATTTTCCTTAAGTGCCTCCTCTTCATCTCTTGGGCAGGCGAAGCTCACACACAGAAACTTCTTGGAAAGTCAGAGGAGGTGTGAAGCTGAAAGAAATGCTATGGCCAGCAGTTCAGAGGGGAAAAAAAAAGGAAGAAAGAAAGCATAACCGGGGAGTCTTCAACAAGGTGTTAACGATTCCAAAATGATTGGAATGTGAAAGATGGAGAAGAAAGGAGAGCATAACCCACAGCTAGTGGTTCCCAGCCAGGCTGCGGTGAGAACCGCCCGGGGAGCTTTTCAAAACTGCCGCCCAGGCCCCTCCCCAGGCCGATTCACGGGGGATTTCTGGGGGTGGGTGGGGCCTGGGCAGCTTTTGTTCTCCCGAAGTTTTCTCAAGTGCAGCCCCAGCTGAGAACTGTTCACCAAGGCCTCGGGGAGGCGGCGGGGCACGGGTACCAGTACTCACCTTCTCGGCCTCAGGCGTGTTTCCCAGGACGGTGTGCATGCAGCCGATGTTGAAGCAGATCCTGGAGTGGGGGTCCTGGACGGCCGAGAAGGCGTCCAGGGCTCCCTTCCAGTCCTTCTTGTCGGCTGCTAGCACCCCTTCATTCCAGAGGCTGATGGCCTCAGCCAGGGACATGGTGGGGTGCAAAGCGGGCGGCCGTGCGCGCTGCCTGGAGGCGGGAGAGCGCGAGCAGGTGTCTGCCGGCAGGGCTGCCCCCGGCCTGCGCGTTCCCCGCCCGGAGCGCCGAGTGGGGCCCGGTGCCCTTTAAAACAACTTCTCAGGGTTGCGAAGGCGGCAGGAAATGTCCCCACGTTTTGGCAACTGACGCCTCAGCGTTCCGTGAGACGAAGGAAGGAGAAGGGGAGAGAGGGGAGCGGGGCGGAGTGCGGTGCAGAGAGGAAGTGCATCGGGCACCGCCGGCCACGCCGCAGTTCCCCAGAACGCGTCTGCGCCGGCCCGGCTCCCCCCTCTCTTCCACCCCCGTCTACACCGGCAGCTTCTGGCCAGTGCTCGGCCCCAGGCTCAGGACCACCTTTCAACTGAGGGTGCTGGATGTCCGAGTAGTTCTTTTTCGTCTTAAATGAATTCGTTGCTCACTTCCTCATACGCTCACGTGCTTTTTATCTTGAGCTCAAATTGGCAGTGAACAAATTTCTGAGACAGGATGGTCTTGGGTGTCCATCTGGGTCCGAGATACTTTTGGGAACACTTAGGAAGCTCAGAGGAGACCAGTCTCCTACAAATGGCAAAATTAGGAGCCAGATAGGACAGCAAATTGTGACTTCTTCCATCCTTCTGGGAAAAACTGAATAGACCAAGCGTCTCATTGACTGACTAATGTGTTTCCTAGCCCCCCCCCACCCCCAGATTCCTGCCCTTGGGGTCCTGGAAAAGGAAAAATTAGCACAGTGATTGGGAGTAGAGGGTATAACCAGTTTTACCTACTAAAATCCTGATTTCTTATTCATTGCTCTCCACCCCAGTAGAGTTAGTGTAAAACACAATTCTGAGGGTCAAATATTTAGAGGCCAACTCTTGTTCTGTAGCAACTGAAAGTACTCACCAATTATCACCATTCTATAGGGCTTGTAGGATTGAAGGTGTGAGAATTGAGAAAACGTGTGTGCATACATGTGCCTTTGCACAAACCACGCCTTATATTTGGAAGGTCTGCCCACATCACTTATTTGTCTGGCAAACTCCTACTCATCCCAATTAAATGTCACCACCTGTGTGAAATCCAGCTCCACACTCCAGGCAGTAGAGAGAAGGTCCCCTCCTTCATGCCACCTCTTCCCAATTACATTTGTTGCCATTTCTCTTTTCATCTGCCCAACTTCTTAGACCCCTTGAGAGCCGGGCCCATGCCTTTTTATTCCAGGATCCCTAGCAGCAATATTCAATAAAGGATGAAGGGATGTATTCCAAAAAGAAGTCAGAAATCCTTGGCAAATGACCTGCAGGCAGCAGTGATAGCAGGAAAAGACATTGCTCTTCCATCTAGTGGATTAACACTCAATTAGCACATTGATTATTTCTAGGAAAACCAAGTGGTTTTGTAGCTAAACTAGACTTCTTTTTGCCGTCTTTTAATTTTATTATTCCATCCTGCCCACAGAACTCTTTTTTTTTTTTTTTATGCTTTTTAGGACCACACCTGCGGTATATGAAGTTCCCAGGCTAGGGGTCAAATCAGAGTTACAGCTCCCGGCCACAGCAACTCCAGACCCTAGCGGCGTCTGGGACTTACACCACAGCTCACAGCAACGCTGGATCCCCAAACCCACTGAGCGAGGCCAGGGATTGAACCCGCATCCTCATGGATACTAGTTGGATTCGCTTCCTCTCCGTGGGAACTCACAGAACTCTCTTTAAGCTGATGCCCAAGACTTTTCCAGCCTTATTTCCCAGAACATTCTTCACAAACCCCTACAAACTCTACTGCTTGCTCCTCTCCCCCTAAGCCTTCATTTCCTGCCTCTCTGCTTTGGTCCGTGCTGGGCTCCCCTGCCACGTAGGCACCTTCAGACTCACCTTGCACAGCCTTTGGTGCCCCGCTCCATCGTCGCCTTCCCCCAGGAGCTGTGTTGAAACAGGTCCAGCCTCAAGCCCCCAAACCCACGATCTGATCTCCTGAGCTCCCACGTGGGACTTAAATGTGCCCCACCGGAGTGGAGTTAAGTGCGTGCATGTGTGTCTTAGCCGCGGTTCTCCTGCAGTGAGGGCGGGGAAGGTCCTGAGAGTGCCCCATCCTTTTATCCCCCAGAGACCCAGCCATGCCACACTTTCCCTCCTGTCCCCAAGCTACCATTGGCTGGTGGAGGAACATATAATCTCCTAACCTCTTCACGCTTGTTCATCTATTGGCCACGGACTAGCCAGGCTCATCTAAAAAGGCACTTTGGATCACATCATGCCGCTATAATTAAGACTTCTCTGCCTTTGCACTGCTCTTAAGGTACAATCCAAACTCCTTCTGGCGGTGCAGGACCTGCCCCCACCCCCGCTTCCACACCATTTCCCGTCTGTCCCTCCCTGACTCCTTCCCAGTGCTCTGTGCACCTGTCCCCTTTCACGTCCTCCAGTGGCTTCCTCTGCCTGGAATGCCCTCCTCCCAGCCCTCTGCTGGCTGGTTCCTACTCATCTCTCATTTCCCCTGGATGGCCTTTCTTGATCCATGACCTCCCCGCAATCACCTTGCTTTCACTCTCCCAGCACACGGTTCTCTTGGGCCACAGTATTTGTCACAACTTGTAATCGTATACCGTCTGTGAGATTGTTTCTGTCCCCTGATGCTGAGACAGTACCGCGGTCTTTAATTGCAATAGTCACTGATACTCTCAGTAGGCAGTCTTTTAAGTCACCCTTCATTCCCCCTCCTTTCTTCCGTAGAACCCCCATTCTGTTCAGGTCCCCACTCTCCAGGGGCCATGTGCTTCGGGAGACAAACTCCTGACACTCCCTCAGAGTGTGGGTGTAGGACTGGTTTAACCACAGACATGAGATAGAACTCTAGTTAATAATAAGATGTCAGGGGAAGTCTGCTGAGGATTTCTGAGAAAGATTTTTTTTTCTTACTGATTAAAAAAAAAAGGGACACAAGGGAAGAAACTGTCCTTGTTTCTCCCCTAGACAGTACTGCAAAGATGTGCCTGGAGTAGTGGCAGCTACCTTGTGACCAAGAGGAGAGACAGCTAAGAATGAACCATTGTTTTAAGAGGATGAAAAACTACCAAAAACCTGGGTTCTTAATTATGTTGGTGAGCTCCTAAGTTAGCCAATCTTGGAGCTGACCTCCTCAGAATTTCCTTTTTGGTGAGATAAGAAATCTGTTTAGGGATCTCCCGTCGTGGCTCAGTGGTTAACGAATCCGACTAGGAACCATGAGGTTGCGGGTTTGATCCCTGGCCTTGCTCAGTGGGTTAAGGATCCGGCGTTGCTGTGAGCTGTGGTGTAGGTTGCAGACGTGGCTTGGATCCCATGTTGCTGTGGCTGTGGCTCCTGTTAGATCCCTAGCCTGGAAACCTCCAAATGCCACAGGTGCAGCTCTAGATAAAAGCAAAAAGACAAAAAAAAAAAATCTGTTTATTATTTAAGCCACTTGAATAATATTTTCTGTCATTTATCTTATAAAACATTCTTGCAGCTTGGGAGTTTCCCATAGTGGGCTCAGCAGAAACAAATCTGACTAGCATCCATGGGGATGTAGATTCGATCCCTGGCCTCGCTCAGTGGGTTAATGATCCGGCATTGCCATGAGCTGTGGTGTAGGTTGAAGATGTGGCTTGGATCTGGCATTGCTGATTTGATCAAGTTCAAATTAGATCAAGTTCTAATTTGACCCCTTGCCTGGGAACCTCCATATGCCATGGGTTTGGCCCTAAAAAAAAAACGACAAAAAAATTCTCACAGATATACCACTTTATTCTTGACTCCTGGCACATCATTTGATATAACAGCTATTCAGAAAACATTATTTATTGGATAAATTTTGGTAAGACATTGGCTGGATAAAAGTTTCAGCTCAGTGTCTTCAAAATTATTTCAAAATTCTGTATAAGCAAGATTTACATTGCTTTGGTAACAGATCATAAGTTCCTGTTGCATGCATTCATTCAGCTGGAAGCTAAAAGCATTCCCTTTTTTTTTCTTTTTGTCTTTTTAGGGCTGCACCTGCAGCATACAGAGGTTTCCAGGCTAAGGGTCAAATCAGAGCTACAGCCGCTGGCCTACACCACAGCCACAGCAATGCCAGATCTAAGCCGCATCTGTGACCTACACCACAGCTCATGGCAACACTGGATCCTTAACCCACTGAGCCAGGCCAGGGAAGGAACCTGTATCCTCAAGGGTACCAGTCAGATTCATTTCTGCTGAGCCACGATGGGAACTCCTAAGAGCATTCCTAATGCTTTCCTTTTTCTCTGAGGAGGGGCCTGTGAAGTTCAACGCCATTATTCTCAGTATCCCTTGGCACTCAGCATTACCTCCTCACCCCCATTTTTGGAGCTTATTGTTTCATCCCGCTTTTCCTATCACATGAGTCTTCTCTCTAAAACTCCTTAAAAGATAGAAACAAGTCTCAGTTTTCCTGTCTTTCATCACGTTTTGTGTTGTTCTAGGCACATGGCAAGTGCTATGTAGACTCTCGCTAACTGGTTAAATGAACCAAAAATTAGGAAAATGGAGCCCTACTTGAAAAAAAAATAGAATTTTATGGAGCAGTGTCACCTTATTTGCTTAAAGTGAGGTACATTTCTAATAGTAGGGGGAAGTATATACTTTCTACGTGCTCAACTCTAAGGTCAGTAGATACTTAGGTTGAGTACCAGACAGGAAGCCCTCATGAAGTGAGCAGGGAGACCTCAGTTGTTCCATTTAAAGTTGGCCTGGATTTCACAAGGAGGAAGCAGAAAACTTGGCGTGGGTCTCCTTACTCAGCAATGCTAGTTGAAAGCCTCAGTGCCGAGTCCTCCTTCTCCAGGAAACATCCTAAGTTAGTCCTGTCTGTCCTGCCATGTATGTTGGTTTTCCATTGCTGCGTAACAAATTACCACCAGCTTCCTGGATTAAAAGAGTCGGCACTGACTCTCATAGTTTTCTTGGACCCCAGCCAGGTCCTCTGCTCAGGGTCTCACGAGGCTGAGATCAAGGTGTTGGCTGAGCTGCATCTTATCTGGCAGCTCGACTGGGGAAGAATTGGCTTCTAAGCCCCCTCATGTTGACAGAGTTACATGTCCTTGGAGCTGCAGAATTGATGATGTTTGCTTCTTTGAGACCGGCGCTGGAGAAAGCGTCTCTACTTCACTGAGTCTCGGATCTCTAGACCCCTTTTTATTTATTTATTTACTTATTTATTTTTCCTTTTTTGGCCACCCTGTGGCCTATGGAGTTCCCAGGCCAGGGATCAGATCTGAGCCATAATCACGACCTAAGCCACAGCTGTGGCCACACTGGATCCTCAACCCGCTGTGCTGGGCCAGGGATAAAACCTGCATCCCAGCGCTCCCAAGATGCTGCCAATCCTGTTGCGCCACAGCGGGAACTCCTCTAGACCCCTTTTAAAGCCTGATTGATTAGGTCAGGTTCACCCAGGATAATGTCTCTTTTGATTAAAGCCAGCAGTTCAGGGGATCTTGATTACGTCTGCGAAGTCCCTTTACCTTTGCCACATTCTGTGCGTGAGAAGCCAAGTCACAGATCCTGCCTGTACAAGGGGAAGAAATTACACAAGGGCAGAGATCATCGGGGGTCATCTGAGGCTTCTCTGCCCACCACAGCTACAGAGTTCCAGTCTTCTGCTTCCCTGACTCACCGGCTAGATCACATGCTCCTCCCCTGTGCTCTCAGAGCAGCCTCTCGCTGACTCTCAACCACACATGACTGCAATTACTCCTTTAAGTGTTTCTCAGTTAGACTGTAAGCTCCAGGAGTACACGACCTATATCTGATTTTTCCACTTCTTTTTTGTGCCTATCACGTGGTAAACTCTCAAAATAGGTGCTCACTATCAACTTTGTGGTTATAAGCTTTTAAAGTCACCGTAGGAGTTCCCCTGTGGCACCATGGGTTAAGGACCTGACATTGCCATTGGGGTGGCATGGGTTCTTTCCCTGGCCTGGGAAATTCCACATGTTCTGGGAGTGGACATACCTCCATGCACACGCACATACAACAAAAATAAAAGTTTTACAAAAAAATTTTAAAAGAGCCCTGCTAATAACAAAAGGAAAACTAGATGTGTGCCCCTGGCCCAAGGCTCTAAAACCACAGATTGCTAAAGAGAGAAGGAAGATTCTCTGAAAAAAAAACCCAACCACATGGCACACAGGGATCTCAGAGATGGAGGAAATGGAGAGTCAGTGGGACCCCCCCCCAGGGAATTCTCTCAGGAGGCCAGACACAAATGATAGAGGAGGTGGCGCCCCACGAAGGAGGAATCCAAATGCTGGACAGAGATCAAAGGCAGAGTACGGGGAAAGCTGAAGCCCAGAGTGAGCTGAGGCTGCAAAAATTACTAAGGACACCACAAAGAGCTCCTTAGTGTCAGAGGAAGAGCAGGGAGGGGCACTGCTTGGGGCTGGGTGGTGTCACATCAACAGATGTGAGGGAGAAAGCAGAACTCCTCAGCCCCTACTTTGTTCCTGAGCTACACAGAGACTCCAGACAGAGGAGCGTGAGGAAGCTGACAGCTACTTGAAAGAAATTCCAATGATCAAATCCAGATTCATTTAATCCCAGGAATTGAAAGGTTTTGCAAATGTGATCTCACCGCGAAGCCTGGGATCTATGCTAAAAAGCCAGGATGGATGGATAAGTGTGAGTCTAGTTTTCTAAAAGACATGGATTCTAGAAATGACATCAGAGATTTACCTTGGAAAGAATTGTAAAATACAGATCATTAAACAAAGTCACTTAAAACTAAAAATGCAAAGGCACTTAGAAACAAAAAAGGAATTGGGATTTTAGGAACTAGCATGAGTTTACTAAGAACAAGTCAGGTCAAAGAAAGCAAACTCTTTTCCCTTTTTTTTTTTTTTGGTTTTTGTCTTTTGTCTTTTGTCCTTTTAGGGCCGCACCCGGGGCATAAGGAGGGTCCCAGGCTAGGGGTCCAACTGGAGCTGTAGCCGCCGGCCTGCGCCACCACCACAGCCACGCGGGATCCGAGCCTCGTCTGTGACCTACACCACAGCTCACCACAGCTCACGGCAACGCCGGATCCTTAATCCACTGAGCGAGGCCAGCGATCGA
Organism: Catagonus wagneri; assembly: GCA_004024745.2. NCBI lineage: Eukaryota > Metazoa > Chordata > Mammalia > Artiodactyla > Tayassuidae > Catagonus > Catagonus wagneri. The sequence goes on from PVHT020000175.1 coordinate 17,065,950, forward strand.
ACCTGCGTCCTCATGGATGCCAGTTGGGTTCGTTAACTGCTGAGCCAGGATGGGAACTCCCTAAAACTATCTTTTTCTCCTTTACCCCCCCCAAAAAAAAAAACAGAATCAGAATTAAAATATTGCCTGACTCATACTGATTCACAAAAACTCCAGGTTGAAATCTGATGGTAAAACACGTAAAGATTTACTCCTATGTGTAAAAACTCAGCTTGCTCAAGAGAGGAAGATGATCATGCTTCAGAACAGTGTGCTGGAAGAAGTCTCAACATTCGACTTGATTGCAAGTTCAGCATGAGTCAACAGAATCACACGGTTGCCAAAACAGTTAATGCAATCGAGGCTGCATTAACAGAAGTGCAACCAACTTTTATGTCCGTTAGCTCTCTCTCTCTTTTTTTTCCCTATCTTTTAGGGCCACACACCCTGCATATGCAGGTTCCCAGGCTAGGGGTCCAGTTGGAGCTGTGGTCGCCGGCCTACACCAGAACCACACAATGCGGGATCTGAGCCACGTCTGTGACCCACACCACAGCTCACATCAACGCCAGATCCTTAAGTCACTGAGCGAGGCCATAGATCGAACCCGCATCCTCATGGATGCAAGTCGTGTTTGTTAACCACCGAGTCACGACGGGAGCTCCCTATGTCCATTAGCTCTACTCAGCCACCCACCCAGAGACCAGCAGAGGAGACTGACACAAACTCCCTAGCCTGGAACATTCTTGCACACATTCTTTTCTACCCACAGTGCCTGTCTGTCATCCAGGACACCCAACCAGACCTGGCTGTTGTTCGCATCTCTTTCCCCAGAACCCTTGGTTTAGATTAGAAGACATAGTCTATAAAACTCCCCGTTTCATTCAGTCCTTTTTCCCATCTGGTCACAGTTCAAAAGCCACAGCAGACATAGCTCGTGTATTCTTCACAAAGGGTCACAGCCCCTTCTCTCTGGGCCTTAGCTTCTTTTCTGGGCTTCAAGCCATCGGCAGCATGGATGTCATCAGCATATAATGACTGAAGGGCCTGGCTTGATGATGCGCTTCTTCTTTTTCCTTTTCAGCACTCACGTTGGCCCACCTGTCCAGGACTTTCGCCTGCTTGACCAAGCCCATCCCCCCATTCATGCGAGTCAACCTCATCTGAGCCGTGTTCCTGAAGTAGGAACACGTATCATCGGGGTTCACCAGACGATTTTACGTAGAATGTGGACAAACATTTCTATCATAGTAATTATTGTATTATTTTAATTCATCGAATTCTTTGGACAAGTATTCACATGGCTCAATATGAACAAATACGAAACATTATCCTCCCATCACCGCCAACCCTTCTCACCTGCCAGGAACCAATGGTATTTATTGGCATTCTTCTCTCATACGAGATTTTAAGCATCTGCAAATATAGTCCCCTGATCTCTCCCGTTTTATCACATAGCAATTGATACACACTTTGCTCTTTTCTCTTAACAAGAATTCCTTACCAGCACATGGAGCGCTTCCTCTCTCTTTTTTTATGGCTGGTGCAGTTTTCCTTTGAATAGCCAGTCATCTATTGAGGGCAGACACAGGTTGTTTCTAACTACGTGCTATCATAACAATGTTGCAATGAACGTTCTTGTATAGTGTCTACATCATTTCATACATCTGTGAACATATTTATAGGACATATTTATAGAAGTAAAATAGCTGGGACAGAGACTTTACTTTAATGTGTATTAGGAAAAAAAAAGTAAGGAAAAAAGAGTTCCCACTGTGGTGCAGTGGGTTAAGGAGCTGTTGTTGCTGCAGCTGTGGTGAAGATCGCAGAGGCAGTTTGGGTTCAACCCCTGGCCCGGCCAGAAAAGAAAAAATGTAGACCTCACACACCAAACCCACAATTTCACAGTTATATCATCTTATCTTTTTTTTTTTTTTGGTCTTTTTTGGGCTGTGCCCTTGGCATATGGAGGTTCCAAGGCTAGGGGTTGAAATGGAGCTGTAGCTGCTGGCCTATGCCACAGCCATTGCAATGCCAAATCCAAGCTGCCTCTGAGACCTACACCACAGCTTAAGGCAACACTGGATCCTTAACCCACTGAGCAAAGCCAGGGGTCGAACCTGCGTCCTCATGGATGTTAGTCAGATTTGTGTCCACTGAGCCACGACAGGAAATCCTCACAGTTATATTTTGACTTTCCTCGAGTTGACTGTGGGTTTTACAGCCTCTCTCAATTTTCTTGAAGGGAAAATTGTGTTGTGGGGGAGGAGGAATAATAATAATAATAATAATAATAATAATAATAATAATAATAATACAATCCAGGGCCTGGAACACAGTGCCTACTTGATAAGCAGAGGCTGTTATAATTCAGCTATTTTGAGTGAATTTGGGGAAGAAGGGAAGTCAGAATCTTCCTTCTGCCCAGCACCCTCCCTTTCAACCCTCCCCCTCCATGAAGACATTTGTCACGGCAGCTAGAAGTGAAGCCAGACACGGTGTATAACAGGGAATAACACAGGGCCCCCTTAGAAGGTCCCCCTGCTCGGTTTGATCCTCTGCTGTCACCAGCATGACGTGCTTAATGATTATGAACAGAAGGCCGCATTTTCACGTTGCACAGGGCCCTGAAAATTCTGCAGCCAGTCCTGGACATGATGTCAGTCTCCTCCTTAGCGCCGCCCCTCCCCCACCGACCAGCTTCTTCTGCTTCCGGATGTTGCTGAGTGGAGCCCGTCCCCTTGGGACCCTCTGCAGATGCTGAGACCTGGCAGCTTCTGCCACGGCCCGGGGCCCCCTCTACCGACACCTTCCGTCCCAGTCCAGTCTATCACAGACTGCGCAGCACATTCCCAGCACCCCTCTGGGGCGGGTCTGCGAGGGGCTCCACGTGCCCCCAGGTGTCCCAGGGGGTCAGGGTTTGGAGGTGCCTCAGTGACTTCTGGCCCCTTCCATGCCCTGAGTTCCATGGAAACCCTTAAACCGCTCTCGGCCTCTCTCATCCTGTCTTTTAAGAAAGCATTGTGAAGTCAGAAGTCTTGATTCAGAGAATGTATGTATATGTATGGCTGGGTCACTTTGCTGTACAGCAGAAATTGGCACAACACTGTAAATCAACTATACTTTAATTTAAAAATGTAATTTAAAAGAGAAAAAGAAAAAAAGAAAGAAATCCTGGATTCAAAACCTGGCTCTGTCTTGCACTACCCAAACCAGCTTTTATAAGTCACGCCAATTCTCCAGCGCTTCAGTTTCCTCATCTGCAAAACGGTTATAAAAATGGTGCCTAATTTTGTTCGCATGTCCTGAGACCGAAAGGAAACGCCGTGTGAAAGGGCCACGGGGCCATGAACAGGCAGTGGGTGCTTTGGGATTTCCAGATTTATGATGGAAGAATGAACACATGGTCTCTGCTGGCCATGTGGGGTGCTGGTTCTCTGCTGTGACATTACCACCCACCCACTCCTGCTGCCGTGAGCAAAAGCCTCATGGCCAGCTGGGCACGGCCTCGCCAACCTGGCCCCTGGACACTCAGTCCCACCTCTGTCCCAGTTCCAGGCAACTTTCCCTCAGCTTCTAGTCTGCCTGTTCTCAGCTCTATAGTCCTTTCCTCCTTAGAATTCCTAGCACCCAAAATCTCTGCAGAATGCTGTACTGCACAGAGGTACGTTTAAAGCCATCAAACTCATGACATTCTGTCCAGTGTCATTAAATGCTGTGAAAGTCCCCTTTGACTCAAAAAGTGGACGTCCTGCTTTAGAATCTACCATAATTTTCCACTAAACAGAGTTTTTCATCCATCCTCTCTCCCTCTCCAATTGTTGGCTTACAGGCTGTAGCTAAGACATTTGTTTCCTGCAGCCGTGGTCCTTTCAGATCCTCTCGCTTTCTCTTTCCATCCCTGTCCACTGGGACATAGAATCCTGGAAGGAAGTTGGGGTAATAAGGAGTTCTGAAGCCTGGAGAAGTGGTTCTCACCCGGATAAGGAAACATCAAGAAGCAACTGTAGGAGTTCCCGTTGTGGCTCAGTGGAAATGAGTCTGACTAGCATCCATGAGGATGTAGGTTCGATCCCTGGCCTCGATCAGAGGGTTAAGGATCTGGCGCTGCTGTGAGCTGTGGTGTAGGTCACAGATGAGGCTTGGATCTGGCGTTGCTGTGGCTGTAGTGTAGGCCGGCAGCTATAGCTCCGATTTGACCCCTAGCCTGGGAACTTCCATATGCCCTGGGTGCGGCCCTAAAAAGCAAACAAAACAAAACAAAACAAAAACAAAAACAAAAAAAAAAAAGGAAGAAGAAGAAAGAAAGAAAATGACCTGCCCACCCCTTTCTAAGATGTCTCCTTCCCAGTGTGACTGCTTATTTGCCACTGTGGGTCCCCAAAGATGAGTTCAAGTCCATGTTTGCAAGCTTCCCCTTGAGGACAATTATGCATCTAATTGCTGATGTTGCAGAGGCTGAACCTTTTTGGGGGTAGGAGGGGCAATTAATGCTAATCCGAACAGTTGCTGTCACTTTGTATTGACTCTCACTGTGCGCCAGTGAA
>PVHT020000175.1:17070575-17081172 GCA_004024745.2 Catagonus wagneri
ATGGTTTCTAGTCGGATTCGTTAACCACTGAGCCACGACGGGAACTCCCAAGCTGAGTCTTAACCTTAGTTAACTTGCTCAAGGTTACAGAGCTCATAAATGACCAGGATTAAAACCCAGGTCTGTCTGACTCCAAGGGCAATTTATGCTCAATAAAGAAGAAGGAAAAGAGGCGTTCCCTACTGTGGCCCAACGGGATCAGCAGCATCTCTGGAACCCTGGGACCTGGATTCGATCCCTGTCTGGCACAGTGGGTTAAGGATCTCAGGTTGCTGCAGCTGCGGCGTGGGTCACAACTCTGGCTCGGATCTGATCCCTCACCAGGGAACTCCATATGCCTCGGGGTGGCCCAAAATGAAAAAAAAAGAGAGAGAGAGAAAGAGAAATTGCCACTTCGGAAGCATCTCCCCTATTCTGGATACAATTTGGTAATGTTCTTCTTTCCCAGAATGCAAAGGGTGTCAAAGATTTCCCCCTTAATTAACAAACAAAAACAATGAAAACTTTTTTTCCAAGGAACGATGCTTTCCTGCCTGAGACAGGGCATGATTGGACAGGGGAATTCCCCTCCTCGCTTCTAAAAATCTTAAACACACTGGAAATATTTCTTCAGTCTGTGACTTCAAACCAGTTTCTCTAAAGGTAAATCAATGTTGAAACAAATCCAAAAATAGCCAGAAATGTAACAACTGTCTGAGAAATTTGGATTTGGAGTCTCTGGCATAGTCCTGTGTTCTTCCTTTGTCAGCTGTGGTGCTTATGCCTCTCAGGGAGCTGGCCCCATGGCCCCCAGCCTCCAGCGCCTTTCAGCTAAAAGAAATCGGCCCCACAGCTCCATCCATCCCCTGCGCCACTGCCCTGGGCCCAGGTACCGTCTCATGTCCCCCGGGGCCACCCGAGGGTCCAGCATTCTTCTTTGGCTTTGGCTGGGGCACCTTGACAGAGAGGCAGGCAGGGAACAGATTGTCCCTGTGGGTGGGACTGGGGATCTGGTGACTTCTAGCTTTCCTGAGCTGATTTGTGAAACAGGTAAAGGACTGCTGGGGTCACGTGCCAAAGTCAAACTCTTAAACAATTAGAATTTCTTCTGCCCGGGGAAGAAGCAGGTGAATCCTTGCTCCCTGAGACTTTCATTTGAATTCTGGAAACATCTGTGTCATCTGCTGAAGCTCCCACAAAGCTGTTTTCAGGCCCCAAGCAGGAATGCCTCAGACACCATTCTCCCTGGATTCTGCTCCTAGGATCTCTATAGCAACCTGGGTACCAGCTGGAGGAACCAAAACTCTGCAGGGCCCTGCTTATCAGGTCTGAGGAAAAGCACTGAACAGGTGACAAACAGGAAGTGTCATTTTTGCAGAGGGCTTTTTTTTCCTTTCAAGATGGAGTTCTGAGGAATAAAAAAAATTCAGTTGACCATGAACAAGTAGCTTTAAAACGCAGATGCTTTTGCTCAGTTCTGGGACAATGATTAACAAATTGGCTCTTGGTTCTGTTTTTAAGTCAGATGTTCATGTTTTAAATTTAGCAACTCAAAGGCCAGCAAATTCACTTTCATTTTGTTCAGGCAAAAAAAGTCACAATGCTGTACCCGTGAGCTAGCTGTTTTCTAAACTACGCTGGGATCCTTTTCTTTTCCATCTTTATACTTGTCGTTTTAACTGAGAAAGGGAAATGGAGTATTGAAATCCAAGGTCCATATCAAGCGTAGGCAAGTCCTTAAATAATTACTAAGCCCCAGTCTGCATACTCTAGGGTCCTCTTAGGCAAGGACTGGCTCCAGACTCTTGCCCTGGAGTTCCCTGGTGGCCTAATGGGCGGGGATCGGTGTTGTCACTGCTGTGGCTTGAGTTGCTGCTTGAGGCGTGGGCGTGATTCCTGGCCCCCCAGAGGGATGGGGAGGGTGCATGGAAACGGTGCAGCCAAAAAGAGAGAGAGAGAGAAAGATGCTTGCCCTGAAAAGCCCTACATGTGACTGGGGGAGCTAAGAAGAGCCAGAGTCAAACAAATGGGACAACACCAGTTCCTATGACAGCATCTTCTACGCCATTCCCAGAAGATCAAAATGGCTTCTGCTTACATTCTTCGAATTTCGAACAAATGTGTTCAAATTAATTCTGCCTTCTTTCAGAATCAAAGTGTTTCGGCAGATTGGCTCTTCCGACCTGACGTCCACCCTGAACCCAAGGGCTTCCCTTGTCGTGTTTGTCTGTCTTTCAGCCGCCTGGCTTTCCACAAGATTTCCTGGGCTTCTTAGAACGTGCGAAACAACAACACCTGTCTAGGCCTCGAATGATTCTTCTGGGTCCAGTTTGCAAAACCTCGAGCCAGTGTTTGATTGGTTATCACGACTGCTCTTGCTTCCGCAGCTATTTCCCAACCATTCAAGCACCCGAGGTGGGGCTTCTGCACTTGAGCTGATTACTCCACGCTTCCGTTCACCGTGAACCCATCCTGGGAGATAAAACCATAGAACCTTAGGTTCATTTGTTCCCTATGAACTTGAAAAAAGAAAACCCAGCCAATCGATCCCTGAGTATAGCTCTTAGAGCTGAACCCCCCACGCCTGGGTGAACAAGGGGGACATTTCTGCTTCTTCTGGAGGCCAGTGTTAGGCTGGGGTGCGGGGAGGGGAGGGAGAGAAGGGGTTCAGGTGTCCAGGCGGTGGATCCAGGCTACAGAAGCCCTCATTCATAATATCTCTCTTGCTTGACCTGTAGCTGACCATAGGTAGTACTCAATGAACTGAACCCTCCCTCCCTCAGCCGGTTCCTGGGTGTCCCCTGAGTCACATTCAGCAACGAGGAAGTAAAAAGCCCTGTGAAATGAGCCTCACTGTCCTGTGGTTCTCTTTTCCTAATTTGGTCTGGCAGGCATGGACAAAGGGGGCCTGGGAAACATCTTTCTTGGCAAGGGGAGAGGGGAAATCTAGTGCCTTCTAATTTTCCCACTTGGTGTCTGAGCTGACACTCTGGATGAAAATCTCCAGAGGACAGGAGCTGAGCCATAACTATCCCACCCCCAGCCCTCTTATCTGTCTTCCTTAGGACACATATGTGATTTCCAGGCTTGGAAAATTCATCTTTGTGATAAGGGTGATACAGAACACAGGCCAAAACATCCATTCCCCAACTTGTACTCTGGGGGCAAATATTCATTTTCCCACTAATGGAAATATGAAAAAGTGTCTGTATTTTTCCAAACTTTCTATTTTTAGTTCTCTTTTTTTCTGCTAGAGCAGAAAACATAACCTTTCTCAGTTCCAGGCATACTCAGTTTAAACCTACTCAAGTTCTCATACTCTGAAATTTCCAAACGTTTTCAGGGCTCCGTCATTTTCTCCCCTTGGAGCTAGCTGTGCCTGGGAGAGGATGGCCCTCAGTGCCTCTCCTATGAGCCCCCATCCAACTGGATTCTCTCCCTTTATCTCCTCAGGGCTGGGGGGACAGGGGAGAGGGTGGTTGGAAAGGGGAGGGGGACAGAGAGCAGAGGAGACTCTGCCTCAGCAAACATTCTCCATCCCTCTGCTCCATCTTCCAGGGTTACATAGGACCACTGCTTTTTTTTTTTTTTTTTTTTTTTTTTAGCATATGGAGGTTCCCAGGCTAGGGGTTGAATCAGAGTTGTAGCCACTGGCCTACACCACAGCCACAGCAACACCAGATCCAAGCCACGCCTGTGACCTACACCACAGCTCATGGCGATGCCGGATCCTTGCCCACTGAGCAAGACCAGGGATCGAACCTGCATCCTCGTGGATACTAGTCAGATTTGTTTCCACTGAGCCACGATGGGAACTCCCCATTGCTTTTGAATTTAAAAGCTAACACTTCCTAGAGTAATGAAAATAAAAACAAAAATAAACAAATGGGACCTAATTAAACTTAAAAGTTTTTGCACAACAAAGAAAAACATAAACAAAATGAAAAGACAACCCACAGAATGGGAGAAAATATTTGCAAATGAAGCGATCAACAAGGGATTAATCTCCAAAATATACAAACAACTCATGCAGCTCAATGTCAAAAAAATAAACAACCCAATAAAAAAATGGGCAGAAGACCTAAATAGACATTTCTCCAAAGACATACAGAACGCAAAAAACACATGAAAAAATGCTCAACTTCGCTAATTGTTAGAGAAATGCATATCAAAACTACTACGAGGTACCACTTTACACTAGCCAGAATGACCATCATCAAAAAGTCTACAAACAATAAATGCTGGAGAGGGTGTGGAGAAAAGGGAACCCTCTTACACTGTTGGTAGGAATGTACACTGGTACAACCACCGTGGAAAACAGTATGGAGGTCCCTCAAAAAACTAAAAATAGAACTACCATATGATCCAGCAATCCTGTTCCTGGGCATCTATTTGGAGAAAACCATAATTCAAAAAGACAGTGCACCGTAATGTACATTGCAGCGCTAGTTACAATAGCCAAGACATGGAAGTGACCTAAATGTCCATCAACAGAGGAATGGATAAAGAAGATGTAGTACAAATATACAGGGGACTATTACTCAGCCATAAAAAAGAATGAAATAATGCTATTTGTAGCAACATGGATGGACCTAGAGATTTTCATACAAAGTGAAATTAGACAGTGAAAGATAAACATCATACGATACCACTTATATGTGGAATCTAAAAAAGGATATAAATGAACATATTTGCAGAACAGAAATAGATTCACAGACTTTGAAAACAAACTTATGGTTACCAAAGGGGACAGGTGGTAGGGGAAGGGATGGACTTTGGGACTGGCATATGAGGTATATGGAATGACTGGCCACTGGGGACCTGCTATATAGCACAGAGAACTCTACCCAATATTCTGTGACAATCTATGTGGAAAAAGAATCGGAAAAAGAATGGATGTGTGCACATGTATAACTGAATCGCTTTGTGGTACGGCAGAAATTATTATCACCTTGTGAGTCAGCTTTACTTCAATAAAACTTTAACAAATGAAAAAAAAAAGTCAATAATTTGTTGCCTTTCTTCTCTGGCTCCACTATGACAATTCTCCCTAGAATGTCATAAAATGGAAGGGACGGTGTGGGGGGGTATCTTCAGAACACTTCACACTGTTACATCATCACATGTTGGTATCGTAGAGAAGCTCTTCTAAAAGCTCCATCCCTTTGACCATTTTTTTTTAATTTAATGATTTTTATTATTTTCCATTATAGCTGGTTTGGTGTTCTGTCAACTTCTTACTATACAGCAAGGTGCATTTCTACTACTGACTCTCAACAATGGATGCTCCATTGCTAAGCAAAGGGCTCGGCTGGCACCAAGGGCTCACGTGGTCCAGGCTGGGACTTAGGGCAGAGCGCCCACAGGTCCCTGTCCTCCCAGCATCCCGAGGAGAAGTGCACTTGGCCGGCCAGATGCCCGCCAGACCCATCGCCTTTGTCCCTCCCTCCCTTTCTTTGCTCTTGCACGTTTCCCTTTGATGCTCCCTGCCTCACTCCTTCCTCTCTCTTTTGAAATAAAACTTACATGTAGTAAAACGCGCACATGTTAAGTGAATTATTACCTGTGTATGCCATCACCACCAGAGTGCTCCCTTGAAAAGGGAGGGTAGTCTTCTAACTGGGACACATACAGCCTGAATTTGTGCACAAAATGGTCAGACTTTGGGTGCCAGCTATTTTTAGGGGTTTCTGGCTTTTGAGTTCTTCGGTTCCCCCCACCACGGCTCAGACTTCATTCTAAAAAATGCTCATGCTCAGCTTTGGAAAAGTTGAAACTGGTACAACCTTTCTGGAGAACATGCTTATAATACACTTTGTAATATGCTTGTAATACATTTTGATTCAGCATTCCATTTCTAGAAAACTGTTCTGCTGAAATATGCAAAAGTACAAATACACACCCCCCCACATATGCACATTATGGCAGTGTTTATAATAATTGTAATAGGTAAGAATTTTTTTTAAAGCTAAGTGCCCACCAATAGGGGAATGTTTAGATGGATTATGACATGAGTATATGCTGATAAAATGAAGTAAATCTATACGTGCTGATACTAAAAGATGGCAAGGAGTTCCCGCTGTGGCTCAGTGGTAACAAACCCAACTAGTATCCATGAGGAGGCAGTTTCAATCCCTGGCCCCGCTCAGTGGGTTAAAGATCTGGTGTTGCCCTGAGCTGCAGTGTATGTCGCAGATGTGGCTTGGATCCTGCGTTGTTGTGGCTGTGCTGTAGGCTGGCAGCTGTAGCTCCAATTGGAACCCTAGCCTGGGAACCTCCAATATGTCACAGGTGCTGCCGTAAAAAGAAAAAAAAATGTTGTTTTCTGAAATAAGAATCCCATTTCTGGGGAGTTTTCTTTTACAATGGTAACTTAGTGAAGTGTGATCCAGACTACTCTCAGTTGACTGGTCCAGAGACTGGTTCCAGATTCAAGCTGCCAATCAGAATCCATCCCTGGGACCTCAGGGGCTGATGTGAGAGAGAGAAGTCAGTTTTGGTTCGGGTGCCTGAACTTCAAGATGGAAAACTTCAGGGAGGTTGGTGGACACATTTTGCCCTGTGACTGGTAAAGGAGAGGAGGCTGGCTGGTCATAAAAATAAGAATGGAGCGGACCAGCTGAGAAATGTGGTGATGGGTTTTAGGTGGTAGGCATGTAAAGTTAAGCAGGGTTTAGTCAGCATTATCTTGGTACCACGTGGGGTAGCACCATTTTCACGGATTTCCTGTGAGTGGAATGCCTTAGAAAATGACAGTGTGGCATGTATGGGGTCTCTTAGAGTTGTGATATGAGACAGTCCTGCTTTTAGGTGGAGACGGGGCTGTAGACAAAGACCAGGGCCAAATAACTCAGGTATTGAATATAATTCAACGTCCTGAGTACTGCCCCTTCGCCCCTCTAAAACCCACTGCAGACACCACCAATGATGCTGCTGCGCACCCCCCTGCTGGCCCCCAGCAAGTCCTACTCAGCGCTGCATGCCAGAGTCACACTGAGCAGCTTGTCCCTTCCCTATAAATCTCCTGGCCCAGCTGCTGTAGCATGTCATTCACAAGTGGCTTTGTCTCAGTAGCAGATGTTTTCCCTCTAGCTAGGATAAACACTGGGAATTATGTCGAAATTAAGGAAATCTTTTGTTTTTTATCTGAGGACTAAGAAAAATTGGAACCCGTGTTCAATCACTTAGTGGTACCATGGCATCAGTTAATTAACTCGTTTTAATACCAATAATGACAGTTCCCATTGTGGCTCAGTGGAAACAAATCTGACTAGTGTCCATGAGGATGTGGATTCGATCCCTGGCCTCTCTCAGTGGGTTGGGGATCCAACATTGCTGTGAGCTGTGGTATAGGTCACAGACCAGGCTTGGATCCCACGTTGCTGTGGCTGTGGTACAGCTGCAGGTGTCTGCAGCTCCAATTCAACACCCAGCCTGCAACTTCCATATGCTGCCCTAAAACAAACAAACAAACAAACCAAACAGTAATGAACAGGATTCTGGGACTCTGGCTAAAGTGTGTGATTTCTGATATGCTGTTCCCTCTGCCTGGTATTCCCTTCCTGCTCGTTTCTAGCTGACAAACTCCTATATAGACTTCAAGACCCAGTGAAATGGTTATATTCTGATAGCTTTTCCCTAAACTTCACTGTTGGAGAGGTATTGCTCCCCATCTGATGTTCTACATAATTTCACTCCTTTCTCTATTCTAGCTTGTTTCCTATGGAATTGTAGTGGTTGCCTGTGTGTATGTCTGTTCTCTAGAATCTAGGCACTGAAAGAGAAGGACTGTATCTTATATATACCAAGTAGCCCCTGGCATATGGATATTTGATTGAATGATAGTGAAATTGTATCTTAACATGTGAAATACTTTGAGTGGTGTTAGCTGTCCATCTTAAGAAAACTACCTTCGAGCCCTGAAAAAGACAAGCAAACTAGTTAGTTAAGAAATCTCTGGGACTTCTGGCTGAGGACAAACTGATCGCTGAGAAGTGCAATTGTTGAGAAGAAAAAAAAGATCAATGTTTTAAAACAAACAAAGATCTAAAATCATAAAAACAATAAAGGAAACTTTAGAAAAAAATTTTTTTTTAATTTTGGAGCTAGGAAAAACTTTCCCAGTATGACTTGAATGCTAAAAGCTATGAAAGAAAAAATTAATATACTGAATTATAGAAAATGGAAATAATCGTTTTCCTCCTAGTTAAAACCATCATAAAGTCAAAAGACAAACTGCAGGAAAATATTTAACATTTCTATGACAAATAAAAGGCTTATAGCTCTATGATAAAAAGAGCTCCTGTAAATCAATAAGAAAAAAACACGTCAGTTGGGCAAAGGAAATGTAGAACTACAGAAAGGAAACTACAACTGGCTCTTAAACATATGAAAAGATGCTCAATCTCATTTACATGAAAATAAATGCAAATATATGATATGATTTTTTAAACCTATCAGATTTGCAAAAATATAAATTTTGGTTACAAACACATAGGAAAGATGAGGTGGGGTAGGGGGACAAACACTTTTCTGTGTCACCAGAGGAAATATAATTGACGTTCTAGGAAAGGCAATCCAGCCTCCGATATCTATCAAAATTATAAATGTATATATACCCTTTTAAAATTTCGCTTTAAAAAATGTATCTAGAAATGCGCTTGAACGTATGTAAAGTGGTTTATGCAATGTTGTACAACATTAATTTATCGTAGCATCATTTGTAATTGCTAAAGACCAGAACCCCCCCAAATCAATAGGAAAATAGATAAATTATGGTACATTTATTTTATACAACAGAATATTATGCAGTTATAAAAAGAATACAGAAATTCTTTATTACTGACAGGAAATTATTGTCAAATATATTTAAGGGAAAAGCAAGGCACAGATAGTATGCTAAAATTTACATAAACAAGGGGGAAATACATAGGTATTTTCTTAATAAATGCGTACACTATATCTGGAAGAATTTAGTAATTATTAGTGGATTATTAAAAGGAGAACTGGGGTGGGAGAGGAAAATAACCATAGTACATCTTTTTTGCCTCTTTTTTTTTTTTTTAATCTTTTTAGGGCCTCAACCATGGCATATGGAAGTTCCTAGGCTAGAGGGCTGCTGGCTTACCCCACAGCCACAGCGACTTGGGATCCAAGCCACATCCTCAACCTACACCACAGCTCACGGTAAAGCCGGATGCTTAACCTGCTGAGCGAGGCCAGGCATCAAACCCACATCATTGTGAATACAAGTCGGATTCCATTGTGCCACAACATGAACTCTCTGCCTTTTGAATATTGAACCATACAAATTATTTATTTGAAAATAAAGTTCGAATGAGGAGTTCCTGTTGTGGCTCAGTGGTTAACGAATCCGACTAAGAACGATGAGGTTGCGGGTTCGATCCCTGGCCTTGCTCAGTGGGTTAAGGATCCGGCATTGCCATGAGCTGTGGTGAAGGTTGCAGATGCGGCTCGGATCCCGCGTTGCTGTGGCTGTGGTGTAGGCCGGCAGCTACAACTCCTGTTAGACTCCTAGCCTGGGAACCTCCATATGCCGCGGGTGCGGCCCTAGATAAGGCAAAAAGACCCCCCCCCCAAAAAAAATACAGACTTTAACCAGGCCTCAAACTGAAGATCTTAATTTAGGGGTACTTCTGGGATCTTAATTTTTTTGGATACACAAAGGGAGGCACGATGTTATTCAGCAGCATTGTCCATTTAGGCCACTCATAACCCTAAGAGCTGACACAATCAGAAAGTTCTGAGTGTAAGCAGAGTCAGGAAGGGTGATATAAGTTATTGGTTACTAGTTACTCAGTTTTACCTTTGGGGGGAAAAAAGTAATGTGATACATCTCTGATGCCACAGAATAGTGAAAGCTGTTCCCTATAAATTCCCTTGATGCCACAGTCACTCAGGTGTGAGTTGGAATTCTGTCCCTTGGCTACTTTCTCTGGTGACTCGCAGAGCTGCACACTGTGAAGGCTGCAGGTGTTACCTGCCATGGCTCTAATATCCACCTAAGACTGATACATTTTCTGCCTAAATGTCTGCATTGAAGTGAATTGAATCGGTGCCTGATTTTTTTTCTTTTTAGAGCCAAACCTGTGGTGTATGGAAGTTCCTGGGCTAGGGGTAGAATCAGAGCTGCAGCTCCAGACCCACACCACGGCCACAGAAACGCCATATCCAAGACGCATCTGTGACCTACACTGCAGCTCATGGCGATGCTGGATCCTTAACCCACTGAGGGAGGCCAGGGATGGAACGCATATCCTCACAGAGATAACGCGGAGTCCTTAACCTGCTGAGTCACAACAGGAACTCCCTGTTTGTGACAAAACTTGATTGGATCTGGGTTATTCTAACCTAAGGAGGATTTTACTCTTTGCATAGCTCTCAAATTTGTGCTTCCATGTTCTCTTCGGGAATCTGAGGACATATCTGTCAACAGAACTTGGGGCTATCTGAGTCAGATGCTTGGTAACAAACAGGCCTCTGCTGAGAATCAAGTATGTCAAGAGATTGTGGAGAATGAGTAAGATCCAGCTGCTGCGATTCCAGGAAGGCCATATAGTCTAGTAGGAAGATCAAGAGGGTGTCCTGGAGGAGTTCC
>PVHT020000175.1:17087389-17131528 GCA_004024745.2 Catagonus wagneri
CTAAACGACTAACGGGGCTAACCAGCGCATTAAGGATAGCGGATTCAGTGGCTGGACTAAACGACTAACGGGGCTAACCAGCGCATTAAGGATAGCGGATTCAGTGGCTGGACTAAACGACTAACGGGGCTAACCAGCGCATTAAGGATAGCGGATTCAGTGGCTGGACTAAACGACTAACGGGGCTAACCAGCGCATTCTGCTCCAGGTCTCCGGGCAGTGAGACCACAGGTGTTCAGCGGACATCCAGAGCGCTATGCGATCACCCCAGAGCCTGCATTATGCGTCTCCTCTTCTCTACTACCTCCTACTTGAATAAAGTGGTTTTGTACACCTATCAAAATCAGTTCTTGTCAGATGGTAATAACCTGGTGGTAACACAGGAAATCTTTACTCTTAATTAACCATGCATTTGTAAGTATTAAAGAGTTAGAAAAATAAATTATTCAACACTGACGTTTTATTGTCTGAACTTTGTCATTGTTACAAAACAGAACAAAAAGCAGGTATCAAAAACAGCAAAGAGTTTAACAGAATTTCTGCACCAGTTTTCATACAAGTCAGTGATTATGAAACTGGTATCTGATGTAAATACTAAATACAGTCTGACTTCCCTCTTGGTCATAAGCATTCAGCTTGGCTTGTTTTAGAGCTACTGAGTGATAACATCTCATAAGCACCGGTCATTTTTTGAGAATTGATTTGGTTTGTCCAACAAAGTAAACACTTTTTTCATGCGTGGCATTTTCTTTTTTGAGAAAACACTGAGCTAAAATACAGAATGTGTATCTGTTTGGATCCGAACCAAATCTTCTGTGACCCCAATTACCTTGAAGAACACTGAAGAGATTTAGAAGACATATTAAATACTATTATCTACCTCACAATGTTGAAGGCAGCCACTGTAATTCTAAAGAAAGTAGCATCTCGTTGGCTGCCCAGGTTTGAACTACATCATAGTTTCCACATCCTTTCTGAATTGGAGTTTCCCCGAATAGGGCCATACTATTAGAACCTAAAAGCATTATGCTCATGTCACACAGGCTCTGGCATTTTACAGACACATTTGTGGAGAGCAATATTCCTTGCTCTGTACCCTGGGTGACCACAAAGAAATCAAGAGGCCACGATTATTTGATGCTGAGAGGAGAAGCGTACTTAAACTCACATAATCTGGAGGCAAGCAGAAACAAGAGCTGGAACTTGGTCAGGTTCGGCCGCCACTTGTTCCAGAAACACATTTTGTTTAAATAAGGGAAGTATGGTCCAGTTTTGCAATGCTAATAGCTGCCAGTCTCTCATTTTTTAATAAAGATCATTTCCTGGCTAGCAACGAGTTAGGAAACCAGTCTCAAATGTTGATCAAATTTCTCATTATTAGGCGAAGACAAAACCAAAAAACCCCTCTCGCAAAACAAACAAAAATCAAAAAAACCTGCACCAGCCAATAGGGGTGAAAAATTGCACAAACGTGAATGTAAATTATACTATATACAAACTGGTATACACATCACCGAAATCATTCTGAGAGCATGAAACACTCCTATTGAAACATTTCCTCTATTTGATCCCAATTTTCATAAAAGGAAAACTGATATGTAATTTTCTTAACAGATATGAAAAGGAAGCAAGAAGGCAAAGCTGAGAGAAACTGATGCTGTCCGAAGGGCAGCAGTGGCATTTGGTTGTTTTGGTCTTTGTACCAGCAACTCCCACCCCATGGGAGAGATCCAGTTCCCGCTGGACTACACGGTTTTCCTTGCAGTCAAGACTCGAACAATGGACCCCACTCCTCCAGCAGCAAGTGCCTAAACACAAACCAAAATGTCAGCACTGACAGACTCATAAAGGCTCAATTCTCATACCAAGTAAAACATTTTTCTTGCAGCAGCAATTGATATTGGCCTCACTAATTTTTACAAATATTTCTTGAGCATCTATTATGTACCAGGCACTGTTTTTGGCACTGGGGATACAGCAGAAAAACAAACACAGAAAAACAACAACACAACAACAACAACAAAACCCTTAAGAGTCCCTGCCCTCAGGCACTTCCATTCTAGTGAGACATTAGTTTACATTTTAATGTGCCATTTTCAAATAATATGTTCTGTGGCATGATGTTCTTGCTTAAAACAGGTAATCAAATACAAATTTAGGACATTCATTCTCTCTTATTCTTAGCAGTGTCAGGAAGAAATTCAGTAAGTTTTATTTATTTATTTGTTTTTGCTTTTCAGGTCCGCACCTTGGCATATGAAAGTTCCCAGGCTAGGGGTCTAATCGGAGCTACAGCCACCGGCCTACATCACAGCCACAGCAACACCAGATCTGAGCTGTGTCTGTGACCTACACCACAGCTCATGGCAACACCAGATCCTTAACCCACTGAATGAGGCCAGGGATCGAACCCACATCCTCGTGGATCCTAGTCGGGTTTTTTAACCTCTGAGCCACAAAGGGAACTCCCTTAAGTTCCATTTAGATTAATTAGAGTTTGTCAGATTTTTTTTTCAAGCTAAGAAAATACTATTTAATAGCTAAGACTTTAAGAACTTTGACTCAACCTTGGAAAACTGGAAGTCATGACTAAGTATTAGAAATGTAAAAAGTGTGGTTTACTTGAGGTTGAAAACACTTACTGGATACCTTTGTGAATTGGGTACTATGCTAGACGCTGGGAATACAAAAGTGAACAAATACAGCACCCCAGTCTACTGGGCAGACAGACACATAAACAGATCATTTAAATATAACATAATGGATGCAGTGACAGAGCTATGCTTTGGGTGATATAAGAGCACAGAGGAGGAGCATATACCTGACCCGAGGGCATAGAGGAACGCAGAATGGTGAGCTATGGCTTCCTGGAAAACTGACACATTAAATGGATAAGTGGGTGGTGACACACCGAGAGAAATGGGTAAGGAGGACTTGGCCAGAGAGATACTCCCTGGCAATGACACAGAGCGTGAAACACGGTGTGTGCATGGAAAATGGATTATAATGCGCACTGCTGGAGCAGAAGGGGAAGAACCACATGGAAGACGAGGCTGGACTGGGGACTTGGGCTTGATTCTGCAGGGGACTGACAAGTGTAGATTTGGATGTTAGAGCCTTCTCCTGACCGGGTGGTGAACAGATTTGAGGGAGGCAAAACTGGTAGCCTAGAGACCTATTTAGGAAACTATAGCAACAAACTGTGAGAGATGTCGCGAACAGTTTCATTAGAGGTGGTTCTGACTGGATGATTTGAGATGTGTTTAGGAGACAACACTGGCAAAAACTGGTGACTGTCAGAAATAAACGAAGACTTCACGCATGCCCGTTTCCTCATCTGCACGAGGGAAATAGTAAGAATTCCTTCCTGGTATTGTAACGAGGACTAAATGAGCTCATGTTTATAAAATGCCTGGAATATAGTAAGTGTTCAGTCAACATTTGCTATGCTCCTAAAACTATACTGAAACTTGGCTGATAGCTTTCAAAGCTGGCTCTTCATCTGTAAATCGAGGATGGGAAAGATATTCATATCCTCGCAGAGTAAGGATCATATGAAACACGCTAAAAGCACAGTGGCTGGCAAACAGAAAGTATTCCATGAATGGGATGACTATATGAATTATTCTCCAAATCGGTACACTGTGGAGTGAAAGGGAACTATCTGCAATTAGGCTGGAACAACACGCATAAACTGAAGCTGTCTTGGGAAAACTGGGAGGTTATCCTATCACAGGCTGTACGGCAAGTTTTGCCACCTATTCCTGTCTTCCTTCCTCCATCTGTGGGTTTCCACTCAGATACAGAGGCCATGGCTTCTGAAAAACTGAGTTTGGGGAACTACAGGGGCAAATACACCTTACCTGTGGTTGGTTATATTTGAACGTTATACTGTTTATATCTATACCGATATAATTTGAGAACTGGGCATTAAAGATTACCTTACCAACTTGTTGCCTAGAGCTAAAATTTTTTCAGCTTTTTTTTTTTTTTGATAGATAGTGTACCATCATCTGCTTATACTGCAAACTAAAATGCATGAAAACAGAAAAAAAAATTTAAGAATTCTTGACTCCAACCCTGATTTCATTTTTTAAAACTGTGGTAAAATGTATAATATAAAATTTGCCTCTTAAGCTATCTTTAAATGTAAAATTCAGTGACATTAATTACATTCCAAATATTGTATCACTGCTATCTACTTAGAATAATTTTTCACGTCTTCAAACAGAAACTCTGTACCCATTAAGCAATACCTCTCTATTCTCCCTTCTCTCCGGCCCCTGGTAACCTCTAATCTACTTTCTGTCTCTTGATTTGCTTATTCTAGATATTTAATATAAGTGGAATCACACAGTATTTATCCTTTTGTGTCTGGTTTATTTCACTCTGCTTATTTTCAAGGTGCATTCATGCTACACTATGCAACAGAATGTCATAGTTGGGTTGAATAATATTCTAATCATATGTGTGTATCACATTTTGCTTATCTGTTCATCTGTCCACTGGCACTTGGGTTGTTTCCAAGTTTTGACCATTGTTAAGGAATTCCTGATTTTATTGCTTATTTTCTTTTTAATGTTTTGATTTAGTTCAAAGTTCAAGGCTGTGTTTAATAAACAATTATCATTATTGTTACAAATCAGTATCTCTTAAGACCAAGGCCAGTAAGCATAAATCTCAGTTTTCATTTTCATGGAATTTTTTTGCGATAACAAAGAAGTATAACCAAAAAGTTAACGTAGTTCTTTAGGTGAGAGAGGTTGTCAATATTATTCTCTATTACAAAGGAAACAGTCATACGGAATTCATACAGATTTGTAATTCATAACTTACCTTTTCATGCCATTGTAATAACATGGCACTGCTGTTGTCAGAGGGACTCTCGAAGCCTTTATAAATATACTTCATTAGGAGATCCACGCCACTCTTGTCCAGGGACTGAACTGCTTTTTCAATATCGTTAGCTTTAAAAGAGATGAGCACCTTCAGGACAATGCTGCCTGCTCGATCCTGAGGGTAAAAAAATAACAGATCACTTAGACACATGCGGGGTTAGTTTCAGGAAGGTCACACTGAGAATGTGACATTTAAGTAAAGACATGAAGGACAAGAAAGGGGAAAACTTGGGTGTATCTGAGGAAAGTATTTTAAGCATAGGAAGGAGTAACCGCTGTTAATGTGTGTTCAGTATATTCAAGGGTCAAGAATTAGCAAAAAGACCCAAAGTGGCTGAGGCAGAGGGCAGAAGGGTAGACAGGAAGTCAGAGAGGAGGTGGGAAAAGCACAGAAGCCCTGCAGGCCCTTGAGAGGACACTAGCTTCCAGTCAGAGAAATGAGAAGATGGTGGAAGGTTCTAAAAGAACAGTGATATAATCTTACATTTTAGCAGGACCTTGTTGGCTGCCTTGTGGAGCATAAGCCTGAGGCGGTGGGGGTAGGGGAGGGCAGGGAGAGCTGGAGATGAGGCAGAAACAGAAGCAGGGAGACCAGTTTGGAAGTTATTGCAATAAGACAGACTGGTTTTGGCTAGCATGGTACCGGCTGAAGTGCAGAAGTCAGAAGTGCAGGTGGTCAGAAGTGCACAGATTATTATTATCATTTTTTAATGATATTTTATTTTATTAAATTTTTCCTTTCTTTTTTTTTTTTTCTTTTTAGGACTACACCTGCGGCATATGGAGGTTCCTGGGCCATGAATCAAATCCGAGCTGCACCTGTGACCTACATCACAGCTGCTGCAACACTGGATGCTTAACCCACTGCACTGGGCTGGGGAGCCGAACCTGTGCTGCCACAGAGACAATGTGGGATCATTAACCCACTGCACCACAGCGAGAACTCCTATTTAATTAAAAAAAAAGTTTTTTTCTCTGACAGATTCTTGATATATTTGAAGGTAGAGCTGAAAGAAAAGAACTTGCTTATAGATGTGATAATTTACCAATTTATCAAATCAACACACTTTATTTGATTTTTTTTTTTTTTTGGCTTTTTAGGGCCGCAACGCCAGATCCGAGCCGCATCTGAGACCTACACCACAGCCCACGGCAATGCAGGATCCTTAGCCCACTGAAAGGGATTGAACCTGCAACCTCATCGTTCCTAGTCAGATTCGTTTCCGCTGTGCCACTACAGGAACGCCTATTTCTTGATCTTAAAAATAAAAACAAAAAAGGAAACTAAATTGCAGTTCTATCTTGAAACATCCTTCAGAAATAAGTTATTAATAAACAAAAATTTACTTTAAGTTTTTAAGAAAACATTTTAAGTTTTGGATTATGACCATTTTCTTTGATAAAAGGCTGTTCCAACAGCCAAATTATTTTTTTACCCATCAAGCCAAGCACAGGGAACACCTAATTTTCCCTTTCACAGTGTTTTTCCTATTCAACACAAAGTGATACCTTCAACATTCCTACTGATCAGGATTTTGCAGTATGTCTGTACCACCTGTTGCTATCTTCAGCTTAAAGACTAATTACTCTAGAAAAACACCCTTGCACCCAGAGCTATAACCTCCCACCCACAAGCTATGATTAAAAAAAAAACACCCATATGAAAGCAGGTGGTAAAACTGAAATTTCAATGACTTTATTTACTTTAAAAATAACCAAATTTTTTCCCCTTATGAAAGACGGTTGTCTAGATAATTATTATGCATTAACCTAAGTTATTACTTACTACTATTTAACTAAGGAGATTCTTGGGGCTTCTGGAATGGATGAATAGCTACAGACAGTGGGGTCAGTGCTTCATTTTAAACAATAAGTAAATAGGTTCTTAAGAATTACTGAAAGACTGCTACAGGGAATGTAATTATACAACTTTTCTGAAGGGCAATTTGGCAATATCATATATACCAAAGCTTTAAAAAAATGTGCAGTCTAAAATCCAGTAATTCACTTCTAGAAATTTATTCAAAAAAAATTAAGAATTTACCAAAAACTGTTGATTTCAGTACTGTTTACAACAGAAAAGGTCAATAATCTAAATATATGATAAAAGGAGATGAGTTATATATAAACTGCACTATTATCTACATTCAGCCATTAAAAAGGATATTGTAGAAATAAACTTATTGCCAAGGAAAGATGTTCATGCATATTGCTGTACGGTTGAAAAAACAGGTTATAAAATTCCGTTTTCATTAAAAAAAAAAAACTCATAGAAAAACTCTATAAGTATAGAGCAACACCAAAAAGTAATAATTATCTATGGGTGGTGGGATTATATATGATTACCTTTTTAATTCCCCCCTTTTCTGAGTATTCTACAATATTTAATAGAATTAAATTCTAATCATTCTATTAGAATTGCAGAATTTTTAAAAAAATCATTAAAAAGCAATTAGAATCTCTATTTTGTGAAAGTTTTACTTACTCTTCAAACTTTTGCTAAAATTCAACCTGTGGCCTCCTCCAACAACACAGATCTCTCGGATGGTCATTTAAACTTAGTGTGTACACCATGCAGCATTATGACAACTCAATGTTAGGCATTGTTTTTTTATGTATTAATTTCTGACCTATCGAACTACATTGCAAGCTCTTCTATGTCAAAGATAGTAAATAGTTAAAATACTTGTTGACTGTGTGGTACTTTAAAGGGTTTTGGTAAGAATGCTAAGACAACAGCAGAGATGACAAGACTCACCTTCACCGCCTGGCTCTTGGTATTGATAGGAGGGTTTTTCAGAGCTGCCTGTAGGGCAGCTGTCATGTTTCCTGTGAAGGAGGTTAAGGGGATATAGCAGCAAAGGGCAGCCCTGAGGAAAGAACTGTAACTCCCAGGAACCAATGGTTCTTAAGATTTGACATTATGCATAAAAAGAAAATTGCTATAGTTGCTATGCTTAATACTGGAAAATTCAATGTGCTTGCTGCAAGGATGTCAATCAAAGATAAAATACTAAAAAAGAAAAAAGGGAGAACAATACATTTTTTAAAAATCAAGCAAAAACTGTTTCATCCTTGGTGCTAATTATTAATTGAACACCTTGATAATCTTCCATTTGCCAGGAAGACACATATGCAAACATTATCCGGAGCGATGATTCTTAAAATTCTAAAATACATATCAGAATTATTTGGCCCCAAAAAGAAACAGCGTATCCTCAGCCAAAACGTGTCTTTTTATGTGATTCTAACTGGAAAAATAAAGACCACACTGTAACTAGAATTACATTCTACATAATGGAAAGCTAACAGAAAGTGCTGGCAGATCACTCTAGCAATTTAAATGATATACATTAGCAATCACTCAATACTGATGATGAGAGGCATCATAAGAAGATACAGTAATTCAATGACCCTCAGGTGGCAGCTTAATTTTTCCATTTTGGATATTTTCTCTCATATTTCATAAAGATCATTCAAACTACCTTAGGCCACACCTATTAAATTTAGTCTCACTTTGAAAGCACCAGTGAGTTAGCAAGTATGAGAAACAGAAGGCCAATCAGACTGTCAGAATGTACAGTTATTTCCCTAAAAGGAAAACCACAGAGTTCTCTTGTTCCTCCATCTGTGGTGCCTGAACAGGGCTTGTCTCTTCTTGTAACAAGAGTAGAAGAGACAGTATCTTTACATTTTAAGATGAACTGATTAAAAAGCAGATCCACTATGTGCAGTACCATTTGAGTCATCACGTTACCTAAAATAAGTCTCATGAAATATCACTTATTCATCACAAAGAATGTTTTTAGACAGAATAACCTTCATCATTTATATTCTGAAGGAAAAGGTCTGACCCAAAAAACTATGGTTGTTGGTAGGCTGTTATTTTCAACGCTTAATGGACTTCTAGAGAAGCATGCCTTCTGCAGATTGGTTCATTTATAAGACTCCAAACACTGAAGTATTTAAATAATGCAAAACCGCAACAGCTGATGGTGAAAGTCAGGGAAACCAAAGAAACATCTGTATGTTGATAGTGTTTAATACTGTACTTTAGGTGCCTCTAAGACCAGCTGTGGTTGCTACCAAATATTTTTGCTCATATATATCCACGTTGAATTTAATAGGACACTGATGGGGAAAGAGTTGAAAAAGCCTTCCTTACCTTATGAATACACCCAAGAATAATGAGAAATGAGTGGGGTCAGTAACTGAGAATCTTTAAAACTACAGCTTTGGTTATTGCAACATTTACATTTTCCTAAAAAAGATCTGATTCAAATACTCCCTCAAAGTTATGAATATTCAAATATGCAAAAACAAAACCCAGGAACTGACAGACACATTTTAACTAAAAGGGAAACGATTCCAGGATTTGTTCTGTACAAATGATTCATTTTCTTCTATTTTCTTCTTTGGGGTTCATTTTAAATATTTCCAGGGATTCTCCATATGCAATCCCCGTCTTCTATTGTCCTTTGCTTAACAGGTAAAAAGCTCCCAGATTCCTTCTGGGGAGTTGCGGTGGTTCTGCATTCACTCCCTTTCCCCCAGTTAAAAAATTCTGTGCAATCTATATTTTGCCAAATCCCTGTCTCCTAAAAGGACGGAGGGGCCTCAATTCTGCAAGCCGCCCCACCTCTCCTCGCAGAATAATCTATCCTAACGCTGCCCAAACAAAACCACTACCAAGATAAAAACAAAATCACTGGAGAATCACGCCTGTTCTCTCAATCAGACATGGGAGCTAACGAGACCCAGATAATTACCGTTCTGGGAGGACAACTTAAACGCCCCGCGACAGCCCGACTGACCAGCAGCACCGCCGCGAGGGCGCGGCCGGCACCGCCGAATCCCCGGAGGCGAGAACTCCGGGCGCAACCTGAGGAATCCGGGGAGTGGACGGCGCGCCGGGAAGGGCAAGTTCTCGAGGGCTGGACCCTGGGGTCTCGGGGCGAGTCGGTAGGAATGGGAGAGCCCCCTGCCCTCTCAGAACAGGTGACCCCCAAAGAGACGGGGTGGAGCCGCGGGCACTGGGAGCAGCTCGGAGCCCGGCGCCCGGCCGGGGCCCGCCCCCCTCGCGCCCTGCCCGCCGCGGGGTTCCCGAGGCAGGGCCAGGTGGGGTGGGGAGGAGGCGCACAGAAGGATATTGCCGCAGGCAGGAGTCCACCTCGCCCTCGTCGGGCCCGGCCTGCCCGTCGCCCCCGTCTTCCTCGTCCACGAACTTGTTCTCGTCGTACTCATCCACGTCCACCTTCCGGAACCGGGCCGACGACACCGTGTTCTTGGACATCCTCGATCCGGACCGGTGGCCAAGGCCTCCCCTCGGTGCTGTCTCTACCTGAGCGAGCCCAACCCGGCTAGCACCCGCCGACTGCCGCCTTCACTTCCCTCTTCCGCTCAGAGGCGGCGGCCGGCAGCCCCGGCTCCGGTGGTTCTGGGCCTGCGCGCTGGCGGCGCTTCTTCCTCCTCAGGAACACGCTCTCCTCCAACCTCCTGCACCACCCCCACTCCCCCCCCCGCCGCCACCAGCCCGGGCAGCGCAGGAGGGAGGGAGCGCGAGGGACGCAGTGCGCAGGTGCGGACTCGCTGCAGGAAAGGGGCGGGGCTGGATGAAGGAGGCGGGGGCGGGAGGGGGCGGGGCAGGGGGAGGGCAGAAAGCGGCGCCGCGGGCAGAGGTAAGAGGCGATTGGGCTCCCAAGTGCGTCACGTGATCCCTGGGGGGGTTTCCATAGAAACGCTTCTCTGCGGTCCAGCCTAGGGGGTCTTAGGTTGGCGGCGATGGGCTCGGAGGGCGGGTGGCCTTGGCTTTTGCTGCCACTGCCACCGCCAATGACCTGCCATCAGGGTCCTGCGTAAGGTCCGGCTGGCACGGACCTGCCTGTGAGGTGGGATGGACTGGTTACCGGACCAAGTCCTCTGCAGTTGACAAGAGTATGAGGCGGAGTGATGCACGCCCAGTCGCCCAGCATCGTTCTAGTTGTCGGAGACGTCGCCTCGGACTGTACGCTGACGGTGGCTTCGTTCCAGAGCCGGGAGCCTCTTTTTCGCGATTGGAACTACGCTGTGCGGCCAGCGGGGAATCCCCAAGGACAGAGTCGAAAGGTCATATCTTATCCGTCAGTGCTGTGTAACAGCATCTCGACTGCACCTGCAGAATCCGAACTAGGTATCACAGCCATTGGGAAGGAGGGGGAGGTGTCTGAGCGGGGGCTGGGGTCTCGTGGCAAGCCTGGGTTAAACCTGTGGAATTGGGGTAGGGTCAGTCATTGGCATCTTAAAATAAGTGGTTGTTTGGAGCAAGAATGTTAGGAAAGAGCAGGGGCGAGTTACACTCTTTTGACGCTGAGGGGAAACAAAATGTATAAGGATTAGTAGAAACCAGACCTTTAAAATTATCTTTGTGGTTTAAGATTTATGGGATGCCGCTAGGCCAGCCTTTAGTTATATTTGACATTCCCATTTCTGAGAGCAGGTAGAAGCACTAAAACTGAGGAAATGCTTGTTGGGCTATGTGTGTAGCACTGAAGTAGAAGTATTTGCAGAATAAAATTAATTTGGACATTAATTCCACCTCTAGCAGGAGGTGGGCTGTTGCCCTGTTAAGTACCTCAATACTTGGTTTCCTGAGTTGTAAGTGAAAAGCGTATTGGGCTTAGAATCAGAAAACCCTGGATGAGTCCCTACTCTTCCTTCCACTCGTAATCTATTGATTGATGCATACCACTTAAAATTCTGAATTTCAGGTTCCTCATTGCTAAAGTGGGGTTAATACAGTGTACTTAATAAGATTGTTTTGAGGATTAGATACAAGAACATGTTTCAAAACTCTAAAATTCTACATAAATATAAGATGCCTGTTAGCTGTACCATGGATTTTGTCACTAGTCTGATAAATTACTTAATAATATTGTGTTTTATATTGCCCCTGAGAGAGCTCAAAAGATTCTAGAAGGCAGAGACTCTAATATTTCTTTTGTATCTTTACACCTGACATAAACCTAAGCATGCGGGAGGTACTCAATATATTCAGGTACTCAGTTATTCATTAATGAATGAATAAAATGTGAAAGGCCGTACAGTTTGAGGGTTACACTGAGAATAATGAATCAGAAAGAAGAGGAAAAGAGATCTCAAAGTCACACCTTTGTTGGACATCTATACATACATATATGTATATATATCTGTATCTATATCAATATGTATACATATGTAGGCATAGATAGCTAGATACCTCTCAGGAGTGGAGTGTATCCTTTTTTCTTGTGAGGAAGAAGCAATATGGCATTTTTCTTTTCCCAATTAAGTTATTCTTCTATAAAATTATCATTTAAGTGATAGAAATGACATTTATTTAAATTAACTCTCAAGTTATGATCAAACACGCAGTTAAAAACTCCCCTGTCGGGTGTCTTAAGACAGCAAAAGAAAATTTTCTAATCGTCGGTAGTATTTATTTTAAAAAGTCTTATATCAAAGTATCAGATCGTTGCTATGGTGAATGGCATTATATAACTTAGAATAAAGATTTGTTTTAATAATTTTTTCTCAGTTTCAATCTTTTGCTAACTTGAGTAAGAGCTAAATAGTATACTTGTTTAAATGCTAAAGATGATTGTGCTTTTTGCTCTTCTAAATCAAGATTTTCTTTGAAGAGATAATTAAACATTAGAAGCACATTTGAGAACAGTTGGAAACAAGGATTAAAGAGCTAATATATCCCTTCTCTTGCATTTCTATTCTTTTGTTTTAGGACTTATTTAGGAAATTCTTTATTCTCTCTCTCTCTTTTTTTTTTTTGAGAACTGAAAAAGACCAGGGAGTAGAAATCAACTTAAGGAAAATAGCGAGGGGAATTTTAAAAATTGAATTGTTCAAATGTGTAATTGTATTGATCAGAACTTTGCTCTGTAAGTTGAATATATTAAATATAATTAATTGTATTTAAGATATAATCATGTTAAAAAGTCCTTTTCCAATGCAGTATTTTTTTTAAAATCTCAAAATGATAAGTATTTAGTGCGCTGTAGGTACCAGCACTTTTCTATCCAATGAATTGATAATCTGACGAGTTAATTTTGAAATCATATTTAGAGACTGAGGGTTTTTTAATAGCTACATTAACTACTTATCTACCTTCATTAGCTAATAGTTAAATATGAAGCTTTAGGGAAATGTGTGTGTGTGTGTAGCAACCAGTCCTTAATAATCTTTTAATTAGAAAATATGCAGTCTTCTGCTTTCTTGTAAATTCCAAATTTTTAATGTTGATCATAGCACTTAATTCATTTTAAGGAGTATTATTTCTCTTATTTTAATTTTTCAAATGAGCGTTTATCCCTGAAATGAAGGATCCATATGGTTTTAAGACATTTAATTTATTGTGCAAATAACCTTGTTTGGTTCAATACTAAGGTAATACTGAATCTGAATTTTCTCAGTGGTGGTATATACCTCTTTCTTATTTTATGGGAAGATGCAAAGAGTGAAGGATCTTTTTAGTTAGAAAGGGTTTTAATAAAACTATCCTGTAATAGGTCTCTCTTTTTAGATATTTTAAACCAAGTACTTTACTTATCATTGTGCTTCTTTTCCTCAAACTTATCGATAAATACCTAATGAACCAAGGCATTGAATCCTGTGCACTATTGTTTTTATTATTTGAACTGGAAGTGAACTCAGTGTTCATTTAATATGTCAAAAATGCTATAAAATAAATACATTTTAGTTTTCTGGCAATGATGGCACTGTTCTCTAGCAAAGTAAAACCCTTTTACTACAATATAAAAGGGTTTTAGTATGTTACTTGTAGTATTACAGTTTAATGCTTGTACTTAATATCCAAATGAACTGATTTGGTGTTGAAACACCCATCTTCAAGTTTTTTCTTTACGATTTATTTTAGCTTTACATAACTTTGTGATTATACACAGAGGTAGAATAGGTAGTGTGAACTATTTTATAATAAAACCTTTATTCTTCAAAGATTAAAAAAATTTTAAATCTGTACTATTGTCTCAGGAAAAAAGTTTAGTCCTAAAGGAAGGAACAAACCTTGTTTGTTAAACATTGCTCTAAATGGGACTCTTTCTCTATTTAAAATTTTAAAATCTGTTTACGATAATTTGAAGATATGGATTTAAAAATTTATTTATTCTATATTATTTTCCATTACTGGGATTTCTTATTAATGCTGTTGTTTGAAGATTACATTTATTGTCACAGTATAAATCATTGTATTTGAGATAATGGTAATTTGCATCTTTTCCAATATTTGTTACTATTATCTATTTTTATTATCTAATTGCATTATCTAGACTCCTGAAAACTATTACAAAATTGGATGATAGTAGACTTCTCTTCTTTGTTTCTATTTTAATGGAAATTTCTTCAGTATTTCACCAATCTTTATTTCCTATTTCCTTATAATTTTTAGGAATGACTGTTGAGATTATAAGATCTATTTTGAAGGGAATCTAATGATAAAAATCTTATAGATTTTTATCTTTTAACTTGTGAATGTAATGAATTATATTTACATTTTTCTGCACTAGGTAATTCCTACATTCCTGGAATAAACTCTATTTGACTATTACCATTACTAGCTCAATTTGATTAGTTTATATTTTGTTTACCTGATTTCAGAATCTATATGTATAAGATTGGACAATATTTTAACTTCTTAGTACTGTGTTGATCCAGTTTTGATATTAGGATTAGTCTAGGTTTGTAAGATGAATTGAGAAGATTCTATCTTTTTTCTATGCTCTGGAATAGTTTGAATAATAGGAAATTATCACACTGTTTTTTTTCTTTGAAAATTCTAGAATGTGCTTACAAAATTATATGGGCTTGCTCAGATTTTTAGAGGTAGATCTTTGATCATCTTTATATTCTGTGATTATTGACTTGTTTTGGTTTTCTTTCTCTTTTTGAGTCAAGTTTAGAATTTATATTTTCCTAGTAAATCATGCATATCTTCTAGATTGCCAATTTATTGGCAAGAAGTTTCACCATATATTTTCTTACAATTATTTTAATACCTTCCATGACTACAGACATGTTGCCTTTCTCACCGCTACTGTTAACTATTTAAGTAAACTATTAAAATCAGCATTTGCCCCCCAACCTGTCACAAATTTTAGTGACATATCTTTACTTCTTGTAGAAAATAGTCATCTCAGACATACAGTGTTGATAAAATTTAAAAGATCCTACAATTTCTATTCCTTTTCTGCCATCTTTACTCGGTTAATATTTAGGAATAATAACAACCAGTAATGAGTGTTTATTATGTTCTAGACACTTGATAAATAAGCTCTGTACTTAGATTATTTAACCCAGAGTCTAGGAATTAGTGTTCCCATATATGGATGAGGAAACGTAAGCCTCAGAGAGGTTGTGTAACTCAGCTGGCAATACTCAGCTAGTAAATGGCAGCCTGTTATGGGAATTAGGTCCATCAGCTTCTGAAGCTTGTGCTTTTAGTCACCACTCTCTACTTCCAGTAAGTTTCTTAATTCCAAACTATCCTACTTACCTTTGTGCTAAAAATAAGGATATAGGGAGTTCTCTTTGTGGCACACTGGAAACAAATCCAACTAGGAACCATGAGGTTGTGGGTTCGATCCCTGGCCTTGCTCAGTGGGTTAAGGATCCAGCGTTGCAGTGAGCTGTGGTGTAGGTCGCAGACGTGGCTTGGATCCTGCGTTGCTGTGGCTGTGGTATAGGCCAGTGGCTACAGCTCTGATTAGACCCCTAGCCTGGGAACCTCCATATGCTGCGGGTATGGCCATAAAATGACAAAAAGACAAAAAAAATAAATAAAAATAAGGATAGAGCTAAGTATCAAGAGTCTAATAAACCCATAGAATAGCTTGAAGTGAACTCTATATTGTGAACTTGAAAATAAAAACTTGTTGGAATTCCCTGGTGGCTCGGTAAGTTAAGGATTGGCATTGTCACTGCTGTGGCTTGGGTTGCTGCTGTGGTTAGAGTTCCATCCCTGGCCTAGAGAACTTCTGTGTGCCATGGGTCTGGCCAAAAAAACCGCCAGACTTTTTACTGTCATGATTTTTTTTTGTCCTTTTAGGACCACATCTGCGCCATGTGGAGGTTCCCAGGCTAGGGGTCCAGTTGGAGCTGTGGCTGCTGGCCTACGCCATAGCAACACAGGATCTGAGTCGTATCTTCGACCTACACCACAGCTTAGGGCAACGCCAGGGATTGAACCTACATCCTCATGGATACTAGTCAGATTCATTTCTACTTAGCCATGATGCTCCCCTAATGATTTTCTTTTAAAAGGTGTTTGTTTTCCAGATATTCCTGTGAGCTTTCCTCATCTTATTTCAGTATTTTGAGACTCAGACATAGAGCCTGTTACCTAATATTAGTCTTCCATGAAATATGTTCCCCCCTCCTCCCTCCCTCCCCCCCTCCTCCTCCCCCCTTCTGATATATGGAGAGATCAATGGGTGTCAGTCATTCCACTTAATTTTTTAAAAATCGTGGCAAAATACACATAAAATTTACCATCTTAACCATTTTTAAGTATACAGTTAATACCGTGTGTATTCATATTGTTGTACAACCATCACTGCCATTCATTCATCTCCAGACCTCTTTTTATCTTGCAGAGCTGAGACTCTGTAGCTACTAAAACATATTTTTTCATTTCACCTTCTCCCCAGCCCCTGGCAACTACCATTTAACTTTCTGAGTTGATAAATTTGATGACTCTAGGTACTTCATATAAGTGGAATCATATAGTATTTGCCTTTTTGTGACCGACTTATTTCCCTTATCTTGAGGTCCTCAGAATTCATTCATATTGTTGCATGTGTCAGAATTTCTTTCCCTTTTTTTTTCTTTTTTGGCTGCCCCACAGCATATGTAGTTCCCAGGCTAGGGATCAGATCTGAGCTGCAGTTGTGACATACACCACAGCTGCTGCAACGCTGCATCTGTAGCCCACTGTGCCGGGCTGGGTATCGAACCTGTGTCCCAGTGCTCCAGAGAGGCTGCTGATCCTGTTGCACCACAGTGGGGACTCCTTTCTTTCCTTTTAAGCTAATGTGAATAATGCTGCTTTGAACGTGTGTGTGTGTAAATATCCTCGTGAGACCCAGTTTTCAGTTCTTTTGGGTGTATA
This sequence comes from Catagonus wagneri, assembly GCA_004024745.2. NCBI lineage: Eukaryota > Metazoa > Chordata > Mammalia > Artiodactyla > Tayassuidae > Catagonus > Catagonus wagneri. The sequence goes on from PVHT020000175.1 coordinate 17,104,442, forward strand.
CCCAGATGTGGAATTGCTGGATCACATTTTTTTAGGGAGCCAGCTTTACTTAATTAAATAGGGTAATAAAGCGGTGTTCCGCAGCCGCAGGTCTCTGATTTGGTTCCTCCTGGGGAGCCAGGGACATCCAAGATGAGGTAATCTCAGGATTTGTGTTTGTTGTGAGGTCCTGGGTAAGAAGGAATGGGGTTGGGGAGAGTGCCAGAACCCTTGAGATCTAGAACCTACTTACGTTCTCCACCTTAGCCCACCCAGCCTACCTAGCCCCATAGTCTAGAGGATGCCGGTTGGTACACTGGTTTGAGCCGAATCCCAGAAAAGCTATAGGACTGGTATTACTATTGATATTGATTTTCCCAGGCTTTGTAGTGAGTCTGACTTGTTATTATTTTGAGAGGTATTAAGCATAGTAATTAAGAGCATGGAGGGAGTTCTCTTGCCATCCAGTGGGTTAAGGATCCTTGTCCCTGCAGTGCTTCAGGTTCTACCCCTGGCTTGGGAACTTCTGCATGCTGCGGGTGCGGCCAAAAGAGAAAGAAAATAAAAGAGTGGGGGTTCCGGAGCTAGACCTCCGAGGTTTGACTCTCAACTCAGCCTTTACTACTTGAGCAATTACTTAACCTTTCCTTATTTGTAAAACAGGTACTATAATAATACCTGCCTCGTGGATTATTGGGAGGAGTAAATGAATAAATGATGTGACTGTTTAGAAGAGTGCCTGACATATAGCTCTCAATAAATGTTAAATAGTAATAATATTTAATCAGTATAGGTTACCATGCGGCTTTCCTTAAAAGCCTTGAAAATAACATTCCATTCTGTGCGTTAAACTTTTTGGATTGCATGCACTGTGAACCAAAAAAGATATCTAACAGCAGTTTAAAGAGATAAAGATTCGCTCCCAGGCTAGGAGTATTAGACTGTAGCTTGATGAAATATTAACATCTACAGACAAGCAATACTAGTCATGCTAGGAGTTGGTTGTAGAGGTTTATGCTCTCCCTTACAGCCTTGGACCACCTAAACACTGGCCAGGGGACAGGTGCCCTCCTGCACATCCAATCATTTCATTCCAAGTGGCAGGTGTCTATCCCCTGGCAAATAGTCTGATAGCACTAAACATTTGAATCACTTTTATGAACTCCTCTAACCCACAAAGCAAGATTCTGATTATAGTTTGGCTTCTTATGTAACTTATCTAGGTAGAGAGGCTATATAGTCTGGACAACTTGAATGTCTGATTGCATACCCAGTTGTCTCACTGGAAATCAATTAGCTTTCTGCTTTTATATGTACATCTTGGGAGTTTTTTTTTTTTTTTAAAGGGCTGCAGGTGTGGCATATACAAGTTCCCAGACTAGGGTACAAATCAGAGCTGTAGCTGCTGGCCTAAACCTCAGCTACAGCAACACCGGCTCCAAGCCACTTCTGCAACCTTCACTACAGCTTGTAGCAGCGCTGGATCCTTAACCCACTGAGCGGGGGCCCAGGGCTACATCCTCGTGGATATTAGTTGGCTTTGTTTCCTCTGAGCTACAACGGGAACTCTTTGGGAGTTTTGTTAATCCAGGTATGCCCCTGCTTAAGACATCCATTTTCTTTCTTTCCCTTTTTTTTGTCTTTTTAGGGCCATACCCGCGGCATATGGAGGTTCCCAGGCTAGGGTTCCAGTCGGAGCTACAGCTGCCATCCTACACCACAAACACAGCAACACGGGATCCGAGCAACATCTGCGACCTACACCATAGCTCACAGCAATGCCAGATCCTTAAGTCACTGAGGGATCGAATCCGCAATCTCATGGTTCCTAGTAGGATTCATTTCCGCTGTGCCACGACGGGAACTCCTCCATTTTCTCTGTATTGACCAAGTGGGTGGTTGAGCCTTCACAGGTGAGACCCAAACCCTGGGCCCTGTTTAATTCACCAAGGAAATGCTCCCCTCCCTGACTCTCATCAGTTTCTTGGGATATACTTCCTTGCCTCTTTTAGATCCCCATGCCACTAGCTCCTCTAGTTTACTGGCTTGTATTTTCTTTATTGAAATTTCCATATATGTGGTGTCAGTTGTAATTCCTTAATATCACCACTGCCAGTTTGCTGAGGCGAGGTGGAGCATTCCGACTTTTGCCTAAATCCCTGTGCCAGCCCGACACAACCACTGTGTAGTGAGCAGGAAACGCTGCACTGTAAGAGCTCAGTCTGGAACTGTTGCTCCGATAGGTGCCATTTTAGAGCAAAAAGAGCTGAAGGGAACCTTAAAGATGAGCTGGCTCACATCTCTTGCTTTACAGATGAGGGATTAGTAACTGCTTGCCTAGGGCCGTCTATCTCAAGATGCTCTCTTTGTTAAATCTTTGTTTAGTCTCTGTCTAAAGCGTGACTGTGCTGGCCTGGACTCAGGATCTGTTAGTAATACTCTTCTTCCCAAGCCCCAGACTTAGCTAATAACCAGTACAAAACTTCACTGCCAAAAGCACGTTTCTTTCCTACGGTTCTGGCAACATTTTCCCCTTGTTAGATGCTGCTGATACCAAGGCTCACGTTTGAAATACAGATTCATGAGATTTCAGACTATGTTTCTAAGTGGATCCTTGGTAGCCTGATTGATACTGGGGTCTTTTTGACCACTTTGGAGATAGAGTTCATAGTAACTAATTGGGTTTACTTTTTTTTTTTTTTTGAGGAGCCCACAAGGCAAGAAACTTCAGAGCTGGCTCCCCAGGTCCCTCAAGCTTGCTGACACTAGTAGCTGAGTTGCCCACTTGGTTCTGTCTGCTTTTGTAATGATCAGAGATCCTGAATTTGTCATGTTAGGGTCTTTTTTTTTTTTTAAACTCTATATCTCAAATTGTAGACATATGATCTAATAATAAACTTCAACAGTACCTCTTTAATAATTACTGTATACCCACAATATAATTATGATCTAATAAATCTATAAAAATTTTCAGGTTAACTAGAAATTCCTTTTAAAGTTTTATTTGTGTTTATTTTAATCACAATAGAAAATTCTATTCTAAACATTTTCTTTGCTTACCTCCTCCTACTTCTTCATGGAGTATTTATTTTGTGCTTTGAGTGTTTTCTTCTAATGGCAAAACTATCTTATTAGCTTAGTACTTATGAACATATTAGGAAAAAAATATTTAGTAGCAAGCTCTAAAGAAATGCACATTTTTCTTGTAATGCGTTTTTACATATTTCTAAGAGGGAAGTGTAGCAAATATAATTAAACATAAGCAGAGTGCTTTAGTGTACAGGCTCAGAGAGTTGTCTGGAGCACATCTTAGAAGTGTTTTTTGAACAAGATTTTAAGAGGAGGTATGGATATGCACTAGTAGAAAAGGGATCAGAACAAAAGGAAAGTAAACAAATTATGCATTGGGGAGCTCTATCAGAAAAAGGGGGAATAGGGGCTAACAAAGAAAATATGTTCATCGCAGTATGGTTAAGCAGGCGCTTGGCTGGAATGGAGGAGGAATGTTGGGGACTGGTGACTGGCAAAGTTACTGATATGTAGATTTACAGCCTTGCTCCCCACCTTTTGCTTGGATGCTGTGCTAGACCCTAAGGGAAAAACCAAAGGAGGGAGGGTAAGGGGGAGAGAGAGAGAGCGAGCAATATTGTGAGCTATCCACAGGAACTTACAATCTTGCTGATGAGACAGGGCCGAAGAAAGGTAGAGGAGGAACCTTGAAAACCAGTAAGATTGGCTTGGAATTTATGTGGTGTGTGATGGAAGGAGTTCTGGAGACTCTCATATATTATGCTGCCTTTATCATCTGCTCAGGAGGGAAAGATCAAATTGAGCAGGTGGCTGGTTTCAAAAATCAGTTTTTGCAGCTATATATATATAATCAATTAGCGAAAGAGCTTCTCTCTACACAAACTGTTTTGAACCACTTCAGAAAAAAAAAAAGAGCTGCCTAAGATCTTCTGTCCATGATTAGCAATTAATGGAAAATCACTGGTTTGCCTTTGCAAACAGCACTTAATGTCAGCAACTTCAGCTGTTTTCCAATTTTGCAGTAAATTTTTTATACTGAAACCAATTTAGGATGCTATTTAGTTCATGGGCTTTTTTAGTGGAGAGATGATGTGGGTAGTGTAAAATAATGACATTTCCTTATCTACATCAGAACATTAGCAAGTTACTAATGGCTCCATTTTGATACTGTCACTTTCAAAGTAAAGGAGAGAAATTAGGTTGCTTAAGGAAACATTTTGGTTTATGTTAAAAATAGTGTTGCTTTATAATAGTTGAGATAATAAATAATTCAGGTTTTGCTTTTAGTGTATCAGTTTATCTCCATCTTGGATCAGACCTAAGAGAGGAAGTTTCCAGATTACTGTTGCATGTCTAATAAAGTCCTCATGGTTTGGTCTTCTGTGTAGGAATGTAGGTTTTATTTTTTCCCTTTCTTCGTCTTTTCATCTGCCACTTTGCTGCTGGCAAACTGTTCTGTGATTTCTACTCTCTCCGCTGGCATTCTGCTGGGAGGCCTTCTGAGATCATTTGTTTCCTGGAATGACATTTGAGGCAAGTTTAGGTGCCTTACGATATTCCTGGGTTTATGTGGATTTTGTTCCACATGAAGTGGTGGTAGTTCCCTGAAAGGTACCAGCACAAAAACGACAGGAATCCGAGGATCTAGGGTCAGACTGGGTTGCACTTGTCCGCCTGTCACTTGAAAAGACTGTCTGGGAAAGACATTGTTTAAGGGGTAGCCCTCTAAAGCTGCCTGAGTTTTTATGTTCGGATTCTCTTTTACCTGGGGAAGAACATCAATGAAGTATGGTTTCACTCCTGTTATGGCATTGATTTCATACGCATTGTGCCTGTCAGCCAGCGCTCTCCCGATTAAAATGGGCTGGAACACAGTCAGTCCCAGGACACCGCTCACAAAATTGTTGAGGAGAGAATGCCAAATCCCACCACTTATTGGGCTCAAAGTGACCTGAGGCCATAAACTGGCCAGACTCCGGAGAGCTTCGCGGTTCCAGGCTGAGGCAGGAAATTCGGCCTCCGTGTGATAGAGCTGAGAAAAGTAAATACTAAGAGTGACATCTGGATACGTTATCAGGAAATTGTACATTTTGCTGATGCAGCAGTGGTTAGCTTCATTGCAAGGCGAGTTGTTGGAATACAGAATGATATGCCTGATGCCATCGTTGTTGTGCACGGCAGAGTCAAAATAACCATTCATCTCAAATAACATTGATTCTGGATGGGTATCATTCCCAGTGCAGCTGCTGGCATGGCCCTTTTGCACCAAGCTTCCAGAAGAAGTTTTTAGTTCATAGAATGCAAGGTGTTTTGTTTGAGGACATGTTGGCCCATAAGGAAATCCAAAAAGGTGATAAAATTCTGTGTAGGGAACTCTTGCTTCTTCACCTGTCCGAATATGGTAAGGACAATTAGAGCAATCGAGAGAGAAGCTCAGCCAGTAATAAGGTTTTACTATTGTTCCACAATTGGCTAGGTATTCCTCGTATAAGGGCTCCATCGCTAGTTTTATTGTCTTGTAGCTGCGACCTAAACAGGGAAGAGAAATGATATGTAAAACCAGTGCAGGAAAAATTAAAGACAGTGCTTTAGGAGGTCCCGTCGTGGCTTGGTGGTTAACGAATCCGACTAGGAACCATAAGGTTGCGGGTTCAATCCCTGGCCTCGCTCAGTGGGTTAAGGATCCGGCATTGCCGTGAGCTGTGATGTAGGTTGCAGACGCGGCTCGGATCCCGCGTTGCTGTGACTGTGGCGTAGGCCGGCGGCTACAGCTCCTGTTAGACCCCTAGCCTGGGAACCTCCATATGCCGTGGATGTGGCCCTAGATAAGGCAAAAAGACAAAAAAAAAAAAAAAGACAATGCTTTAATTTATTGAGCCATACTTTTCTTTTAAAAGAACTGGCACAGTAAATATAGGAGCATAATCAATTTTTAAAAGATAGTGGTATATAGCCGTAGATTAGAAAGTTCAGGACTCTAATCCTGAAGATTAGGCAGATCATGGGGAGTAGACAAAAGAGAAAGGTATAGTACTCCTTCACCTGTTTCATAGATTCTGAGGCAGTTGAGCAAATGAGTTAACAGTTGTAGAAACAGACAGCCTTGTTTCAAATCTGGCTCTGCCGCTTACCGGCTTTGTGGCTTTTGGCAAGTTACAGAATGTCGGGGAGCCACAGCTTCCCTCTTTGTAAAATGAGGGTAAGAATAGGACCTCTCACAAGATTATCTGGAGGACTGAATGATGGAGTAAATATAAAATGCTTTATTATGTGCCTGACACATATTAAGGACTCAATATGTATTAGCTCTCAGTAGTAACAGTATAAATCCCTGGGTTATCTAGATGACTTTTGTTTATTAAAGTCCAATGAAATAAGCCGGGGGCTTGCGTTTTGTTCATCATATTCTTTTGTCTTTTATCTCAATATGAAAGTATCTAATTGTGAACAGGTTTTGAGTGTGCTTGCATTTAGTCAGCTATTTCTTCAAATCATTGGCAATAAGTTGGAGGTAGTTTTCCTTTTGGGAATAGGATTATAGGGTCAGTTTTGCTACAGACTTCTTGTAGAAGTGTCTTTTGAGTATTCTTTTGGTTGTGGGCCCTCATTCATTGACATTTGAGAGTTTTACTTCCAGTGGATGGGTCTTGTTAAAAGCATTTTGGAAACTTTACTGTTCTGGAAAGCAAAGACGATTCTTCAGGATATTTAAAAAAAAAATAATTTCTTGGATGTTAAGCACCAAAAGTTGAGATCTTTATTAATTTTTCCTTGAAAAAATATTCCTTCCATTATCATTGTTCAGGCAGCAACCTAGGGCATTACAATATAGTTTTAGAAATGTTTTTAAAGTAACTTTTCATTATGTTAAGTATTACGTGTTTCTTTTTTTTTTCTTTTCTATTTTTTTTTTTTGTCTTTTTAGTGCCGCACCCGTGGCATATGGAGGTTCCCAGCCTAGGGGTCTAATCGAAGCTACAGCTGCAGGCCTGCGCCACAGCCACAGCAATACCAGATCTGAGCCTAGTCTGCGACCTACACTACAGTTCACAGCAGTGCCAGATCCTTAACCCACTGAGCGAGACTGGGGATCGAACCTGAAACCTCATGGTTACTAGTTGGATTTGTTTCCGCTGTGCCATGAAGGGAACTCCCTACTTGTTTCTTTTACTATTACATATTGCCTATTTTTAAAAAATGCTGATACACAAAGGAAAAAAAAAACCTCCGATCAGTTGGTATGAGTTTACATTCTCATCAATGTTAACAGGTCAGTTCCCCCTAGTCTTTTTGCTGTGTATGTTTGCTATGCATAACACAATTAAATCATGTTTTAATGATGTTGAGCTTTTTCACTTAGCATTATGTCATGAGGATTTCCCCATGATATTAAAATTTCTTCCAAAGACACAATATTCATTGTTATTTTATCACAATTAAAATAGGTTCCTGCCTTTTATTATAAATAATACTTTGATAAACATTTCTGGAAATAAATTGTTCATTTCTCTGATTCTTAAATATAGATGCTTAGACATTGTATTATTAGGTCAAGCTTTGTCAGATTGCTTCCTAGGAAGGTGTACCAATTTTAATACATCACCTCCCAGGGCTGTTTATCATGCCCTTTGCCCCTTTGAGAAGTGAGCATCAGGATTTCTTTATGCTTATAATTTTTACCTTTTCAGTTCCTGGTGAGACCGAACAGTTTCTCATATGCTTATTGGTCTGTAGTATTTATTCTGTGAAAGATATATGATCCCTACCCCCCTTTTTTTGTTTGGGGTTTTTCTGATTGATTTGCAGTAACTCCTTGTGTATCAAGAATATTAGCTGTTATATCTGTTGCAAATATTTTACCTCGTTTATAGAGCCTTTTAATTATGCTGATGGTGTTTTCAGTTGCACCAGATTTAACACTTTATGTGGTCTAATTACCATTATGATTTATTCTTTTGCTATTGTATTTAGAAAAGATTTCCCACTCAAAGAGGAGTTAAAGTATTCTCATATTTTCTTCTAGTAGGTATGGTTTTTGCATTTAACTCTTTGTCCAGGCTGCATAATGGATAAAGCAGAAAATTTTAAAGAAATAAACTAACCATTGCAACAAAACATCTCTCTCACTTTTTGAAATCTAGTTTATCCTTTCAAAACTATTTGTTATAGCCTTTCACATGGAAGCACTTTGCTCAGTTTCTGTCTTTCTCAACCCAGATCACCTCAGCCATTGCTTTATTTTATGTGGTCTCATCTCCAGGCTGAAATGTGCAGAGTTCCTTTGCTAATCCTGACCTGCGCAGAAAATATTTTAGGAGCCTTAATCCACCTGTGGATAGGATGTGACTTTACTCATGTCACCATTATCCTATTTTAGCATATGTGCTGCCGAAGCGAGCACATCATGTCACCATTATCCTAGTGGCTTTTATCTCTGCAATAATTCAGCATCACATACCCATCAAATTCCAGATTTCTCCTAACCTCTGTCATATTAACTTAGTCCATAAAATTGGGTGTTTGCTTCAGTTTCTTCCTTAAGTGCTATATTTTCCTAATGCAACTGCATGTCTACCCTGAGGCTTCCTAGACCTTGCATAGCTTTCCCCTGCTTAACCCCTGGCCAGGAACCAATCACCTAGAACCTGACACCCTCTCCTGCTTGATCCTGAGCAATGTTTTCGCCTTGGATCTACTTCTCTCTTAGCCTCACTTGTGAGACTGGATCTCTCTGAATATCAAAGCTTGCTGAAACCAAGCCTGAAGCCTCACTCTTTTGAATATTGTGTCCTGAATGTAGTCTGCTGGTGGGTGGCATGCCTGTAACTCAAATTACAATTTCAACTCACCCATAGAAAATTTATAGATTGATTTGGCTAAAATATTATGCGAGCATTACCAGGAGGCCCTTTACTGCCTTTATTTGAGGGGGTGGTTGTACAGAGGCAACTATATGTAATGGTTCCAGGAGTACCCTTTTGGGAAAGACAAGTCTTTGTGTTTTCAAAATAAAGGCAGTACAGAAACTCCCGATTGCTTTTCTAAGCACTCCTTCCTTTGAAGCCCTTTCCTCTGGCTATTTTAGCCATGAATGGTCCGTCATTACTGTCCTATAGGCGATCTTGAGGACCAGAGGCTTTTATGTGTAATGGTGGGAATTCTGGAGTTTCATTCTTGCTGATGGCTTTCCAGGGTCAACCAGCTGTGATTCCTTATCAGCAATTCTCCACTTTTTCAGAGGGTCTTCATGACGTTGTGCTGGAATCACCTTCATCTGACGGGGAAGCAGGAAAGAATTTCTGCCCCCTTTGGACGCTTACAGAATTTGTGGTTTATATCATCAATTTGCCATTGATGACAGACTGTCCTGTTAGCTTTTGGTTCTTTTTTTTTTTTTTTGGCCTTTTGTCATTTTTTTTAGGGCAGCACCCGCAGCATGTGGTGGTTCCCAGGCTAGGGGTCTAATCAGAGCTGTAGCCACTGGCCTACGCCGCAGCCACAGCAACGCAGGATCAGAGCCGCATCTGCGACCTATACCACAGCTCACGGCAATGCCAGATCCTTAACCCACTGAGGGAGGCCAGGGATTGAACCTGCAACCTCATGGTTCCCAGTCAGATTCGTTAACCATTGTGCCACGACGGGAACTCCTCTTGTTAGCTTTTGGTATCTGGCTTTTCATTCTCTCCTAACCAGGCAGAGACCTGCCTTGTTTAGGCCAGTGGCTACCTCAGGATCATTGATTGGCTCAAGGCTGGGTTGGCTAAGACTTGTTTTGCCACCATCCTGTTCCCCTCCCACCTAGCCCTTTTCTTCTGCTCTGTCTGTGCTTGGGAAATGCATGCTGCCTTCAGCAGAGCAGATCTACTGGCAGGAAGCAGCGGAGATCTGCACAACCCAGCTCCTTGGTGTGGTCGTGGGGTCCACTGAACGGCGGCCATGGGTTTAACACAAATCATCTATATACATGAGGACAATCTGCTTTCTTTTCACCCTACTAGGATTTAGCGAGTACTGGTAAAGCACAGTTTCCACTGGAGTAATTGGAAAATGGAGTTTGCCCTTCCCAATCTGTGCACAATCTGTTAGCAGCTAAAAACAAATGTTAGCAGTTATAATTACCATCATTTTGTCTCCAGGCTTGGATCACATTCCAGGTGTTCTAGGAGACAGTCCGTTTCCTTTTTTTCAGCCTTTAAGTCCCATGCCCTGTTTCAAGTGGCTTCAAAGGGCAATTGTGTTATAAAAGATTCACCTCCTGTATCAGTTGAGGGCTCTTTCCTAGTTTGTGTCTGTTAGTTCTTCCTTGGCTGTCCCAAGTTAGAAAGACCTTGCTGAGGTGTGGCTGCCTCTAAGAACACTGTTGAATTGGTGCCATGGTAACGTTTGCAAAGTAGCTACTGCTAGGAAACGGCTCCAACACTTATTGCTTTATTTGCATTTCAAACCACCTGCTCCAAAGATGAAAATATGCATGAATGCATATTCCATTCTGGATAAGAGTATAATATCTGTTTAAGTGAGCGTATTGGGGTTTTTCTCGCTCTGGCTATGAGAATCAAGTTCTGAGGTCAGCGCCTTTGTCGTTTTCTAGAATAGGTGCCAGGCTTGTTTGGTTCTGTTGCCTGTGGAGACTCCAGGGCCCCTCCTTGGAAAGCTCCCCCTCTTTGAGAGGGAGGCACCTGAAAGGGAGCAGGGACTTGACTTTGGCAAAGGGAGGTGCTTTCTGCTAATTGGCCCACAGTCCTTGAAGGGGGAACTCTCTATTTTGTCCAGACCTGGGTTATTATATGTGAGCAGTTTCCTTCCACTAACACACTCCCTGGGAGGCCCTTGCTATTGATATGTGTGTGGTTCCCTCCAATTTAAGATAAGCTTTGCCCCTGGATCGGTTGTGACCCTTCCTCTGTGGCTGATAGAAGAGCCTCTCACCCTTCTCCATCCACCATTGCCTAGGGCACCAGGCGAGTTGATAGTCATGATTCATTGTGCTCACTCTCAGTTATTCTCGCTCTCCTCTTGAAGGAGTGCTGGTGATTACTATTATGTATTTCCATTAGTTACCACCCAGAGCTCTTAAGCATATATAGTACTCTAAAAATAACCCATCAGGGATGACAGAAGCACCTAGAAAGGTTCCTGCAGCAGAATCACTGCTTTTTTTTTTTTTTTTTGCTTTTCAGGGCCATACCTGCGGCATATGGAAGTTCCCAGGCTAGGAGTCAAATCGTAGCTACAGCTGCCGGCCTATGCCACAGCTCATGGCAATGCCGGATCCCCGACCCACTGAGCAAGGTCAGAGATTGAACCCACATCCTCATGGGTACTAGTCAGATTCTTTTCTGCTGAGCCACAATGGGAACTCCCAGTATCACCACTCTTTAATTTGTTTCTCATCTCTAACTTCCAGTCTCTACAGCAACAGCCCTTTTTCCTCTCCTCTGGGGGGGGTGCTCCTTCTAGCTTAATATTTTATGTTTATCTCTGTGCCTTTTCTGGGTCTCAGGCGTATTCATGACCTCCTCAGCTAGTATTTTCGGTGACATCTACGTCTTTGGCACTTGCTCACTTTGTTGCATCCCATTTCTTCCCCACCATTGGCCACTGATTATGCCCTTCTGTCCCCACTTCCTGCCTCCATTTTTATTTCCTAATTCAATAAACTGGTCAATATAAAGCCAAAAGCCAATCCTCAAATTTCATCTTTTATTTGACTTAATAAATGATATTCCACTTAAAAATATTACCTTTAAAATGAGCCTCTATCTACTAGTATATTTACCAATTTACCAATTGCATTTTAGGGTAATTTTAGAGATAGGCAATCCCAAGTAGCCAGCCAGTTCTTAAAACAGCTCCACTGAGGTGTAACTGACAAATAAAAATTGTATATATTGAGTGTACGATTCGATTTTTGATGTACATTGTGAAATGATCACAACAATAAAGCTAATTAGCATATCAATCACCTCATATGATTATCTTTTCTGGAGGGGTGTGTAAGAACACTTAAGATTTACCCTGTTAGCAAATTTCAAGTGTATAATACAGTATTGCGGGTTTTTTTTTTTTTTTGGCTGTGCCTATGGCACATGGAAGTTCCTTGGGTAGGGATCAAACCCTTGCCACAGCAGCACCCAAGCAGCTACAGTGACAGTGCCAGATCCTTAACCTGCTGTGTCACAAGGGAACTGCTACAATACAGTATTGTTAATTGTAGTCACTACCCTGTGATCCCCAGAACTCATTCATCTTGTGTAACTGAAACTTCATATCCTTTGATAAACAGCACTCCATTTCCCCCTCCCCCCAGACTTTGGCAATCACCATTGTACTCTCTGCTTCTCTGAGTTTGGCTGTTTTAGATTCCACATGTAAATGAGATCATTCAGTATTTGTCTTTCTGTGTCTGGTTCATTTCCCTTAGCACAGTGTCTTCCAGGTTTATCCATGTTGTTGCAAATGACAGGACTTCCTTTTTAAAGGCTGAATGATTTCATTGTGTGTATACCCCACATTTTCTATACCTTAATCTGTTGATGGACATCTAGGTTCTTTCCATATATTGACATATTAATAATTCTGCAATGAATAAGGAAGTACAGATATCTCCTTGAGGTCCTGATTCTAATTCTTTTGGATGAATACCCAGAAATGGGCTTACTGGATAATATAGTAGGTCTACTTTAAAATTTTTGAGGAACTGCTGTACAATTTACATAATGGCTATCCCCAATTACATTCCCACCATCAGTGCACAAGGATTTCCTTTTCCACATCCTCACCAATACGTGTTATCTTCCGTCATTTTGGTAACAGCCATCCTAATGCATGTGAGGAGGTATCTCATTGTGGGTTTGATTTGCATTCATTTCCATGACGATTAATGGTGTTTGAACGCCTTTTCATGTACTTGTTGGTCATTCGTATGCCTTCTTTTGAGAAATGTCTATTCAGGTCCTTTTCCCTTTTTAAATCTTTTTTTTTTTTGCTGTTGAATTATATAAGTCCCTTATATATTTTGGACATTAACTCCTCACCAAATATGTCATTTGCAAATATTTCTTGCCATTCTGTAGATTGCCTTTTTAGCTTGATGCAGTCCCACTTGTCTATTTTTGCTTTTGATGCTTGTGCTTTTGGTGTTGTATTCAAAAAATCATTGCCAAGATCAGTGTCAAGAAGCTTTCCCCCGTTTTCTTCTAGTAGTTTTAAAGTTTAGCCTTTTACATTTAAATATTTAGTCCATTTTGAGTTGATTTTTTTTTTGTCTTTTTGCCTTTTCTAGGCCGCAATCGCGGCATATGGAGGTTCCCAGGCTAGGGGTCTAACAGGAGCTGTAGCCGCCGGCCTATGCCACAGCCACAGTACGTGGGATCTGAGCTGCGTCTGCAACCTACACCACAGCTCATGGCAATGCTGGATCCTTAACTCAGCAATGCCAGGGAGCGAACCCGCAACCTCATGGTTCCTAGTTGGATTCGTTAACCACTGAGCCACAACGGGAACTCCCATTTTGAGTTGATTTTTATATATGGTATGATATGTGTCCAACTTTATTCTTTTGCATGAGCTAGCATTTTTAAGTTGCCGTTCTTGTATATCTGTTAGGTATGGGAGACTCTACTAGAAGACTGACTTTGCAAAGTTTCATTTAGTTTGCACAGAATGACTTTTAAAACTGAATTCAGTTACGAGGCAACAAAGGACCTTGATCATGGGATCTTTGCAAAAATTCTTATTGCTAAGTTGACATTACAGGAAGGGAGAGTGTTGGACAAATATCTGGCTTCCCAGACTCCTTTCTTCTGTCTTCCTTTGGTAATGTGCCACGTTTCATCTTCATTTAGATGAGATATGACATATATTATCTATATAAAGTAATATACAGTTATAATGAAGAAGCCTTTCTTCTCCTACACTGATATATGTTTCAAAAAGAACTTTACTTAGTTTGATTATAAGCTAAAATTTGTTTCTAATCTGTGTTGTAGCATTCCATTTTGGGATATATCTAAGACAGTTTGTGTGTTGCTAGTTGCTGCGTAAAAAGTGACTTCTTCTTTGGGTTGTAAGAAGTAAAATTATTTCTATTTTATTGCTAAAACATAGCACTTCTATTTGAAAATACTGTGCCCAATTAATTATATAATTCATTGCTTTCATAGCAGTTTGGTTGACACTGAATAATAATGCCCACATTCGTGTAGCAGTAACAAACTACTTTAAAAAAGGAAACTGAAGGAAAAAAAAAAGGCAAACATGAAATAAAGAAGAGCAGAGAATTCAGTAGATTTCATGGAGCTTGGTATAGGATTAGGTGGGAAAGATGGAATAAGTGTTAGGGTTGACAGGGAAGGAAACCAGAAAGCAGAGGATGTGTCGTCTAACTTGGGGTCATAAGCAGAATGCCCACAGGGTGGCAGCACAGTCTTAAGAGCCCACTGTTTGCTAAAACCACACTTCTCTCTCAGAATTCCAGTTATCTTAGGGAAATGCCAATAAATATTTAGAATCAAAGATCAGTCCTAAAACTTATACTGAGTAAAAGTTCAGGGTGAGGCACCATATTCACTCTCCAACTGTGTATATGCTCTAAGAAGGTTTCAAACCGCCTGTGGGAAATGAACAATTTCTTTCCAAATCATTGCACACTAATAATTTTATAAAATCCAACAAAAGTTATTTTATTAAAAAATGAACCAAAAAGGAGTTCCCACTGTGGCACACTGGGTTAAGAATCTGACTGTGGGTCAGGTCACTGCAGAGGTGTGGGTTTGATCCCTGGCTCGGCACAGTGGGTTAAAGCATCTGGTGTAGATCACAGCTATGGTTCGGATTCAGTTCCTGGCCTAGAAACTTCCATATGCCACTTAATGAACAAAAAGACATTGAAATCAGAGTTCCTGCTGTGGCTCAGCGGATTAAGAATCCAATTAGTGTCCATGAAGATGCGGGTCTGATCCCTGGCGTTGCTCGGTGGGTTGAGGATCTGGCATTGCTGCAAACTGTGACATAGGGCACAGATGTGGCTCAGAGCCAAATTTGCTGTGATGTAGGCCAGCAGCTGCACTCTGAATCAACCTGAATCAACCTCTAGCCTGGGAACTTTCATATGTCACAGGCACAGCTATAAAAAGACAAAAAAAAAAAAAAACAGGGAAGACTCTGAAGCCATAGCTTTTAAAAGTTTTTTCAAAAAAATAGTTTAATACATATAAACAGGTCAACATATAAAATTTTAAAAATTATATTTTGATAAATTATAAACAGAATACTTGTCTATTTTTGCTTTTGTTGCTTGTGCTTTTGAAATCATAACCAAGAAGTTATTGCCAAGAACAATGTCATGAAACTTCTCTCCATGTTTTCTTCTTGTGTTGTAGTTTCAGATCTTAAGTGCAAGTCTTTACTCCATTTTGAGATGTGTGTGTGTGTGTGTGTGTGTGTGTGTGTAAGGTGTGAGGTAAGGGTCCAGTTTCATTCTTTGGCATGTGGATATCCAGTTTTTTTAACATCATTTGTTGAAGAGACTGCCTCTTCCCTATTGTGTAGTCTTGACACCCTGTTAAAGATCATTTGACTGTGTGTGGGTTTACTTTGGGCTCTCTATTCTGTCAACTGGTCTATACATCTGTCTTTATATAAATATAAACAAACATAACACAGGAAAAAGGGGAAAAGAGTTACCCAGATTTGGAGTTCCCACTGCAGTGTAGAATCTGACTGTGGAGATATGGGTTCTGTCCCTTGCCTGGCCCCGTGGATTAAAGGATCCAGCGACGCCACAGCTGCCGCATAGGTTGCAAGCTGCAGTTTGGACTCAATCCCTGACCTGGGAATCGAGAAGTATATTGATAGGAATAGAGGAGGAGATTTTAAAGCAGTTTCACCAACTTGAGATGTACATTTTTCATTTTTTTAAAAAAGCAAATGATGTTGTATTTTCAAAATTCATCATCAATGCCTCATCAGTGGCCAGTTCCAACAATTTATCCTGTGAAGTTATTTTAAATTTAAATTATCTTTTAATAGGAGTTCCCATTGTGGTGCAGCGGAAATGAATTTGACTAGGAACCATGAGGCTGTGGGTTCGATCCCTGGCCTTGCTCAGTGGGTTGAGGCTCTGGCATTGCCGTGAGCTGTGGTGTAGGTTGCAGACGTGGCTCGGATCCCTCATTGCTGTGGCTGTGGCTCCAGTTCAAACCCTAGCCTGAGAACCTCCATATGCCATACGCCGTGGGTGCGGCCTTAAAAAGCAAGAAATTAAAAAAAATAAATTATCTTTTAATAAAGCAGATGGTTTATGGTTCCATGAATATCCCATGCATGAATATTCTTTTGATGGAGTATAAAAATGTTAAACATTCTATCAATTCTCTCAGGTGTTTAGTAATCACTTTTTACAGATGTGCAATATCACAATTATTACCTGCTGCATGGATAATAGTTGTTAAATCATGAAACATGACATAACAAGCTGTTAAAACTGTTCTTCCATGCTTTTAAGATTTATTTTGCTTTTCAGTCATTGGCTACTGGAGAACATGTTGAATTTTTTCCTTGTTTGGAAATATTAAGATTATTAATATAAGAAACATTTCAGACAGGCAAGTCTGGCTGTCTAATTCATATCTTCAAAAAGTTTGGGCCCCAAATTGGTTTCTTATCCATCAGTAACTCCAAGTTTATTCAATGTCCAAACATTCTCTACAGAACTTTTTCCTAGATAGCCATTGTACCTAACATACAATTATAGTTGCTTATGATCAGCCTCCATATTATCTTGTAATGAGAATAATCTCAAATGCAGTGCATTAGCCTTTACATAATTTATAATTTTTTCTATGTCACTAAGCATATTATTTAGTTTGGCTGACTTTTTTTCATAGTCAGATTTTCTTTTTTTCTGAGGCATGTGGAAGTTCCTGGCCTAGGGATTAGACCCACACCACAGCAGTGATCTGAGCTGCTGGATCCTTAACCCACTTTATCATGAGAGAATTCCATACTCAGATTTTTTTTTTTTTTTTTTTTTTTTTGCTTTTTGCCTTATCTAGGGCCGCAACCATGGCATATGGAGGTTCCCAGGCTAGGGGTCTAACAGGAGCTGTAGCTGCCGGCCTTCGCCACAGCCACAGCAACGTGGGATCCAAGCCGCGTCTGCAACCTACACCACAGCTCATGGGCAACACCGGATCCTTAACCCACTGAGCAAGGCCAGGGATTGAACCCGCAACCTCATGGTTGTTAGTCGGATTTGTTAGCCACTGAGCCACGACGGGAACTCCCCAGATTTTCTTGATAAAGGAAGTAATGTGTTTGATTTATGTTCTGTCTTGAACGTCTTAATTTGAGCAATTACTCTAGAACCTTCTCGTATACAAGGTTTAAACTCTAAATCACATTTTCTGATATCATAGTCATATCAAATTTTTATAAAAGTCTCTAAATGCTTTCAATTTCTGTATTTATCTTGTTCACACTGGTAGTAGTTTATGAATGAGCCCTGGGTCACAGATTCAGCTTTTAGTGATATTACTTTCATATGCTTCTTAAAGTCCACTATTGGGTAGTGATTCTACTTATTTACCCAAGTTCACTGAATTTTATCTATGTCAGTTCCTCTTGTCTGCCTTATAAATGCTGATGATGGAGAATTTAAATGAAAATATCATTTGTTTAGGAGTTCCCGTCGTGGCTCAGTGGAAACGAATCTGACTAGCATCCACGAGGACACAGGTTTGATCCCTGGCCTCACTCAGTGTGTTAAGGATCCAGCATTGCCGTGAGCTATGGTGTAGGTTGCAGATATGGTTCGGATCCTGCGATGCTGTGGCTATGGTTTAGGCCGGCAGCTACGGTTCCAATTTGACCCCTAGCCTGGGGAACCCTTGTATGCCTCAGGTGCTGCCCTAAAAAGATTAAAAAAAAAAGAAAGAAAATATCATTTGTTTAAAAGAGGTGAATATGGAGTTCCCTTCGTGTCTCAGTGGTTAACGAATCCTACTAAGAACCATGCGGTTGCGGGTTCGATCCCTGGCCTTGCTCAGTGGGTTAAGGATCCGGCGTTGCCGTGAGCTGTGGTGTAGGTTGCAGACGCGGCTCGGATCCCGCGTGGCTATGGCTGTGGCGAAGGCCGGTGGCTACAGCTCCTGTTAGACCCCTAGCCTGGGAACCTCCATATGCCACGGGTGTGGCTCTAGATGAAAAGGCAAAAAGACAAAAAAAATAAATAAGTAAAAATAAAAGAGGTGAATATTTACGGAACGCCTACTCTGTCCCCCAGATTGTACATGCTTCACATCCTTAAGAGGGAGGTGTTACAGTTTCCATTTTACAGATAAAGAAACTGAGTTTCAAAGTGTTTAATGCTGAAGATAACAGTAGCTATTAGTAGAGTTGAGATCTGAGCATTCTAAAACTCTTTGTCATATTCTTTCCATTATATCCTACTTTTTAGAGCAAAAAGAACACAGTTTCAAATTTATGACCGAGTCTTAGCATAAATGGGAAAAATCATGTTTCAAAAGTGAGACAGTGATAAAGTCAACAATGAGAAGAAAATGTGGGAAAAGTGTGTCATGATAAAATAAGTATGTGTGGGAATTGAAAACGTTTTTGGCAAGAGGGAAGAAATTTTAAAAATCAACTTTATTGAGGTATAATTTATATAAAATGCAGCCATCTCAAGTGTGCAGTTTTATGACTTTTGACAAATGTATGTACTCATGTTACCGTCATTACAATAAAATAGAGAACAGTTCCATCAATCCCAAATTTCCCCTGTGTCCCTCCTTCCCCATCAGCCACCCTCCCCCATGGCTCTGGTGAGGGATCATCTGTTTCTGTTGCCACAGATTAGAGTTATTTTTTCCAAAGTTTCACAGAGATGGACTCCAGGATCTTTTGTTTATTGCTTAGCATACTATTTTTGAGATTCATCCATGTGATTATGTTTATCAGTATTTTGTTCTTTTTTTTAGTATTGATTAACATTCCATTGTATAGATACACTATAATGCACTTATTCATCTCTTGATGGATATTTGTATTGTTTCTAGTTTTGGATGATTATGGAAAAAGATGCTCTGAGCATTCATGTCCAAGTCTGTGTGGACATACGTTTTTGGACAAATACTTAAGAATGGGATTGCCAGGTTGTATAATAAATGCATCTCAACTTTCTAAGAACTGCCAAACTGTTTTCCAAAGTGGTTGATTATTTTATATCCCCACCAGCAACTTGTGAGCATTCTAGTTACTCCACATCCTTGCCAACGCTTAG
The DNA here is from genome assembly GCA_004024745.2 of Catagonus wagneri. NCBI lineage: Eukaryota > Metazoa > Chordata > Mammalia > Artiodactyla > Tayassuidae > Catagonus > Catagonus wagneri. The sequence continues at coordinate 17,123,739 of PVHT020000175.1, forward strand.
TATTGTCGGTGAGAGGAAGTGTTTAACATCTCAGTTTAGAAAGACTAGTTTCTTTTAAGCGTGTCATTTATTTATTTTTTTGCTGCACTCATGGTATGGAAGTTCCCAGGTCAGGGACTGAATCCAAGCCACAGCTGTGGCAAAGGCGGACTCTTAACCCACTGCATCCAGCCAAGTATTGAACCTGTGCTTCAGCGGTGACCCAAGCCGCCGCAGGGACAATTCCCGATCCTTAAGCTGCAGTGCCACAGCAGGATCTCCTTAAGCTTCCTTTGATAGGAAGAGAATGAGCAGTGGATAAGATTCTGTAGTGTTTCTGTTTCTTCGTTTGGATAACCAATGCCCAGTTAGTCTCCAAGGGCACCATATTGATCAAGAAATTTGATGTTTAGCTTATCACTGTTTTCAGCTCCTCCTTTCCCTTCTTGAAGTCTTTGATAGCGCTGAGCTGAGCTCAATTCAATCTTCTCCCTCAATTAGGACAGTATGTAGCAGCAGAGAAAGTGTTATGATTATAGACTCAGTAGAAAATATGGTGAGCTCTGAAAATCCTTCAGGTGGTTGCTGTTGAGAAGTCTCCTAAGACTGATTGTTGTTTCAATATAGATATATTTTTAGACCTATAGTACTGTTTTGAATATTATATAAATTCCAGGTGTATAGCATTGTAATTCAACATCTGTGCACACAGATATACACAAAGTGATTACTACCACAAGTGATTATTACCCATCATCATACAGTTGACCCCCTTCACCCATTTCACCCACCCTGCAACCCTCTTTGCCTCTGGTAACCACTAACCTAATCTCTATCTATGAGTTTGTGATGTATTTTATTTATTCATTTGTTTTGGTTTTTTAGATTCCACATGTGAATGAAATCATATTTGACTTATTTCATTAGCCTAAAACCTTCAGGGTCCATCCATGTTGTCACAAGTGGCAGGATTCCATTCTTTTTTTATGGCTGAGTATACGCAATTGTGTATATATGCTACATCTTTATCCGTTTATCCATTGAGAGACATTTAGGTTGTTTCCATATCTTGGCTGTTGTATATAAAGCTGCAGTGAATGTAGGGTGCATATATCTTTTTAGTGTTTTTGTGCTCTTCAGATAAATACACAGAAGGGGAAAAGCTGGGTCATATAGTAGTTCTGTTTTTAGTTTTTTGAGGGATCTCTGTACCCTTTTCCATAATAGCTGCACCAATTTATAGTCCCATCAACAGTGTATGAGCATTCCCCTTTCTTCTTATCCTCTCCAACACCTGTTATTCCTTGTTTTTTAAATAAGTCATTCTAGCAGGTGTGAGGCAATGTCTCATTGTGATTTTGATTTGCTCATTATAGATAATTTATCTTTTCTCTGATAACTTTTAAGACACTTTCTTTCCTTTCGTGTTTTATAGTTTGCAGTGTGATGTGTTTAAATGTGGATTTGTTTACCTTGCTTGAAACTCAACTTTTGGTAATTCTTATTTTTCATTAATTCTGGAAAATAACCATTGTCAAAATCTTTTTAATAAATATTTTATGTGGAAATAGTTTCAAACTTACAAGAAAGTTACAAAAGTAAAGTTAGTTACAAGAATCACTCCTGGACCTTTTATCCAAATCCACCTGTTGTTAACATTTATAGCATTTGCTTTGTCATTTGCATTCCTTGATGTTTCTTTCGTTCCCTACCTGTGTGTCTTCTCTCTCTGTATTTTTTTCTGAACTGTTTTTGGTCATTCATTATCTCTTTAAATACTCCTCTCCTCCATTTTCGCTTCTTTTGGAACATGAATTGGGTATATGTTGAACTTTCTGCTTTATCCTGCATGACTCAACTTGTCTATTGTAATTCCAATTATTTATCTTTCAGTACCACATTCTGGGCATTTTCTCCAGATCAATTATCTGGGTCTCCATTTTTCTCTACAGGTCTGTTAATCTGTTGTTTGAGTTACTGAGTTTTTAAACTTACTGAGTTTTTAAAATCAATGGGTATATCATTTCTAGAATTTTATTTTGTGCCTGTGTTTCCCCTATTTTCATATTTTTGCTTTTTTATCTTTAATTATTTTAAATGTTCTTATACAGTCTGTAACAAATAATTCTATAATCTTTAAAGTTCTTGGGGATTTAACTCTTTTTTTTTTTTTTTGGTTATTTCTGCCTGTTCCTGCTTATGGTGGATTGTTCCTTTGGGTGTTGTAAAATTTTGTTTTCTAAGTCATGCTCGTTGGGGATCCTATGTGGCCTGCACTGAAGGCATCTCTCTCTCTAGAGCAGTGGTTCTCAATCTTTGCTGCACATTGGAATCACCTAGTGAGCCTTTAAAAATTAGGATGGTAAGTTGAACCCCAGACCAGTTAACTCAGATACTCTGGATGTGACACTGAGACCATCAACGTTTTTTATTTTATTTTATTTTACATTTTAAATTAAAGTATAGTTGATTTACAATGTTGTGCCAATTTCTGCTGTATATATACACACACACATACATTCCTTTTCTTTTCTTTCTTTCTTTCTTTTTTTTTTTTGTCTTTTTGCCTTTTGTAGGGCCGCATTCATGGCATATGGAGGTCCCCAGGCTAGGGGTCGAATCGGAGCTGTAACCGCTGGCCTACGCCACAGCCACAGCAACGTGGGATCCAGCCGTGTCTGCAACCTATACCACAGCTCCCTGCAACACTGGATCCTTAACCCACTGAGCGATGCCAGGGATCGAACCCACAACCTCGTAGTTCCTAGTCGGGTTCATTAACCACTGAGCCACAATGGGAACTCCCACATTCCTTTTCTTATATTATCTTCCATCATGTTCTGTCCCAAGAGATTAGGATAATCTCTGTGCTGTACAGTAAGACCCCATTGCTTATCCATTCTAAATGTAATAGTTTGTGTATACTAATCCCAAACTCCCAGTCTGTCCCACTCCCTTCCTTCTCCCTCTTGGTTAACCACAAGTCTGTTCTCAATGTCTGTGAGTCTTTTCTCAATGTCTGTGAGTCTGTTTCTGTTTTGTAGTTAGGCTTATTTGTGCCATATTTTAGATTCCACATACAAGTGATATCATATGGTATTTGTCTTTTTCTTTTTGACTTACTTCACTTTATATGAAATTCTCTGGTTGCATCCATGTTCCTACAAATGGCATTATTTTGTTCTTTTTTATGGCTGAGTAGTATTCCATTGTGTATATGTACCACATCTTCTTCATTCATCTGTTGATGGACATTTAAGTTGTTTCCATGTCTTGGCTATTGTGAACAGTGCTTCAGTGAACATAGGGGTGCATGTATCTTTTTGAATTAGAGTTTTGTCTGGATATATGCCCAGGAGTGAGATTGCTGGATCATACAGTAGTTCTATATTTAGTTTTCTGAGGAACATTCATACTGTTTTCCATAGTGGTTGTACCAATTTACATTCCCACCAACTGTGTAGGAGGGTTCTCTTTTTTCTGCACCCTCTCCAGAATTTGTTATTTGCAGACTTATTAATGACGTCTATTCTTACCCATGTGAGGTGGTATCTCATTGTAGTTTTGATTTGCATTTCTCTAATTATTAGTGATATTGAGCACATTTTCATGTGCCTACTGGCCATCTATATGTCTTCTTTGGAGAAATGTCTATTTAGGTCTTTGGCCCATTTCTTGATTGGGTTGTTGTTTTTCTCTTGTTGAGCTGCATAAGTTGTTTGTATATTTTGGAGATTAAGCCATTGATGATTGCATTGTTTGTAACTATTTCCTTCTATTCTTTAGGTTGTCTTTTTGTTTTCTTAACGGTTTCCTTTGCGCATCAGAGTTTTGAAGCTCCACAATCAAGGCTGAGAACCACTGTTCCAGAGACTTTGCCTTTAATTTTGTAGGTACTGTGAGTGTGTTTCCTGCCCTTGATCAGTTTAATATTAATTTCTGAGCTCTGAGTTCCTGAACTACATAGGTAAAGTAATATTTTCTAGCAACAAAAAGACATTTTTTACGGAAAATATCAGCATACTATTGTGATTCTTTTTGATTTTTTTTGTTTGTTTCTAACCTCATTGAGGAATAGTTGAGAAATTATTTAAAGTGTAAAATTTGATGATTTTATATGCATATACATTGTAGAATGATTACCCAGATCAAGCTAATTAATACATCCTCACTTCAGGTAGCTAACCTTTTTTTTTCCTTGTGGTGAGAATGCTTTAGATCTACTTTCAGAAACCTTCAAGTATACAGTAAGTATACAATAGCATATTATTAACAATAGTCACTGTGCTGTACTTTGTATCCTCAGAACTTATAACTGAAAGTTTGGACCATTTGACCTACATCTTCCCATTTACTTCTCATCATAACACTTGGTAATCATCATTTTATTCCATTTTTATGAAGTAAAGTTTTTTTTTTTTAAGATTCCACATATAAGTAATACCATACAGTACTTGTTTTTTTTCTGCTGTCTGGCTCATTTCACTTAGCATAATGACTTTCAAGTTCATCTGCATTGTTGAAAATGGCAGGATTACCCTTTTTATGGCTGCATAATATTCCATTACATATATATATATATATTTATATATATATATATATATATTGCATTTTCTTTTTCCATTAATCTGGACATTTAGTTTGTTTCCGTATCTTAGCTGTTGTGAATACTGCTGTAATGAACATGGGAGTGCAGATATCTCTTCATTACTGATTTCATTTCCTTTGGATGTATGTCTAGGCATGATTTTGCTCAATCATATGGTAGTTCTATTTTTAGTTTTTTGAGGAATCACTATACTGTTTTCATAATAGTTGTGTCAGTTAATATTTCTACAGTAATATGTAATCGTTCACTTTTCTCCATATTCTCATCAATGTTTGTTAACTTTTGTCTTTTTGATAACAGCTGTCTTAACAGGTATAAAATGATATATTGTCATGGTTTCAGTTTGCATTTCCCTGATGATTACTGTTGTTGAACACCTTTTCATGTACCTTTGGCTATGTGGAAAAATGTCTTTTCAGGCCTTCTACCCATTTTTAATTTTTAATTGGATTCTTTGCACTTTTTTTTTTTGCCTTTTAGTTTAGGTCTTTATATATTTTGGATATTAACCCCTTATCACATGTATTATTTGTAAATATTTTCTCTCTGCAGGTTGACTTTTCAGTTTATTGATTGTTGATTTTGCTCTGCAAAAGCTTTTTAGTTTGGTGTAGTCCCACTTGTTTATTTTTGGCTTTTGTGCTCTTATCCAAAAAAAAAAAAAAATCATTGCAAAGATCAATGTCAGGGATCTTTTCCCCTATGTTTCTTCTAGGAGTTGCATGTTTTAGGTTTTACACTTAAGTCCTTCACATTAACTTTTATGAGTGGTATAGGTAGGAGGGGCCTAGTTTCATTCTTTTGCATGTGGATATCTAGCACCTTTTGTTGAAGAGACTGCCCTACGCCATTAGTGTTCTTGGTGTCTTTTTCTAAGATTAGTTGATGCTATATGCACACATTTATTTCTGGGTTTTCTATTCTGTTCCATTGGTCTACATTCCAGTATCACACTCTTTTGATTACCACAGCTTTGTAATATAGCTGGAAATCAGCATGTGTGATGTTTCCAGCTTTGTTCTTTTACAAGATTGCTTTGGCTATTCAAGGTCTTTTGTGATTCCATACGAATTTTAGTATAGCTTTTTTTTCCATTTCTGTGAAAAATGCCAGTGGAATTTTGATAGGGATTGCAGTTGAATTTGTCTATTACTTTGGGCAGTATAGACATTTTAACAATATTAATTCTTTCAATCCAAATGTATTGCATTTCCAATATCTATTTGTGTTCTTGTCCATTTCTTTCATCAGTGCCTTAGAGTTTTCAGCGTACACATATTTTGCCTCCTTGAAAATATATTCCTAAGAATTTTGTTGTTTTTGATGCTATTGTAAATAGAATTGCTTTCTTAATTTCTTTCAGATAGCTCATTGTTAGTGTATAGAACTGCAAACGATTTTTCTGTGTTGATTTTGTATCCCATAGCTTTACTGAATTCATTTATTTGTTGTAACAGGGTGTTTTTTTGGTACTGTTTTTAGGGTTTTTTATATGTAAGCTCATCTCATCTGCAAACAGAGATAATTTTACTTCTTCATTTCTAAATTGGATGCCTTTTAGTGATTTTTCTTGCCTAATTGCTGTGGCTAAGACTTCCATTACTATGTTGAATAGTAGTGGTGAGAGTGGGTATGCTTGTTCCTGATCTTAGAGGAAAGACTTTAACTTTTCACCACTAAGTAAGATGTTAGCTGTGGGTTTGTCATATATGGCCTTTATTATATTGGGGTACATTGCTTCTATAATTTGTTGAGAGTTTTATCATGAAAGGACATTGAGTTTTGTCAAATCCTTTTTCTGCATCTATTGAAATTAGCATATGATTTTTATCCTTCATTCTATTAATGGGATCTATCACTTTTTCTTTATTGATCTGTGTATGTTGAACCATCCTAGCATCCCAGCAATAAATCACACTTGATTATGGTATATGACTCTTTCAATGTGCCCTTGAATTCAGTTTGATAGTACTTTTAAAAAATATTTTGTTATAGTTGATTTACAGTGTTGTGTCAGTTTCTGCTGTATAGCAAAGTGATTCAGTTATATGTATATATATGTATATATGTGTATATACATACATATATATACATACACATTGTTTTTCTCATATTATCTTCCATCATGTTCTATCCCAAGAGACTGGATATAGTTCCCTGTGCTATACAGTAAGACCTCATTGGTTATCCATTCTAAGTGTAATGGTTTGCATCCACCAACCTCAAACTCCCTGTCTATCCCACTGCCTCTCCCCCCTCCCCGGCAACCACAACTCTGTACTCTATGTCCGTGAGTCTGTTTCTGTTTTGTAGATAGGCTTATTTGCACTACATTTTAGATTCCACATATAAGTGATATCATATGGTATTTGCCTTTCTCTTTCTGATTTACTTCACTTAGTATGAGAATCTCTAGTTGAATCCATGTTGTAGCAAATGACATTATTTTGTTCTTTTTTATGGTTGAGTAGTATACCATTGTATATATATACCACATCTTCTTAATTCATTCATCGGTTGATGGTTAAGTTGTTTCCATGTCTTGGCTATTGTGAATAATGCTGCTATGAACACAGGGGTGTGTGTATCTTTAGTTTGCTAGTATCTTGTTGAGAATATTCACATCTGTGTTCATCAGGGATATTGGCTGATAATTTTCTTTTTTTGTAGAGTCTTCATCTGGCTTCAGTATCAGGGTAATATCGGCTTCCTAAAATGAGTTTGGAAGTGTTTCTTCCTTTCAATTAATAGTATAAATTTGATCCTGTCTTTGGGGAGCCTCCCCCACCCCTGCTCAAGCCCCAAACATCTGTACTGAGATAGACAGGTTCTTTGTCATCTGTTTTTACTGAGAAAGTAGCCCTTTTGTTGTCTTATAGCGGAAGGGAGGGGCTCTGTTCCACCTCTTTACGTTGAACAAACTCAAGGCTTCATCATCTATTTCTATATGGCTGTAAAAACCCAACCCAAGCTTCCTACTTACCAGGATCAACAAATATTCTGTGTACTCTGAAAATTATAAGGCGCTGATGAAAGAAATCAAGGATGACTTAAACAGGTGGAAAGACATACCATGCTCTTGGATTGGAAGAGTCAATATTATCAAAATGACTATACTACCCAAGGCAATCTACACATTCAATGCAATCCCTATCAAATTACCAATGACATTTTTCAAAGAACTAGAACAAAATAGTTTAAA
>PVHT020000175.1:17132528-17152438 GCA_004024745.2 Catagonus wagneri
TGGGACTTAATTAAACTTCAAAGTTTCTGCACAGCTAAGGAAACCCTAAACAAAACGAAAAGACAACCCACAGAATGGGAGAAAATATTTGCAAATGATTCAACTGACAAGGGATTAATCTCCAAAATTTATAAACAGCTCCTACAGCTCAACACCAAAGAAACAAACAACCCCATCCAAAAATGGGCAGAGGATCTAGACAGACAGTTCTCCAAAGAAGACATGCAGATGGCAAATAAACACATGAAAAGATGTTCAACATCACTCCTCATTAGAGAAATGCAAATCAAAACCACTATGAGGTACCAGCTTACACCAGCCAGAATGGCCATCATCAGAAAGTCTACAAACAATAAGTGCTGGAGAGGGTGTGGAGAAAAAGGAACCCTATTACACTGTTGGTGGGAATGCAAATTGGTGCAGTCACTGTGGAAAACAGTATGGAGATTCCTCAGAAAACTCAAAATAGAATTACAATTTGATCCAGCAATCCCACTCCTGGGCATCTACCCAGCAGAAACCATGACTGGAAAAGACACATGTACTCCAGTGTTCATTGCAGCACTCTATGCAATAGCCAGGTCATGGAAACAACCTAAATGCCCATCGACAGAAGAGTGGATAGGGAAGATATGGTACATACACACAATGGAAAGTTACTCAGCCATTAAAAGGAACGAATTACCAACATTTATAGCAACATGGATGGACTTAGAAATTACCATGCGAAGTGAAACCAGTCAGACAATTAGATAGCAACACCCAATGATACCGCTTACATGTGGAAACTAAAAAGACACAATGAACCTTCTTACAGAACAGACAATGACTCACAGACTTTGGAAAACCTTGGTTTTTCAAATAAGACAATCTGGGGGGTGGGGGGATGCACTGTGGGTTTGGGATACAAAATCTATAAAATTGACTTGTGATGATTTATGTACATCTATAATTGAAATAAAATCCATTTAGAAAAAAAAAAAACAAATATTCTGGACAGCCTAAATGTCAGTGCCAGTGTAATATATCTGTGTTAATGTTCTTTCCTGGTTTTGGTTCTACAGTTTTCCTCACTTCTTTGTGACTCTCATATTTTATCAAATAATTCTAGGTGTTTTTGTTTGTTTGTTTGTTTGTTTTTTGCTTGTGTGTGTATTTGGATCATAACATTGCTGGAAACAGAAGTCTTGCTCTGACAATAAGTCTGTACTTCAGGGCCAGGTCCTGTCCTTAAATTCATTCTTCTGTTCCTTTGTCTGCCCCAACAAAGTATGAACTTGCTGTGTCTTTGGCCATGGTGCATTGGGCTTTGTAAGCGTCCACCTGGCAGACAGGCCTCTGGAGCTTGAGTGTGTTTCCCTAGACTGTGCCTGGCCTGGTCTTGGCTTCATCTTGCTCCAGGTGGTCTGTGTTGCCAAGGTCCCAATGGGCTTTGAATTCCAACCTACCTGAATTATGTCAACCTCTGTTCTTTTTCTTCTGTTTCCAAGTCTCTGTCTTCGTTGACTTGTCAAACTTAAGTCTGGTTTCAGTTTATTTCCTGAACTCATCTTTCCACCAAGGACTCAGTCCCTGATTTGAGAGTTTGTAGTGTGGTTTATAGCAATGTGGGAATGGGTCCAATCTATAATTCAGATTTCTAGAATGCCCAGATGGTCTTAGCAAAAAGCGTCTAGTTTTCCACTTCATTTCAAAACCACTTAACTTGAGTATGTAAATTTCAAAGACTTTCTATTACATGTTGATAATATATGTATTATAGTATTAATTGAGGATAAATACTGAATTACTCATTTTGTCAGAAAGAGGAGTTTACAGCTGAGGCTATCCTTCGATTTATTTTTATTTGCTTAATTTATGAATAGCCATCTCCCTGTATACCAAGTACAACAAATACAACAAGCCGTGGCTAGTTTGTGGCTGTTCTGGTTCGTGTGCCCTTTGACTCTGAGACCTTATGAGGAAATTGAGTTTGGTGAAGAGCGTCAGGTGAGCTGTTGGCAGTACTGGATAGATCGTTCATCTCAGTGTGTACTTTTTTTATTTCTTTTAGGAAGCCCCGTGGTGATCACCACTGAAACCTCAGTCTTACTCAGAGGACTCTGTACCAATGGTGTTAGCATTTGATTAAGAACATGGCTCTGAGGATTAAATAAGACATCTGGTGGCGAGAGGCCCTATGTACTAGTAATAAGCCCACAGAAACTGTGGGTTGCATGGTTGGTCAGGTCTAAGAATTCTTAATCTTTATCAACTGCATCCTTTGGGGTTCACATCAGTGTCTTACTTTCAGTCATTTTGTCCTTATTTAGATTTCTCTTCTTACTTTCCCTCTTTCCTTTCTTGGCAATATCTTCAAAAGGAGTTAGTTACCAGGGTTCCCTGAAGTGGCCTTTGAAGATTGTTGCAATGTGTATATCTGTCAAAAAGGATTGGCCAGACTCTGCTGAAAGCTATTTTACATAAATCCTGAGACAGTCTTAGCTCTGCTGTTCTGATCTGATCATCCAGAATGAGCTGCAAGAAAACCATCAGAGCTAATTATAGAGCCCATAGTAATTTTCAGATGCCCTTTTTCCTTCTTTTTCTCATGCTGGGTACTCCAGAATCTTGCACTCTCAGTGAACCCAATTTACATTTTTGGTGGGATTAGGAAAGTAGGGTTTTAAACTTTTATTGTGCAGGCAGAACTCTTTAATTTACCTAGGAAACCTTTAAATTCTATTTAGTCTTATTTCTTCTCTCTCCCTGTTCTTTTTTTTTCTATTTTTCCCTCCCTTCCCTTCTCTTTCGCTCTCTCTCTTCCTCTCTTCCTCCCTCTTCCCTCTCTTCCTTCTTTTTTCTCCCTCCCTCCTTCCTCTCTTGCTTCCCTTCCTTATTTTATTCCTTCCCTCCAACTTTCCTTCTTATCTTGGTAGCTTGGAATATACTAAGTATTTTGGAAAATGGACATTGTTGAAAGGAAAGTATTATTTCCATCACAAAAATGTGGTTTAGAATAAATTGGATCTCAGGTTTGGAAAGAAAACTTAATATTTTGCTATTCTATCCATTTAACTAATACTTGAATCCCCTCTAATCTGTTTATAGCCTATGATGGGACACCTACATCACCTACAGTGATGGGGAGCTCCCTTTGTTCTGAAGAGCCCATTACAATTTTGAGCTGTTCTGATAGTTATTTAGTTACTAGTTATGTTTGAGTTAAAAACATAACATCTATAACTAACATCTATCCACTGCTCTTTAGTTTTCTCTCTGTGGGACCATGTATGGCCGTATTTTTCAAATTTTAGGTTGAAATACATGGCTGTAAAATAATTTTACTTGGATATGACCAGCATTAAAAGAGAAGATGAGGAGAAGAAAAAAATGGAGTGGAATAGAAAATATCACAGTGTATCACAAGTAGTAAGGTTTTCATGAAACTCTTGTCTTGGTTGCATAATTATTTAATTATATAGTACATGTACATATATGAGTTGGATCTCAGTGGCTAAAAAAAGCTTGAAAGCTGATGAATAGAAGGTGTATAACTTTTTTTTCCCTATGATTATCCTTTAGTTGAGCCATTCTCATGCCCTAGCAAGTCTTTTCTTCTCTAAGCTAAGTATTTCCTTCTGCTCATCCTTGTGTATCATCATCTCACATCTCCTTGCCATCTTTAATACACCCTGCTGTACCTAGTTTGTATGAAAAACATGGACCCAGAGTCAAAACAATGTCCGTAACTGTGCTCTGTCTGAAACAGAGGCAGGCAAGACTATGATGTGCTTGGTTCAGTGCATTTCAGGACAGCCCGAGGTTACATGCTGTAATGGTTTAAAGGTACACACCCGGGGCCTCTGGCTTTGGAGTCCATCTGTTCAGGGTAAGCTGAATAGTAACCTTGAGAAAGTTATTTGACCTCTCTGTGACTCAGTTCCTTCAGCTGTATATAGAGTAATAATACTTCATAATATTTTCGTGAGCATTAAATGAGCTAATATATGTGAAGGACTTAGTGCCAGTGCCAGGCATATAATAAGCACTTAGTAAGCTAATTTATTTTTTGTTTGTTTGTTTTTGTTTTTTGCTTTTAAGGGCCGCACCTGAGGCATATGGAAGTTCCCAGGCTAGGAATCGGATTGGAGCTGTGGCTGCCGGCCTACACCACAGCCACAGCAATACCAGATCCTTAACCTACTGAGCAGGGCCAGGATTGTACCCTCATCCTCATGGATACTAGTCGGGTTCATTAGTGCTGAGCCAGAACGGGGAACTCCCTAATATACTTTTAAAGCAATTACAGCAAATGGTAGATCCTTTTAACTTCTTATCACACTCAGATGTCTAGGTGTGTGCTATAAATAGTATGTCTCAGTTTGCCCAGGACAGCCCTCATTTGCACCTGTTGTCCTAGCATAATTAGCAGTGACCTCTTTTACTCTCAAAAGTGGCCCAGATAGAACCTCATGTCTGATTATTCTACACTATATTTTTGTAGTAAGAGTTAATATTTCCCACAGTTACATGCCACCTTAGCTAAAAACTGCATGTTCTCTCACTAAGTACTTGATCAATTTTGGATTGATATGGAAGATCCTTTTTCTTTCCTATTGATATTGCACCTCAGTACTCTGCCTACTTCTCCTCTTTCCCTCCTTGACAAGTGGCAGAACTAAGATTGAAACCAGAGTCCACTTAACTCCAAAGGCTAGGCTTTTCCCTTTGGGTGCTAATACCTGGGTCCAATTTGGGTCATCATTCTGTCCTGTGAGACCTTTTGGTTTCTGATTAAGTCGCTCTGGGTATTTATTAATCCCCTCAACTTCATATTATTCACACATTTAAATTCATTCAACAAGTGTGTAATGAACTCCCATAGGATGTCATGTCCTATTCTAGGAGCCAGGGATGGAGTGAGGGGCCAGCTGACAAGTCCCTTCTCCTGACATAGTTTAAAGGCTGATTTATTTATTTATTTATTTATTTTGCGGGTTACAGTTTATTATTTATTAAGCAAGTTTTTTCCCCCATATTAACAATGAATTTTATTTCAGTTATAGGTGTACAAAGATCATAAGTCAATAAATAGGTTTTGTGTCCCAAACCCACAGTGCATCCCCCCACCCCCCAGATTGTCTTATTTGAAAAACCAAGGTTTTCCAAAATCTGTGAGTCATTGTCTGTTCTTCAAAGATGTTCATTGTGTCTCTTTAGTTTCCACATGTAAGCGGTAGCATTGGGTGTTGCTGTCTAATTGTCTGCCTGGTTCCACTTCGTATGATAATTTCTAGGTTCATCCATGTTGCTATAAATATTATTCTGTTCCTTTTAATGGCTGAGTAATATTCCATAAAGGCTGATTTAAAAAGAATTAATTAAATAAATAAATAATAAAGGCTGCTTTGTGGCTTAATCCAGTTAAACTGGAGTTATCAGCCTAGGATTTATATAAAGCCCTGAGCTGGTTACTAGATACCTCCTTCTGGATTAAAAGTATATGTCCATTAGGGAGTTCCCATTGTGGCACGGTAGAAATGAATCCAACTAGGAACTGAGGGGTTGCAGGTTTCATCCCTGGCTTCGCTCGGTGGGTTAAGTATCCGGCATTGCTGTGAGCTGTGGTGTAGGCCACAGACGTGGCTCAGATCTGGCGTTACCGTGGCTGTGGTATAGGCCAGCAGCTGCAGCTCCGATTCGACCCCTAGTCTGGGAGCCTCCATATGCCATGGATACAGCCCTAAAAAGGAAGAAGAAAGTTATAGGTCCATTAAAAGTAGTGTTTAGCAATTATTTAGCAGATAATGAGTCTGTTTGTTTTAGCACTCCATTTGTATTTCTCCTTCTTATCCAAAAGACAGTATAAACCTACTGTCAAAGGCCTTTTTCTTGCCCTATCATATCTGTCATATTTCCTAGATTTATTAACCTGCTGTGAAAGAAGGAAATGGAGTGTTTGGACTAAGTCATCCTTAGTGGTGGCCCACAGTCTTCTTTAGGTAACCTCATATTTTAATAGTCTGTTCAAGGTGCCGTTGCGGTTTAGAAGTCTGCAGAACTTGTATTCTCGTCGTTTCAAGAATTGGGATTCTCTTTCTTTCTGCCAGCTTCGTCTCTCATTTGCTAAAATTCCTCAAAGACCCTACCAGTGGCTCAGTGATCTCATTTGCGAATTTTTTTCCATAACCTAGACTATAGTATGGCCAGGCCAGGAGATGTAAGCTTCTTTATAGAAACCTGATGCTATTCTCCCTTAAAATCTTTCTCATCATTGGTTTCTGTTCCTGTTTTGAATATATCAGTGGAATTCTTCACTGAAATTTGAACTTGGTGACAGTGCTGTTTATCAGGCCCTCTATGGGCAAAGCACTGTTGTGAACCTTTTACATACATCCCTTAGTCATGTTTTGGGTTTTTTTTTCCCTTTTTTTTAGGGTCGCACCTGTGGTATATGGAGGTTCCCAGGTTAAGGGTCCAATCAGAGTTACAGCGGCTGGCCTCCACCATAGCCACAGCAGGTCTGAGCCACGTCTGTGACCTACATCACAGCTCACAGCAACACCAGATCCTTAACCCACTGAGCGAGGCCAGGGATTGAACCCACAACCTCATGGTTCTCAGTTGCATTCATTTCCACTGCGCTACAACGGGAACTCCCGTAGTCATTTTTATCACAGTGACGTAAGTGTCATCTGTATCTGAGATGTGAGGGGTCACACGGGGGCGAGGTGTAGAGCAAGGACTTGATGGTCAGGGTGACTGGAGAATGAGGGACCCTCAGGGCTAACATTTGGACCGAGGTTCTTAATAAAATAGCCCTCTAAAATGGAAGCCTTTCTCTAATGTGATAAAACTGCTTGCGTTTGTAATTTATCATTTTGTTCATAGTCCTTATTTAAAATATTATTTTACTTCCATAAAGATGAAGTTATTAGAGCAGATGTAGAGGAGGTGGAACTTTGCGGGGGGGAGTAATAATTTGAAGAGGACTCTGTCCGATTTGTTTTCTCGTAAGGCATCCGCAGTGTTTGCTTTTCTTCAGAAAAGTGAAGTAGGGTGTGTGCAGCTGTATGTGTCTGCCTAGGCAGTGCAGTACAGCTTGCTTTCTGTGGACAGACTGGGGCACCAAAGACCAAAGTGCCTTCTTTTGAATTATTTTCTCTTTCTCCATAGATCTGCGTTCTTTCCCGCCATGATGTTGTGATCAGTGAGTTTAATTTTTATTGGTTTATATGCGGCTTACTTTCAAAAAGAATTTGAGGTGTTATATCATTTTGAGGTGATATCAATGTCTGTTGACTTATTAGAGACATTACAATATCCTTTCTGTATTACTGACATTATCTATTACTAAAGAGTAGGTCCCTATAATGACAGGGACCCACACACTTTGTTGTACAGCAGGAATTATCACAACCTTGTAAATTAACTATACTTCCATAAAACTTAAAAAAAAAAAAAAAAGAGGCAGGGACCCACATCTCTGTCACTAGCCCTGAGCACCATTCATGGCACATGGCCACATTATTGGAGTAAATGAGTGAATTGGTGAATGGCAGTGAGCACGCTTGCTTTAAAAGATTTTCAAAGTCACTTGTATTTCTTTTCTTGTTGGTAAGTTGAGAAACTCCTTTATATCTCTTTGTAAAAGAGTAAGATTCTTTAAAAAAAACAAAAAAGTGATGTTTCAAAGGGTACGATTACCCTTCCTTAGACTTGCGATTTGGGAGAAGTTTTGTTAGCTTACTGAAGATCCAGTTCAGGCCTGGCTGTTTATCTGAACCGAGTTGGAGTTGAGGAGAGAGAGCTTTTGCAAGGGTGAGGCGGGAGCCCTGTCACTGTCACTGGCAGCACCCCCACCCCACCCCCTTCGGCTCCCAGAATAGTTTCAGACGCTGAGGAGGTGGGGCCCTGGCCCTATTGACTCGTCCAGTTTTTAAGTGTAAAGAGCAGAAGACTTCAGTCCCAGAGTGGACAGAAGAGCCTTTATATAAAGGTCCTAAGAACATCATAGAGATGAAAGGCTAAACCCATAATTTGCTCCTTGCCCTGCCTGCTCTTAGGATGTTAGTGGCAAGTCGCTTTAGCACAGCTGAAAACTGAGTCTTTTCCTTTGGAGAACCTTATTTCTCTCCACTTAAATTATAATTATCACCTGGAAGTACACCAGTGTTTGAGTTAAACATTTTTTATATTTACACTGATATTTATATGTAGTTACATATTTAAAACCTCCTCTGGAGAACTTGATTTAGAGTAATGGCAACTGGGCAAAAGTAAGAACATCCTGAATTGGCTTAAGGGTTTTTTTTCTCTCTTTGATATTTTTAAAATTTCTTGGGAGTTCCCGTTGTGACTCAGCGGAAATGAACCTGACTAGAATCCTCTTCCTCCTCCTCCCCCTCCTCCCTTCCTCTTCTTCCTCTCTCTCTTCTTTTTCAACATCTCCGCTTTGGTGGTATCTCAAACTCGCCTTAACGTTAGGGAGGATCCTTGATGTCTCTACCCCATTGTGTTTCTCTCAAGGTCTTTTCCCTCTTGGCTAATGGCATCATTAGCCACTCATTTCCTCAGACAAAAATCTTGGAATAGTCCTCAGTTTCCTCTTTCTCAAGCTTGAGGTCAAATCCATCATCAAGTGCTAAATCTGTTTTTCACCAACTTACTTTCATCTCTCTTACCTGGGCTCCCATACTCACTTCCCAGCTGGTTTCCCTGCTCCCTTCATTACCTTGTTTTATCTTTTCACTGTACCGAACAATATGGAATATTATTTGTTATGAATTTGTTGCCTGTCTTACTCCCTCTAGAATGTAAGCCCTGCAAGGAGAAACTTATAAGTGGTAACTTATCTTGTTACCACGGAATCCCCAGGGCCTAGGACTAGTGAATTTCACGTCAAATGAATGCATGAATGAATGATCAAATGAATTAATGAAAGGAAGAAATCTGATACTTTTTCAGTAGTTGGGAATTCAGGGAAAATTACTGCTTTGCTAGCTTTATTAGGGCTCTTTTCAAAAGTGTTAAAAGACTTTTATTTAATAATATGTTCGTAAGTTGAATATTAGGGTCTTATACTCTTAAATATATAGTATTATTGAGCCTCATTGCATGCATCTTGTGCTCCCTGAGATATTTCTGAGAGGTTTTCTGTGGAAACCTAAAAACGAATCGATTACACTGTTTTCTGAGAGAGGCTTGACCCTGTAAATGAATGGGAAGGAACTTTTGCCGTTGAGGGAGGCATTCGGTATACCCTTCAGCCATGATTTAAAAAAGAAAAAAGAGAAGTGAATGTAGAATATCTTTATTTGCTTTGGATTGCCCTTCATCCAGTAAGCTTAACTTTGAATAAAGAGGAAATTGATACTGGGCTGATTAATATATTTTTAAAGTTGGAAACTTAAAATGAAGGTTAGACCTTAAAATGAAGATTAGATCCTTAGAGTATCCTGAAAGACTATATTTAAAAAAAAAAAAAATCACGGGAGTTCCTGTTGTGGCACAATGGTTAATGAATCTGACTAGGACCCATGAGGTTGCAGGTTCAATCCCTAGCCTTGCTAAGTGGGTTAATGATCCAGTGTTGCATGAGCTGTGGTGTAAGTCGCAGACGTGGCTCGGATCCTGTGTTGCTGTGGCTGTGGTGTAGGCTGGCAGCTGTAGCTCCAATTAAACCCCTAGCCTGGGAAACTCCACATGCTGTGGCTGTGGCCCTAAAAAGCAAAGCAAAAAAAAAAAAAAAAAAAAAAAACAACTCTATTAAGAAATGCAAAACAAAATGAGGGAAATGTGGGGAGAGAGATTGATTTGGTTATTCTATATTTAGTTCAATGGAAATTTTTTGTACCAGCAAGATCTGGGCTTAGATTCTAATCTTGCCACCAGCCGGCCGTGTCCTTGGGCACATCGCTTCTGGAATCTAGGTTTGTTATCCCTTTCAGAGGTTTAAGATGATCACATGAGGTGAACCTTGGGAAAGAATTCCTCTAAGTATAAAGTATGATACAAATACAATGTATTATTACTATTTTTGATGCTAATAGTGCTTAAGGTATAATTTATCTTGAAAAAATATTTATCTTACCATGAAAAGATTATCACAATAAGTTCAGTGAACGTCCATCTCATATAGATACAAAATTAAAAAGAAAAAAATATGTTTTTCCTTGTGATGAGAACTCTTAGGATTTACTCTCAACAGCTTTTCTATATAACATATAGTAGTGTTAATTATATTTATCATGTGGTACCTCACTAGTACCCATCTGTCTTGTAACTCAGAATTTGTACTTCTGCTAACCACAAATCTAATCTCTTTTTTTCCATGAGTTTGTTTTTTTGTTGTTGTTTTTGGGGTGTAACTGACCTACAATACTATGTTAGTTTTTCTTACATAACAGAGTGATTTGAGGAGTTCCCATCTTGGTTCAGTGGTTAATGAACCTGACTAGGATCCATGAGGACGCAGGTTCGATCCCTGGCCTTACACAGTGGGTTAAGAATCTGGCATTGCCATGAGCTGTGGTGTAGGTCGCAGATGCGGCTCAGATCCCACATTGCTGTGGCTGTAGTGTAGGCTATAGCTCTGATTTGACACCTAGCCTGGGAACCTCCATATGCCTTGGGTGCGACCCTAAAAAGACAAAAGACAAACAGAAACAAAACGTAGTGATTTGGTATTTCTATACATTTCAAAATGATAATATGATAAATCCAGCTATGACATGTCACCATAACAAAGATATTACATAGTTATTGACTATATTCCCCTCACTGTGCATGTCATCCTGGTGACTCATTTATTTTGCAACGGGAAGTTTGTGACTTTTAATCTCCCTCAGCTATTTCTTTCTTCCCCCACCTCCCTCCCCTCTGGCAACCACCTATTTGTTCTCTGTATCTATAATTCTGTTTATGTTTTGTTCATTTGTTTTGCTTTTTAGATTCTACATATAAGTGATATAAGTATTTGTCTTTCTCTGTCTGATTTGTTTCACTTAGCATAATACCCCCTGGGTCCACCCATGTTGTTGCAAATGACAAGGTTTCATTCTTTTTTAATGGCTAATATATCACTCTACACATCATTCATCTCTGATGGCTCTTGGGTGGCTTCCATATCTTGGCTATTATGAATAATTATGCAATGAACATAGGGGTGCATGTGTCTTTTTTAATTAGTCTTTTTGTTTTCTTCAGATGAATACCTAGGAGTGGAATTGCTGGGTCATACAGTAATTCTATTTTTATTTTTATTATCATTATCTCACCCTTATAGTTTGAGGATCCAGGTTTTCATTCTCTTGCTATTTTCAACTTTGGGGGTCCTAGAACTCCAGTGGCTATAAAGAGGCCAAGAGCTGAACTCAGAGTTTCATGAAACAACTCAAAGTAGTTTTAGGAGTTCCTGTCGTAGCGCAGTGGAAATGAATCCGACTAGGAACCATGAAGTTGCAGGTTCAGTCACTGGCCTTGCACAGTGGGTTAAGGATCTCGCGTTGCCATGAGCTGTGGTGCAGGTCACAGACGCGGCTCGGATCTGGTGTGGCTGTGGCTGTGGCTTAGGTCGGCAGCTATAGCTCCGATTAGACCCCTAGCCTGGAACCTCCATCTGCTGCAGGTGTGGCCCTAAAAAGCAAAAAAAAAAAAAAAAAAAAAGTAGTTTTAAATGACTTTTCTGCGAAATTTTTGCTTGCTTGTTTAGCTGATTGTGTGTATCTGAGATTAACAACAATAAAAACACCTTTTATGTAGCATCATCAGTGAGGCTTTATGTCTTATAAATTTCTGAGCATCCTCTAGGATCTCAGATATGAAGTCTTTGACTTTATCAGGGGAGAAATAAACGAAGGTTTTCATGTCTTTAAAAGCAATTATAGGCTCAGGTCTCTGAAAAAGTAGTAAGTGCCAGGAGTGGCACCTTGGCAACCATTTGCTCTTGACTTAGAAAAAAAAACTTAAAAAACCAGACTATATGCATTTTAATCCCACTAGTGCCTATTTCTTAAATAAAATTAGTTTAGCAGTGTTACTAATTTTTCTTCTTAAAATGGCAGGAAAATGAGCCTGAAGAAGTATTATTGCATGTATTTAAATGAGTCCCATTTCCAGATATTGGAAGGCATGTTTTTAAGTGTTTTGGAGAAAAGTAATTTTTTTAAGTCCAAGCAGATTGTTTTGTTTTAGAAATACTGAAGATGCAATATGTGAATCATATTTGGATTTTAAAGCAGGATATTAAACTTCACAGTAAAAGTGATTCCATGGCTGTTAAAGCCCAAGAGAGGTTTATAAAGCCAGCAGACAAGGAAACTGAAACTCATTTGGAGAAATGAATGATACAGGAATGGGAACATTAGATAAGTAACTTTAAAACTGCTTTTTGGTATTCTGTTATCCCTTGAAGACAAGCAGATCATTAAAATTAAAATTATATCAAAAATTTTCTCTATAAAATTATATAACCTGAAATATGAATGTTGAATCAGTCACATGTACTTTTTTTTTTTCCAAATCCATAATTTGGCTTTGGACCGGCTTTCCAAGTCCAAAATACTGAACTTATTTAGCATTTTGAAATTCATATTTGCTAGGCAATGCACCTTCATCAGTCTTTAAAAATAAACTCCTGTTACGTTCAACTAAATAATCCTGAAGATGAAATGGGTTGTCTTTATTGAAATGTGAGCAAATATGAAAAATGAGTTGGCTGACTAAGGAAAGTGAGGAAGGGATGAAAAAGACATGTTATTTCCATGCGTTTGTTCCTTTGCATTTGCTGTCACTCTCCTGGGATGCCTTCCCCATTCTGGCTCGTCTGTTAAATTTATACTAATTTTTTCAACATCCGTTTCAAGCATCCTGTTCTCTGTGATGACTTTATTAACATTGCTAGATGGATAGATGCCTCATCCATTTCTATCACTGCCTTGTGTGTACCCCTGTTACTGCCGGTAGCAACACCAGAAATCATTTACTTACATATCTGGCATTTTTGTATCTCCAGTGCCTGACCCAGAGCAGGAACTTAAGCCATCTTTGCCATGTACATATGAATGCGTGAACAAAATGGTGAGTTATAGGAGTTCCTGTTGTAGCGCAGTGGAAATGAATTCATCTAGTATCCATGAGGATGCAGGTTCAATCCCTGGCCTTGCTCCGTGGGTGTGGGATCTGGCGTTGCCCTGAGCTGTTGTGTGGGTCATAGACGCGGCTCGGATCTGGTGGTGCTGTGGCTGTGGTCTAGGCCAGCAGCTGCAGCTCCGATTCGACCCCTAGCCTGGGAACTTCCGTATGCCATGGGTGCAGCCCTAAAAGGAAAAAAAATGGTGAGTGATAATCCCCGAACTCTGCATAATCTAGATTCGGCTCAAAAAGGTGTTATACTTTGCCCCATCCTTCTCCTTGGGCAAAGTGGTGATAGGACAGAGGCTAACTGAAGGATAAGCAGATGGGTGGGTAGATCATTCACCAGATATTCATCAGGCTTCTGGCACTGTGTCAGGTGCTATGCGAGAAATTGCAGAGGTGTAAGGCACACTGTATCTGCTCTCTGGGGGTTTACCAGTTAGATTTAGAGGTATAACTTACCTGTAAGAATCATTTAGAGGGACACTGAATGCTGAATTATAAGGAAGCCAGAAAAGGTAGGAAGCCATGTGAGTTGAAGGAGCTGGGAAAGGCTTCTTAGGGCAGACACAAGTTAATTTGAGCTCAGCAGTATTGACCGAAGGAAGGGCTGAGAATTTGGTGAGCCGTAGGTCAGGGGGGAGTTGAATGGTTGATTGTTTGGGAATGAGGTTGTGGAACAGGGTTTTTAACTCTGGGGACTACAGACCCTTTGTACATCCATGGATAGGCTTAGGTGGGTTTTGAATCCCTGGAAATATTCGCAAATATTGTTTGTATGTGTATATGGGCAGTTTAACAGTGATACGGTTTAGCTTTTAAAGATGTAGATATAGAATTTTTAAAGAAGGCTAAATTTTGTAATTTAAATCAAGAATAGATAACATTTTAACCGATTGTATTTTCATAAGGTCCTAAAGAGAGGGAAAAAGGAAGAATTCAGGGACAGGGGAGGGAAGGGAAATAGAGAGAAGACTGGGGCTAATGCTTGAAGAGGCAAAATAACAATATAGATGTTAATATTTATTATACATCCCTGAAATGGATTGCTAACCATGAGGCATCCTTCACTGATTATCAAGAGAGATCATCTAAGCAGTGAAGGCCAAAATTCTGAGGCTAACACTGCTTATTTGAGAGAAAGCAAATACTGTGATTGAAAATGTATCTCAGGAGTTCCCATCGTGGCGCAGCAGAAATGAATCCAACTAGGAACCATGAGGTTAAGGATCTGGCATTGCCGTGAGCTGTGGTGTAGGTCGCAGACATGGCTTGGATCTGGCATTGCTGTGACTGTAGTAGGCCAGCGGCTACACCTCCGATATGACCCCTAGCCTGGGAACTTCCATATGCCATGGGTATAGCACTAAAAAAGCAAAAAAAAAAAAAAAAAAAAAGATTCCACATACAAGTGAAAGTGAAATCATACAGTATTTGTCTTTGTCTGACTAATTTCACTTAGTGTAATGCATTCAGGGTCCATTCATGTTGTTGCAAATGATAGGATACCCTCTTTTTTGGCTGAATAATATATATTAGATAAAGTGTATAAAATATATAACGTTTATATTTAGCATATTATATATGTGTTACATATTATATATAGCACTTATACATATTATATACCTCACAAATTCTGTCTATTCATCCATTGTTGGACACTTAGGTTTGTTTCCATGTCTTGGCTATTGTAAATATCACTGTTATGAACACGGGGGTGCAGTTGTCTTTTTGAGATAGTGTTTTCATTTATTTTGGATATATTCCCAGAAGTGGAATTTCTGGATCATGGGGTAGTTTTAGTTTTAATATTTTGGGGATCCTCCATATTGTTTTCCATAGTGGCTGTACCGATTTACAGTCCTACTAACCATGCACAAGGGTTCCCATGTGCATCCATGCCAGTATTTGTCTTCTCTTGTCTTTCTGATGATGGCCATTCTAACAGGCATGAGGTGATACAGCATTGTGGTTTTAATTTGCATTTCTCTAATGACTAATGATGTTGAGCCTCTTTTGATATACTTGTTGTCCTTTCGTATGTCTAAAATGTCTACCCAGGTCCTTTGCCCGTTTTTGAATTAGGTTTTTTTTTTTTTTTTCAGTTATTGATTTGTATGAGTTCTTCATATATTTTGACTATAACCCCTTATCAGATGTATGGTTTGCAAGTATTTACCCATTCTGTAGATTGTCTTTTTGCATTGTTGGTTGTTTCTTTTGCAGTGCAGAAACTTTTTAGTTTGATGTAGTCCTACTTGTGAATTTTTATTATTTATTTATTTATTTTTGTCTTTTTAGGGCCATACCCACAGCATATGGAAGTTCCCAGGGTAGGAGGGTCCAGTCAGAGCTGCAGCTACCAGCCTATGCTGCAACCACAGATCTGAGCCATATCTGTGACCTACACCACAGCTCAAAGTAACTCCAGATCCTTGACCCACTAAGTGATACCAGGGACTGAACCCACATCCTCACGGATACTAGTCAGGTTTGTTGCTGCTGAGCCACAATGGGAACTCCTTCATTTGTTTATTTTTGATTTTGTTGATTGTGCTTTAGGTATCATATCAAAAAATGATTACCAAGACTGATGTCAAGGAGTCTTATTTCTGTGTTTTCTTCTAGGAATTTCATGGTTTTAGGTCTTACATTAAAGTCTTTAATCCAGGGAGCTTCCATCATGGCTCAGTGGTTAACGAATCCGACTAGGAACCATGAGGTTGCGGGTTCGATCCCTGGCCTTGCTTAGTGGGGTAAGGATCCAGTGTTGCCGTGAGCTGTGGTATAGGTTGCAGACACAGCTTGGATCCCGCGTTGCTGTGGCTGTGGTATAGGCTGGCAACTACAGTTCCTATTGGACCCCTAGCCTGGGAACCTCCATATGCTGCAAGTGCAGCCCTAGAAAAGGCAAAAAGACAAAAAAAAAGTCTTTTATCCATTTCAGTTTGATTTTTGTAAGTGGTATAAGATATAGACCCACTTTCATTTTTTTTCCATGTGAATATTCAATTATCCCAGCACCATTTATTGAAGAGACAATCTTTTCTCCATTGAGTAGTCTTGGCTTCCTTGTCAAATATCAGTCAATTGTATATGTTTGGGTTTATTTCTGGACTATTGATTATGTTTTGTTGGTCTATTTGTCTGTTTTTATCTCAATACCATATGTTTTGATGACTATAGTTTCCTTTTTTTACTATAGCTTGATATTGGGAAGTGCGATGCCTGAGGATTTCTTTATCTATTTGCAGTCTTTTGTGGTTTAATAAAACTTTAGGACTGTTTTTTCTACTTCTATAAAAAGGCCACTGGAATTTTGATAGGGGTTGCATTGAATCCATAGATGGCTTTTGGTAGTATTGACATTTTAACAATGTCATTTCTTCCAGTTCATGAACACGGAATACCTTTCCATTTATTTGTGTTTTTGGACTTCTTTCATCAACATCTTATAGTTTTCAGAGTAGAAGTCTATCACTTTCTTAGTTAAATTTATTCATAAGTATTTCATTATTTTTGATGCTCTTGTAAATGGGATAGATTTCTGTATTTTTCAGAAAATTTGTTGTTAGTGAATAGAAACTCATTTTTGTATGTTAATTTTGTATCATATTTAACCTTTTGAATTTAAGTATTTATCTCAATGAAAAATCTGTATTTCTTCGTACAAATTGAACAAGATGAATTTAGCTTGGTTATTTGCCATAGATGCAGATTCTTTTAGTATCAGCTACATAATATATATAGAAAACATTCAGATTGGAGCTCTTTTTCAGCTATTCCCAACTGGAGGTTAACATGCTAACATGTCGGGGACAAGAACGATGGATTTACACTCAGGTTTAGTGAGCATTTCACTATCACAAACATGCTTTCAAGTGATAACTCTGTCATATCACAAGTGTGAGTTAATGAGGAAGGAAAGAGACACTTGAAAAAAATGTCTGTCCATTTGTTCTTTGGCTTGTTCCAAAAAGGACTGCAGTGAAGAAGTGTCTCATATTATTGGTTTATTGGATTGATAAAAGCTCAGTAATTGAGAGGAAAGACGTTGTAAATTTATGCAAAGAAATAACACAGCAGATTTTATCATTAGGAAATTAACTAATTTGGCAAGAGTTAAAGATAGTGCTTTTGAGAGGGAGGGAAGAGAATATAAACCTCAGCTTTATCTAAAACATCAGCAAGCCCTATTTTCATATAGAATTAAGTTTAATTGGAAGAGCTAAGCAATTTGATGAGGCAGGGAACTTACTGATTCAGATATAAACCTAAAAATGCACCACTAATGTTAATTTAATAATGTTGGATTTTAATAGCCTTAAAGTGTTAAGAATAATGTTTTATGTAAGTTTTGAGATCATATAATTTTATGAGGAAGAGACTGTTCAGTTGACTGTTCAGCTTATAAAGATTCGACATAAAGGGTCATTTCACTGAATATTCAAAATGTATTATCATTTCTGTGAAATTGAGTCCCGTTTTTAAAATCTAGCAATAATATATTTATATATACACTATATATAATGTTAGTCATATATATTTAATATTATATTTTATAGATTGTAATATAGTGCTATATAATATACCTTTTGAGTTCTTAATATGTTGTACTTCTTCTTTCTTTCTTTTTAGGGCCACACCCACAGCATATGGAAGTTCCTAGGCTAGGAGTTGAATCAGAGCTGCAGCTGATGGCCTTTGCCACAGACACAGCAACACAAGATCCAAGACATTTCTGTGACCTACACCTCAGCTCACAGCAACGCCAGATCCTTAACCCACTGCGTGGGTCAGGGATCAAACCCACGTTCTCGTGGATACTCATCAGGTTCATTACCACTGAGCGAAAACAGGAACTCCCTTTAATATGTTGTATTTTGTAAGAAGTTGAATACCTGGTAGATACATAGGTGTGGACATTTCAGATAACTGCATGGCAATGTGGGGAAATTAGTATCTTCAGAACTTGCCTCTTGCTTGGAACCAGGATGGACCAAAAAAGTGTATTGGCCCAGGGCCACTCCTGGGGTTTGGGGCTTGAAGGCTAAAGGCTGGCCCAGGTGAAATAATTAGAGAATCCAGAAGTTCATAGTGTGCAAGAGTGAGTGCAGTCCATGTCCAAGAGGGAGCAGCAGGTCAGAACTAGATAAACTATATACATCGTCAGTTCTGAATGTCAGGCTGATTAAAAGGCATTCAAGAGCAGGGTGAATGGAAGTTCATGGGCAAATGAGAGAGGTCCAGGCCTTTGTGAATAGAGTGGGGTGGGTGTTCTGGGCTGCCTGATTCTAGGTTGATATTGGCTGGAACTGGAGGTACAGTTTCAGATGGCTCACCTTTTATAGTTTCATGCTTATTAACATAAATTTACATTTTTATTTTGAGTACATTTTAATATGAGTTAAAATAACTGCCATAATGAGATGCTAAACTTTCAAGTTATAAATAATACCATTTTTACTGTGTTTGGGAATGTGGAACAAATAAACTATTAATGATCTGTTTATGAAGAACAGGTCAGTGGTTGCTGGGTTAGGAGTCTGGGGACGGTGTTACTCTGAAGGAATAGCATCAGGAGATTTCTTGGGGTCATGGTACTGTTCTGCATCCTGGCAGTGGTGGTGTTTACACAAACCTGTATATATATGTTTAAATTCATAAAACTGTATACCAAAAAAATCGATATTTTACTGCATAAAAATTTAAAAAATGCAAAATGAAGCACAAAATGCTAGCAGGGAAATCAAAAGATCTTTTTAGTATATAAGAGTCAAACGGTGGAGCAAAATACACCTAAACAGTCCTAGAAGGCCATGGAAAGCAGAAGTGCTAAAGGTGTATGGTCTGCAGGTTTCTTAGCTCTTTAGGTCGGTGGAGGGCACACATCAAAGTTGTTAACTGGAAGCTGAAAATTATTCGGCCCACTGGGTTTTCTTTTATCTCTCTCTCTTTTCTTTTTTATTTTTTTGCTTTTTATTTTTATATTTAGTTATTTTTGCATTATAGCTGGTTTACAGATTTCGGTCAGATTTTCCAACTGCACCGCGTGGTGACCCGGTTACATGTACATATATGGATTTGTCACATGTAATTAGATATAGTTCCCCGTGCAATACAGTTGGAGCTCCTTGCTATTCCATCGTTAAAGCACTAGTTATCCCCATTCCCTCCCACCCCTCCCCCACCCCCTTGGCAACCACAAGTCTGTTCCCCAAGTTCGTGCTTTTCTTCTCTGTTGAGATGTTCATTTGTGCAGTGTTTTAGACTCCAGTTATAAGAGATTTCATATGACGTCTGTCTTTCTCCTTCTGACTAGCTTCACTCAGTATGAGGGTTTCTAATTCCATCCATGTTGCTGCGAATGACATTATGTTATCCTTTTTTATGGCTGAATAGTATTCCATCGTGTATATATACCACATCTTCCTAATCCAGTCGTCTGTTAATGGACATTTGGGTTGTTTCCATGTCTTGGCTATTGTGAGTAGTGCTGCAGTGAACATGCGTGTGCAAGTGTCTTTCTCCAGGAAATTTTTGTCTGGATATATGCCCAAGAGTGGGATTGCTGGGTCATATGGTAATTCTCTGTAGAGTTTTCTAAGGTACCTCCACACTGTCTTCCATAGTGGCTGCACCAGCTTACATTCCCACCAACAGTGCAGGAGGGTTCCCTTTTCTCCACACCCCCTCCAGCATTTGTTGTTTGTGGACTTGTTAATGATGGCCATTCTGACTGGTGTGAGGTGGTATCTCATGGTAGTTTTGATTTGCATTTCTCTAATTAT
>PVHT020000175.1:17161533-17200107 GCA_004024745.2 Catagonus wagneri
CAGATTTATTAAGCATCCTTGAAACAGTATCGTACCCTCATCTATGGTACTGCATTAGGGCCTGTCCATTGCTCTAGGCTGTGGACTTGGGCTATAACTCCATCCTTTATGTCTATACTCACTTTACAAAGTACTCCAAGGAGTGTTCTCGAGAGCCCATCTTCCTGTTAAGATCAATGTATTTTATTACAAGTGGAGCATGTAAGGAAATATAATATGAAAGATCCCTTGATTTTAATCTCATCATCTGGAGATTCTGCTCAGGTCTGACATAAATTGTGTTTGGCTTTCCCTATCCGAGCTTTCTCCTCTCCCCAGCTGGAGCCGCCGGGTCTTATGCGCGGCCTCCGCCTGCTTCGTTTCCCTCACGGCCGGTGGTCTGCCTCTGCCTCTACCCCTGGTCTGAAGGTTTGAGTGTTTGCTTTGTTCTCACATACAGTCCCTGTACTCTGCTTTTTATAACTGGCCTTCTGACCATCTTGGTTGCTCCATCTTGCTTCTAATTTACCTGCCTGCTCATCTGTTCCTTGCTTGTTTTTACTTGGCCTTTTCCCAGAGCCTAAAGTTCTGACCCAAATTCCAACCTGGAGTCTGGGTTCTACCATCTGTTGACATAGTTCCTTGAGGCTTATGGTCTCCGTTCCGGACCTTCTCTGGAGCGTCTGTCTGCCAATTCCCTGGTGTGTGGTGCCTGTCTGTTGAGACAGTGCCACTGCAGCTCCTTGGCCATTGCCGTCTGGACAATTATATGTCTGCTGGATGTGGTGCTTTGCCTGCCAGACTGAACCTCCTCTTAGTTCTTGGAATGATACCCGTTCTCCCAGTGGCTGCGTCCAGACTAATTCTACATTCTGGTTTCTCTTCCCACTCC
Organism: Catagonus wagneri; assembly: GCA_004024745.2. Classification (NCBI taxonomy): domain Eukaryota; kingdom Metazoa; phylum Chordata; class Mammalia; order Artiodactyla; family Tayassuidae; genus Catagonus; species Catagonus wagneri. Next base: position 17,162,405 of record PVHT020000175.1, read on the forward strand.
AGTCCCCAGCCTGCTCAGATCTGAAGTAATAGGAAATTGCCCATGTAGTTAAGCCTAATGATAAACCAAACTGTACCACTAACCACTGACCTTTTCCATGATGAGGAGTGGCTGTATGAGAAGAAAAGATTTGCAAGCCTCTGTTGGTGGCTTTGTTAAGTTAGTACTACTGGGTCCAGGCCCTGAGGGGAGCATGCCCGGATTTCAACTTGGTAGTATTATGTTGAGAGCATACGTTTAATACTATTAACATGGGGAGTTCTCATTAGTTGTAGCTCAGGATACTAGGAACCTGACTCGTATCCATGAGGATGTGAGTTTGATCCCTGGCCTTACTCTGGCATTGCTGCAAGCTGCGGTGTAGGTCACAGATGTGGTTTAGATTGTGAGTTGCTGTGGCTGTGATGTAGGCTGGCAGCTGCAGTTCTGATTTGAATCCTAGCCTGGGAACTTCCATATGCCGTGGGTGCGGCCTTAAAAAGGAAAAAAAAAAAATTACTGTTAACATGGATCTCATGTGAAGTCTTTTCATGTAGGAAAATGGATAGAAAGTCATTTTCAAGAAACTTGAAACAGTTGGGGAAACAGACTTGAATTAATCAAGTGTTGCCCCTGAAATCAGATAAGGATTTGTTGAACGGATTCTGCGTTTTAGTTTTGGCTCTCAACCTTTGGATGAAGAAAGGATGATTTTTAGGTCTCTGAAGCCTTAAAGTTTCTCTAATATTAGAGCTTGCCTGGAGCTGACCTTGGAGACCACCCGGATATTAGTGTCAACTCTCATTTTCCGGGTGCTCGTGATGAAGTTCATGAGAACAGAAGTTGTGCTCCACTTCTCTACTTTGCTTCCTCACCCCATGTCGTGTGCTTGGAAGAAATGGAGTGACAGAGCAGGACTGGGGTCTGATCTATCAGAAAGGACCTCAAGATCTAGCTTCATCTCTTGTGCAGCCAGGTTTAGTAAATGGATACAAGTCAATGAGGTCAAGGTAGGGCACAGTTCCTGACCCCTCCCCACTGTTGCCGTGAATAATGCTATATTCTTGCTCTTCATTTTTCCATCTCCTGTTTTGTTTTTGTTTTCCTGGTTCTTCTGTAGGATCAGTGGTGGAGGTAGGTGACTAGAAGGAAAGTGAAGCCCTTTTGCCATGTGAATGCCGCTTATCCAATGCTTTCTTGGTCCTTGATGCTCTCCATGTGTGACGTGCTTGTAGCTGCCTTCTCCCTTGTGGGCGGTACTTCTGGGTTTTTCGGAGGCTTTGCACTGGCGGCCTCACCACTTCAGTGTTTTTCTGACTCCACCATAAGCCCCTGTTTCTGGAGGCTGACCCCCAAACCTGTTACTGAATCAGCTCATTTAGATGGGGTCCCCTCAAGATGTCTCGGGCCTGGTTTCCCCTTAGAATGTCCACTCGGACCCTGGGAAGCTCCGACATCTTGATGTTGAGAGTGCAGCTTCTGCCCTCTCCCTGCACTCTGCTTTTGCCATTGGCTCCACTCAACCTCTTCGGTGGGAAACAGGCCCAGGCTCTGTGTCTGCAGACACCCAGATTCCTGGGGACACCCATCAGTTTCCCCCGTGAACTGTCCCTGGATTCAGTTCCGTGAACATTTGTCAGTGGAGTCTGAAGTCACTCCCAGCCTCAGTGAGCAATTTCCTGGGAGTGCTCCATCTGCCCCTCAGCCCCTACTGCCCTTAATGGGCGGGTCGGGGGAAGCACGTGGGAGTGACAGAGGAGCACTGCAAAGCAGAGTGAGATATCGTACCCACTCTTCCTGGATCTCTCCAACTCCCTCTTAGGGTCACTGAGGCTGATGGTGAAAGTCTAGGAGCACCTTGGGCTTCCTCTTGGAAGGACTTGGAAGGGAATCCTTTCCGCGTCCTGTTATAATTATCTGGGAATCCCGTTCTGTATTCAGTTGATGTGGTGCTCAGTGGATTCACCAACCATTTTTGCCCTGGGCATCCTGTGCGCGGTAACGCACTATTTCTCTCTCAAGTATCCGGCATGTTCCCATGACTCTGGGAGTGGGGGAGAGGTGGGAGGAGGCAGAGCAGCAGGGGACGTGCATAGCCGACATCCCTGATAGGAACTAGATGCCACTCCAGGTTGCTTTATCTGCTAAGAACTGCCATGCGGTCCTGTGGGAGTCTGTTTCCCTGTCTATAAAACCAGAATAGCGGTGGCAGAGCTGTTCTGAGGATTAAGGTACCCTAACTTATGTCATTGAAATGATCCAAAAGTAATTTTCAGGTTTGAAGAATGGCAGAAATGGGAAAAATACTTACCAAGAGACCCAGGGAGGGGCTACGCTTGAACTGTCAGCCATTCCTGGGGCAGTGGTAATTTCCTGGCAGGAACTGGCCTGGGAGGGGCCTTGACAGATACTGCACAGAGTTAGTGTAAGAAGGCTGGACTGACACGTGGTTATTATTTTATCTTTGTAAAGCTGCGACGTGAGGCCTGGGACAGCAGGAGGAGGCCGTGAGGTATTTACTTGACCACCTGCCATTGTCAGCTCTTCTGGGAGGAAGACGTCACCGCCTAGAAGGACAGGCTTGGGTTGTAAGTGGTTCATTTTCAGTTCAGCTGCGGTAACTCCTGCTGGTGATTTAATGCTGTGATTTTGGAACTCTCGAGAGTGTGTGCACATGCGTGTTCATTCACGTGCACAGTTCCTATTCACCTCGTCATTCTCAGCAGGCCACCTTCTGCATAGGTTTCTGAGCCTTGGTATTAAGCAAATTTTACTAGGATGATCTGGCTTTTGGACAAAGAAATTAACACAGTGAGTCATATAATAACTGACTTGATGTCTCATCGTTGTGGGGTTGGTTGGTTAGCGAGGGCGGCAGAGGATGGTGGTTTGATATGGACCCTAATCCCACTCCTACAGTAGAGTGGAGCTGTGGAAATCAGGTTTTCTGGTGCTACAGTAAAGAAATGTTTTGTGTCATTCTTGTGAAAGGAACAAATTGGCAAGTCCCTGTTAAGCCTTAATTCTGCCACTGCAAATTGTAAAATGATCCCAGATTCCGAACCTTGGAGATGTTTCTTCCTGTTGAACAAACCAACTGTGAGGAGGTGGTTTTTAATCAGTTGGCACTGAACAGTCTGCAGCGCAGCCGTGACCTGCGTAGCCTCCCTTTGCCCTGGATGATTGGCTGCCAGTGGGATGCAAGGAGGTTTTAAAAAGAAGCTTGATGGCTTTTTTTTTTTTTTCTTAAACTAAACGTGTAGTGCCCCATTTTAAAACGACCTTTAAGACTGAAACCTTACCTTACAAATTCCAGGACCAGAGGTAAATTAGCCACTGGAATGTGATTTCATGAATGCGAGGATTTTGCATACTTCATTCACCGCTGTATCCCCAGGCCCTGGAACTGAGCCTGGAATATAGAAGGTGCTCAACAAATATTTGTGTAATGAATGAACCAGTGAAAACAGGGATGTGGCCTCCCTCTGGGTCTCGGGTAGTTCATGCCCATGGGATCACCTGTGTGGTGTCATAAGTGCTGAAATATTAAGCTACAAGAAATATGGAATTTGTTCGCACTACCGTTATCATCTGTGAAAAGACTACCCAGTTTTCCCTACCCCTTTCTATAAATATTTCTTGAATGAATACTATCATGGGTGGGGGATTTTTCCTCTTTTGGGGGAAGACATTTATTTTCTTTCCTCATTTATTATTTCATACAGATGTGTCCCCCGAGATGTTTAACTTAACTAACGTTTTTTTGTTTTTTTTGCCTTTGAGTCACACTCAACCCTGTGCCAGAGAACGAGGCTATTCACCTTTCTGATGGCCACATAAATTTTTGGAAGGTGGTTTAAGAGCTCCTGTTGTGGCACAGCAGAAACTAATCCAACTGGTATCCATGAGGATGTGGGTTCGATCCCTGGCCTCACTCAGTGGGTTAAGGATCTGGTGTTGCCATGAGCTGTGGCATAGGTCGCAGACCCAGCTCAGATGTGCCATTCCTGTGGCTGTGGTGTAGGCCGTCAGCTGCAGTGCCAATTCAGCCCCTAGTCTGGGAACTTCCATATGCTGCGTGCATGGCCCTAAAAAAACAAAACAAACTAACAAAGAAAAAAAAAAAAGAAAAAGAAAGAAAAGAAAAGAGAGGTGGTTTATCTTACTCTTTTGTAAACTGAGGACCACTTTATTGTAAAAGATCAAGATTAGAGAACCTATTCCAACCTACCTCTGCTTTGCCAGCAAACATAGACACACTTGAGGCCATGAAGTCACAGAAACAAAAATTACACTCAGAATTAAGCTGATGCTTTTGATGAGACATCAATAGAAAAATAGAATTTTAGAATCAGTAATAATTTTATGCTGATTATGTCATTTTAGCCCCTTGGTTTACCCCTGAGAAGCCAAAGCCAAAAGGCGCACAGCAAAGAACTGGAGGAAGTTAAGACTTAAGGGCTCTGTCCTGCAGTCACTTTTCCCCACACTACTGCCACAGTAAGCCACGGGGAGCCAGTGTCTTTTTATCTTTTTAATAACTATGCATCAAATGATTTTTTTTTTTTTTTGACTCTTAGGGCCATACCTGTTGCATATGGAAGTTTCCAGGCTAGGGTCAAATCAGAGCTGCAGCTGCCAGCGTATGCTACAGCCACAGCAATGCCAGATCCAAGTTGTGTCTGCCACCTACACCGCAGCTCATGGCAACCCCAGATCCTTAACCCACTGAGTGAGGCCAGGGATCAAACCTGCATCCTCACAGATACTAGTCAGGTTCGTTACTGCTGAGCCACAGCGGGAACTCCCTGCATCAAACGGTTGAAGCGAGAAATAAGAGCACAGACATTAATGGTTTTTATATTTTCTACAATCCTCAGGCCACTTGGAAGAGCTTCACGGACCATTATGAGTGAGCCTTGAAAAGTCCTTGAAGAACCACTGCTGAAAGGCGGGGGGTTGGGAGTTGGAGGCAGTGTGATGGGTACAGAAAGGGATTGAGGTGGGGTGAGGAAGCTAGAGCTCAAATTGTGGTTTTGTTGCAGGAAAGCAAGAGCTATGCTAGACACTTTTTATCTTGTTTAATCCTTATCACCATCTTTGCTAGGTGTGGGTATGGTTTTTCTTAAGAATGAGGAAACAGGTTTAGAAAGGTTAGGAAACCTACTTAAATTAAGGTCCTATGGCTAGTAATTGGCAGGGTTGCATTTGAACCCTGGTCTATATTATACTACTCAAAAGTTACTGTCAGTTGACCCCTTGGGGCCTCATTATGAAGTATTTGGATGATCTCTGAGGTTCCTTTTAGGTGTCAAATTCTGGAAATTCTATGTTTTATCCTGTTCCTTTTATTATTGCTTCACTTTGAAGATTTAATTTATCCCTTCTCATGTCTGGATTGTGAACCGGTGGAGAGATGTTTGTGCGTCTCCATCTTCCAGAAGGACCGCTGAAGACCAGTAACTCTGTCTTAGGCACTCTGTCATCACTAGCATCATAAATAACTGGGTGATAGGGGCTGTTGACATTTTATTTTCACATTACATCACCAGTGGGCTAAGAATTACTACTATTTTACCACTTAGTCCATTGCAACTTTTAACCCACAGACCAAACTCTTATCTCCATGTACTAGAACTATTACCTTTACAAGAGGGGTTGAAGTGACTCAACAAACTAAAGAAAAGAGGAGGGGTGGTATGGAGTATAAAACCATCTGTAGGCTAACTGCTATGATAAATGGACTCCAACATTTATAATGGCTCAAACATAATGCAGGTTTATTTCTTGCTGGTAAGAAAGTACAGAGCACATTAATGAGTCAGCGGGGACCCCGTATTCAGCTACCAAGGTCTTCCTAGGGGTTATCTCCATAGAAGACATTTGGAAGAGAAAAGAGCAGGCAGAAGTGCCACATGGGTTTTACGAGCCAGGTTAGGAACAGCACACACCATTTCATCAAATTCCTTTGCCTGGAGCTCAGTCACATGGCTGCACGTGATGGCTAGGACTGTGACAGGACAGCCCACTTCCCAGCCCTGACCCTACATAACGGACAGAAGGACACGGATTTTCAGAGCGTGGCTAGCTAGCCTTCTGTCACACCCTGGACCAAGTTCAGAAGATCTGTATTCTGGTACTGGCCTTCCTGTAAACAGGCTGGTAGTCTTGTCTTTTCTGTAAAATGAGAGAGTTAAACAGTTGATGTCCAAAATTTCTTTTTTTTTTTACAATTCTATGGCTTTATGTTGCTCTAGGCAGCTAGTTCTTTGCCTGGAGTCAGTGAAAGTCATGGGTTAATGCAGCAAACTTTCTCTCATGCTGAACTTCATCCTGGCAAAGCTGGGAGCGTGGTTGAGGGGCCCCTTTGCCCTCCCCTGGAGAAGTTATTCTTCGAGCTCAGTAGGCATCGATTCAGGGGAGGTGGTTCACTGCACCGGAGGGGTCTTCCAAGCGGGTGTGCGTGTGCCCCGATATGTGGAGATTTCCCCAGGGCGAGGCACTACAGAGTTTTAAGGGGATCAAAGAATATCTACAGTTTTGTCAGTTCCCCTTCCCCTTTCACAAAGAAAGAGCTCCTGCTTGTTCATCCTGACTCTTACATAGTTCATTGTTCCGACTGTAAAAACCTCGAGGGCACCAAACAAAATCATTTTTTGAAATAATTGGCATCATTTATATTCAAGATATTAGAAATACTTCCTCTCTCTCATTAAGAGATACATTTCCAATAAAGATTTTTACTTTATATGTTTAATAGTTATTTGTGAAAACGTGTATGTATTTATGTTGTTTTGATCAATTATAAACTAGTAATAATTGAAAATACAACAAAAATACGGTTTAAATTAAAGCCTTATAGTCACTGAAATTTAAAAAATTATCTCTTATTTACATACAAAATCCTTTTAAATTTAAAGCTGTTTTAATTCAATAAAATTGTATAGCAAAGGTGAAACAGAAGTGCGATTTCAAGGAGCTAAAGCAACGACTATGTGCTCAGGTACAGTGATGGCTGAGACAGATTCTGCCCGCATGGATTAAGGTGCTAGTGAGAGAGATAGAATGCAAACAAATGTCAGTAAACGGGCAAGACAGTTTCATAGCATGACAGATGCTGTGAAGGAAGTAAACAGGGTGGTCAAGGCAACCGCTCAGTGGAGGTGACATTTAGTGTGGGCACGCACGTGAGCTCTCCTTTTGAGCAAATATATCCCCTCAGTTGGGGACAGGAAAGGTTGAGAAGGGGAAGCAGAACTTACTTCTGTTACAGAAGATCTGATTCATATATGTGTGTATATATATGTATTTTTATTTAACTATCCATTTCTGTTAATGATCTTTGAATTTCTGATTTTGTGTTACTTCACATGTTGAAAAGTTTGTGTTTGAGTAACTTCATATGTTGTGTTACTTCACATGTTTAATTCAGTTTGGAATATTCCTTTTTTTCTGTTTTATGGTTGGTTTTGTGGGACATTTATCATGAGCTCAAAAGTTCCGATTCTCGTTTTCTGTTTTTTTCCTAGACAGCTTTGTGTAGATGAAACAGCTTGCATCTCTGCATTGCATGGACAGAGCTAGCATTTGGGGTGGTTTACAAGATGCCTAGTTCAAGAAAGCCCTCCCTCAGTCGGTGTAGCACCCCTTCCTTCCTTTCTTTATTTCTTTTCCTTCCTTCCTCTTTTTTTATGGCTATGCCTGTGGCATAAGGAAATTCCTAGGCCAGGGATCAAATTGCCGCCTTTGCAGTGACCCGAGCCACTACAGTAGGGTTCTTAACCTACTGTACCACAGGGGGAACTCCAGCGTAGTACTTTCTTTAATGTATATGTTAAATGATAATAACAGGGATCAGACTGCTGTGATATTTAAATTCTACTGGGTACATTTAAAAGAGTGGTATGTTTTATCTTTAGGGAGTTCCTGTTGTGGCTCAGGTTAAGACTCAGATTAGTATCTATGAGGATGCAGGATCAATCCCTGGCCTCACTCAGTGTTAAGGATTCAGCATTACCGTGAGCTGTGGTGTTGGCCACAGACACGGCTCTGATCTGGCATTGCTGTGGCTGTGGCATAGGCCTGCAGCTGCAGCTCTGATTTGACACCTACCCTGGGAACCTCCATATGCCGCAGGTGTGGCCCTAAAAGCAAAAGCAAAAAAAAAAAGTGAAATGTTTTATCTTTAAATATTTTACGTATTTCAGTAGTGACTGTATTACAGAAATTATGTCATTTGAAGCTATTTAAACTTAACAGTAAAAAAATTTTGATACCAACCTAAAGTGTACACGTGCCAAATAGTTTATCAAAATTCTTTGAGGTGTACATGAACAAAGAACTTTCAAGACCTTTGTGTAGTGTCTTAGAATGTGGGTTTTGAGTTTAGGCCACCTGGCTTAGAATCCTGGTTGTGTAATGAAGAGTCAGTTCTGTGAGCTACGCTGTCTGCATCCTTAGAACAGTGGCTTGGATAGAGGAAAATTTGAAAGTGAAGTAAGATAACGCATGTAAAGTGTGCTTAGCTCAAAAGGAGGGCTCAATAAATAGCTATCTACATTATCAATGTTAGGGCTTTACTCTGAACTGTAAGGGCTGAGTCGTCTGTTGTCTCTTGTGGTTGCAGAGTGAAATGAAAGGTACAGTATCGGAGTTCCTGTTGTGGCTTGGTGGTTAACAAACCTGACTAGTACCCATGAGGACACAGGTTCGATCCCTGGCCTTGCTCAGTGGGTTAGGATCTGGCGTTGCCATGAGCTGTGGTGTAGGTCTCAGACGATCCTGCATTGCTGTGGCTGTGGTGTAGGCCAGCGGCTGCAGCTCTGATTCAACCCCTAGCCTGAGAACCTCCATATGCTGCGGGTGTGGCCCTAAATAGACAAAAGACACACACACAGAAAGAAAGGTACATTGTCAAATCCAGCCCTTTACTGACCTGGGCTAAGCACCTGGAGGCAAAACTAGGGGCACACTATTCATATCATTCTTCCCTAATGGCTTCACGTGTCACACAATCCAAAGCAAGATGCTATTTTCCTGTTTTGCTGATATGGAGGCTGATATTCAAAAGTTTGAATAACCTACGCAGGGTGCCTAAGCTAGTACAGGTGAAGCTTAAAATGATGGCACTGGGATTAGAGCTCAGGTCTTTATAAGGAAAACCCCATTCTCTTATCAGGACGCTACTGCCTCTGCATAACATGTGCTTCTCTGTCCTGAGCTCTGAGATCAAGGGCCATAGTGTGTTTCTATTCTACGTGCTCGTGTTCCTGACCTTGTCGTGTTCATTGATTGACAGTCCAAGCAGATTGTACGTTGGGACACTTACTGAGGAGGCCTGCGCGTCTCTACAGGCCTTGCTCTGACTACACGTGGTCTCTTCTCGTAGGTGTAAAGGCAAGTCTTGCTGAGGAAATCCAAGATTTTTCCTTTCATTTTCTCTGATGCATGATGCACAGGTATTTCTTTGCCGAGAGTAACAAGAAACAATCAGGAGGAGGGTGGCCTCTCCCCAAGGAGAAGCTGAGGGCTTTATCTCCTGATGCCCTGATAGGGTGTTTTGTTTTTTCAAGTCCCATGGGCTCTATGTGACAGACCTGGGGGTTATAGGGAAGAATTAAATGTTTGCAGAGGAAAGGAGATCTTAGAAGCAAGCTCACGTGGTCTCGTGGGTGAAGAGAAGCCAAGGGAAGATGGCATTAGGAGAAGAATGGACATAGAGAAGTTCCTGTTGTGGCGCAGTGGAGACCAATCCAGCTAGTATCCGTGAGCATGCGGGTTTGATCCCTGGCCTCACTTAGTGGGTAAGGATCCAGTGTTGCCGTGAGCTGAGGTGTAAGGTCGCAGACTCGGTTTGGATCCCACATTGCTGTGACTGTGGTGTAGGCCAGCAGCTCCAATTTGACCCCTAGCCTTGGAACATCCATATGCTGTGGGTGTGGCCCTAAAAAGCAAAACAAACAAACAAACAAACAAAAAAAGAATAGACTTAGAATAACCAGAGGGAGTGAGGGAAGAAACTGAAGATGAATACATAGTATGGTAGAAAAATTAGCCTTAAAAAATTGAGTCTGCCAAAAACAAAAAGGAAGGATTCACTAAGATATATAGCAGTAGGAAAAAATGTGAAATGAAGTAAAGGAAAAATACAGCTGATAAATCATCAGGGAGATATGGCAAGGCACTTAAAAATCATTCATGGAAAAGTTTAATGCTAAAATATTAGAGTAAAAAAATGCTTGCATGTATAGGGCTTGCCTGTGCCTGGCTTATAAAAGATAGCACAGAAGAGCCAGCTCCTTTGCCTCTGGCACCGAGACAAGCACATGTGCCCCGAGGTGAAATTTTTCATACCACCCTGTTCTCCCACTTCAAGCACAAACTTTGCGGCTGTTCTTTTATTTCATTCTCACTGGCTGAAAGCACACGTGCGCCTGTGAGAACTGACGCAGAGGCTGCCAGTAAGCCCAGATCTTCAGCTTAGTGCGTCTTCTGCTGACAGAGGATCAATTTGCTTACATTGTCCCTTTCTCCTGTCACACTACTGACTCATTCACATTACGAGTGTCTAATCGATAACCCACCTTTGTTCATGGGAGTCGGGGATTGTGACTGTTTGCTCGTGTAATAACCTGAGTACCTTGTGTGTGGAGATGGATCGGATACAGAGGGGCGGGTGTCTAAGCAGAGAAACCACGTAAGAAGCAGTCTTGGTGAGAGTTAAAGGTGTCTTGATTCAGGGTGTTGAGAGCTGCAGCTGAGGCAAGTGTCTCTTTGAGACTTTTCGGAGATACATTGCCCTGACAGCGGGATCTGCGATTGACTGGATGTGGGTACTGGGCACGAGGGAGGTGTCAAGGACTGTGTGAACAGAGCCCTGGCAGGGTACTTGTCTGTCACAGAGGAGACAGGAGGAGAGGAAGTTTAGGAGGGAGATGAGACGCCTGGGTCACCCAAGCGGAGAGCTTGAGATGGCAGTTACCTTTCTGGAGTTGTGATCTCTGACCCCTCGCCCTCAGTTCTCCGGACTGGACCTTTCCCCCGATCCTAGATCTCTATTTCCAGCTGCTGATGAAAACTCTCACCTGGAAGAGCCACGGGCTGCTCACATTCAGTGTGTCCAAAATTCAGTTTATCATCATTCTCCAAAGCTTGATTCCCATCCTATAATCCCAGTTACTCAGCAGAGATTCTTTTTTCCTTTTTAGGGCCGCACCTATAGCATATGGGAGTTCCCAGGCTAGCGGTGCAGTCAGAGCTACAGCTGCCAGCCTACACCACAGCCCAAGCAACGCCAGATCTGAGATGTGTCTGCGACCTACATCACAGCTCACGGCAATACTGGATTCTTAGCCCACTGAGAGAGGCCAGGGGTCGAACCTGCATCCTCATGGATACTGGTCAGGTCCATCACACTGAGCCACAGTGGGACCCCTTGGTAGGGACCGCCTCTCCCTGATCCGCAGATCCAACTGCCCGCGCTGCGTTAGTCTCTTCCATTTGTGCATTTCTTGACTCTATTCTCTCATTTCCATTTCCACTGCCACTGTTTTACAGATGCTCATTTTATCCCTGCTATTTTAATAGCTTCAAACTGTTGCTAAAACTTGGCCTCTGACCACCAGTGCCGAAGAGAGACATGGAGAGAGAGTTTTGGGCGAAGGAGGAAAAAATAGCTTTGTTGCTTTGCCAGGCAAAGACTAATGCCCACAACAGACTAATACCCTAAAGACCATGCCCTCCCTTGGGAGAGATTTGGTTGTGGTTTTATAGTTTGGGAGGAGAAAATAGGGCCATAGATAAGGATCAGGGCAGATGCAAGCTTGCATCTTCAGAGTGGGTGCCTGGGAAACATGGACTGAACCTGGTGGTTCTCCTCTGTGGTTTGCATTTGTTGGGGGTTTCAGCTCTGCAGAAGGACTCAAAGACATCGCTATGTATCTCTGAGGTTGCAATTTGCAGAGACCAGAAGGGGAAGGGCATTTTCGGACCTACTATGGAGTTTGTTTATTTATTTATTTATGTGCATTTTTTTGTGGTCACACCTACAGCATATGGAACTTCCCAGGCCAGGCAATGAATTCAGGCCAAAGCTGTGACCTGTATTGCAGCTGCAGCAACTCCAGATCTTTTAACCCCAAGGTTGCACCGCTGTTTTCTGGACTGTCCCACCCCCATCTCTGCATCCCCTCCCTTCCCCGATTAGCTACCATGGAACCTGTCTTTTGGAACTCAGGGAAGGTCATGGAGGCTGAAGGCCACTCCCCCCAAAAGTAAGAAATGGGAACACAGAAAGGCTTGTGTCCAGAAGCCCCACAGGGCCCTGCTCGGTTTCAGAACTTGTCTCCCTGACACCATTGTTCCTCAACTTCAAATAAACTTCCCTGCTGCCAGCAGATAAAATCTTTCAAAGGCACCTCATCAACAATAACCATACATTTTAAACTCTATAGTGGAGTTACCGCCATGGCACAGTGGGTTAAGACTCTGACTGCAGTGGCTCGGGTTGCTGGGGAGACGTGGGTTCGATCCCCAGCCCGGTGCAGTGTGTTAAAGGATCTGGTGTTGCCATAGCTGCGATATAGGTCACAGCTTTTTTTTTTTTTTTTTGTCTTTTTGCCTTTTATGTAGAGCCGCACCCGCGGCATATGGAGGTTCCCAGGCTAGGGGTCTAACAGGAGCTGTAGCCGGCCTTTGCCACAGCCACAGCAACGCGGGATCCAAGCCACGTCTGCAACCTACACCACAGCTCACGGCAACGCCGGATCCTTAACCCACTGAGCAAGGCCAGGGATCGAACCCGCAACCTCATGGTTCTTAGTCGGATTCGTTAACCACTGAGCCACGAAGAGAACTCCTAGGTCATAGCTTTGACCTGAATTCATTGCCTGGCCTGGGAAGTTCCATATGCTGTGGGTGTGACCATAAAAAATTTAAACAAACAAACAAACTCCGTAGTAGGTCAGAAAATGCCCTTCCCTTTCTGGTCTCTGCATATTGCATTCTTAGCTTCTCCCCTCCAGCACTCAGCTCCTCCACACTTTGGATAACCTGCTTTCATCCAAATATGTGATACTTTCTAACTTCTGCAGCCTTACACAGGTTGTTTCCTGTCTTCTAAAAGAAATTTCTCCACCTCAAACCGCCTTGCATGATATTTTCTCAGTTTGGAATATTTTCCCTCCCATCTTGCTCTTTGGTCAGCTTAATGTGACTTTCTTGTAGAAACCCCCACTGTGCCTGCAGTTCAGTTTAGCTCCCCTGCTTTGACTCTCAAAGAGCCGTCTTCTTTTCCTTCAAGGTAGTTACCACATTGGCGACAGTATTACTTACGTGATTATTCAATTTAATGACTGGTTTTCTCTCACTAGATCATAAACCCCATAGGAGGAGGGCTGCTTACTGTTTTGATTCCAGCATCTGTGGTTGCATTTGAAGGAACGTATATAGATGAAATCATTCAGAGACAGAATTTAGGGTGAGAAAGGAGAGCCAGGACACAACACCGGGGAGCACCAATATTTAAGGAGCTAGACGTGAGAGCAGGTCCTGTGAGGAAGATTGAGAAAGAGCGCTGCAGGGCAGAACAGTGTCAGGGAAACCTGTGGTGAAGAAAATTTCATGGTGGGAATAATAAATGGGATAGGACCGAATGCTGCAAAAACCACAAAAATAAATACTCGAGAATATTTTTTTTGTGATTGCAGCATTTTTATTTTTCATGGTTTGCAGTATTCTGTCAGTTTTCTACAGCAAGTGACCCAGTCACACATATATGTATATATTCTTTTTTCTCACATTTTCATGCTCCATCATAAGTGACTAGATATAGTTCCCAGTGCTGTACAGCAGGATCTCATTGCTTATGCATTCCGAAGGCAATAGTTTGCATCTATTAACCCCAAATATACTCAAGAGTATTAATTATATTTTTATCTAGAAGGTCTTAAGAGATTGTCATGAATTGTAACAAAAGTAATTTTGATGGAGTGGTAGGGTTGGGAGCCAGATTTCAGGGAGTCAAATTATGAGAGGCAGAAAGTGGAGACAATGAATGCATATTGTTTTTAATAACTCTGAATTGAAGGAGAAAGATTCATGGAGATAGTTAGAAGACAATATAGAATTGATGGTATTTTAAACAAATGTTTATAAATTGTAGGAAGGAGTAAATAAAAAATGGATGAGTTGAATATATAAGCAAGAGATAGGATAAGTGATGGAGGGTTTCACAGAGGTCATGGAGGGTTTTTAGTACATGCACAAAAATAAACTTTGAATAAGAGGAGGGATATCTTTGCTTGTGAGGGTGGGATATGCAATAACTAAATAAAAAAATTGAAAGATAAGAATAATGTGCATGTAGATGTGATTGTAGGTTCGGAAGCAGTTGAAATGCAAAGAGAATTTTTGCATTGTGATTCCTGTAACTTTATGAAGGAAGTGGCAAGCTCAGTCATTTTTTCATATAGAAAGATGACGACACCATGAACAAGTGGGATTTGTTCCAAGGGTGCAGGAATGGTTCAGCACCCACAAATCAGTCAAGATGGTACATTAATGAAACTAAGGGTAAAATTATATGATCATCTCAACAGATGCAGAAAAACATTTGACAAAATTCAACATCCATTCACGATAAAAACTTTCAACAAAATTGATATAAAGGGAATGTACCTCAACATAATAAAGGCCATATATAACAGATCCACAGCTAACATCCCACTCAGTGGTAAAAAGCTAAAAGCCTTTCTTTTAAGAAGAAGAAGAAGACAAAGATGCCCACTCTTGCCACTTTTATTTAACATAGTATTGGAAGTCCTGGCCAGAGTAGTTAGTCATGAAAAAGAAAGAAAGGGCATCTAACTCAGAAAGGAAGAAGTAAATCTGCCACTGTTTGGCAGAAAACATGATATTATATGTAAAAAACCTTAAAGACTTCAACAAAAAAAAATAGAACAAACAAATTCAATAAAATTGTAGGATATAAAATCAACATGCAAAAAAATTATTGTGTTTCTATATACTAATAATGAATTATCAGAAGAGAAATTAAGAAAACAATTCCATTCACAGTTACATCAAAAAGAATAAAATACCTAGGAATAAATTTAACTAAGGAAGGGAAAGACCTGTACACTGATAGGCCTTTTTCTTGTTTTCAGATTTAAGACTTTATTTTTTTTCATATCCAAGCAATCCTGAGTGGTTGACCCTTCCTGCCCTCAGGCCCCAACCCCCTATCCTTGACAACTATAAGACATTAATGAAAGAAACCGAAAAAGACACAAATAAATGGAAAGACATTTCATGCTTGCAGATTGGAAGAATTAATATTGTTAAACTGTCCATACTACCCAAAGCAATCTAAAGATTAGTGAAATCGCTATTGGAGCTCCCATCATGGTGCAGAGGAAACAAATCCGACTAGGAACCATGAGGTTGCGGGTTCGATCCCTGGCCTTGCTTAGTGGGTTAAGGATCTGGCATTGCCGAGAGCTGTGGTGCAGGTCGCAGATGCGGCTCGGATCCTGCATTGCTGTGACTCTGGTGTAGGCCGGCAGCTATAGCTCTGATTAGACCCTAGCCTGGGAACCTCCATATGCCGTGGGTGTGGCTCTAAAAGGACAAAAAACAACAACAAAAAAGAAATCCCTATCAAATTTTCAGTGGCATTTTTCACAGAAATAGAAAAAATAATCTTAAACTATCTGGAACCACAAAAGACCCTGAATTGCCAAAGCAATCTTGTGAAAGAAAGAAGCTTGTGTTATTATGCTTCTTGATTTCGAACTGTATTACAAAGCTATAGTAATCAAAAGTATGGCATTAAAACAGACAAATAAATCAATGGAATGGAATAGAGAGCCTAGAAATAAACTCACACAATTAACCTCAGAGGATCCAAGAATATACAATGGGGAAAGGACAGTCTCTTCAATGAGTGGTATTGGGAAGACTGGACAGCCACATTACAAAGGAATGTCACTGGACCACTATCTTACATCACATACCAAAATTAACTCAAAATGGATTAAAGACTTGGATGCAAACCTAAAACTATAAAACTCCTAGAAGAAAACATTAGTGGTAACCTCCTTGACATTGGTCTTGGTGATGATTACTTGAATCTGAAACCAAAAACAAAGGCAACAAAAGCAAAAATAAACAACTGGGGCTATGTCACACTAAAAAGTTTCTGTATAGCAAAAAAAAAAAAAAAATCAACAAAATGAAAAGGCACCCTACTGAAAGGGAGAAAATATTTGCAAATCAAATATCTGATAAAGACTTAATATCCAAAATACATAAAGAACTCATGCAACTCAATAGCGAAAACACCCTCCCCCCAAAAAAAACCCGACAAACAATCTGAACCCTTCATGGCTCAGTAGTTAACGAACCCACTTACGATCCATGAGGCTGCCAGTTCAATTCCTGGCCTCGTTCAGTGGGATAAAGATCCGGAATTGCTCTGAGCTGTGGTGTAGGTCACAGATGCAGCTTGGATCTCGAGTTGCTGTGGCTGTGGTGTAGGCCAGCATCTACAGCTCCAATTCGACCCCTAGGTTGGGAACTTCCAAATGCCACTGGTGTGGCCCTGAAAAAAAAAAGACAAAGGAATAAAAATTGAAAAAAGATATGGGCAGAGAACCTGAATAGATGTTTTCGCAAAGACATACAGATGGCAAACAGGTGCATGAAAATATGTTTAACGTCACTAATCATCAGAGAAATGCAAATCAAAACCACAGTGAGATATCACCTCACACTTTGGAATGGCTGTTATAAAAAAGACAAGGAATAACAAGAGGAGGTGGATGTGGAGGAAAGGGAACTCTTGTGCGCTACTGGTGGAGATGTAAATTGGGGCAGCCAGTATGGAAAACAGTATGGAAATTCCTCAGACAATTAAAAACAGCTCCATATGATCCAGCAATTCCACTTCTAGGTATTTGAAGAAAATGAAAGCACTAACTTGAAAAGATATATAAACTACTGTGTTCGTTGTAGCATTATTTATAATAGTCAACATATAGAGGCAACCTAAGCGTCCATTGATGGATGAATATGTATTACTCAGCTATAAAAAAGAAGGCAGTCTTGCCACCTGCAACAACTTGGATGGACCTGGAGGGCATTATGTCAAGTAAGTCAGATAAAGAGACAAAAACCATATGATCTCACTAGTGTGTGGAATCTAAAAACAAAACAAAACTGAGCTCATAGGTACAGGTAACAGACTGTTGGTGGCCAGAAGTGGGGATTGGGGGTAGGTGGGTGAAATGGGTGAAGGGGATCAAAAGGTACGAAATTCCAGAAGTCGTGGGGAAATAATGCTGAGTATAGTTAATAATACTGTGTTGTGTCTTTGAAACTTATAAGAGAATAGACCTTAAAAGTTCTAATCACAAGAGAAAAAAATTTGTAACTGTGTATGGTGATAGATGTTAACTAGACTTACTGTGATCATTTTGCAGTATGTATAAATATCAAACCATTATGTTGTACACCTGAAACTAATATAATGTGTTTATGCCAATTATACCTCAATTGAAAAAAGGAAGAAAGAAGGAAGGAAGGAAGGAAAGAAAGAAAGAAAGAAAGGAAGGAAGGAAGGAAGGAAGGAAGGAAGGAAGGAAGAAAGAGAAAGAAAGAAAGAAAGAGAGAAAGAAAGAAAAGAAGAAAGAAAGAGCCCTGGCTCAGCGGTAACAGACACAGCTAGTATCCACAAGGATGTGGGTTCAATCCCTGACCTTGCTCAATGGGTTAAGGATCCTGCATTGCTGTGAACTGTGGTGTAGGTCGTAGACGCGGCTTGGATCTAAGTTGTGGCTTGGATCTGGCTTTGTGGCTGTGGTGTAGGCTGGCAGCTGTAGTTCTGATTTGACCCCTATCCTGGGAACTTCCATGTGCTGCAGGTGTGGCCCTAAAAAGCAAAGCAAAACAAAACAAAACAATACAAAACAAAACGAAAGAGGAGGAAAGAAAAGTGATACTATAAACCCAGAAAGAACTTCGATTGCAGGGTTAATTTTATTCCTGTCTTTCCCAGTCTCTCATCTATTCTCTTTGGATAATTTATAGTTTCACTTGAAAGGATCGTGGATGTTGGAGAGTTCTACCTGTGAAAAGCCAAAGTCGGACCTGCAAACTATGTCTGTGATTAAGAACACAGTTTTGGCTATCATATGAATCTAAGTTTGAATTTTGGCTCTACCTCTGCAGCTTCTTATGTGACTTTGGGCACCTTATTTAACCTTTCCAAGGCTTACTTTCTTTGTCTGAAAAGTAGGAACACAAATATCTGCCTGTCAGATTTGTGAGGATTACATGAAGTAACACATGTTCGATAATAATGTGATTTTTGAATGATAGACTTGACAAGGGTTTCTTCCCCTTCATAGAACCCAGTCATTCTGGCAGGGAATTTCTTTTAAGTTTCTGAGTCAGCAGTGCAATATATACATTCTGGATCCTCAGGGCAATCAGATGGTAGGCACCAAGGAGCTTGCAGCACTGGCAGAAGTTTGTTGAGTATGGCAGGGGTGTTGAGCAAAATTAGTGGAAAATTTGGCTTGTGCATTTGCCCTTTGGCCAACTCTGGGCCAACTGGCTAGCAATTTGCTGAGATACCACTTTTAATCCAACCCTTAGTACCAAGGCAAGGACTAATCCAGTCTTTATGTTCACGGGGCAGTTCCTCAATATTTGTGGGAAACAGGATTCCATAGTCATTAAACTGTGCTGTGAGCATGCTTAGCTATTTCTCTCTTTAAAAGATTTCTGAGTTGGCCTGGATCCGGTATGAAATCTCTAACATATACCACAGCATGTCAGAAAATCTCTGACCTGTCTAAAAATGCATCCCAAGTTCTAAGAGACCAGTGTTATAGAAAAGGATTTGTAAATTAAGCTGTAATAATGTAAGCTGGGACTGGCTGTATGGAAGTGGTGAAGGATTGTGCGGTATCAAGGATTTGGGAAAAGCAATCTCAATCTCCAGTAAAAATGAAGACATAGTGTAGAACATTTTTTCTTAATTATTGTGAGTCTTGAAGTTTGGAGGAGACTATTTTCTAGAGATATCCAGTGTCTTAGGCAATCTTCTGTTTAGTACTGCGATATGAAAGCCATCTTTACATTTCAGAGAAGCGTAAACAACCAAAAAGAGCAGAGATTATTTAGACAGAAAAACTCTCCAAGAACAAAAACATTAGATAGTCAAATGCTATCAGATGAAGGGTTTTGTTTTATTTTGTTTGTGTTTTAAAAGCTGCTTGGAGTTAGTTCCCTTTGTGACCCAGTGGTTAACGAACCCTGCTAGGATCCTTGTGGATGTGGGTTCAATCCCTGGCCTTGCTCAGTGGGTTAAGGACCTGGCGTTGCCATGGGCTCGGGTGGAAGTCACAGACGTGGCTTGGATTCCATGTTGCTGTGGCTGTGGGCTAGGCAGGCAGCTGTAGCTCCAATTCAGCCCCTAACCTGGGAACTTCCATATGCCGTGGGTGTGGCCCTAAAAAGCAAAATAAATGAATAAAAGCAGCTTATTTCCTTAAAGCTAGTTATTTGTATTATTCAGTACATTGTATTATATAAATGATGCTTAGATTGCTTGACAGGCTTTCATTACATTTTGTGCTAACTCCACATTTTTTTTACAAGTTCAAGGATTTTGTTTATAGTTTCTTCAACTATTAAGTGATTTATATCATTCTTCATTTGATTTATAGATTAGCAATTATATTTTTGGAACTGTCATATGCTATATGGAGTTGCTATACAAATAATAGGTACTTGAAATACAGCGGTTCTTTTTCAAACGAAAACATTTACATATGCTTTCACTTCCAGCCATGGGGAGAGTAGGGTCGCCATTTAACCTACCCCTCAAAACAACTAGAAAATTGTCAGACAACAGCCAGCAAAGCGCAATGATTTCTGAGAAGGGAAACAAACGATGTGAATCCAGTGCTTGTCGCTGCCTTCTCCCTTGAGACGGTTTCTGGACTGCGGAACAAGGGAGTGAAAGCCAAACAGAGCCCTGCATTTTGATGAATTGAGAAGACAGAGATTAGAATTTAGATGGGGTGAGGCAGCTAGACTTTGTGAGCACTGGCGAGCGCTTTCCTAAGAAAGAGCACGGGACGTCTGCCCCTGGGTCTCCTTGACTCTTTGGCTGACTAGAAATCTGCATAATTGTATTGACTTCTGGCAAAGAAAAATTTTTATGTACATGTGAATGGAATAATTCCTAGAGGTCACACAGGCCCAGGAATAATTTGGGTTTTTACCAGCCAGAGCAGAGAGACCTCATTCCATATGTGGAACATTTAGTAGAGACCTTGTAAGACTTGGGTGTTAGTGGTGAAAGGTAATCTAGACCCACACTAAAAGCTTAAAAATAAGCATTAAAGAATCAAAGTAATTCTCAGGAGACTTAATTTCCTGTCGGAGCAATGTCCAACATTTTTAACGGGAATTAAACAAAATCTAATACTTAACAATGAAAAATTTGCAATGTTTGGCATCAAATAAAAAATTACAAGGAATTCCTGTTGTGGCTCAGTGGTAACAAACCTGACTAGTATCCATGAGGGCTCGGGTTCGATCCCTCAGTAGGTTAAGGATTTGGCATTGCCATGAGCTGCAGTGTAGGTTGCAGATGCAACTTGGATCTGGCATTGCTGTGGCTGTGGCATAGGCTGGCCCTGGGCACTTCCATATGTCATGGGCGCAGTTCTGGAAAAAAAAAAAAATTACAGGACACGCAGGAAAATGTGATCCAAGGCCAGGAGAAAAACCAGTCAATATCAACAAGCCTCAAATGACAGAGATAAGAAAACTAGCAGACAAAGATATGAAAACAGATATTACCATACACTCAGTATGATCAGTTATTAAGTGGAAAACATGGGCATGATGAGAGAAAAGAGCAACATAAGACAGTAAAGGGAAATTCTGTCTGAAGTGAAAAATGTACTTGATAAAGAGATTAACAGTGGAATAGACATGGCATGAAAAAAGATATAGTTGAGGATAAGGTAATAGAACCTCTTGAAGACATTGCAGAAGAACCTAACTGTAATGAACCTTCACACACAGATTTTAAAAATTAAGAAAAACAGACCTGTGCAGAAATGTCATATTGACTAACCTATAAACAGGAGTCTTTAGAAAAAGAGAGAAAGCAAAAATGAACAAAAATAATATTTGAAGAAATAATGACCAAATATTTTCCAAATTTTACAAAAAAATATAAACTAAAATCTAAGGAGCTCTATGAACATACATAACTAGGATACATAATAAGAAAGCTATGCCAAAGAACCTCACACTAAAACCACAGCAAGCTACTGATTCAGAAAAAGATATATTTAAAAAAAAATTATTTATTTGCTTTTTAGGGCCACACCTGCGTCATATGGAGGTTCCCAGGCTAGGGGTCTAATCAGAGCTGTAGCTGCCGGCCTATGCCACAGCCACAGCAATGCCAGACCCAAGCCGTGTCTGCAACTTACACCACAGCTCACTGCCACACCGGATCCTTAAACCACTGAGCAATGCCAGGGATCGAACCAGCAACCTCATGGTTCCTACTGGGTTCGTTTCTGAGGTGCCATGATAGGAGCTCCTTATTGATTGATTGGTTGATTGGCTGCAGCCATAGCATGTGGAAGTTCCCAGGCCAGGAACTGAACCCTTGCAACAACTGCAGCCAGAGCCATAGCAATGACAATGCCTGATCCTTAACTCCCTGAGCCATCAGGGAACTCCAGAAGAATCTTGAAGGTAGATATAGGGGGAAAAGGCACATTATGCACAAAAGAAAAAAGAAGATAGGAATTATAACAGACTTTTCTTCAGAAACCATGCAAGTCAAAAATACTGTATTTTTGGAGTTCCCATTGTGGCGTAGCAGTGAACGAATCCTACTAGGAACCATGAGGTTGTGGGTTCGATCCCTGGCCTCGCTTAGTGGGTTAAGGATCTAGCATTGCTGTGAGCTGTGGTGTAGGTTGTAGACGTGGCTCGGATCCCGCATTGCTGTGACTGTGGCATAGGCTGGCAGCTGTGGCTCCGATTAGACCCCTAGTCTGGGAACCTCCACATGCCGCGGGTGTGGCCCTGAAATGACAAAAAGCAAAAAAAGAAAACAAAAAAAGCTGTATTTTTAAAGTGTAGGGGAGCAGAAAGTTTGGCAACCCAGAATTCTAGACCCAGTAAAAATACTTTTCAATCATGAAGATAAAATAAAAAATTTTTTCAGACAAAAGCTTGTGGCCAGTTTGTGGCCAGTTGACCTGCACTATAAGTTATGTAGTTCTAAAAGCAGAAGGAAAATGATCCCTGATCGAAATATGGATCGATACAAAGGAATAAAAAACTAAAAACGGTAAATATCAAGGACTTTTTATCTTTTAAAAATTTCTTAAAATGCAATTGCTTAAAGCAAAATAGTAACAATATGTTCTGGGAATTTTTTATTTTTATTTTTTTGTCTCTCTCTCTCTTTCTCTGTCTCTTTTTTTTTTTAGGGCCCCACTCATGGCATATGGAGGTTCCCAGGCTAGGGGTCTAATTGGAGCTACAGTTGCTGGCCTACACCATAGCCACAGCAATGCTGGATCCGAGCCACATCTGTGACCTAGACCACAGCTCACAGCAATGCCAGATCCTTAATTCACTGAGCAAGGCCAGGGATTGAACCTTGGTCCTCATGGATACTGGTCAGATTCGTTTCTGCTGGGCCATGATGGGAACTCCTGGGAATTTTAACATGAAAAAGCAAAACATATGACAACAATGGCACAAAGAACAGGATAGGGAAATGGAAGTGTATTATTGTAGTATTCTTACATTATATATGAAGTAGCATATGATGTTATTTCAGGGTAAACAGAAATTAGATAAAGATGCATATGCCAATAGTGGTGATAAAATGGAATTTAAAAATATTCAGTTAATCCAAAACAACAACAACAAAAAAACAAAAAAAAATTCAGTTAATCCAAAAGAAAGTAGAAAAATGGGAAAAAAACAACAAAGCGCAGATAAGACAAACAGCAAAACAATAGCAAGATGGTAGACTTAAGTACAATTGTATCAGTAATTTCATTATATATAAATGGTCTCAACTCTACAATAAAAACTCAGAGATTGTTAGGATACTAAAAACTCCTACTATATATAATCTATAGAAAATTCTGTTTATATATAAATATACAAGTTAAAAAGGAAAGGTCAGAAAAAGATATGGCTGTTTTAGCTATATTAATGGTAAAAATATACATTTTAGAATAAGAAATATTACCAAGAATAAACAGATATTTTGCAATGATAAAGGGGTCAATTAATCAAGAAGGTATAATAATCCTAAGTGAGTATCCATCTAATAACTGACTTCAGAATGCATAAAGCACCTGATAAATCTGAAAAGAGAAAAAACCAAATGTTTATTATAGTTACAGATATCAGCACTCCTTTCAGTAACTGATAGATCAAACCGACAGAAAATAACTGGGGATATGGAAGATTTAAACATTTCAACCAGCTTGCACTAACTGACATTTATAGAACACTCCACTCAACAAATGCAAAATACACATTCTTTTCTAGTACACATGGAACATTTACCAAGATGAACCATATGTCCAGCTGTTAAACAAGTCTCTAGAAATTTAAAATGATTGAAATCATATGTAGTATGTTCTCTGATCACAAGGAATTAAATTAGAAATAAGTAATGGAAAAAAATCTGGAAAATCCCAAAACATTTGGAAATTAAGCAGCATACTTCTAAATGATGCGTAATTCAAAGAGGAATCACATAGGAAGTTAGAAAATATTTTGGACTGATCGAAAAGAACATGTACATTATCAAAATTTGTGAAAAATAACTTAAAGGGAAAAAGTTTGAGTTTACATTAGAAAAGGATAAAACTCTACAAGCAACAATATAAGCTTCCACCTTAAGCTAGACATATAGGAGCAAATTAAATCCCAAATTAATACAAAGCAAATAATAAATCAATGAAATAGAAAACAGAAAAATAATAAAGAACATCAATGAAATCAAAAGCTAATTCTTTGAAAAGATCAACATAATAAATCAACAGAACAAATTCGTCTATATTGATGAAAAAACAAAAGGATATAAATATTACCAATAACAATAATGAAAAAGGAAATATCTCTAAGATCCTCAAACATTATAAGGCTAACAAACAGAATATTAGAAATAACTCGATGCCAGTGGACTCAACAACCTGTACGAAATGGACAAGTTCCTTGAAAGATAATCAAAACTATTTAAAAAATTAATAGAAAACCTGAATGTCAATGAAAATCATTATTAGAAACCTTCTCACAAAGAAACTTGTGGACCTACATGTCCTAACTGGTGAATTGTATGAAAAATATTCAAGACAGAAACGCCACCAACCCTCCATAAGTCCATTTTGAGAATATAGCGGAAGAAACTCTTCTTGATTCAGTTTATATGGTCAGCATTATCCTGATATCAAAGCCTGGCAAAATATTACAAGAAAAGGCAACTACAGCCAATATCCCTCATGAACATGGATTGAAAATCTTTAGCAAAATATTAGCAAAACAAAAAATGAAATATATAAAATCCATACACTGTGACCAAGTAGTGTTTATTCCAGGACTAGAAAGTTGATTAACATTAAAAATCAGTTAACGTCATTCATATTCTTATCACAATAGAGAGGAAAATCTGTATGGTCATTTCAATTGATGCAAGAAAAGCATTGAAAAAAATTCAATATCATCCACTATAATAATTTCTCAGCAAACCAAAAATTAAAGGGAACCTCCTCAGTCTGGTTAAAAAGCTGCCGATTGCCCATCTCTGTGAATATACTGAAGTCACTGAATTATGTAGCATAAATGGCTGAATTTTGTGGGCTATGAACTATACCTACTGGGAACATATCACTTCATGGTGAAACCTGAATCCTTTTGCCTGAAGATCAGGAATAAGACAAAGATGTTCACTCTTTCCATTTGGATTCAGCATTCTACTGGACATTCTTGCTAGTGAAGTAAGGAAAAGAAATAAAAAGTATACAAATTAGAAAGCTACAAGTAAAACTATCTTTTTTCACAGATGACATGATCAAACATGCTGTGAATCCACACAAATTTATCAAAAAATCCTACAACTAGTAGAACAAATCAGTAATTTTAGTGAGGTTTCAGGATACAAAATCAGAATGCAAGAATCAATTGTATTTCTATATATTAGCAATAAACAAATAGAAATTAGAATAATAACTAAGACGATATCATTTGCAATAGCATCCCCAAACATGAAATACTTAAAACCTCTACTCTGAAAATTAGAAATATTTCAATGAGAAATTAATGAAGACCTAAATGGATCGATTTACCATGTTTATAGCTTGGAATCAATTATTACTATGAGTCAGTATGAGTAAAATGTCACTTTTCTTCAAAGTGATTTATAGATTCAATAAAATCCCAGCAGACGTTCTTATAGAAAATTTAAGGCTAATTTGAAAATTTATATGGATATCTAAATGTCTGGAAGAGCCAACATTTTTTTTTGTTATCATTATATGCTTTATTTATTTATTTAAATTACTTAATGAATTTTATTACATTTATAGGTGTACAACAATCATCACAACCAAATTTTATAGCGTTTCCATCCCAAACCCTCAGCGCATGCCCCCACCCCCTGAAAAAGAACAAATTTAGAGGGCTCACACTTACCTATGTCAACATTTATTATAAAGCTATAGTAGTCAAAACTGTTATTGGGATAAGTTTAGGCACGTAGATCAATGAAACATAATAGAGAGTCTAGAAACAGGCTCACATATATATATGGTCAATTGATTTTTAACAAAGATGTCATGGTAATTCAAAATACAAAGGATTACTTTTTCAAAAAATGGTCTGGAACAACTTATTATCAAGATAGAAAAATGAACCTCAACCCTTACTTTACCTCACACTAAAATTAACTTGAAGTGGCTCATAGTCCTAAATGTAAATGCTAAAACTCTAAAACTTCTAGAATAAACTTTGTAACCTTCAGGTAGACAAAAATTACTTGGATAGCACCCAAAAGCATGAATATAAAATATTTGAATTGGGCAGAGCCTCCTTGCCTGCCCGCTTGCATCTCTCATAGTCATGCTATCTTAAAAAATCTATTTCTTTCCTAAAAAAAAGTTTGAATTGGGCTACATTAAAATTGAAAACTTAATGTTGCTTATAATATACCAATAAGAAAATGAAAATGCAAAGGCAAGCCTCAGACTGGGAGAAAATATTATCAATAGATATCTGACAAAGAATGTCATTCATCATTAAAGAAATGAAAATTGAAACCATAATGTGGTATTGCTACACATCCATTAGAACATTAAAGTGGGCACAGTTAAAATGAGCAACAATACCAGCTGCTGGTGAGGATGTGATGCACTTGGCACTCTCATACCCTGCTGATGGGAGTGTAGAATTTTGCAACCAATTTGGAAAATAGTGTTGTCAGTTTCTTTTAAAGTTAAGCATATATTTACCGTAGGATCAAGCAATTCACTCTTGTATTTATATAAGAAAAATGAAGGCATGTGTCCACATAAAGAGTTGTTCACGCATGGTCCTCTCACTTTTATTTAATGTAACCCAAACTGAGGACGACACAAATGTCCCTCCAGGTGAATGTCAACATATTTAACCCTGAAATACCATTCAACAATAAAAATGAATGAACTGTGAAGACACGCGACAACAATGGATCAATTTGGAAATAAGTGTGGTTAAGTTAAAGAAGTCGGACACAAAGGTGAAGAAATTGTATGCTAGTCAGTGTATTGAAACCCCAGCAAAGAAAAATATACCGTGAATCTATACAAAGCAGGTGCCTGGTTCCCTGAATTCAGTGATAGAGTGAGATCAGCTAGGAAGAAGACTAAGGGAATGACCTTTGGGGGTGATGGAAACGTTCGTTGTTTTGATTTTAGTGTTGATAACCAGAGTGCATACATTTGTCAAAAGGTGAGATAAGTAAGTTATACCTTATTGAAATTGTCCTTGTGTGTAGCTGTTGCTCCATTTTTGAGGGCAAGTTCTTGGAGTCAGTACAGGGAAACTTTATAAACGTGTTAATACTTTCTTGATTGTACAAAGCCTTTTTGGTATTGGGTATTATGTCAGGCATTCCTGTGACTTTTGCATTTATATTAAAGCTGTGATGGAACATAGGGGGTTGAGGAAAAAAATGATGAGGAAAAACATTTGTGAGTTGATATATTCAACAAAAATTTACTGACCATCTTATATGTGCCAGCATGTCCTAGGTACCAACATGTAAAGGTGAATACACCTAGTCCTTAACCTCTAAGAGCTCGCAGTCTACTAGGATGCAAACTAAAGCACAGTATTATAAATTCTGTGATAGGAATATGAACTACTTACATGGGGAGAGCATTTAACTCTCCAATGAGTTTGTCACCAAGAGGTGACATTTGCATTTGCTTTTAAAATGCAATGCCCAGTGGTTAAGGTCATATGCTTTGGAATCAGACCGATATAGATTGGAATCCTGGGTCTGCTGCTTACTCTTTATGTCAAACGAGAACCAAAATAGGGTGCCATGAGATAATATATTAACAGTGTCAGGCATGTATATGCTCAAGCAGGTGAATAGTGTATTAGCAAAGGCAGAGACTAAGCTGCTGTAACAAAGACAAAGAAGAGGGGAGAGTGAAGGTATTTGGGGTAGAAGTAGTCCATACACAAAGGCAAGAAAGCACCGTTTAGGAAAGGTGAGAAGTCCACTAATGTGAAAGAGTTTGGGAACTGGAGTAGGGCAGAGGGGGATGTGTGACTTGTAAGTCAGGATACAGCCAGACCGTGGCATCCTTCTTAAGAACCTTGAACTCTCTCCTGCGGTGGTGCATTCCTCTTACGGGTTCCTAAGAAGACAGGTGGTCTAGTTAAAGGTTTTTAGGAAGGCTGCTCCGGTGATGGTATGGAGGAGGACCAGCACGAGTCAAGGGCAGAGAGTCTCTAACTTGGCTATTGCAGTGGTTCAGCCTAGAGACGCTGAGAGTATGTATCAAGGTGGTGGCTGGAATACAGAGAAGGTACTGATGATGCCCTCAAGGGAGTAACCCGTGGGACCTGAAGGCCCCTTGGATAAGGGGCTTAGTGACAGGGAGCACTTGAGGAGGACTCTCCTGCTAGCTTGGGCATCTTGGGGATGGTGTTGAAATAAATCTCTGGGCCCAAGAGGGAGCTGCCGCCGCCTAGGGTGCTATGTTGTCAAACTGAAACTCAGATAACTTTTGTGTCCCTGTAAATGCTCTTCTTGACCAGAAATGCAGTTTAATTGTATTCAGTCAGCCAGTCCCCATATGCCAAACCCAGTCTCGGCCTTCCTACCCCAAAAGGCTGACTCTGTGGCCCCAGCCAGCCTGATATTTTCTATTTGTCTCTTCCTTAGTCCTTATTTTTTTTTCTTTTTTTTTGTCTTTTTTTTTGCCTTTTAGGTAGAACCGCACCCGCGGCATATGGAGGTTCCCAGGCTAGGGGTCTAACAGGAGCTGTAGCCGCCGGCCTTCGCCGCAGCCACAGCAACGCGGGATCCGAGCCGCGTCTGCAACCTACACCACAGCTCACGGCAACGCCGGATCCTTAACCCACTGAGCAAGGCCAGGGATCGAACCCGCAACCTCATGGGTCTTAGTCGAATTCGTTAACCACTGAGCCACGGAGGGAACTCCAGTCCTTATATTTTATGCTGTAAAAGTTTCTTGCCTTTTGTCTGATCTTACAGTTCTCTGAAAAGAGACTGTCCACTTTGTGAAGTGTTAAAGTTTGCGTGACCTAAATAAAAAAGTGTATATATTGCCATTAATGGATACAGGAAATCCATGAGGAAGAGAAGGATTCTGTAGTGAGTTGAAAAGTGTGGATAGTGGTTGCTTTTTTTGTGGAAAGCAGTGATTTTGAAAGTACTTTGACTGACTGTTCTTCTCTGTACAATTTTTTTGAGTGTCTTCCAAAATATATACAATTATTTATAAATTATATACACGGGCCATTATTCTAACAGTTATATGCACTATAAAACATAACAAACAGAAATAAAACAGATGAGAAGAAATGAGCATATAAATCAAAGCTGTAGTTTTTCTCTGCCTGCCAGTACACAGTCTTGGGTACCGAGTTGAGGGTGTGCAGCTCACTTTAGACTCACTGGGGTATGAAAGCCATTGTCAGGCCTGCCTGCAAGTTTGTGGAGTAGAGAGGCGATGGATTTTTTTGACCTTGAGAAAGTCTCACTGACCCTTCCTTCTCCCGCTTTCTTTCTGGACCTTTTTTTTTTTTTTCTGGACTAGGTATTAAAATTATTACTCAACTACAAGTAATATTTGTAAGACTTTCTTTACAAGATTGAACTATTTTGACACAAACTTTGGCTGTGGTATAAAGCTCTCCCTCCCTAAAAACTAGCTAAGAGCAAGAGACAAGGGTTCTCTGCTAAAACCCTCCAAACTGGACCTGGAGGATGGTGCTTGCACGGTCTGGTTCAGCAGAGAGAATCCGGGCGGAGTTTTTGGCTCACTTCACTACCTCTTCTCCCTAAGATGATGGAGAAAAGGAGAGTGAGGTTGACTCAAGGACTCAAACTAAAGCACTGGGACACTTACGTTTAAAACTGATATCACTGCCAATGTGCTGCTCGAGTGTATTGAAAGTGTTGTCTTTCTATTTCAGCTTCCTTTTTGACTATGTGAGACCTATTGTACATGGAAGGCAAGTGTTACCAGACTTTAATTTGGAGACTGTAGAACTTATTTTTGGCTATTTGGTCCTGTAGTGATAGGAATAGAATAGGAGAGTTACACAGGTAGTTGTAGAAGTCCCAGCAGGAGACCATAGAGGGGGAAACCTAAGGAACTTTGGGAGACCACTGTAAGTTAAGGATCTCTCAAGAAAGCTATCAGAGGGAGTTCTCATCGTGACTCAGCAGAAATCTGACTAGTGTCCATGAGGATGTGGGTTCGATCCCTGGCCTCGCTCAGTGGGTTAAGGAATCAGCGTTGCCATGAGCTGTGGTCATAGGTCACAGATGTTGCTGTAGCTCTGATTCAACTCCTAGCCTGGGAACTTCCATATGCTGCGGGTGTGGCCCCAAAAAAAGGGGAAGAAGGAGAAAGCTGTCAGAATATCAGAACAAGCAGGCTCCCTTAACTATAAAACTGTAAATAAAAGCACGAGAGAAGCCTCAGGCCATTAAGCGAAAGATAAAATGAGGCCTGCATTCAAGTTCAGCAAGATAATGAACCTTAGGATCAAGGACAGGAATTTAAGGGAAAGATGACATTCCAAAGTAGGAGACCCTTTGGAGTTCTGGTTGTTGCTCAGCAGAGATGAATCCTACTAGGAACCATGAGGTTGTGGGTTCGATCCCTGGCCTCGCTCAGTGGGTTAAGGAGCCGGCATTGCTATGAGCTGTGGTGTAGGTTGCAGACGCAGCTCAGATCTGTCATTGCTGTGGCTGTGGCACAGGCCGGTAGCTGTAGCTCCGATTAGACCCCTAGCCTGGGAACCTCCACATGCCGCAGGTGCTGCCCTGAAAAAACGACAAAAGACAAAAAAAAAAAAAAGTAGGAGACCCATTTTATATGGAAACCTGAGATGATTCAACATATTCTAGCACACGTTACCACCCTTCTGCCAATTTGAATGAGCACCTTGACAGTCCTAGTTCGACCTCCCAGGGTCACATACTCTCTTACCCAATACGAAGGAGCAGGTAGTGATGTAAGCCTCACATCTGCTGGGCTGTTCAGAGAATGAGGAAGAAGCAGTCTTTCCCTCTCCCGCACTTTCCTTGGGTCACAAAAATGTAGGGGGACAGAGCTTCCTCCCCTGCCATTTGTATGCCTCACAAGCTTCCTATCTTAGTAAATCGATTTCTTCCCTATCACTTTGTCTCTCGCTGAATTCCTGCTGCGCCAAGACACAAACAGCCTGAACTTCAGTAAGTCCAGACACCAGGTGAGTGATTCTAATTTAAAAAACCGTACAGAGTTCCTGTGGTGGCTCAGCAGAAATGAAACCACTAGGAACCATGAGGTTGCGGGTTCGATCCCTGGCCTTGCTCAGTGGGTTAAGGATCTGGCATTGCCGTGAACTGTGTTGTAGGTTGCAGACGTGGCTTGGATCTGTCATTGCTATGGCTGTGGCTCTGGCATAGGCCGGTAGCTGTAGCTCTGATTCGACCCCTAGCCTGGGAACCTCCACATGTCTCGGGTGTGGCCCTAAAAGGACAAAAGGCAAAAGTAAATAAATAAATAAATAAATAAATAAATAAATAAATAAATAAATAAAATACCATGGGTTCAAGTCCCAGTCTGGGTTTGGCTGGGTTCCAGTCAGGTGTTTCAGTTTCAGTAGGAACTAGAATAAATCTAAACAGCTCTGGGGGTCTGTGCTGAGGAAACACAGAGATTTAATCAACCTTCACGCAGGCAGCCCATGGTCAGATTTCTAGGCAGACTTACTCAGTACACTTATTTCTCAGGTAAGATCTCAAAACCATTTGGATCTGATTTCAGTATATTTCACCCTGTGGTTGGTGTTATACTCACAAAGCAGCTAGCCTGAAATTCATTTCTAGGACGTACAAAAGGATAAAAAAATAAAACCCCACACTTGCTTTGTGTCCACATGGAAGAGGGGAAATGCAGCGAGTGCACAGAAGCTCTGAGTCTGCTTAAGCTTCAGCAGTGTGTAAGTCATTTTTCAGCCCACAGTGAAGTTAATAATAATGAAAATCTGTCTGGTATCCAGGATCAATGTCAGCTATAATCAAATTGGAGCAATGAACCTGAGCATTGCATTCACTTGAGCTGTAAATCATAAACGCATCACCCTCCAGAGCAGAGGCAAAAGAAGTCAGTGAATACTGTAATAGGGTCCATATGTTATTTTAAGGGAGGTCTTCAAAAAGTAATTAGGCTTACAGATCACCACAGTTTTATAGTAAAAACGTACATACGTGAATAAGAAGTGAGTGAACTGGCAGTGTCAATTTTTTGCTTCTGTCTTCTGCCACTTTGTAGCAATAGTGGAATAATTGTTTATTTAGCTCTGGGAGGGCAGGTCTGGGGAAGTGTGAGAGGCACCAGAGAATGGAGAGGAGATGGCAGAGTGGATCCTGAGGGCAATGGGAAGAAGCAGACTCCCAGCTTTGGTAGATAAGGAAGCACAGATAAGGAAGCAGGCATTTCAGATAACCCTTCTGGTCCTGTTACAAAGAGTTAAGTATTTTTCTTTAAACATTAAGGTTACAAAGCCAAATTAACATAGGCACAGTTCTGTGAAAATTGCAAAAGGCCATTATAGAATGGAAGGAGAAGCTCTGCTTTGAGTCAGACCTATTTTCAAATTTGCATTCTGCTGTGTGACCTTGGGTGATTCACTTAATGTCTCTGAGCCTCAGTGAATGGGGAGTTCTTCCCTCACAGAGCTCGCAAGGTAATGCCCTAGTGCATATCTGTCCTCTAATGCTTATCCTATCATTTTGAAATATATCTCTTTCTTTTCAAATGATTGTGGACTTCTCAGTTGTTTGGGTTAAGAGCTCCCAGCAGGAAGGCTGAGTAAAGGAAGACACATGCTTATTTATCGTTATTTGCCCTGCCTCGTACACACCTGGCATGATGATTAGGCTCAATAGGTAAAATGCTGGGGACTTCCCCAGCCCTCCTGTGCGCAGTGTGGTGCTGGGTGGGGTTTCAGTAACCTGCCGTGTCCCTGAAAGTTTGCCCTCTCCTTGCACTTAAGTCAGAAATTGGCCCATTTACTCCCTCAGCTAGGATGTCAGGGACATTGAATCCTATATTTGCACCACTGCTCTTTGCACTGAGAGGTCTGAATCCAAGACACTGTCATTCAGTTTCCACTTTGGTTTATTGGAAATGGCAAGGTCAAGTGGTGGCAATGAAAAAAATGGAGAAGGTGGAAAGTCCAGTAAAAGTTTGAGGAGGGGAAAAATGAAAGAAAGAGAAGAGAAACAGCAATCCAGTTTGGAATGAATGAAATGGTGAGAGTGGAATAACCTTATTTCCTCTCAAACATGCTTCAGTGTGTTTCATACTGACTCTGAAACTAAAACCGAAACCTGAGTATTCAAATGCGCATTCTCTCCACCCCTCATGGGCTGGTATCAGAGTTGAGATATTTCACAAATTTGGCTGTCGGATGCTCTATGTGTGTGGACCAAAGGACAGATAAAATGGGCCAATTAGACCATAGTCACATCTGTCAAAACTCTAACCCTTAACCTTAGTGAGAACATAATCTAGGATCAAACACAGAAACCCTGTAGATGTACACAAGCCGTTTAATTCAGCCTTTGAAAAGACTGTGACGGATGGCTGCTGCTTTCTGAAGGTCTAATGAGAAAACCAGGCTTGCCGTGCTAGGATTATTTGCAATCTTAAAGAAAAAGTAGGTTCTAAGTCAGTAACTATTTAGTATATCCCAGCAATGTTCTCCCTCCAGGCTGAGTTGAAAACATTCCTGACTGCTGCTATGTGAAGCAGTTTTCCAATATGTTTTGGAAACCTGTTTGAGATTTGAGAGTAGAATTTGGCCTCCAGTGATCTCGTTTAGGCTTAAGATCTTTTAGTTCACTCCAAAATGATGTGAGGGTTCCATCCTTCATGGGCTATGGAGGATGAATTCAATAGCTGCCTTTCATCCAGTAGGCACATGAATGCAGGACGCATCCTCTACGGTATCCTTAACAGAGGTTGACATGAAAGAAAAAAAAAAGAAATAAAAGAAGTTGGAGTGTCTTTATAAAGTTCCCTAAAAGACAGTTTGAAACAACTGGAAATACCAAAAATAATTGAAAAATAATGATTGTATCTTTTCCAGGGTACATGGAACATGACCAGCATAACGGCATTTACTGATGAAAATGTCATCGTGCTGTGGCAAGTGCCAGCCTTTGCGACGGTTGCATTGAATTCCATAGTATATGGCTCAGACTTTTTACTGTGTTTGCTCTGGATGCACAGATCACCCAGAGATGAGCCAACAAGATTGCTGCAAGGGTCAGAGTCAGGAAGCAGCATCTCTAGTGGTTGCTCCTTGTTTCACTTGTCTTAGTGTTCTTTGGGGTCATTGACTTTTGGACATACCTGGGATAGGTCTGCTATGTTACGTTACAGGTGCAGACCCAAAAAGCTGAGAAGCAAGTAAAAAATGTGAGATAGTGGCAGAAGTCACCCTAACACAAGGTACACGGATTCCCTCCCTCCCCCAGGCTTGACGAATATTGGGCCCATTCTTTTGGCCTTGGCGCCACTTATGGGCATTTATTTCTATTTTCAAAGGTCAAGATCAAGGGAGGAACAACATAATCAGATGGAAATGAAGATGCTGCCCTGAATATAAGATTTCCTGCACTTAGTTGGTCTAACTAATTGGTGTCTGGGCATTCAGCAGGACCGACCAGATTTAATCATTACTATGAGAAAGTAATCGGTGTGGGCCAAGATGTTATCTGATCCAGTGAGAGAGGAGTCGTAATTAAGAATACATGTTAAGGAGTTCCCGTCATGGCTCAGCGGAAACAGATCTGACTAGTAACCATGAGGTTGTGGGTTCGATCCCTGGCGTCGTTCAGTGGGTTAAGGGTCCAGCGTTGCCATGAGCTGTGGTGTAGGTCGCAGATGCAGCTCGGATTCTGCGTCGCTATGGCTGTGGCGTAGGCTGATGGCTACAGCTCCAATTAGACCCTTAGCCTGGGAACCTCCTTACGCCTTGGGTACAGCCCTAAAAAAAAAAAGCACACAAAAAAATACACGTTATATGTAAAAATCATGATATCCTTGCTGCTTAGAGATTGAGAGAGGATGAGGACTGGTCTAGTGCCAACTCAGTGTACAGGCCTCTCTCGGAAGTGTTTGCTTAAAAGTGATTTCCCCCCATCAGGGCCTGCCATTTATTCTATGGCCTAGTAAAGTGACTGTAATTAAATAGATTAGACTTTTGCTTTTGGTAAAGTAAGAGACTGAGAACAGATTGCTCTTTTTTTTTTAATGAGTTTTTATTGTTTCCATTGTAGTTGATTTACAGTATTCTGTCAATTTCTATTGTACAGCAAAGTGACCCAGTCATACATACACACACACACACACACACACACACGTATGTATATGCACACACACACACATTCTTTTTTCTCACATTCTCCTCCATCATGTTCCCTCACAGCAACTGGATATAGTTCCCTGTGCTATGCAGCAGGATCTCATTGCTTATCAGACTGCTCTTTAACCTGAGATATGGAAAGGCCAATCTGTCTGGAAGTTAGTTAAAATGATTTTTTGCATTAACTCATAAACTCAACAGATTTCCTTCCCTGAAACCAAAGTTTAACATTTTACATTCGTTCTATGAGAAACCCACTTCTGAATCTTTTCCAGAGCTCAGATTCCTTGGTATTCATATTTTTCACCATTTACTTGGTGTTATTTCCTAAGTGGAACCGTGACTGTTAAAGGGTAGTAGCAGGGCTCGGGCCTGGGGTAAGGACGGCCTGCAAGAAGCTCTAGGACTGGTTTCTTTCTTTCTTCATCTGATTGTCTCCGGAGACTGTTCTGAGAATCAACTGATAACTTGAGTAGTGCAGGTCCAGTTTGTGGCACGGTGAATGCCAAATTCACTGTGGTGGTGGTGGTGGGGTTGTTATCCAGGTTGCTGTTGTTATTGTTGGGACTTAAAAGATAGCTCTGACCTGAATCAGCTCAACTTCCTTCAACCCGAAGATAAAAATTAGCCTTTGATTGTTGAACTGGATGATGCTCTCCTAATGGTTTTTGTATTTTGCCCTCATTCAACCAGTGAAAGCCGGAGTTCACAGAATTGTGAAACATTTGAGCCAGGGACAGTCATGTGATTCACAGTTCCATCTCGGTTTAAGCTTTCTTTCAAGCAGCATAATCGCCAAGCTTTTTAATCATACTAAAAATACAGGCCATAAGAAATTCAGTCCGTTAGAATTCCCTGTATCTCTCTTAGAACGCAGAAGGATTCTTCGTGATCTCAGATTCTATTCCGTTTAGGGGTCCTCTCCCTCCCCCACGTCTGTCTTGGCAGGTTTTTTTCCAGACTGCCCTCGCGCTGAATGAAGAGCAGGAAGGCAGCCCAGCTGTTTTCCTTGTGCTGGCCCTCGGTGCGGGGCAGGGATTGCTGAGCAAAGATCAGCATTTCTCCAGGGACGTTCACAAGGGTAGTACAAACTCAGTCTGGGTTTTTCTTTTTCTTTTTTTTCTTTTGAATTATTATTAAAAACTTCTGCCAAATACTGTGAGGGGGAGAAGTACACAAAGTCTGAAGTGTATTTGGGCCAGCCTTGAAAAAAAACATCGACTTGAATGAAGGAGGAATGTCTTGCACTTCTTTACTTTTCTACATTTAATGAGAGACAGTTGCTCTCAGAGAAAGTCACTTCTGACTCCACAGACTATTGTGCAACCTTGCTCGGTATTCAGTGAGACGGTACATAATTAAAATTCCTTTGGAAACGGTTGCCCAATGATTGACATTTGTTCCAAAAGACATCCTAATGGTAAATGTGTAATCTCAGACTCTAAGCGATTTTTTTTTTAGTGGAAAGAAAATAAAATGAGGGTTTTTTTGGAAAGTGTGATTGAACTTTTTAAAAAAAGAAAAAAGCAATATAATAAATTTATGTCCAGGATTGCTCTCAAAGAGCTGGCAGTCCAGCAGGGGAGACCAGAGTTAAGTTGAGGAAAGCAAAAGAAAGCAATAGACAGAATATGAGTTGCCTTCTATAGACGAGAACGCTGTTGAGATTCCAGAGAGGAAGAGGTGATGAAGGTGTGTTTACCTACTAATATATGGACTTTGGCTGTCACTTCAAACACAGTTAACTTTTAGTATTGTTGTGAAATGATTAGACTTGCCGCCTTTCCCAGGACCATTGCTGCCCAACCCTAGGGATCTCTCTCTATGCCATGGCTTCCTGGAGGCCTGTCCATCTGATATCTGTCTGTGCCCCAGGCTCCATTTGCCCCCAGGATTCCCTGCTTCCAGACAGCTACTTCTTTCTCTCTTTCCAGATGGTATAGGCTTGGTGAGGCCCCTGTGGTGCAGCCCCACAGTTGGGAAGGCTGTATCTTAAGACCTTGGATCCTCCAATTTGTAAATACCTCCGTGACGGTCATGCTTAGAGAAGTCTGCCACCAAATCAGGATTTGGATGCCAAGAGTTGGTGAGCACACCCAAACACTAGCTTTACAAAGCCTCAGCAGACTTACAGTTGACTACATGGCCAAGAATTTGGGATTGTTCCTGAAGAGTCAAAACTCAGATGTTGTGTCTATCAGCGCCGAGGGGATATTCATGCTGTTTGACTTTTGTTTGTTTTTTTTTTTTTTAAGTTTTTACACCAATAAGTTTTATTTTTATTTTTTATTTTATTTTTTTTCTCTTAATGGATTTTATTTCAATTATAGGTGTGCATAAATCATCACAAGTCAATTTTACAGATTTTGTATCCCAAACCCCCAGTGCATCCCCCCACCCCCCCAGATTGTCTTATTTGAAAAACCAAGGTTTTCCAAAGTCTGTGAGTCATTGTCTGTTCTGTAAGAAGGTTCATTGTGTCT
>PVHT020000175.1:17200207-17267032 GCA_004024745.2 Catagonus wagneri
ATGCAGGAATAAGTACAATATGTGAGTGACCCACATAAATTGCCACCTCTTGCTGTTTTGTTTAGTGGTGTGGATCCCTCAGCTCTACTGGAGAAAGATTCAATGCCTATTAGTATTGCTTTCTACATCTGGGGGGAGGTGAGCGTGTTCTTTCTGTAAGGACTGTCAGTGGTCTTGTGGTCTGTTTATTCACATTAAAGAGGAGGAAACCGAGGCTACTAAGGGAAATGTTTGGCTTAAGTCTTACAGTGAGAATTCCCCATGGCTGCATGATTTGAACCCAGGTCTCCTGACTGGAATTTCAGTGCTCTTTGTGTGATGCTGTTCTGAATCCTTGAATAAAACTGAGATGCCAAGACTGTTCCTAATAGATAGACTCTTTAGGTGGAAGAGTTGTAGATAATAGAAGACAAAAAATAAACAGACCGGTCTCATCTAGACAGGACCTCGGCTCGTTTGGAAGAAGAATGAGAATGAGAGAAGCTAGGAGGAAAGAAATGGCAGAAAGACCTGGGAAGAGACTGGAACAGGGCAAATGCCAGACATTTTCAAGATTAGAAGAAATCTGAGTTGAGTTAAAAAATCAAAAGATGTCTTCAGGCTTATGTGCATAAAGGGATAGAGCAGAAATACTGTATTATTAATACGAATCATGGAATCTACAGGGGCAGAAGAAAAAAGTATGGCCCCAACAGGTAAGGACAAGAAACCCCACACCATTCTAGTAGCAAGGTTCTGAAAATTAAATGCTTTTTTTCCTTCTAAAAATATGTAAAGAGGAGAGGTAGGAGAAAAAAGATAAGGGTTTAGAGGAATATCTCATACAATATTCACTATCATAGAAGGAAAGTCAAATTTAATAAAGTATAGATTGATTCATCAAACAAAGTCCAGCATGGGAACTAATAAAATAAAGATTTCAGTGAAATTATGCCTGAGCACTTACTTTTAAGGTCATGTTTCAAGCGTATTATTCATGGGAGTCATGAATAGTTTTTATGAAATGGCAAGAACAGACGCTAGTAATGGCAAATTTTTGTGTTCTTAGATTGTCGTATAATGCTTATATTTTTAATAAGATTAGCCTTCTGAGAAGCTGCTTATTTACTTTTGGTGCTTAATGATCTTTTAGGGTATGAAGCGACCAACTTCATCTTTTGTTAGAAAAATGGTGTCTTTCCTTATCACCATCGAAAATATTATGACCTCCAGTCAGTGATTATTTTTGAAGGAATGGAAAAAATGTTATTATTATATATTGTGTATATCATAAGCATAACATAGTACATTTTTGAAAAAGAAAATTCTTACCTCAAAAGCATACATTTTTGGAGATCCTGTCACGGCACAGCAGAAATGAATGCGACTAGAAACCATGAGGTTGTGGGTTCTGATCCCTGGCCTTGCTCAGTGGGTTAAGGATCCGGTGTTGTCCTGAGCTGTGGTGTAGGTCACAGACGTGGCTCGGATCCCATGTTGCTGTGGCTGTGGTGTAGGCTGTGGCCGGCAGCCGTGGCTCCAATTAGACCCCTAGCCTGGGAACCTCCATATGCCGCGGGTGCGGCCCTAAAAAGCAGCATATGGAGGTTCCCAGGCTAGGGATCTAACAGGAGCTGCGGCTGCCAGCCCTCGCCACAGCCACAGCAACATGGGATCTGAGCCGCGTCTGCAACCTACACCACAGCTCATGGCAACGCCAGATCCTTAACCCACTGAGCAAGGCCAGGGATCGAACCCGCAACCTCATGGTTCTTAGTCAGATTCGTTAACCACTGAGCCACGAAGGAAACTCAAAAAAATGCATACATTTTTAAGGAAGTAAGTTTATTTAAGAAAGATTACACTTCTCATTCATAGTAATCGTATAATTATTTCTGATTATTATGTAATAATCATAAATTATTAATTTCATCAATTTTAATTGTTATAAATTTCTCTTAAGAGAACTAGGATTTATAAATATTGATTAGAATGAACTTTGGATTTAACCTAATGTAAAAGACAAAATAAAATCGGGGGTTCCTGCTGTGGCTCAGTGGGTTAAGGATCCAGTGTTGCTGCAGCTGTGGTGCAGGTCACACCTGCAGCTCAGATAAAATCCCTGGCCTGGGAAATTCCATATGCTGCAGATGTGGCCAAAAAAGGAGAAAAAAAGACAAAATAAAATAAAACCTTTCAGCTTTGGTGGGAATGTTAGGGCTCTAGGATTTGAAAGCGAAGAGACCTCAAAATCCCTTACATGGCTTTTCCCATCTGCACAGTGTTTCTCAGTGTCAAGTGAAAGCATCTTTCTTCCAGTTTCAATGGACTTGTCTTACCTGTTCTTACTTCTCTGTTTCAGGTAGTAGAGACAGGTATAATCACAACCCTTTTACATTTAGGAAAAAAAGAATCTCTCAAGCAAAAATTTTTAAATTTTTGAGCAAAATTTTGCTTCTGTGTGCTCTGACCAGGTATTTGCCTTTATAGACATACAGCTTCCTTTCTCCACCCCACTTCCAACTTAAGGATAACTTCATCATTCAGTGGCTAAGGAAAATTCTGTTTTGGGCATCAAGTATTTTAGAATGCGGGTTCTTCAAAACTGCTTTCCCAAAGAACTTATAAGAACTATGATATTTCGACTAATTTATTAAATAGAGTTGAAGATTCTGCCTTTTAGATTTACAGTGTTTTCATCTTATCTGTTAAACGGGCTCGTATTAGTGGTATTTGCATGGAAGCTGGCTTGTAAGCCTTGACGGTGTTTTAAGAAAGAAGTCAGTAGTTCAGCTTTAAGGCATGTAACCTCTCAGAGGTAGAAGAAGGTCTGCGTATGCCTCACGTTTTAATTCTAACCAAAAAAATGCTCCTCTATGTAGACTTCTTGCTCATTTTAGGAAAATAAAAATCCTGTAATGCATGAGTTATTTAAAGAAAGTAGAAAATGTAACTTTAGATCTGGAGAGGAAAAAGATGGGCCAGCCGCGGGCTTGGCTGTATAATTTTGGGGCCCAGTGCAAAATGAAAATGCAGGAAAAAATTAGGAATTTTAAGACAGTGGTGGCAGAGCTTTGAACCAAGCTTGGGGCCCTTCTGTACCTATAAAGCCAGCCCTGGTCAGAAGTTAAGATGGGAGTAAAAAGGAAAGGGAATAATCTGATTTTTTCATAATGCTTTTCTTCCTCTATCCATCCCATTCTTCTCTGTGTTTCATCATGTGACCACTTCTCAAGGAGCAGACACTGACACTTTGACTCTAGTCCATGGGAGGAGGGGCAGGAGACGGAGGTCTCGTTCCCATCAGTGACGCAGCAGTTGATGGGGACTGAAGGTCCTCTGCATTGACCTGGGAGACAGAGCGTGGACTTGGGAACTCTACAACTTTCTAGCAGTGCATAAAACTTACTTAATCTCTCTGAGTCGAAATTTCATGGCTGTAAAATGGTGACATTTACCTTGAAGCATTATCATCTGGATTTGAGATGATGTGGAAAATACCTAGCCCAGTGATTGAGGTGCGATGAGAACTCAGTATAGATGTTATATATATGGTTGTGTTTTTGTGCATGTGAGATACATTGAGCAGGAGTGAAAAGGCCTCAGGTCTCAGATGGAGTGGAGGATCTCAAAATGCTTGAAGAGCCTGGTAAGAGCTGGCTGCCTCTCTGCATCCACTCTAGTTTAAAACTCAGAATTGCATATTCTTTCCAAACAGGGCAAGGAACAATCTGTGGGAAATCAGTACACAGTAGAGTTCAGTCTCCAGCCCTGAAAATGTGCCAGCTTTCACCCACACTGCAGAGATGAGAAAGCAGCTGCGGGCAGACAGTAGAGTGAGAGCCGTGGGGGTCAATGGACTACGTGACGTTTACAGATGCTCCATTGTTCACCCTGAGGTTCTGTGGTTTGTCTACTTTATCCAGTTACTTTTCCATGGTATATAAATATACCGCCTTCTAGAACCATATGATGTGGTTTTTCCACTTTGTTTTGATTTATTATTTGTTGTTTACAGTGTTGTCTCCAATAACAACAGTGGAATTTCCTTCCCTAGTAATTTGGCCTGTTTCCATTTGTCTCTTTATTTTAATTTCCTTTTTTTTTGGACTGCAACCTCCACATGACTCTCCTTTGTTTATTTCCTTGCATGTGTGTGTCAGCATCATTTATTAGCATGTCCGTCCGCTCGGAAGAATTTTGTTCATTAATTATAAAGGTTCTGTTTCTTGGTTCCTAGTGGGAGTGTA
The DNA here is from genome assembly GCA_004024745.2 of Catagonus wagneri. Classification (NCBI taxonomy): domain Eukaryota; kingdom Metazoa; phylum Chordata; class Mammalia; order Artiodactyla; family Tayassuidae; genus Catagonus; species Catagonus wagneri. The sequence continues at coordinate 17,204,437 of PVHT020000175.1, forward strand.
TAAGCGCTCCATGCATCTGAGTACCACTCAGCGGTTTTGGTGAGCAGCTTCCTCATCACTTTCTCTCGGTCAGCAGGTTGCTTACTTCTCGTGGCTCACAGATGGAGCATGTGAAGCAGAGAAGTAACTGGGCCGCAGAAGACCCTTTTCTCAAGTCCTCTGACCTGTCACCCCTGCCCGGCTTATCAATACCTTTCCCATTTACTTTTATTTGAGCAGTGGTTATGTGCACCTAAGACCTGCATTTTGCAGACACGCTCAATTCCTCAAAGTCATTTCCATGAAATTTACTTCATTGTTAACTAATGTTGCTTGCAGTATTAGCTGCCCCTGCAGTATTAGGTGCAGAATGAACATTAGACTCGGTCCTTTCTTATGAAGAGTTTACAGCTCATTAAGTCAATACAAGCTAAAGAGAAGGGATAATTCGACTTTTAATCAGTTACTTGAATATATTAGATTCCCTGTCTTATTTTCCTGGATTCTCTTGAATTACTGAATTAACTAATCCACCAGCAAACATTTGTTTAGGACTTATACTGTACGTGACATCGTCTCTAGTGTCAAGATACTCAAAAGGCCAGAAGGTGGAAACAGAGTTGAAAGCAAATAATTATGATAAAGTGTTATAGGTAACATGATAGAAATCTGTCCAGAGCACATGTAACAAAGGAAGAGGGGTCTTTATTCTCTTGGTGTAGTGGTTGGAGGAGAGGTGACACAAAAGAAGCCTTAAAGATCCTGGGTGTATTAGACGTTTATGAACTTTCAAATGGCCGAGACAGAGTGTCTGAGAAGGCAGCCGGGCCTGGTGGAAGCAGGGACGTAGAGGAGGCCTTGGATGTCATGTTGAGGAGCTGGGATTTTATTTGTTGAGAACAGTTTTAGGGAGGTGGAGCATCCTTATCAGATTTGCTTCTTTAGAAAAACTAACCTGAGAAGGACAGATGCGGGGGAGAAATGAATCGAGGTAAGCTGATTTCTTAGCGCAGTGTGTGCTGGGCAGGCATGATGTGGTTCTGAACAAGCCAGTGGCCGGTGGAAAGATGTCAAGGAAGTAGACTTTATAGGATTGGTATGAATTTAAAAACACAGCAACTTTCCATGAAGCAAAGACTCAGGAAGGTAACACGGCCAATGAATATTGAAGAGACCTTTCCTCTGGGCGCAGAGGAAAGGGGACCCTCTTACACTGTTGGTGGGAATGTAAATTGGTACAGCCACTCTGGAAAACAGTATGGAGGTTCCTCAAAAAATTAAATATAGAACTACCATTATGATCCAGCAATCCCACACCTGGACATCTATCTGGAGAAAGCCATAATTCAAAAAGATACCCTGGAATTCTTGTCGTGGCTCAGCAGAAACAAATCTTACTAGTATCCATGAGGACGCAGGTTTGATCCCTGGCCTCACTCAGTGGGTTAAGGATCCAGCGTTGCCATGAGCTGTAGTGTAGGTTGCAGACGTGGCTCAGATTTGTCATTGCTGTGGCTGTGGCTTAGGCCAGAGGCTATAGCTCTGATTTGACCCCTAGCCTGGGAATGTTTATATGCCATGGATGCGGCTCTAAAAAGCCAAAAAAAAAAAAAAAATACATTCGCCTCATCCAGTGCTTCTTCAACATGCTCTGCATGGCATGAAAATATGAAATGACTCAGTCTTGTCTTTCATCCACCCATTTCCATCCCTCCTACTGAGAGGCCAGAGCAAAGTGACGAGCAGATGGAACAGGCAGAGGATGCCTTTTACTTTGCTTTAAATTTTTTATCCTGTTGTCCATTATCAAAATGCATCCCTGCCTCCAGAAGCTTGCATTAAACACCAATCATGAATATCTAATATATAAAAAGTGGTCATAAAAGTTGGTGCCTATTATGATACTGTTGTCAGCAGTCTCGTTATCTACAAATCAAGCATGATAATTTGCTTTCCTGTCTCTCTCTCTCTCTCTCTTTTTTTTAATGTCACATGATGTTTAACCTGGCTCCCACTTTCTTCTTCCACACAGATCCGTAATGCCTCCTGCCTGGCTCTTTCAGGATGGAGGGGAAGCCCGTGGGAGAGCCTGCTCATGTGTTGTCTAAACTCAAACTTTCTACCAAGGCAGAAAGCACGGGACACTGGCTGGTGGAAGACCATGCTCGGATATGGGATGTTTTAAAGACAGAGGAGGTAAGACAATGCTAAGTGACATAGTTGGTGCAATGATGGATTTTTTTAGACTTGAGACTGTCGTTTTTTTTTTTTTTTTTTGAGACTGTCATTCTTAGTGTCGGCTTGGCAGTTTTTTATTTGGAAGCCATAGGCACAAGCCTAACTGGAGAACGAGAAGTCAGGGGTCTATCCCTTAGAAATTAATAACTCCCCAGTGATTCGGCCAAGGGAGGCAGCCTTGGCAGATAGGACTTAAAAACATACAAATAGATATTGTCCTTGTAGAATCCTATCACACCTAAATGGGAAATCAGATCATGGTGAACAAGTTGATTCCTAAGACTCAATTGTAACAAGTGGAATTATCTCAATTCATTCTTTGACAGCAGAATTTAGGAGGCTAAATATCAAAGAGAGTTCTTTGGTTGCAAGCAACAGAAATGGACTCTGATTAAGGAAAATGGGAAATTATTGGAGGATATTGAGAGACTCACAGAATTGATGGGAAGTTTGGAGAACTGTGTTTGGAAACAGGACAGGAACCAAGTCAGCAGGAAAACTACTCAGAGCCCCACCCCTGGTATAAATTCCAAACTGGTCTTCACCCTCTCCCTGTTCTCACTTTTTTTCTCTGCTCAAGATGCGAAACAATGGGAGAGGGGCTCACTGCCAAGCTTACTCACATGTCTTTCTGTTGGTTAGTCTGTAAAGAAAAAAAAAAATCTTCCATGAGAAATCATTATGCCAAGTCCTCAGAGGACCTGTGTTTGGAGTCCAAATCTCTAATATCTGCCTGTTGTGACAATTCCCCTCCAAGAAATTAACATAACACCTACAGTCTTAAACATGTGAAATACAGCAGAAAAAATTGTAAAGCCTTTATAGAGAAATACTTACATGACAGATTGTTTTATAAAAGCCATAAAACTCCACAGAGAGGTGCTAAAGTCTTTGGACATCTCACTTAACAAGGCCAAGATTAGGATCAGAGAAGGAAGGGAGGTACCAAGGGCACAAAATGTAAGGAGGCACTCACTCTTAGGTTTGTGTCCAGCATTTCAACAAACTTGAAAGTTGCTACGTCTTTATATTTTGCATGCTAGGTGCCTTGCTCACCTCACCCTAGTGCTGGCCCAGGAACCCAATTCTATTCTCATTCCTTCCCCAAAGTTAATCACTATCCTGAATTTGGCATTTATCATCCTCCTTTCAGCATATATATTACATACATGTTATCTATATATCTAATATATAGTCTTGGCTTAATCTTTTAAATTTTATATAAGCTTTATACGCTTCTTCTACACCTTGCTTTTTTTAAACTTAACATTTTGTTTCCAGTTTATGTTTTCTACAATGACACATGTGGTTTTAGTTCATTCATTTTAACTGCTTTATTCTATTGATTAATGGAGTCAAATGTATCCATTTTCTTACTGATTAACCTCATTTTTTTTTTCAATACAAGGCAGTGTAATACATATTTCTAGCACAGGAACTGGAAGTGGCATGCTGGATTATAAAGTATGAAAACCTTTGATTTCACTAGTTATTATCCCCACTGACATGAGTTTTTTTTTTTTTTTTTTTTTTGCCTTTTGTCATTTTATGGCCGCAGGTTTATGGCCGCACCCGCGGCATGTGGAGGTTCCCAGGCTAGGGGTCTAATCGGAGCTGTGGCCACCAGCCTTCGCCGCAGCCACAGCAACGCAGGATCCGAGCCGCGTCTGCAACCTACACCACAGCTCACAGCAACGCCGGATCGTTAACCCACTGAGCAAGGGCAGGGATCGAACCCGCAACCTCATGGTTCCTAGTCGGATTCGTTAACCACTGCGCCACGACGGGAACTCCTGACATGAGTTTTTATCCCCACTAGCAGCATAAGAGAATTTTCCCTGTCCCAGCTATTTTCCCTTCCCAGCTATTGATATCATCAGATGTTTAAAGATTGGTTAGTCTGATTGTTTTGAAATGAGGTCTTATTTTAACATGAATTTTTTTCATGTGGATAATCAATTATGCTAGAGCTGTTTTTGAACATCCATCATTTCCTCTTTAGTTTGTGATGTTATGTTTCAGGTATCATGTCTGTTTACATATTCTCTCTGCTGATGTGATACTCCTTTGCTGTTCTAGCTTTGAAAGAAACCTGGATAACTGCTAGGGCATGTCCCACTCCTGAGTTACTGCTCTTCAAAATTGTCTTGGCTCTTTCCCCCTGTTCTATACCCTTGCCAAGTTTTGGAATCATCAGATTTCTTAGTTTTTCTGATCTAGTTAGTACGAATTAGAAACTCGTTTTTTGCTCATCAATTTTTTTTGCATCTCAACTCCATCTCCAATATTTTTTCCTTTCCTTTTAGAGTTTGCTTTTCTGAGGGTCTGACTTTAGCAAAGGACTTTCATGGTTTTTGTTTTTGTTGTCTGAAGATGTCTTTGTTTTGAGTCCACTTTTAGAATGATAGTTTAGATAGGTATGGAATTCCAGGTTACTTTCTCTCAGGGTGTTGGAAATATTTCAGTCTTCTGCCTTCTATTGTTTCTGTTGTAAACTAGCTAAAAGTCTAAGTCTTATTTATTTGAATATACAGCTCTTCTTTACAGTGGGGTTACATCCTGATAATCCCATTATAAGTTGAAAATAGTATAAATCAAAAATGCATTTAATACACATAATCTTCCAAACATCATAGTTTTTCCTAGCCTATCTTAAACACAGTGAGGTGAAATCATCTACACACAAAGCCTATTTTATAATAAATGTTGAATATCTCATGTAATGTCTTATACACTGGACTGAAAGTGAAAAAACAGAATGGTTATAAGTGTATGGGTTGTTTACTTTGTGATTGTGTGGCTGACTGAGAGCTGTGGTTTGTTGCTATTGCCCAGCATCGTGAGAGAGTATTGTACTGCATATTGCTTGCCTGAGAAAAGATCAAAATTCAAAGTTTGAATTACAGGGTCTGCTGAATGTATATGACTTTTCACCATTATGGAGTTGAAAAAATCATTAAATTAAACCACTGTAAGCTGGAGACCATCTATAATGTCTTTTCTCTCGAATTGCATATATTCTCTACATTTTTGCTCTTTTGTGGTTTCACTCTTCTGTGTTTAGGTGTGGGTTTCTTTTTACTTAACCTCTTGGAAGTTGTAGGGCTCTCCACTTACATGGTTGGTGTCTTTCATCAATCTAGAAACATCTCTGTAATTTTCTTTTCAAATATTGCTTTTGCTTCATTTTCCTTCCGTAACCGCAACAAGATTTATGCTCTTGTTCCTTTAACCTCTCTTTTAAAGTTGCTGTCTCTTTTCCTCTCTGTATTATATTCTGATTAATTTTAGATATATTTTCTAATTCACTAATTTTATCTTCAGTTGTATCTAATTTGCCCTTTAATCATGGAGTTTTAAATTTCAGTCTTTCTGTTTTTACTTCTAGTAGTGTAGTTTTGTTCTCAACATCTTCTAGTCTTTTTTCAGTTTCTTGTTCATATTTTTATTTTTAAAGACAATTTGTCAAGAACATTGAAGGATTTGAGATTTTACACTGTTTGCAAGTTAGCTAAAAGAAGGCGTAAGACCCTTGTCTCAGAGACGAAGGGTTTTATTAGTTGAAGAAGCAGTGGCAGCCAGTGTCAGGTGTTTGTTTTGGTTCCCTGTTCTCCAGTTCCCACAGGAATGGCACAGATGGATGTAGATGGCTGCTTGCCTGGGAGAGGATCACTGACCTTGGGAATCTTGTCAGTTTGTAATAGACAGCAAGCAAGCCTGTACTTTCTCCTAGTGGGAGACATTACCTGATCCTTGAAGGTTACTCACTGCATGCAAATGCAGACCTGAAAAATGGTCCAGGTAAAAATCAGCTAGGGCCTTGATTTGTTTGTTTGTTTATTTATTTATTTATTTATTTTTGCATACAAAGCGAGACATGCTGAGGTTCATGGAGGAGTATTTGTCAACAATATTAAACATAATGGTTTTATTTTCTAAGTTGGCGATTCTGATAGCTATGGGGCTTATTCAGCTGGTTTTTTCTGTTTGCTCTTTCATTTGGTGTTTGCTTTGTGAGTTTCAATGATTTTTTTTGCTTTTTTTTAGGCCCACACCTGTGGCATATGGAAATTAACTTTCCTCTTCCTCTTCTTTTGTTTTCTTTCTTTCTTTCCTTTTTTTTTTTTTTTTTTCTGTTTAGGGCCACACCCACAGCATATGGAATTACCCAGGCTAGGGGTCGATTGGAGCTAGAGCTGCCAGCCTACATCACAGCTACAGCAACGCAGGATCTGAGCCATGTCTGCGACGTACACCACAGCTCATGGCAACATTGAATCCTTAACTCACTGAGCGAGGCCAGGGATTGAACCCACAATCTCATGGATCCTAGTCGGGTTCCTTAACCACTGAGCCAAGAAGGAAGCTCTGGAAATCCCGAGTTTTATGGTTTTTGTAGGTGGGTTCATTTTTCTTGAAATAAAAGGAGTTTTCTCCAGAGAGAAATTGCATTCACTTCTGGGAGCACAACCAGTTGGAAGTCACCTTAAAATAAATTCTTAGCTTAAGGTTTTTCAGACTATTCAATGTGCCTACAGGCTAGAAATCCATAGATGGATATACTTGCGGTAACTCATTCTAAGGGGGAAGTGATTCTGCTTCCCTGCCCCTAATTAGCACCACATTTCAAGTTTTCCTTATGTTGTCATGGAGGGCAGGTGGGGTAACACAGTAAGAGTTTATTTTTCAATCACATGATGCAGTTTAGGTTTTTCTGATGAGAATGCAGCTTTTTTCTCTATGATGATTCAGGGACACATTACTGTATTCTTGTAGCTCCACCATCCTCTGTGGCTTAGGAATCTTCTGTGTTCAGCTAGCAATTAGCAAAAAAAGAGATTGAAAGAGACCCATCCAGTTCTTAACCCTCTTGGACCAGAGTGACATGCTTCATATCACTTTGCATTCTGTCACTGAGAACTGAGAACCATTGCCCTGAAGGGATGTGAGGGAGGTAATGTGGGGAAATGTAATCTCAGGCTGGGCAGCCACCTACCAGCGCTGACTCAGTACTGTGGAAACAGAAGCACAGACTGAATTTTGGTGGGTAGTTAAGTAAGTGTCACAGAAACCAAAGCTTAAGTTTATCTGGTTTGGCCAACGCCCTGTAAATGGAAGCTGACCTTGATGCCCATCTCTGTGGGTTCCCTTTTCATACAGATTTTGGCTTTTACAAATTTTTTATTTCTTGCCAGCCTATAAGTGTATTGAAAAAGGCATTTTATTTTTATTTATCAAGTATTTTTTCATTGTTCTTGGTGGGAGAGTTAATTCGGGTATTCAGTCCATGACACTGCTAGGAACGCGAGTTCTATACTCTTCTGCGACTTCTTTAAATAAAGTGTGTCTTAAAAATATATGTTTTTTAAGGAGTTCTCATCGTGGCTCAGAGGAAAACGAATCTGACCAGCATCCGTGAAGATGCGGGTTCAATCCCTGGCCTCACTCAGTGGGTTATGGATCTGGTGTTGCTGTGAGCTGTGGTGTAGGTCAAACATACGATTCGGATATGGTGTTGTTGTATCTGTGGCATAGACTGGCGGCTATAGCTCCAATTTGACCCCTAGCCTGTAAGCTCTGTATGCTGCAGGTGTGGCCCTAAAAAGACAAAAAAAAAAAAAATTATTTCACTTGGTCAGAAAGTGTTATCTCTATAGTGCTGAATCTTTAATATTATTTTTGCCACATTTAGTTAAGCACCTTCTTACACAGTATTTATATATGACTTAGAATCATTTACAAATTTTGTGCAAACACAAGCCAGTTTGTCAAATATGTTTAAAATTAAAACACTATTTCAGGAGTTAACGTCGTAGTGCAGCAGAAACGAATCCAAATGGTAACTATGAGGTTATGGATTTGATCCCTGGCCTCGATCAGTGGGTTAACTGTGCGCTGTGGTGTGGGTCGCAGATGCAGCTTGGTTCCTGCTTTGCCGTGGCTGTGGTGTATGCCAGCAGCTGTAGCTCCGGTTTGAGCCCTGGCCTGGGAACCTCCATATGCCACGGGTGCTTGCACTAAAAAGCAAACAAACAAACATTATTTCATCTTCAATGAATGATTACTTTTAACTATTCTAAATAGACCCTTGAAATATAAATATAAATGAAAAACTCAAGAAATGAACTGGAATCTAACCCACATCCATGACCTACACCATAGCTTGTGGCAACGCTGGATCCTTAAACCCACTGAGTGAAGCCAGGATTGAACCTGCATCCTCGTGGACACTATGTCAGATTCTCAACTGGCTGAGCCACAATGGGAACTCCGTTTTTTCTTTTAAACAAAAGAAATTTCTTAAATTTCTTTTAAGAAAATGGAATTATACTATAGATGTGTTTTTTAAAAAGAGTGTCATGAAAATCCCGAGTCTAGGTCAGATCTATTTATTAACATTTTGATACCTGCATGATACTCCATAATATAGTGGTATAATTTATTTCTTTTTTTCTCAGTTGGTCAACACTGAAGTCTTTTCCTTTTTTGATTACTTCAAACAATGTTGTAGAAAATTGACAGAACACTGTAAATCAGCTATAATGGAAAAAATAAAAATCATTATTCAAAAAAAAAGAAGAAATGAGCTGGAGTTCTTTTTTTTTTTTTTTTTTTTTGGTCATTTTAGGGCCACACCCGTGGCATATGGAAGTTCCTAGGCTAGGGGTCTAATCAGAGCTGCAGCTGCTGGCCTACGCAACAGCCACAGCAACGCAGGATCTGAGCCGTGTCTGCAACCTACGCCATAGCTCATGGCAATGCCAGATCCATCACCCACTGAGCCAGGCCAGGGATCGAACCCGCAACCTCGTGGTTCCTAGTCAGATTCTTTTCCACTGCACTACAACAGGAACTCCTGGAGTTCATTCTTAAAGGAAGAGTAGAAATTAGTTCAGCAAATGGGATTTTAGAAGGGGAAACCAGAGCGTATGTTTCAGGAAGAGAGAAAACTATATGAAGGGCAGTGTCAGAACGTTCTGCAGTTGGAGCATCTGTAGCAGAAGAGGAATGGCAAGAGATGAAACTGAGAGGGACCAAATAATGAAAGTCTTTCATACCTCATTCAGAAATTCAGAAATTGTCCTGCGGGCCTTGGGAGTCAGCAAGGGGTTTTAAGCAGGGGTAGTGACACGGTCAGATTTGTTTTTCAGAAATGCTGCTTTGGGAGTTCCAGTTGTGGCTCAGCGGAAACAAATCTGGATAGTATCCATGATGATGTGGGTTTGATCCCTGACCTTGCTCAGTGGGTCAGGGATCTGGCGTTGCTGTGAGCTGTGGTGTAGCTCGCAGACTCGGCTGGATCCTGAGTTGCTGTGGCTGTGGTGGAGGCCAGCAGCTGCAGTGCTGTAGTTCCTATACGACCCCTAGCCCGGGAACCTCCATATGCCGCAGGTTCAGCCCTCGAAAGCAAAAAGAAAGAAATGCTGCTCTGTCAGACATGTGCAGCATGGCTTTGAACACCCCGACACCGCTCTAGGCCACTTTGGTCTCCTTCCCTGCCCGCACTGTGCTAGTCACTGCTCAACCGGCGACTCTTAGGGGATGTTCCTTTCTTTTGTGATGGGAATTGTTTCTTTCCAGCTAGGCTGTCTGTCCTTGAGACCATGCCCATTGGTTTTAATTCTACTCCACTTAGAAACCCCAAAGCACTGGCATACTGTGGACAAAAGTTGAAATAAATACCTGATGATTTATTGATTGATGAATCATTTTGTAGTAATTACGTAATCGTGTAATCATGACTTCTTAGTAATGTGTTGTTTCTCTAAACTGTAACATCAACCCAGATACCGCCATCTCTGGGTAAAAAGGTGATTCATTTGATTCATCATTGGGCAGTGCTAAGCGATGATGATTTTTTTTTTCTGGTCATTTCTGACTGAAATTGCATCAGCTCATTCATCATGCACTGGACCTATCTGTGCTTAAAGTCTTACATTTGCGGGAAGGCTTCCAAGATAAGCAGTGTTCTCAGTGGCTGTGAAACAGAGATGTTCTCTGTGTGAAATTAAACTAGTGAATGCCTGCACGGAGACTAGACATATGACCTCTCCCTCGCTATTCAGTCAGGAATGGGGCCCCACATTGTAGCATCACATTCTTGGAGGAAGAAGTAGTATGTGTTCATCGTGCATACTTTGGAGATGAAATCATACTCATCCGAGGGACAGGAAGAGAGAGAATCTTCAAAAAAGAAAGAGTAGATGACAATTTGGACAAGCAGTGGGAGTGCATTGTGTTCGTCTCTGAAGAGCCAGCTCTTTGCTGAACTTAAAGGCTATGGTTCGATGACAGCGGTAGGGTTCTTCTTTGTGATTCTGAATGACTTCCTTCTTCTCTCTGCCCGAAACTTTAATATGAGGCAAAGGGATAGAAAGGCCCTGCCCAGGGACTTGTTAATACAGAAACATGCTTTGGAGTGTTTTTACTGAGAGGAGTAGACATTATCATCAGTAGTGAGAAGTGGAATACTGAGACTGAGTGATATACAACTGGATCTGTGAGAGAGAGAAAGTGTCATTTACTGAGCACCTACTTTGTGTCAAGAACTGTCCTTGGCACCTTCACATTCATCAATATATTTGTCCCAGCCATAGCGACTTTTTCTTTCTTTTTTTTTTTTTTTTTTGGCTGCCTTGAAACAAATGGAATTCTCGGGCCAGGGATCAGATCCAGCTGTAATTGTGACTTAGGCCACGGCTGTGGCAATGTTGCAGTGCTGGATCCTTAACCCACTGTGCCGGGCCGGGAATTGAACCCGCTTCCCAGAGTTCCAGAGAAGCTGTCAGTCCTGCTGCGCTGCAGTGGAAACTCCCATAGGGATGTTTTTTCGTGAGGATTTTGTAGAGTGGAAGTTGAGGCCCATGCTCGAAGATATGGAACTGGTAAGTGGCAGAGTAACATTCGAGCTCAGGTTTGTCTCTATCCATTTGTACTCTTATCTCCTCATGAAGCTGGCTACCAAAATTATTTACATCAGTCTGATTCTACGCTTGGTTTCCCTGCGCAGACTTCAGCTAATCCCGGCCAGGGCAACACCCTCAGCCTGGTAAATGGTACCACTCTTGCTCTCCCAGAGCCTGGCTTGGCAATGTCACGTGTGGACGGACACCAGGGTACACCCCGAGTCATAACTTTCCTCCATTCCTCCAAGTGTTATTCCAGTGTGTGTGGCTGGGTTTCCACCTCTGTTCTCCCAGGTAGTGTCCTGGCACCTCAAGGAGACTGCACCCTGCCCTTCATTCCTTCTCATTTAAACGGAGCCCGAGACCTCTGCTAAGCTCTTCTTAGCTTTTTTTTTCTGCATAACTGAGTTCTGCTCCACATACCCCAAGTTAGTGATTGGGTCCAATTGTGTAAACGCCTGATTGTTTGGAACCGGGATATTTTTACCCATTTTCTGAACTATTGTTGATTCCTTGAACTTAAAATTAAAGCCTATCAGAATCACTGCAGTTTCCCTCTGCCCTTGAGACACTGCTCACCGAACCGTCTGCTAGCACCACAGGGCACACACCTGCTCTCAGGGAGGTCTCACTAGCTCCAGTCTACTCACCTTATAGCTTCTTATTTTTGTCTATTGGCTCTTGCTGCCAGAGTCCTAGGTAGCCCAGTGTAAGACTACTGAGTTACGGCATGACATTTTCAATAAGTTTCATAGTCTGAACTAAAGGGGGATCCTCCGGATAGTATTTTGGTTACATTTTAGTTTAGAAGCTCACAGCTCTTCAAGGAAGACATCCTTGAGCCCTCTGGTCAGGGTTAGTGACCCTACTGTGTGGGGCCACTTCTGCTTTTCTAACTCTTAAGATTCCTCACGTGAATGGTGCTTGTATGTTTAGGTATCACTGTCTCCCAAACTAGAATGTAAGCTCCTCAAAGGTGGAACCTCTGTCATATTCATCTGTATGTGCCAGTATTATTCACAGTGCTTGGCACTTAGTAGGTACCTAATAAGTATTTACTGAATAGAGAAAAATAAATAGATGAGTTAAGAGCCTGGGCTCTGGAGTCAGATATGCTGTGTGATCTTGTCAAATTTCTTAACCTCTCTGCATTTCAGTTTCCTCATTTATAAAAAGGGTATACTAATAGGGCTTGTGAGAATTAACTGAGTGATAATATGTAAAGCGCTTAGCACAGTGCCTCCTACATAATAAGCAATAGATGTCATCTTTATTATTGAATGAAACAGTGAGGAGGGAGGAGTACAACGTGTTACACCGTATTGGCCTACCAGTTTTACTGGAGTTGCTTTTGACCCCTGCCATCTGAGTTCAAGATGTCCCTCACATTCTGGAAGGCCCCATGCTCTGGGATCCTTCCTATGTTCTTAAAGGACTCCAGAATTTGAATTGGTAGACGCAGCTGCCTGACTCCAGTGACTCCAAAGACTGTCCTCCCCCCACCGCTGAGATTCCTGTGGGTGCCCTTTCAAGGATGAGGACAGTCAACCCCAGTTTAAACAGTGTTATGTTGAGATTTACAAATACTTTGGGGGTGTGGCCAGATGGGAGTGTTTTCAGAACCACCCAGCTCCTCCCTCTCTCCCCCCACGTGAGAGGTGTGACAACCTCTGAGTCCGCAGTGTGCTCTCGGGGGCAGTCTTCCTGAAAAGGAGCGGGCAGGCTCAGTTCTGCACCTTCTGTTATCCTAGCCTCCGACTCAGTTGCTCAGGTGACCAGTTGAATGGGAAAAGGCGAGGCCTTCCTGGAGGATAAAATTAGATGATTGATATGTGGAGAGCATTCTCCTGTAAAACTCTCTGAGACATTTGCAACCAGTGTAGCCTGTTCTGTTTGGCTCCCAGTCCTAGAACAAACCCTGCCTTCACCAGATCGGGTGCGAATATTTCTCTGCATGTTGCTACAGAGAGTAAAGGAAACTCCAAGTAAATACAGGGAAGAAAGGAAGAAAGAAAGAGAAGCACCGGTTTCTTGAGGGCTTGGAAATCATTCCTTCGTGGGGCTTGCATTTGTGTGGGTCTTCGGGTCTCCAAGGGAAAGTTTGCAAAGCAGTTCTGTTTCAGCTCATTGTTTTCCAGAATGTGTCCGCTGTAAACCTCAGAGTCTCTTTTTATTCCCTTGAAAACTTCATTACGTCAGGACAAGCTTGGCACGAGGCAACGAAGAGGCCAGGGATGGGGGAAGGGGAGCTTACGAACAGGAATAGTTCTCTTGAAAGGGAGAGGAAGTCTCTTCTGTCCTTTAGGCCTCTCTCTCTCTCTCTCTCTCTCTCTCTCTCTCTCTCTCTCTCTCCCCTCTCGCCCTCTCGCCTCCTCCCCCTCCCTCTCGGGTGCACATGTGGAAGACAGGGCATACTTACATTTGTCCTTGGATTACAAATGCAGGGTGTTTGGGAGAGGTTGCTCTCCTGCCCACGGCAGTGAGTAGCTAGTTCAAAGTTGCCTCCTCTTTCAGGGCCCAGAAGAAGAAATAGTTGAAGACTTTCACTGTAAACTCTTCCCCAGTGACCTGGCACTTGAGAAATCTACCCGCTTTCTTGATGAGAAACCCTCATCCAAGAATCTCAGGAAACTCTGTAGGTGATGAAAATTGCAGAAAGGTAGAGATTTAGGGCAGGTCGTTGGTAGGAAAGGATTAACTTTCTTTAAAAAATTGCACTCCAGGAGCTCCCATCATGGCTCAGTGGTTAACGAATTCGACTAGGAACCATGAGGTTGTGGGTTCGATCCCTGGCCTCGTTCAGTGGGTTAACAATCCAGTGTTGCCATGAACTGTGGTGTAGGTTGCAGATGCGGCTCGGATCCTTTGTTGCTGTGGCTGTGGTGTAGGCCAGCAGCTGTAGCTCTGATTAGACTTCTAGCCTGGGATCCTCCATATGCCATGGGTGCAGCCCTAAAGAACAAAAAACAAAAAACAAAAACAAAACAATAAAAAAAAATTGCACTCCAGGGAGTTCTCATTGTAGCGCAGGGGAAATGAATCCGACCAGTGTCCATGGGGGATGCGGGTTCAATCCCTGCCCTCTCTCAGTGGGTCAGCTCAGCGTTGCCCTGAGCTGTGGTGTAGGTTGCAGATGTGCCTCAGATCCTGCGTTGCTATGGCTGTGGTGTAGGCCAGTAGTTGTAGCTCCGATTTAACCCATAGCCTAGGAACTTCCATGTGCCTTGGGTACAGCCCTAAAAAAGCAAAAAAAAAAAAAAAAAAAAAATTTGCACTCCAGGAGTTCCCACTGTGGTGGTGTCTTGGGAGTGCTTAGATGCAGGTTTGATCTGCAACCTGCACAGTGAGTTAAGGATCCCATGTAGCTGCAGCATCAACTTAGGTTACAACTGTGGCTTGGATCTGATCTCTGGCTTCAGCACTCTATATGCCACGGAATGGCCAAAAAAATAATCGCACTCCAGCATCAGTAGCCGCAGTGCCTTTGCACATCATGCTGAGGTCTCTGTTTAGAACGCCCTTCCCCTTTGCCTACTCTTCCTTCAGGTTTGGCAGTTTCCCCTGATCTTCACAGACTATGTTGTATGCCCTTGTCATTTTTTCTTAAGTTTTTTTTTAGTACCTTTTAATGTTTGGTATTTCCTTTATGTACATTTATCACATTATGTGGCAATAATTTTATATTCTTTTCTAGTATACTATGAGCTCCTAACATGAGGGACTCTGTTTTTTGTTTGTTTTTTGTCTTTTTAGCACTACACCCTTGGCACGTAGAAGTTCCCAGGCTAGGGTTCGAATCATAGCCACAGCTGCCAGTCTACACTGCAGTCATAGCAAGGTAGGATCCAAGCCTCATCTGCGACCTACACCACAGCTCATGGCAACACCAGATCCACGACCCACTGAGCAAGGCCAGGGATTGGACCCGCATCCTCATGGATACTAGTCTGTTTCATTAACAGCTAAGCCACGATGGGAACTCCTGGGACTCTGTTTTATTCAGTTATATCACTGCATTGTTGAGACATTATATGAGTGAGTGAATGAATGAATAAAGAAAGGAACAGACAGATAAACAACTATCACACACATTGATGCTTACTCTTAGAAGAGCACCCAAGTGGTAGAATTTCTGGGGGTTGGTGGTGTTTTTCTCTGACGTCATAAAAAGACAGACCCAAGGCCCAGAACTGTATGATTTATTCCATGGCTGGTATTTGCCAGTAATAGGAACCATTAGAATTTTACTGGATTTCTGAGAAATCAACACCATATGTGTATAGTAAAAATAGTGACAAAGCAAATAGCCTGATGAAAAGAGTCCTCAGTAAGCAAAACAACCTCTCAACACACTCTTGTTTACCCTTGTGGTCAAATCATGTTTACAAACTAACCCATTGTTGCCTCAAAACATTCATTTTAAGCAGGATGGATGCAATGCAAGAACAAATCTGAACTATTTCGAAGTAAAAATGTTGATCAAGGAAACTAAAAATGGCAAAAAGACTTGAACCACTGTGATGAACAAATCATGCTCTATCATGTTATTTTTAAGGAGTAATGGAGGGTGGCAGATCTGGGAAAGCAAGACAGCCAAGACTTCAAATGGGAGTCCAGAAGTACTGTAATTTACTGAGGAAAGTCCAGGAGTTCCCGTCTTGGCACAGAGGAAGCGGATCCGACTAGGAACCATGAGGTTGTGGGTTCGATCCCTGGCCTCGCTCAATGGGTTAAGGATCCATGGTTGCCATGAGCTGTGGTGTAGGTCACAGATGTGGCTTGAATCTGGCGTTGTTGTGGCTCTGGTGTAGGCCTGCGGCTACAGCTCTAATTTGACCCTTAGCCTGGGAACCTCCATATGCCGTGGGTGCGGCCCTAAAAAGCACACACACACACACAGAGCAAAGACCTAAGAAAAAAGTCCAAACTGCTGACAGTACTGTCTTAAAGAAAATGAGTGATTCCCAAACACTCAGGACTCACTGGAGGAAATGTAGCAAGCCCCTTGCTACAAAGTAGACGTACAGGGACAGGCACTCCCTTTGGGGCAGGCAACAAGGTGTCATCCTTTTCTGAAGGGAGGCAGGGAGCACAAGAAAGGAGGTGCAGAGGCTTAACCATACCCTTCTGAGCTGTAGAGCCATGCACATGCCGACCTTTAAGCAACCATGAGAATTTGACTGAGAGCCAAGTAGACATACCGAGAAAAGAGCCAATGATTTATCCCTAGACTTCAGGTTTTTAATTCTAAGGCACAAATATAAGATACTGTAGAAACTGTAAGTGACAGCCAATTTTTCAGTACGGCTTTTAAATATGTAGTCACCTTGTAAAGTCTTTTCACACCACAGCCACAGCATTATAGTCCTTATGGGACCAGGATAGACTTTCAGGGGTCATCTAATCTGAGTGGAGCTTATCATTTGTCGTCCTTAACCAGTGTGTGTGTGTGTGTGTGTGTGTGTGTGTGTGTGGGTATATTCAGCCTTTTAGTGCTGTTTTCTCATTGCCTTGATGACTGCACTTTTCTTTTGCAGTGGAGACACTTCCATGGCATTATATCACCACTTAATTTCTTATTCGCAGCTAAATTAATCAGAACACTTGTGAATGCAGTGCCCCGATTAACTTAATTTTCTGCACATTTATGAGATAACAGCATCTAACCCATAGTAAACACTTAATTGATTTTTTTTTAATGAATGGATGAATAACTTAGGAGAAAAATACATTCTCTGGCTCAAAAATTACAAGTGCCTTCCCAATATGGATATGATTTGAGGATCTAGACATTAAAAGGGAGAGTCCTGTGAATTTTGGATTTAGGTAAACTTTGCTTTGAACATGGTAGTAGCATTTACTGGGTGTATCACTTGGGCAATAGTTCATCTCCTAAGTCCCTGTTTCTTCAGCCATAAAATATAGATAATAATATTCTTTTAGTAGGGTTGAATATGCAATGGGTATAAACCTAGGACAATGACTGGCACATAGCAAGTGCTTAATAATACCGTTTCCATCTTTCTCTCTGGTTAACTCTGAATTGATCACAAAGTCATTTCAGTTTTGGCCCTTTGAAAAGAGTCTTGAGTACACTGAAAGTAATACGCAAAGCTGTTTTTTGTTTTTGCTTCTTAGGGCCACACCCATGGCATATGGAAGTTCCCAGGCTAGGGGTCAAATCAGAGCTACAGCTGCCAGCCTACGCCACAGCCACAGCAACGTAGGATCTGAGCTGTGTCTGCAACCTACACCACAGCTCATGGCAATGTAAGATCCTTAACCCACTGAGCAAAGCCAGGGATCGAACCCACAACTTCATGGATCCTAGTCGGGTTCGTTAACCACTGAGACATGAAGGGAACTCCTGCAAAACTGTTAACGTTTGTCAATTCCAGATGGTGGTAATATGAACACAATTATATATTTGTATTTCTCTGTATCTATTAAAATTCTAGAAAGTTAAGCATATCAAAACAAAAGGGTTAAATGATAGCTGTCATTAAATAAAGAAAACATTTAGCAGAAACTAATTCCTACCTTAGCAAATGTAGAATAGTGAATTGAGTCATTTACTCAATAAATATTCGTTGAGTGACTATTATGGATAGGACTGATATAGACCTGCCTCATGGAGCTTACAGTCCAGTGAAGAATACAATTTTTTTTTAAAGGCACTGTACATGTAATCAGGCAATTAGAAGGAAATATGAAGTTATAAGGGAGTACATGTGAAGTCTATTTTACCTAAATTTGGGAGGTTCGGAAAAGCTAAGAGTAAGTAATGATGTGTAGAGGAGTAAGTGATGTATAAAATGAGATGTGTAGTTGAATAAGGTGAACTATTCATGATGTAGGTGGGGATGGAAGTCCTTTGCACATGCAGAGGAAAAAGCATGAGCAAAGCCCTAGAAGCTAGAAGGGGCTGGGGAAATGGAGAGTAGCTCAATATGGATGGAAGATAGGGTTCAAAGCAAGAGGTGCTGGGGAGACGAAGCTTGAAAGGAGGGCAGGGGTCAGACCGTGAAGGGCCACAAAGGCCTCGTCACTCCGTGGGAGAGTTTGTCCTCCAAACGTCAAGACTCCTGTCCGCCGCTGTTAGCAGGGGTCTTCATCCTTGTACTAATGCTTTTGGTGCTTAGGAGCTGCTAATTCAATGCTCAAAGTCCGATGGAATGCTCTGTTTTCTGGGGAGCCTGAAACTATGTTGCTATTTTTAGTGCACAGAAACTTTTAATTAGAGTATAGAAGTTCAATCGCCTACACATTTTCAATCAGAGAACTTTTGTAGGTGGCTTGAAGCTGTCCTGAGCCAAAGTACACCGTTTATGCCTGCCGTCAGCAGATTATTAGCCATGGCTTGTTTAATGTCCTCCTGGACTTACAGTTGAAACACACCTGAAGATAGCCTTTGGGAACCTGATTTGTAAATAGAGGAGCTTTGTAATAAAAAGTTGGCTTTATCATATTTTTCTTAGACACCTGATGTCCTCTTACATCAGGTGGATTGTGTTTGTGTCTCTGGTCTTGAGATTAGCCAGAGTTTTTCAAACTAATAAGTGGTTTTATAATCTTGAAGATTTTTCCTTTAATAAAACAAATAGCATTTTTCTGTTTTCCTATGGAGCTAGGATGAATGGAGTTTGGTTTTAAGAAATCTGGAACACAGTTGCACTGGGACAGAGATGAAGAAGGCTAATTACATTCTAATGACAGTCATTCACATTATCCGATTGTGTTCAAACTCAGGACCATTACACATAGTTTCCTAATGGAAAATAAACAGGCTAGACAATTCGGGATACACAAGCCAGCTGGTGACCTTGCCAGTGACTCCTCAGGGAGGGAGTTGATAGGAAAACTGATGATCTGAGGTTGTGATTTGCCCAAAGTTGCAGATCTTCATTATACTTGAATTCCCGACTGTTGCTCCACCCACTTGGTTTTTCACAAGTGTTTAAGTGTCTCAAAGACTCTAAGCTTTGCAAGCTCTAGTTACATGGTCAAGTTCCTGGATATTGTCTCTCATTTGGGAGTACACTCTTTTTTTAGTCACTTGGGTTCTTTATGATGATGTCTTCCCTTCCTTTACTCCCTCCCCTGACCTGCATCTTCCTTTCATTACCACTGAGAAAATAGACATTAAACTTGGAAGTGGGATGTCTGAAAGGGCAGATCATCTTACAGTTTGCTGTACGTGTCCAGGAAAATCTTTAAGCTACAACTCTGAGTAGCATTTTTCTTTCCTCCAGTTGTGTTATTTTTCCTATTTAATGCAATCAGTAGTTCAAAGCAGGATCTATTTATTCTTGGCTCAGTTTCCATCCCACTGGTTATGACTGTTAGATGTGTATGTAGAATCCTGTTCTCAGAGGAAGATCTAAAGAGACTCTGTTATACGTATGGGTTCACCACCACCAGGCACAGCTGGTGCAAATCAGCATGATGCAGCAATAGCTTAGGGTTATTGGCAGAGCCTGTATTTAGAATGATATGGTAAAGAAGAAAAGGGGCTCTGTACTGTAGGATAGAGAAGAAGGGAAAAGCTAGGGAGGGAGAAGGCAGGATATCAAAGATAAACAGGAGAGGGAAGACATGAAAAGAGTAGTGGTTTTCCTAGTGACCTCATAAACCAGTAGCAGGGGTGAAACAATATACTGTATACGGTTTTATTGAGTAAAACGATGCTCCTATATAACCCTTCATGGTTTGGAGAGACTGCAGGCACCTTATTTTATACTCTATTCCTGTCCTTTATCAGCGTAAACAGAGGAACTCTCTGTGGGTAGCCCATGGAGACCTGGGAGCGGTTCTTGAAAGAAGTTGGTAAGAATAGAAATCCTAGGGTGGAAAAAGGTATGGATTCCATATCCCAGGTTCTCTGCCTTAGCCTGATTTGGCGAATGTCAGCCATGGTTCAACTCCGTGTCTCAGGTTTTGGATGGAGATCCACGTGGTCGGCCCAAGTTTCTCAGCACGAGGTGACAGACTTTCTCAGATCACTACCAAAATAGGCCCAACCTCCAGAGAATTAGTTGTATCTTTCCTCAAGGCTTCAGTGCTCCTTTGAAGGCAAATGATGGGTGGAACATTTTCTGAAAGTGTCCCAGCCTCTCACCCCCACCCCTGGTGGGAGCGGCTTGCTAGGATCTGGAAACCTCCGTAGATTCTTTCACAGTCTTTCAGTGGACACCTGTAGGTGTCTGGGAGGAAGACAGAGGAGGTGAGACTCTCCTCCCCCAGAGGACAGCCTCATACCAGTAAGGGAGCAGGGTAGCTGCTTGTTTTCTGGAATCAGAGATTAAAAATGGTGATTCTTATTCATAGCATTGCAGACTCTGCATCATCTTGAGATCAGAGAGTTTATGGTTGCAGATGTGCTCGGATTTCAAGGTACATAAGATGACCCCCCAACTTAATTCTGAGTCAAGGTGAGTTTGTAGGATAGTCCCCAAGGTTACTTCTAGGTCTTTATATGTGCTCCAGATACTGGCACATGTGGTATTTCAGATATCGATTACTTTTGTGGATTGTGTTGGAAACTTCAAAAACAAGGAGCTAGATAGAAGTGTGAGGAAAGACAGTTTGGAAACTTCTTTTAATGAATGATGGAAAAGCATGAGTGTTGGGTTCTGTGGCCCAACTGAAAAAAAAAAGAGAAGGTATTTTATTCTTATTGTATGAGTGAAGAACATATTTGTGAGGAGAGAACCAGGGCAGTTCAAAGAACTATCAATTCATAAAAGAAAAAAAATTCAGTATTTAATTAACATGAAGAATGTTCAGATTACATAGTGACAAAAATATTCTTTCAGTTTATTGTAAAATATTTGGTGAGACATAATGGGCATAGAATTTTATAAAATTCATCTAGATTTCAGTTTCCTCCCCGAGGGAATACCTACAAACAAGTAGAACATCCTTTATGTACTAAAGAAATAACTTTCTCTAAAGAGTTATTTTAGAGGAAAAATGGTTCAGAATTAGTATGATAGCCTTCTACTTAAAAAAAAAAAAAGGCAGTTATGAATATGTAGCCATTTTCTGCCTGATGGCCAGTTTAGCAGTTGTGTAGACCTTTGGAATCTGCTTGGTATTATTATTCCTGATTCCTTTGGAACAAGTATCAGGTGATGGCGTTTTAATAGTTTTAATATGCTTTGTGTCATTTTTCTAGGAGCATGATAAATTTGAACTCATACATCTGTATTACTTTGGACCAATCTCCCTTGTCATCAAGGGCATCCAGTTTTGAAGCAGCTGTTTGGGTGAGGGATACAGGAGGTGGCCGAGGTCAAAGCCAATTATTGGCCCTTGGGTAAATAAACTCATGACCTTGACCTCCTTAGCCCCATGCTGTAACTAGCTGAAGTAACCTGGCCTGGAGGGAAGCCCACTTCCCTGAAGATGCTGCAGTGTTTAGAACTTATCCAGCAAGGCTTATAATGACGCTGAACGGCCTCTTCTGCCCTGGTGATGAATCATTGTATAGCGATCCTAGGATCACCTTCAGGTAGCAAACAATGGTAAAGTCACGCTTATTTTATAGGATTTGTTTCTAGGCCCGTGCTGTGGACATTATATGCAGACGGACGCTGACAATCTTGCTCCACAGTGGAAGCCACCGAGGTCAGTTTTGACCAGTAGGAGCTTCCGTGTGTCACAGACAAAAGTCACGTGGCAAGTGAGCCTTTCAGTGCAGTAGATCTTCGAGTCTCGGTCTTGTGTTGTCAGTCGAGCCTTCACTCTGTCTGGGTAGACAGTGGCATATGCCACAGCAGCCTGGACTGTGAAATGGATTAAAGATGGTGCACTTCTTTTCCAAGTCTAGGAAAACGAAGGAGTCATGCTGCTTGGCGGCAAGGGGGTCACCAGCAGCTCTGGAAGATCTGTTCCCTGAGGCTGGTTTATATTCCTCACACTTCTAGGCCTACCCTTTGTCACCACTCCCTCCCAATCTCTCTCTTCTAGTCTCCCAGTTGGCCAGTGGGGGGAGGGGAAGGGATGAGCGTGTCCTTCGGAGAGCTGGGACAACATTTTGGCCCCTCATATTCTTGGGCAAGGGCTAGTTCCTCTTATTAAAATCCCTTTTCCAAAGGAAAATACACAGAAAAAATTCATTAAAAACTCACTTGAGTTCCCCCTCATGAGGGAACTTCCTCCTTCCCCCGAAGACCCGGTAAACATTTGTCGCAGAGGCCAACTTCTCCTTCCATGTGCACTGGAATACTTCCTCTTTAGCTTTGCTAGCTGAGGGTATTATCAATCTCAGCCAAGAATCTCTTTTTTCTTCCCTCTTTGGCCACATACCCAGTTTCTGTTGAAGACTCTAACTTAGAAAATAACAACTTTAAAACAATAATAGAATATTTATTAGTGGTTTCAATAATGGGGAGTACAAATGAGAAACCTCCACTGGTCCCTGATCTGTCTCCCAGATGCCAGCCTGCCCCGTTAAGCTGTTTCTCCATCCCATCTTGGGTCCTTTCCTCTGAGTTCACCACTGCTGACCATTTCCTGAGATTCTTTCATGCACATCCCTGCATACAATTTTGTGCTCCTCTCCACATACATATGTGTATTTTAACACATGAGGAATCACACTCTACACACTGTTCTGTACTTGGCTTTTTCCCTCAGTGATGTGTCATGGAAATCTTTTCCTATTGCCACACACAGACCCATCTCATCCATTATATGGATATGCCTTTTTTATTTAATCAGCCACTGTACTGATGGGCATTTTGATATACTTTTAAAAATTTATTTTATTTGATATATTTTTAAAACCGTGCCAAATAATGCTTCAGGGACCATCCTTGTACATGTGTTTTGTTGAAGTGTTGCACGAATATCCATAGGGTAAATCCCTAGGAGTGACATTACTTGTTCAAAGGGAGCATGTGTTTTAATATTGATAGATATTGTCAAGTTGTGTTTTAAAAAAGTTCTGCCCATTTTCACTCTCAAGATGATGAAAATCTGTTTTGAGTAGAAAGAAAAATAATGTTGTCTCAGACTCCTGTAGCTGGTTCATTTTTATTCTTAAAGTGCTTTCTGTGTTTTAGCTTCTGGAATCTGATACATAAATAAATGTTCTCACATCACCTCCCCTCTCCCCCCTCCCCGCCTGAGGATCCGTCACGCTCAGAAGCCAGTCAATAGCCTAATTCTTGTCCCATACCATGAAAGTTACTTTTCAACCTGTGTTGGGCCAGAAAAGGATGTGGCTTCTAATAGTGAGGACTGTCCACTATGATGGCATTCTGTCCCCAAGCTACCTACCACAAGGACACCAGGGCTCCAATTCCAGGTAAAGCATCTAAAAGATAAGGCTTGACCATTACATCTCAACCCAGACACTCGAGACTTTGAGAGGTCATCACTGACTTTGCTGCCTCATCAAATTTGTGAGGCAAGAGAGAAATCTTCTTTGATGCTCCTATAGGACACTCAGCACTCTAACTTCTTCAGGGAAATGGAGCTCACCGCCCAGACAGGGACACAGGGAGGGTGACTAACCCCTCGAAAGACTTCAAAGCATGCTTCATCATAGTCAAATGCTTCTTCATAAAACCTGGCATTTTGATGTCTGCCTAGCATCATAGGACTCCTGACCATGGGGCCTTTGGATCTCCTGGCCTAGGACTTGGCACTACATATTTTTATAGCTGAATGGAAATATTGGACATGGAAGCCACTCAGATGTCTAATATCACAGAATAATGCAGGTAGAGCAGACATTGTGGTGGGCAGATTAGAATTATTTTATTTTTCTTGGGAATGAACTCTAGCTACCGTATATGGATTTGGGGAGATTATTGTCCTATTTGGTAAAGAACCTGTAGTGCCTAAGAGGAAAGCTGGAAAATGAGTGAGAAATAGTGATGCACCACGTGCTTGATTCTCTCCCATCACGCTGTAGCATAGGTGTTAGCAAAACAGTCTCCAGATTCAGAATTACCGCCTGCCGTACAGGGAATGAGAGGCTGAATATCATTCAAGGTGCAGGAACTAACCTTGACCATTTCAACCATAAACAGAAATGCCCACTTGTCAGTCTGGTTTTCCGAACTGTGCTGGGGGAGAGGGAGGAAAAGGGAACAGAGCTGATTCTCTGGGTCCATGAGTTTCCTTATGTCAGTGGGGAAAGCTGTTGTGCCCGCTTTTGTCATACTTGTGGACCTAGAAGGTGCTGAGAGGAAGGACTGAAGGGATCTGAACTGGGTGACTGAGTTTATTCCAGCTCTGTTCTGGGAACCATCAAACTTTGGGGTGGGGGCTGGGAGCCTTCAGATGCATTTGGAATTGAGGGGGAGATGGGGAGATGCAAAGAGATAACTCTAAACAGACAGGCTGTATACAGGACTATTGCGTTATTCCTTAAGGGACTCTCAGTGACTTTCCTTTAAGTCCATAGGGTCAGGGGCCCTTATCCCCCACGTTTCAGGAGTGATGTGATTAAAGATGCTAAGCAGGCACTTGGCAGTGTGCGCTTGCTCAGTTCTAATCCTTGATGGGCCATTACTCATTTTGCAAAATTGAGCCAAGCCTCTCTTTTCTTACTTCCCTCTCCCCTTGCTACTTTGTTTTGCTAAGTAATCAGACATGGATCTTATTCTCAAGATGTTTATTTATATTCTTAGGGAGATAAGACATTTAACGTAAGGAAGAATGCAATAAAATCCATAATGGAAGTCCAGATAATGAGCTGTGGGAGTTCAGAGGAGGGAGCTGGAATTTCCAGTCAGGATGGGGAGGAGATTATGGATTGTCATATTTTGGGGCTTAATATTTATTAAGAATTCCTCAGTAAATAGGGGGGTGGATTGGGAGAAAGCCCTTTCCAGGCTGAGTGGTGGGAAGGAATGAATCGGGAAGATCTGTAAGTGTGGTGCTTAAATAGCATAGGACAAGGAGATTATTTTGACTGGAGTAAAGGGTACACAAGAAGTTTCAGTGCTGGGTGGACCCTAAGCTGCAGGGCCTTGAAGGTCAATTGTTAGAGCTCAGGCTATTGTTCAAAATGGCCTGATTCACTGCCAAGGACAAGACAAACTGGCAGAGGCTAGATCTGCCCATGGAGATGGGGCAGGAGCTGCAAGGAAGTATAGGGTGGCCAACGAGGCCTTGGAAGGGACATGCAGGGGAGTGTGACAGCAGATAACAAGGCTGTCCACCAGGCAGGTAGAGTTGGTATTGGGTGGCGGGTGTCAAGTCTCGAGGCTGGAAGGTGCTGGTACTAGGAAATCTAGGAACAGGTGGCACTGAGAAATGTAGTTGGGAATAAGGAAGTCTGTCAGCAGTCCACAGGCTCCAGCCGCTAAGCTCAGGTTCACGGGCAGACGTCCAAGTTCTGGAAGGAGGAAAAAGTGGAATGGAGAGCGAGAAGCAGGGCCCCCGCCCCAGAAGGACCAGGCAGACTTCCAAGTCAGGAGTCAGGCCTGGAACAAGGGGCCTGACTTGAAGGAGGAACGGCTTGATGCTGGCTTCCAGAGGGCCGAGCTGAGGTCTTTTCATTCCTTCTGCATAAGGTTATGACTGGTCTTAGATGCTACAGGTGGGAGCAGAGAGGCCCAGCTGTGTGGAGGGAAAGATGCAGACGCTGCAGGAAAGGCAAGGTCCACTGTTGGCCAAGGCAAAAGGCGGAAAAAGGAAAAATTAAAACATGGGAATATCCTAATTAGGGTTGTAATTCAGGAAGATTAGTTTGATGCTGGTGTTCATTTTATACAATGAACTAAAAAGTAAGTTCTCAGCTGTAACAAATTTCTACTACTTCCCTTCCTAAATATGTTCACTTCTCTCTCCACCTCTTTCTAGTGCTGTAGGTTAAATAAACCGTATTACTAAGATTAGTTAATAGTTAATTAATAAAGTATTAATCCCACCCATTTATTTATTTATTTATTTTTGCTTTTTAGGGCTGTACCTGCTGCATATGGAAGTTTCCAGACTAGGGGTCCAATTGGGCTACAGCTGCCAGTCTACACTACAGCCACAGCAACGCAGGATCCGAGTTGCATCTGCGACCTACACCACAGCTCATGGCAACACCAGATCCCCGACCCACTGAGTGAGGCCAGGGATGGAACCTGCATCCTAATGGATACTAGTCAGATTCATTTCTGCTGGACCACTACGGGAACTCCTCACCCATTTATTTTTATTTTTTAAATGTGGCTTCTAGAAAAGTTAAAATTCCCTAAGTGTCTCACCTGTTTATATCAGGGCAGTGCTGCTCTAATGCTTTCTCCAAACTGCGGCTAGATCTTTTTAATTAAAAAAATTTTTTTTTCATTTTCTAGTTTTATTGAAGTGTATTTTTTACAATGTTGTGATAATTTCTGCTGTACAACAAAGTGACTCAGTTATACATGTATACACATCCATTCTTTATTAGATTCTTTCCCCACATGGACCATCACAGAACACTGGGTGGAGTTCCCTGTGCTATACGCAGGTTCCCATTGGCCAGTCAGTCCATATACCCCCGTGTGCACATGCCAGTCCCAAAACCTCAGTCCATCCCTCCACCGACACCTGTCCTCTCTGGTAACCATAAATTTATTTTCCAAGTCTGTGAGTCTGTTTCTGGTCTGAAGTAAGTTCATTTGTATCCTTTTTTTAGATTCCGCATATAAGTGATAGTATATCACGTTTGTCATTCACTGACTAACTTCACTTAGTACAGTAATCTCTATGCCCATCCATATTGCTGCAAATGGTATTACTTCATTCTTTTTAATGGCTGCGTAATATTCCATTGCAAATATGTACTACATCTTCTTTCTCCATTCCTCTGCTGACAGACATTTAGGTTGCTTCCTTGTCTTGGCTATTGTAAATACTGCTGCAATGAACATTGGGGTGTGTATGTATCTTTTTTTTTTTTTTTTGTCTTTTTGCCGTTATCTAGAGCTGCACCTGTGGCATATGGAGGTTCCCAGGCTAGGGGTCTAACAGGAGCTGTAGCTGCCGGCCTTCGCCACAGCCACAGCAATGTGGGATCCGAGCTGCGTCTGCAGCCTACACCACAGCTCACGGCAACGCCAGATCCTTAACCCACTGAGCAATGCCAGGGATCAAACCCGCAACCTCATGGTTCCTAGTCGGATTCGTTAACCACTGAGCCACGAAGGGAACTCCCTGTGTATGTATCTTGAAATCATTGTTTACTCCAAGAAAGATGCCCAGGAGTGGGATTGCTGGATCGTATGGTAGTTTTATTTTTAGTTTTCTGAGGAACTTCCATAAAGTGGTTGTACCAATTTACATCCCACCAGCAGTGTAAAAGGGTTCCCTTTTCTCCACACCCTCACCAGTATTTAGTGTTTGCAGACCTTTTGATGATGGTCATACTGGCTGGTGAAAGGTATTACTTCATAGTAGTTTTGATTTGCATTTCTCATGATTGGCAATGTTAAGCAAGTCAGGTCTTATTTAAATGCAGATGTTCTCAGGTCACAACTGTGTGAGACTTTTTGATGGTCTGCATTGCCCCAGAATAAGAAGTCTAGATTCTCTATTGCGGCTCCCAGGCTCTTGGCAATCTGACTCGTGGCATCTCTCAACAGCCTCTTCTGATTTACTCATTCTTCATGCTATCATACTATATTCAGTTCTGACCGTAAAATTACTTTCTTCTAGTTGACATCCATGCCTTTGCTCACATCATTTCTTTTCTTTTCTTTTTTTTTTTTGCCTTTTAGGGCCTCACCCACGGCATGTGGAAGTTCCCAGACTATGGGTCAAATCAGAGCTGCAGGTGCCAGCCTACACCACAGCCACAGCAACTCAGGATCCAAGCCACATCTGCGACCTACACCACAGCTCGCGGCAACACCAGATCCCAACACACTGAGTGAGGCCAGGGAACAAACCCGCATCCTCATGAATACTAGTCAGATTCATTTCCGCTGCAGCACAATAGGAACTCCCGCTAACTTTTTTTTTGGCCATGCCCACAGCATGTAGAAGTTCCTGAGCTAGAGATGAAACACACGCCACAGCAGTGACAATGCTAGATCCTTAACCACTAGGTCATCAGGGAACTCCTTCATCTGATAACTTTTGCTTCCCATTTAAGTCTTGGCTTTAGACATCCCTGACTCCTTGACTTTGGACTGGGTGCTTCTCTTTGATCCTAGGGTGTCCTGCCATGTGCCTATGCCATAAAGCACTCTGTCATTCTTTGCAAGGTTCTGTTTACATGTCTCTCTCCTCCCTAGACTATAGGTCCTTCAAAATCAGGGGCTCTGTACTGATCCCCCTGCACTCCCAGCACCTAGAGCTTCCTGTGTGACTGTATGAACGAACGGGGCATTGTTCCAGGCACCATGCACCGGAACCAGGATAGTGGTGCAGGGAATGACAAGGATAAGGCACTCATGAATGAACTGGAAAGGACATAATTCTTGAGCACTGGCAACTGTGTAGATTAACCTCTTACTACTAAGGGATATGAAGAAGTAATCTACTTCATAAGATGCCATCAGCCCTAAAAAATGCAGACATGTATTCTAAGAAAAAAAAATGCATTCTTTTGAAAGTAGCATAATATCTGAAATCAGAAAACCTGGCTTTGGCATTTATATTGTCTTTGTAGTCTTGACCTTTCAGTTTCTTAGATTTTAAAATAGGATAGTAGTACCTCTCCTTCTGGGGGTCATTGTGAGGATTTAAGGGAACTCATGGGTGCAGGATCACTTTGTAAAGTGCAGCGTGACAAGGTGCAATCAGAAAGTGTTAGTGATTGCCAGTTCAAAGATTTTGCAAACAGGTGACAGTCATGCTGTGGTGACTAAATGATACAGAATCTGACTCTCCTCGAGGGATGCACGTCTCAAACAAACCGCCAGAGCACGGAGGAACTCGGACAGCCCCGCCGCGTGAAGTTACGCCTTTCCGCCCGCAGCACCCACAGGATGCTCTGGTGGGAAGGGAGCCAGAGGGGCAACGGGCCCTCGTGCGCAGGTGCTGTGCCGGCACCAGGCGGCCTCCTGCCCTCCGCCTGGTCTGTCAGGGGCTCATTCCAACTCTGCACTCGGGCTCACGCCTTTCCTTTTGCTCGGATTGGTCTCTCCTTTGCTCCGGCCCTGCTTCCCTAAACCCCTGCCCCACCACCTAGAAATTCTCTTCATACTTCAAGTCTCCTTTGGGGGCTTACAGCATCGGACTCTCTCTGAAGCTGTCTTCTCCTTCCTTAAAAGAGAGGCCCCCACCGTCTCATTCCCCGGCCGGGGTAGCGCCAACACTGAGAGTATCGACTGAAAGAGGTCCCTCCATCCGCCTGTACTCCTGTCCCCAGACGTGGGCCAGACTCTCACCTGGGATGCACTGGGATGGCCCTTCTGAGGGGAACAGATTGTAACACCGACATCGTGCTTTGGAATTTGGAGTCCGCGTGGTTCCGTAGAAGCCCACAGTCACCCCTCCCCTCCGACCTGCCGGCTTTGGTCATTCCTTTGTTTGCCTTCTTACTTTAGACCCAGGACTGGGATGCGCAGCCTGCGCCTTACACATGCTCTGTGCTCTGTCCAAGTCATCAAAATGGTTATTTACTTACCTGACCCTTCACAGAGGATTATATGAGGGATTATGGGATTAGACAAAATAAAGCAAAAGCAAACCTCATGTTTCCACTGGACATATATCCAGTTAGGATATTATGCTGTTAAGCCAAATTAGTGCTCAGGTAGTGAGGACAGAGTGTTACTTCCTTTTTAAGAGAAATGTGTAATAGCAGCATATATGGCATGTTTGGTGAACTCCTGGGCCGTGCCTAGGATTCTGTCTGGTCTGTAATCCTTCTAGGTCCTAGCCCTTGCCCGTTCTGTTCCGTCTGCCTGGACTGCTCTTCCCTCCTCCACCACCCACGTCTTCTACTACTTGGTTCATCTCATCTTTCAGAGCTCACCTTAGGGACCATTTCCCCTGGGAAGCAATCCCAGAACCCTATAGGCTCAGCCTGGATCCGCCAATAGCAACCCTTCTCTCAGCATTTATCGTGCTGTAATGCTCGTTTTGTCTGTTTCTCCCTCTAATCCTCTAGCACCGCGAGGTACGTACAACAACTGTCTTGTTGGAAGTTATTTCTGTCATCCCTAACACAGTGCCTGATACGTAGTGAACTCTCAGCAAATATTCATTGCATGGGAATTTATAAAGTGAGAATCCCTTTCAGGGCCTAGAACAATCAGAATCAGAATACATCAGAGTCACTCTTAGAATATTATGATCTAGCCTTTGGCTAAGTGACTCTCTTACCTCTACTGATTTCTGTTCCCTTTAGCAGGCGCATTAATTATGAGGTACGTTGGGCTACACGTTATAGAGAGCCAAATTTACAACAATTTAAACAAGAAGGAGTTCTCTTTCTCTCTCACAATATGGTCCAGAGACAGGGAGTCCCGGACTGCGATGGCAGCTCTGTTCCCTGAGATGACAGAGCTGGGCCTTTTCCCTCTCGATGTCTTAGGATGACGCCCTTTCACATGGTTCATGGTCATGACAAAGTCCTAGGAAGTTCAGTTTTGTCCGGGAATCCTGGGAACCTTTACCCAAAGTGAATATAATTTCTTTTTAATACCTGGACCTGATTCTAGGACCTTTTGGACCCTCTTTGGGCAGCCTGAGTCTGGTATGGATCTACAGAAATAATCAAATGGAGAGATTTCTCAATGCCTGCCCAATTTCCACTTAACCGCCAAGGCTTTTTAGGTGGCAAAGACCAAAAGCTTAGCCCAAGTTGGGCATGTATGCCAGGAATGCCAGCCGGTCCTCATGCTAAGGTCATGAGGCGTGGTTCCTGAGGTACAGGACACACTGACTTCACAGCAGGGCATCCTGGCGAGTTATAGGAGAGAAATTCCTTTGAATCACATTAAATATATTACTTATTTGGCTCTAAGTAAAAGTGTATTACTAGGAGTTCCCCAGTGGCTCAGTGGGTTAAGAACCTGGCATTTCACTGCTATGGCTCTGGCGACGGCTGTGGCTCGGGTTTGATCCCTGGCCGAGGAACTTGTGCATGCCACACGTGTGACCCAAAAAAAGTGTATTACTTATTTCATCGTTATAAGGTTGTCACATAACTTTCAGTTGCACCATCACTTCTTTACAGCAGCTTTCTGTTGGGTTTATGTTATTCTGGAGGCAAGTCATTCAATTTTATAATTAAGGTTTGAGATGAAGGCTAGCCTACTCTATCAGTTCTTCTATCCCACAATACATTTAGCCACCCCCCCACACACATGTATCTCTGGGTAAAAGTGGGAGAAAAACCAGGCTAGGCAGCTTTCTAGAGCATCAGCTCTTCTCCTTTCTAGAAGAAGCTGAATGAACCAAGGTTATGACTTCTTCCCTTCTCCTGCCCTTAACTAAACACGCTTTCATTCTATAGACCTCACTTCATGTCTTAGACAAAATAGGATTAGTATGGGTTAGCATGAGTTGATTCTGCCAATATAATAGGAAAATAACAAGAACCAAAGATCTGCCTAAATTTGTTCCTGGCAAAGGCAATATTTGAGATATTTTGTGATTTTTAAAAAGACATTATCTAATTGATGTACAATCTACAATCCACTCTCTAACATGGTAAAATTCACTTTTCTTTATATTTTTGTGTCTCTCTGTGTGAGTGCTTTACCGTATTTGCAGCATTTTGGTTTATTATTGTGAAAGTTGCATTTCCATTATATATGTTTTTCTTTTCTTTCCACCTTCTCAAAAGTTCTCCTTTAAGGCAGAAACTTTCCATTCTTGGTTTCATCCAAAAAGCAAATATTTCTGGGAAAACACGACGTTTAAGCTATTCAGCAATTCTGGTGTTATGTAACTAACCACACTAAGACTTTCAATTAACTTTGGTTACATTTTATTGAGGAGGGTCACAGAAGAGTATAACTAGTGATAATGTTCAGAAACTTTTGTGTGTTTTAAACCGGGAAAGTCCTTTTATTTATTTATTTATTTTTGCCTTTTGTCATTTTAGGGCCGCACCCGTGGCATGTGGAGGTTCCCAGGCTAGGGGTCTAATCAGAGCTGTAGCTGCCAGCCTACGCCACAGCCACAGCAACGCGGGATCCGAGCTGCATCTGCGACCTACACCACAGCTCACGGCAACACTGGATCCTTAACCCACTGAGCAAGGCCATGAATCGAACCCGCAACCTCGTGGTTCCTATTTGGATTCATTAAGCACTGAGCCATGACAGGAACTCTGGGAAAATCCTTTTAAAATATGTGTAGCATCTTTTGATAATGACAGAAGGTAAATCTTTTGTCATTTGAAGGATTCTATAGCAAACTGACTGTATCCCAAGGCTGATTTCAGTGTGTCTGAGAACTTTCAGTTTCAGGAAGCTTTCCTTTCAGTGGGAGTTTCCATAACCCACGCTCTCCTAGTTCTCCTTTTCTTTCTCTTGTCTCCGGTACTTTTTTTGGTCGTCTTCGGATATGGGTGCATCTTGAGACTGTTTCAGCTCTGTGTCTTCTTCCCCTGAAGAGAGGTCATGTGCGTTCACGTTCCGAACAACTTCCTGTACGCGCTCTTCTTTCTTCATTTCTTTTCTTTTTTCTTTTTTGTCTTTTTGCCTTTACCTAGAGCTGCACCTGCGGCATATGGAGGTTCCCAGGCTAGGGGTCTAACAGGAGCTGTAGCCGCCGGCCTTCGCCACAGCCACAGCAACGCGGGATCCGAGCCACATCTGCAACCTACACCACAGCTCACGGCAGCGCCGGATCCTTAACCCACTGAGCAAGGCCAGGGATCGAACCGCAACCTCACGGTTCTTAGTCAGATTTGTTAACCACTGAGCCACGAAGGGAACTCCTCTTTCTTCATTTCTAATCTTCATCGCTCCTCCTTAACACTTCAATATCTCTGTTTTCTTTCTCAGCAGAACCGAACCGATCCCACTCCCCGCCCCCGCACCCCACCACAGCAGAAACCTTTCCCGTCTTCTCTGTATTTTCATGTCCCCGCCACAGTCCCAGTGTCCCAGTCTTCACTGGTGACATTCGGCCTATCATCAAGTTGCAACAGCTCTTTTTCCAAAATATCCCTCAGATGCATTTCTTTGTGTCAAAACCCTTATCTTGTCTCAGCCTGGGTGTTAGGTATTTGGCATTCACGGGACTATGATAGTTTCCTATCAGATGGCTCTCCCTCCCCACTTCTTCCCTCTAAGCTCTTCTTTGGACAAGTGTTAGAAACATCTTGTTCACACTCTGTTTAATTATATAAATTTCCTTTTGGAAACAACTCAAGAATCTCCACCAACCAACTTCTTTATCCAAACCTCATTTCCATGGACTATTATGTTCCACTTTTCCAACCAAATATCATCCTTGGAAGCTTCCATCCTCTCTCCTAGAAGACCTTCCTTTCTTCCTCCTAGTTCATGTTTTTCTTTTTCTTCAAAGCTAGTGGTTAACACCGTCTTAATAAAAATTGTAATTATCTGCAAGTCCTTTAAGGTGGCCTCCCGGAGACACATTGCCCAGTCCTCCCTGCTCTATAAATCTGAACCTGCTGCTTTGTAGCTTTGTAAAATCACTTTTCAGTCATTTCCTTTATCTTCTTTTTCTGCTTTTAGAGTATGAGCAACTTTATGGTAGAAATAATATCTAAGATTTATTTATGTTACTCAATAGAACTGACTAAGCACTGAGTGCATTTACATGTCATCATCTATGTATCTATCAGTAGATAGATCAAATATATGGTAGAGATAATATCTAAGATTTATTTATGTTACTCAAAAATAATGACTAAGCACTAAGTGAATTTACAACATTACATCCATCTATGTATCTATCAGTAGATAGGTCAAATAGTTATTTATTGAGCATCTATTATGTGCTAGGCATTGTGTGAGGTGCCAGAATAGCGGTGAGCAAAAACTCACACTACCAGAGTTTGGGGGAGAATTTATTTTTATTAAATAATCATGCAATTCAATGTAAAATGACAACTGTGATAGAGCTACCAACGAGGAACATGGTGCATGAGAGCACATGACAGAGGATTTAGCCCAAGCAGGAGAGGAGAAGGGGGCGGGGTGTCCCCAAAGAAGAGACTCATATGGGTAAAGGCTCTGTGATGGGGGGAACCAGATACACTAAAGACACTGAAAGAAGACTCGGGTCGCCAGAGCCCCAAGAGCACATGGAAGATCAAGTGGAAGGAGGCTGGGGAGGTGGACGGAGGCTACTTTGGCAAGGCCTTGTGGAATGTGGAAAGGATTTAGCTCTTCAGCCTTGGCAGTGGGGAGCCATTGGAGGGATTTAAGAATAGGAGGTGGTGGGTGGTACAGTGATTTGAAAATATCACTCTTGTTCCTGTGTGGAGGTAGTTTGAGGTGGGAAAGGATGGAGAGCACAGTAGTTTCCTGTGCCGGGTGGCAACTCTGTAAATGTTGCTCATTGACTAAGCAGTCTTTGGGGCTCATGGTTCTTGCTGGGTTCTTTGTATCATGAAGTTTTAGCTTCAGGCTGGACAGTCTTGAGCTACTCAGTGCACAGGGCTGATTTTTAACGTAGTCTGTCTCTTGTAGCTTCTGCAACTTGTTGACTTGGCATCATCAACAACAGCATTAATTGAATATTAACTGGGGTTCTCGGGAGTTCCTGTCGTGGCTCAGTGGTTAACGAATCCGACTAAGGACCATGAGGTTGCGGGTTCGATCCCTGGCCTTGCTCAGTGGGTTAAGGATCCGGCGTTGCCGTGAGCTGTGGTGAAGGTTGCAGACGCGGCTCGGATCCTGTGTTGCTGTGGCTGTGGCGAAGGCTGGCAGCTGCAGCTCCTGTTAGACCCCTAGCCTGGGAACCTCCATATGCCGCGGGTGCCTCTCTACATAAAGGCAAAAAGACAAAAAACAAAAACAAAAAAACTGGGGTGCCAAGTACTGTATCAAAGGCTGGATGTGGATTATCTCATTTAATTCTCACTATGACCCAGTGAAGAAGGTGTTTATATCTCTATTTTTTTAGAGACTTAGAGAGGGGACCTTGCCTCAGAGAGAAATGATGGATCAGGACTCAAATGTAGGTATCTCTGACTACAGAGTCATCACTCTACCTACTATTTTATAATAGCTCTAATTTTTTAAATTGAAGTATAGTTGATTTACAGTGTTGTGTTCATTACTCATGTATAGCAAAGGGATCCAATTATATATGTATATATAATCGAATATATATATTTCTTCTAAAAATTCTTTTCCGTTGTGGTCTATTATAGGATATTCAACATAGTTCTCTGTGCAATACAGTAGGACCTCTGTAAAGTCACTTGTTTATCCATCATATATAATAGTTTGCACCTGCTAATCCCAAACTTCAAGTCCATCCTTCCCTCATCCCCCCTCCCCTTTGGCAACCACAAGCCTGTTCACTATGTGAGTCCGTTTCTGTTATGTAGATAGGTTTGTTTGTGTCATATTTTAGGTTCCACATATAACTGATATCATATGACATTTATCTTTGTCTGAACTTAACTCCCTTAGTATAATAATCTCTCTCTCTCTCTCTCTATATATATATGTATGTATATATATACACACACACACATTTTCTTTTTCCATTCATCTGTTGATGGACATTTAGGTTGTTTCCATGTCTTGGCTACTGTGAATAGTGAGCAGCTTTAATTTGTTTGGATTCCTAGTACCACTTCAATACCATTATTATGGAAAAAGGAGGTTCCTTTAGCCCTGAAACAAGATATGGTCTGGCTAATTGCCCAATAACTCCTTCCAGAATCTTGGTCTAAGTCCTTCATGGCATCAGGTCACCCGTTTTATATTTTGTAAAATGTCTCAGCTGATTGTTCTATGTTTTGATCTTTTCAACTGTGTGAACACATTTCTGGATGTCCTTTCTTCTTTTACAGAAATCCATAATTAGATGAGCTTATAATGCTTACTAGCCCAAGATACAAATAGTATTCCAGTAACCAACTTTCTCCTCAGGAAAGCTCATCAACAATTAAGAGTAACCTGTAGTTCCCGCTGTGGCTCAGTGGTTAACAAACCTGACTAGCATCCATGAGGATGCCGGTTTGATCCCTGACCTCGCTCCGCGGGTTAAGGATCTGGCGTTGCCATGAGCTGTGGTGTAGGTCGCAGATGCAGCTCAGATCTTGTGTTGTGGTGGCTGTGGCGAAGGCCAACAGCTGCAGTTCCAGTTCGACCTCTAGCCTGAAAACTTCCATGTGCCATAAGTGCCTCCCTGAAAAGCAAAAACAAACCAACAAAAACAAACAAACAAACAAAAGCAATTAAGAGTAACCACCAACAATGAGTAAACTACTAGGTGGAAAGTATTTATCCTCATGGCTAGAAGAGTCCTCTGCCTTTGGCCTGCCATCTCTTGAATGCTATTTGTTTATGTTTCTTCTGTCTCCATTTTCTACCCCCAGGGCAGCCTCTCCTTTAGTTGCAGTAGGTTCACTTAAATTTGCTTGCCTAAAATTAAAAAATAAACTAATAACAGAGCATTAAAATTTTTTAAACTTATACCTTGTAGTATTTCTGTGATAATTAGTAAAAATCACTGTGGACTCTTAAAAAATTGAGCAACTGTCTACTGCTTAAAGAGTGTTTGGAGGACTTGCCATCCTTGACCATGCATGACTGGTTCCTTACCTTTTGCAAAGCAAGGTTGAAAGTTCAAGCAAGGAGTAGGTGAATGTGGCAACCCAGATAGCATAGCTAGAAACAGCCATAGCAGGATGCCTAGCTGATAGTGGGAAGCTGAAGATGGAAAGTTAATGAGCAACACAACCTATAAGCCTGAGGAATAGGGAGAAGCATTTCATAGGCATGTCCCAAGGATTAAGTAGTTTGCATTTTGACAAACCTTTGCCATTACTGGGGGAAGGAGTTAAGTAACAGATTTATTTGCTCATGTCATCCACCAAAAGTTTTTCTTTTTTTTTTTTAAGGAGCCTACAGATAGCCAAAGGTATAGTCTGGGAATAAAATGTTGCAAAATGGCAATTATCAACTCCTCTCAAGAGTGGGGAAGGTTGTAGTTCCCACTGTGGTGCAGTGCAACAGCTCCAGTGGCTGCAGAGGCACGGGTTCCATCCTCAGCCTGTACCATGGTTAAGGACCCTTCATAGGTTGCAGCTGTGGCTGGGTTTAGATAAGGGCTTTGGGCAAGTAGAGGCAATATGCTCTGAAGTTCCAAAGTTTGGAAGTAAGGAGTTCCCTTGTGGTACAGGGGGTTGGCGATCCAGTATTGTCACTGTAGTGGCTCAGGTCACTGCTATAGCGCAAGTTCAATCCCTGGCCCAGGAACTTCCACATGCTGTGGGTAGGGCCAAAATGAATAATTAAATAAAGTGTAAAAGGAGAATCCTGACCTCTCACCTATTTTTTTTCATATAGCCGTTGTTATTGTTATTACTATTGCTCTCTTAAGACTGTTTTCCTCTAAACTTTTAACTGGGTGTAGGACATCATAGTCCAGCATTGAGTTTAATGACAAAACCAAGGCCTTCCGATTTCTTACCATCTTACTCTGATATTGACATGGTCAAGACAAGTTTTAAACTGCTTATTTACAAGTACAATGTCCGTTACATTTTCACTGTTCTTACGTATCTGTCATGCAGTACATTCTGTTACCTAAGCAAACATCTAAAGAACATGCAGATTGCAAACCAAGTGCAGTAAATGAATACAGAATTACATTGAAGGGAAAGCGAGGGGTGGGGGTGGGGGAGGAGATACTTTCTTTTTTTTTCTTTTTGGCCAAGCGTGCTGCATGCCGAAATTTCTGGGCCAGTCATTGAACTGAACCCAGCAATGAGCCCAGCAATGAGCCTGCAGCAATGAGCCCAGCTGCGGCAGTGGCAATGCTGAATCCTTAACCTGCTGAGCCAGGAGGAACTCCGTGAGGACATTTTGATTCAAAGCCTCCTCTGTTCCAAGCGCTTTATTTAGTATAGTTT
Source organism: Catagonus wagneri (assembly GCA_004024745.2). NCBI lineage: Eukaryota > Metazoa > Chordata > Mammalia > Artiodactyla > Tayassuidae > Catagonus > Catagonus wagneri. The sequence continues at coordinate 17,242,528 of PVHT020000175.1, forward strand.
ATTCTGTTAGGTGTTTTATATAGTATAGTTTATTTAACATTCATGAGGAGTTCCCGTCGTGGCACAGCGAAAACCAATCTAGGAGCCATGAGGTTGCGGGTTCAACCCCTGGCCTTGCTCAGTGGGTTAACAATCCAGCTTTGCTGTGAGCTGTGGTGTGGGTTGCAGACACGGCTCGGATCTGGTGTTGCTGTGGCTTTGGTGTAGGCCGGCAGCTGTAGCTCTGATTTGACCTTTAGCCTGGGAACCTCCATATGCCTCAAATGTGGCCCTAAATAGACAAAAAGCCCCCCAAAAAAATTCATGATAAGCATGAAAGGAAACAGACGAGGACACCAAGGCTTTGAGAAGTGTGGATCAAACTCTTGGTTGACACATTGTCCAGAGCTGGGATTCCAATCCTGGCGCTTAGATGCCAGATGTCTTATCATTTCCCCGGGCACACAAGTATTCCTCCATGTCAACCTCCATATATAAATATACTGTCATAATTTTTATATTTTGCACTTTTTCTTGAAGCCAGAGCTGTAGAATGAAATCTAGAGAAGCATGGTGTCATAGAAACCAGTGAATAAACGAATGAATAAATGGAGTATGTAAACTACATGTTTCCACTTCTAGATTGATGCTCTTAAAGTATCTGCACACCAGCCGCTTCGGTTTGCTCTCACTAGTTCTCTATCTATTGGCTCTAGTGAAACTGTAAAACAAGAAAGGTTTGTTTTTTCTCTACTGTTGGGTTTTTCCAAACTTCTTCCCTCTTTCCTGTTATATCCCAGGAATTTTCTATATCTTCTGACTGTTCTAGCAACATCCTAATTTAAGTATAGATCTTTTCTGATCTCCCTCCTCTCCCCCTCAACTTGAACGAATTTTCAAGTGTAGAGTGAATTACTGTTAAAAGCACAGTGTTGTACAATAAGAGCTCTAGCACTTTTTTATCTTGCATAACTGGAACTTGGTACTCATTGAATAGCAACTCCCTGTTTCTTCCTCCCTGAACCCTGCAACTTTCTGCTTCTATGACTTGACTTTCGATACCTCATGTGGGTGGAATCATGCAGTACTTGTCCTTCTGAGACTGGCTTATTTCACTTAGCATAATGTCTTCTAGGTTCATCCATTTGGTTGCATATGGCAGGATGTCCCTATTTATTTATTTATTTAGTTAGTTAGTTATTCATTTTAGTCTTTTTAGGGCCGCCCCTGCAGCAGATGGAGGTTCCCAGGCTAGGGGTCAAATCAGAACGGTAGCCACCGGCCTATGCCACAACCACAGCTTTCACATCTTGGCTATTATGAATAGTGCTGTACTCATAACTCTTTGAGATTTTGATTTAAATTCTTTACTTAAATTTAAATTCTTTTAAATTATTTTTGTTTGTTTTTTTTTTAGGGCCATACCTGCGGCATATGGAGGTTCCCAGGCTAGGGGTCGAATTGGAGCTGTAGCCACTGGCCTATGCCTCAGCCACAGCAACGCCAGATCTGAGCCGTGTCTGCGACCTACACCACAGCTCACAGCAACGCTGGATACTTAACACACTGAGCGAGCCCAGGGATCAAACCTGAGTCCTCATGGATGCTAGTCAGATTCATTTCCACTGAGTCACAATGGGAACGCCTAAATTCTTTTACATTCTCAAGTACTCAGAAGTGGGATTGCTCGGATCATACTATAGTTCTCTTTTCAATTTATTGAGGAACCTCCACATTGCTTTCTGTAATGGCTGTACCAATTAACATTCTTACCAATAGTGTACAAGCGTTTTTTTCTACATCCTTGTCAACATTTGTGGGTTGTTTTTTAATGATGGTCATCCTAAGAAGTGCGAAGTGATACCTTACCGTGGTTTTGATTTGCATTTCCCTGATGATTAGTCACGTTGAGTTTTTTTTCACATTGACCATTTGTATGTCTTTGGAGAAATGTTCAAGTCTTTTGCCTATTTTATTTTATTTTATTTATGTCTTTTTAGGGCCACACCTGTGGGAAATGGAAGTTCCTGGGCTAGTGCTTGAATCACAGCTGCAGCTATAGGCCTACACCACAGCCATGGAAATGCCAGATCTGATCCACACCTGAGACCTATGGCGCAGCTTGCTGCAATGCCAGATCCTTAACCCACTGAGTGAGGCTGGGGATCAAACCCATATCCTCATGGATACTAGTTGGGTTCTTAACCCACTGAGCCACAATGGGAACTCCTTTTGACCATTTTAAAATTCAGTTATTATTTTTGCTATTGAGTTGTAGGAATTCCTTATATACTATGATATTAATATTTCATCAGATACATTGTTTGCAAATATTTTTTCCCACGTCATCGGTTGAATTTTCATCATGTTACAATTGTTTCCTTTGTCGTGAGAAGCATTTTAGTTTGAGATAGTCTCACTTGGCTAGTTTTGATTTTTTTGCCTATGCTTTTGATGTCATATCCATGAAATCATTGCAAAGGCCAATGCCTGAACCTTTTCCCCTATGTATTTCTAGGTCTTAAATTTAAATTTTTAATCAATTTTGAGTTGATTTTTGTGTATGGTATAAGATGTGTCAAATTTCTTTCTTTTGCATGTGGATATCCAATTTCCCAGCAGAGACTGTCTTTTCCTATTATGTATTCTTTGTCAAAGATCAGTTGACAAGTATATATGTGAGTTTATTTCTGGGTTTTCTGTTAGGTTCCATTGATCTAAATATCTGTCTTTAATTTTTTTTTTATATATATCTGTCTTTATGCCAGCTTCATACTGTTTTGGTTACTGTACCTTTGTAATATGTTTTGAAATCCAGAAAGTATGAGACCTCCAGCCTTGGTCTTCTTTTTCAAAATTGTTTGTATTTCTTTGAATCACTTTCCTTTATCAATGTTTTATAGTTCTTAGCATATAGGTCTTTCACCTTCTTGGTCAGGTTTATTCCTAAGTATTATATTTTTGATGTGATTTTTAAAAGTTTTGTGTTTTTTTAACTTTCCTTTTCTGATATTTCATTGTTTGTGTAAAGAAAGGCAACCAATTTCTGTATGTTAATCTTGTATCCTGATACCTTGCTGACTTTTTTTGTCAGTTCTAGTAGTTTTTGTGTGGAGTCTGTAGGGTTTTCTAAATGTAGTATCATGTTATCTACATATGACAATTTCATCTTTTCGCTTCCAATTTGGACATCTTTTATTTCTTTTTCTTGTCTGATTGCAGTGGCTAGGGCTTCTAATACAATGCTGAGCAGAAATGGTGAGATATCCCATGCTCTTGGATTGGAAGAATTAATATTGTTAAAATGGCTGTACCACCCAAAGCAATCTACAGATTTAATGAGATCCCTATCAAATTACCCATAATATTTTCCACAAAACTAGGAGAAATAATCTTCAATTTTAGGTGGAACCATAAAAGAATCAGAATTGCCAAAGAAATCCTGAAGATAAAGAACAAAGCTGGAAACATAACCATCCCAGACTTCAGACAACACTACAAAGCTATAGTAACCAAAACAGCATGGTGTTGGCATAAAAACGGACATATAGATCAATGGAACAAAACAGAGAGCCCAAAAATAAACCCACACACTTAGGTCAAATAATCTTTGACAAAGGAGGCAAGAATATACAATGGGGAAAAGACAGTTTCTTCAGCAAGTGGTGTTGGGAAAGTAGGACATCCACATGTAAATCAAGGAAGTTAGGACACACCCTCACAGCATACACAAAAATAAACTCAAAGTGGCTTAAAAACTTAAATATAAGACATGACACCATCACACTTCTAGAAGAGAACACAGGCAAAACATTCTCTGACATAAATTGTACCAATGTTTTCTTAGGTCAGTTTCCCAAGGCAGTAGAAAGAAAAACAAAAATAAACAAATAGGACCTAATCAAACTTACAAGCTTTTGCACAGCAAAGGAAACCACAAACAGAATGAAAAGACAGTCTATAGAATAGGTGAAAATATTTATAAATGATGCATCTGACAAGGGCTTGATTTCCAAAATGGAAACACACACACACACATACACACACACACGGAATACCTTTAAAAAGAATGAAATAATGCCATTTGCAGCAACATGGATGGACCTAGAGATTATCATATTAAGTGACGTAAGTCAGAAAGAGAAAGAAAAATATATCATTTTATACATGGAATCTACAAAAAAGATAAAAATGAATTTATAAAACAGAAAGAAACTTATGCTTATCAAAGAGGAAAGTGGGAGGAGGGGTAAATTAGGAGTTTGGAATTAGCATATACACAGTACTGTATATAAAATAGATAAACGGCGAGGTTCTACAGGATAGCAAAGGGAACTATAGTCAATATTCCATAATAAACCATAAAGGAAAAGAAAAAATTACCTTGGCTATTCTGTGTCCTTTGTGGTTCCACATGAATTTTAGGATTTTTTTTTCTATTTCTAAATACTTCTACTTAACAAAAATGTCCTTAGAACTTTGATAGGGGTTGCATTGAATTTGTAAATTGCTTTGGGTAGTATGGATATTCTTAACATTATTAATTCTTCTAATCCATGAGCATGGGATGTCTTTCTACTTTTTTGTGTGCCTACATAAAATCGGTTGCATTTCTATACATTAATGATGACAAATCTTGAAATTAAGAAAACAGTTCTGGGGTTCCCGTTGTGGCGCAGCAGTTAACGAATCTGACTAGGAACCATGAGGTTGCAGGTTCGATCCCTGGCCTTGCTCAGTGGGTTAATGATCCGGTGTTGCCGTGAACTATGGTGTAGGTCGCAGACGTGGCTCTGATCCTGCATTGCTGTGGCTGTGCTGTAGGCTGATGGTTACAGCTCTGATTAGATCCCTAGCCTGGGAACCTCCACATGCTGCAGGTGCGGCCCTAAAATGACAAAAAAGGCAAAGAAAACAGTTTCACTTACAATAGCATTGCAAAGAATAAAATATTTAGGAAGAAACTTAACCAAGGAGATGAAAGACTTTCACACTGAAAAGTACAAATCGTTGCTGATATCCTTTTAATCAAACTTGACCTGTCCTTTTAGGACCATGCTAGATCACAGGTAGGTTAATCTGGTAAATTAATTCAAACAATTATAAATGGCTTACTGGCTTATCCTTCCCACATATTGACTGTGAGTATTTTAACCCAAAAGTATGTGTAGTAAGGTAATACTGACTGAGCTACCTGCAGGTGGAATATTTTAAAATAAATATTTAAAAAGTATCAACTGCCACACTTGATTGCTCTATCTAGCTTAAAACCAACCTTTTTTGGGGGATCAACATTTGGACAAAACCACATACATTATCAAGTATAAATACAAGTAGTTAATCTTGGAAAACCTGTCTGAAATTATTCAGCTGAAAAGCAACATTTTAGATTTCCCCATGTTGTATGCATACAACAGCTTTTCAGTGACTCTGAGAAGATGCAGTTGGGGAGTACCCTAATAAGGGAATGGAACTTTTTTTTTGATCATGTGCTAGATGAGTTGTGTACGTATTCATTCCTTTTTCAAACTCTATGAGATAGATGTTTGACCCATTTTACAGATAAGGCAATGAAAGGGCAAGGAAGCAGCTCCCCAGTTCGGTCTTCAAGTAAGCCGGGATTTGAAGCTGCCTCTGTGGACACCTGTTTTCCCCTTACACACCAGGTGGGTGGTCAGCCAGGAAACTGGTGGAAGAGAGAGGAAGGTGATGAGATCTGAAACTTGAGTGAAGACTTGTGAGTTATAAACTATCCTATCCAGAAAGACCTCCTGGAAGGGGAGAGGTTGAAGAAACTTCTTGATATCCCTGAAGTGGAAAATTTTAAGGAGTTATCTCCAAACTTATGGCCAAAAATCAGGTTAAAGGAGTGGTGAAATTGATCTTGTGGGTTGCTTAACTGTCCCCACGTGAATCTTGTGTTCTTCAAGATCACGGAATGGGGTGGGCCTGGGGGCTGAGGATGGCTTAAGAAGCATGGAGGTAGGTTTTCCACACGATTTTGCTCTGAACAGTGGGAACTGGTGATCACAGAAGGATCTAGTCTACGGGAGATTCTCAAAAACTGGAAACAATCCCTTTAGTTTTATAAAAAGAGCATCCCTTCTCTCCACAGTCACTGAGCCCTCTAGTTTCTGGTTGTATGAGGAGAACTTTGCTGAGTGACTTCAAGATGTTCTCAAGTGTTCAAAGGTCCTTTTATTTTTCCTTGATGCACCGTCACGCTTATTTTGCTCTCCTGGGAGCATCAGTGTATTTGATTCTCTAGCTTTTCAGTTCCTAATGTATTTATTCTTAACCAAAACCAAGCCTTATGCCTTAGCATAACAATTAGTGAGAGGACTTTCTTTAAAAGAAAAATTGAAAGGCGATTAAATTCATGTAGGGGTGAATAGTATAAAACACATGCGCCCTAAACGTCTTTGCAATTGACATGAAATTCTGTTAGGTGCCAAGGCTTAATTATATTATCATCTGGTGTGGGGCTGCCGATTTACTTAATGTGATGACAAAACTCCTCCTGGTGGGCTCCTCCCGTACTCTTCCCTGCAGTACAATCCTACTGTGCCCCAACAGTACAGACAACTCAACCCCTGGTGACTGCTCACAAAGGCTCAGAACTTCGAGGGGCCACCGGGGGCCCAGTTTCCTCGCTGTCAGTCTCAGCAAAACCCTTTCCTGCTTTGTCCCTTTCCCTTCCACAATGACCAGTTGCTGTTGGATGAGCCTTATCATTTGGGTGGTAGAGAGAAGTCCAGGGCAACTTGCTGTTGGCAGTGTGCTGATGGAGGACAGGGGACAGCCCTTGGGTATGGGTTTTGGGATACCTTCTGACCAATTCTGTGTTTGTTCTAATGAAAAACTTCTGGGCTGCTAGTATTGCCGTTCTCACGGGGTCGCTCTGATGGAATCTCATTTAGTAGCTAACAGGCAGATAATTAGAAGTTTTAATGATTCCCCTCCTCCCATCGTCTTTGCACCTCCCCCACGCCCTTCATTTCTTTGAGCTAAAGAAGGAGAAACACGCTTGGATCTCTCAGACCACACCCGGATCATTTTAGGCACCTGGTGGTGGCCAATCAGGAAAACCCGATCCACTTGAAAGGGTGGTCGTCCGCCGATCACCTTCACAACTGGAGAAATTACCGCACGCTCACTTGATCCATGGGATTTCCGAAAGGGAGCGTGTGCTCCCCAGCACAAACAGGAAAGCCTGACATCACGGAGCGGCGGAGTGGCGTGGGGAGGAGTCTGCGGCGCCCTCGCTCGCTCGCTCGCTCGCTGCGCTCCCTTTGTGGCCGAGTTGCGCGCACCGGCGGCGGCGGCGGCCGGGCGGCGGGCGCGTGTCTGGGTTCAGTGCGCCGCGGCCGCTCGGGGCTGGGGCCGGAGGCGCCGCGGCGGAGCCGGGCGGGGACTGCGTTTGCCTGGAAGCCGGGCGCACCATGCTGCGTCCACACACCGGAGAGAAAACTGAGAATGAAATTGCTTTGGCAAGCTAAAATGGTAACGAGAACTCTCTGCCTTCTCCCGAGGCTGCCCTGGTGGGGAATCTTCTCCCGCTTTCTCTGGGCGGGTTTTGGACTCCCTCGGAGTGCACGGAGCAATCCGATCCCATGCTTGGGAGCTCCGGCTTTCTCCCTCGGCTTCCTACGCCTTCCTCTCTGCGTGCCTTCTCCCTTTAAACCAAACTTTCTCAGCTGTTGCCTTTGGTGAGTCTGGGGCAGATGTATGTTAGCAAAGGAAAACTTTTAAGCCAAGAGGACTGCGAGTCTGCGTGAACCGCGGAGCACTTCTGCGTCCCGGCGGCTCTTTAAACACAAACTTCAAGTTTAGCTGGGGACAGGGAGACCCAGGGGGTCGCTGCACAGAGTTGATGTGTTGCCTTTTCTGCACTTGCCAGACGATCTGACGGAAATAAAAACTTTCTACCTCCCGCTAACTTTTGGGGTTCCAAAACAATGAGAGGAGAAAAAAAAAAAAAGACATGCGAAGCATTTCACTCCAAGGGAGCTAGCACTCTTGGCATTTTAAACACTTGTTTGTGGCACAGTTTAAAATGCAGTTTGCTCGAATAACGGAGCCACTTAGAAAAGGACAAACTTTTTCTGCAAACGACTTTTTCACTCACTTAAGGAGGAAAAGTTAGTCAGGACTAAACCACCATTTCTTTAGGAAGGGGGAGGAAAAAGACTTAAAAAACCATTTAAGATATGTGAGCAAGTCTAGGAAAAATAACTAAATGGGAAAGTCCGGGACTCCTGACACCACAGGAAGGGGCTGGGGGCCAAGAAAATCTCAGCATTCCCTCTATCGCAGTGTGTCTTGTGTTGCTCTGATGGTGATATATTTTTTTTTTTTTTGAACAGCCCATCTTTTATGTCCCGAGTGCTGTTGTAAGCAGCTGGGATAGATTGTGGTTAGCAGAGAGGAAAAAAAACCCACTCTTTTTCTTTCTCTTTGTCCCACCCCCTGGCAGAGCTCGATTCAGGACGGGGGTGAAGAGGTAGAGGAAGGAGCTGTTTACCATGTCACCCTCAAAAGAGTCCAGATTCAACAGGCTGCCAATAAAGGAGCAAGATGGCTAGGGGTGAGTAAAGCTGGAGAGATTGTGAACTTTGGGCTTGCAGTGTCTGTGTTCTGTGAATATCATTATTATTTAGCAGAGTCAGGCTTTTTTTTTTTCTCCCTTTTTTTCCTGTCTTCTCTCTTGGCCTTAAAAAAGGAAACTACCAGTGACCAAGTGTTTGCACTAGCAGTGCTGGTCTGTTTTTTGTACTTACTGTTTTCCAGAGCATCTCCCTGGGTTTGTCAATAATTCAGAACCTCTTAGAAACATCTTGAGGTATTTGGCAAATAGGGTGGGGATGGAGTGGCAGAAAGTGGCACAGAGTTACAGGACCAGAAAGTAGCCCAGTGTTAGACGAGAACCATTTTGCCCAGATGGCACCCTTTTGATGCTGCCTTCCCCTGCTGATGCTGACAGCCCCGGTCCTACTCCTATACCTGTACCAGGTATCCGGAATGCTCAGGGACTTAACATTCCAAATCTGCTTCCTATGGTGGGGGTGGGGATGGCAGATTTCCCATTGTCACCTCCTTTCCACAACCCACGAGGAGGCAAATGCGTTCTTCGTGCCCATGACTTCATGTTCAGAGCGTGGAGAATGCTGGGTCTTGGGAGAAACATTGCTTCCGTAAATAAGACTCTTTTTTTCCAAGAGATTTTAAAGTATTAGGTGGGATCATGTGAGTTACTTGTTATTGCCTGATGGATTCTTCAGCACATCCCAGCTGAAGGGGACGCGAGGAAGGGAAAGCCTGGGCAAACACCCTCGTGTGAAGAACGTAGGAATTCTTGATCTGGGGATAGAAGTAATGCTTAGAGGGCGGACAGCCGTAAGGAGGAGCTTGGCGGCAGGTGGATAGAGGGGATGGGGTGCGATTTCACCTGGCCTTCTTCTGGCCCCGCTCAGGCTTCGCAGCTGATGGACTTGAGAGCAGTGAAGATTACGCTCAGGCGTCCAGTCTTTCCTGGCTTCAGGTTTCAGAAAATTCAGTGTTTTGAGCAGCATTCAAAGGTGGGGTGTGAAGGAGGACAGGAAACAAAACTGCCCCGAACTTCACTTTAAGACTAGAGGCAACACGTGACTTGCAATTCCTGGAGTTTAAGGCAGGGTGGCCGGCAGCAATGGTTTCCTCTACCGTCGGTCTGCTGGGCTGCTGCCACAGGCGTTCATTGCTTTGGGCTTCCCCAGCTGTTTCAAGTCAGGCCTTTCCTGCTCTGTACTTGGGGTTGAGGTACGACCTACCAGGGCAGAAAACTGTCAGTGACAGGTGTGGCCCGGAAAGGTAGGCATCTCTGCTTTGAAAACCTGAGGTCTTCGCTTATCAAGTAGGTATTCTGAGTCTGATTTGGAAATTAATTAGCTATCTCACCAGCAGCCTGATGGGAGAAGCAGAACTAGAGTTCTGACAAGTCATCACTTTGTTTTTGGTGATCGTGTATATGCATTTTACTTAAATGTGGTATTGATGTGGTTTGGCCTGAGTATTTCAAAATGATTCACAAGTTCTGAGGCAGCTGCCTTCAAAAGGGTCATTACACTTTCTGATGCCAGGTTGTTCCTCGTTTTATAATGAGACTGATGTTGCTTGGGTGACAGTTTTAGTTTTCAGCCAAAGGCAATAGTAGCGAATGAGCAAGTCATGGGGACATGGACAGGTTAGCTCCGTAGGCCGCAAACACACGGTGGGGTTCATTACTGTGGCTCAGGCTGGCTTTACTGGTACATGCAGCTGCCGCTTTAAGTGGGGTTATGTTGGTCAACTTTGAAAAACCAAATGTTTTTAAAATACCCGATTTTTCCTTTACAATAACATCTTAGACTGGGATAATTTTATCTGGCTTCTCAAAGAAAAAATGGCTCTGATGATGTCATAGAATCATAAAATCCAGGATTGGAAGAAATACTAAAAAGTGATTTCATCCAACCATTCAATTAGCTTGGTAGAAGAATTTCCAGTAATTTTTTGGAAGAGCAAATGGTGAAAAGTTATTATTTTTCTTTGGTTCCAGCATTGTGGTCGTACACTGACAATTGAAGAAAATGTCCACATTGTCTGGAAGCAGGAAATGTGCCCTTTTAGGAGAAATACTCTAACAGACAGTGGAAAAGCGTCCCACTGTTAATGGAAGGGGGCCTTGGTGTCGAGAGCCCACTTTACTGTCTCCAGGATATGGTGGCTGCAGGGTCCAGAACCGTGTCAAAGCCAAGATAAATTCAAAGTGGGGATATTTGTTGGACAAGCAGGTTTCTTAGTGCCGGGTCACCTCTGCAAGGTTTGTGGGGGAGGGGAGCGGTCAGGGGATAGTCACATGGCTTTTCTCCTTCCTGCACGTCTGTGGCTCTGTGGCCCTTATGGTGGGGTCCCCGTGCCTCCCTGCCCTTCGTCCTGTATTTATCGCACTGTCTCCCACAGAGGTCGTGTTGGGTTGAATTGAAATGCTTGATGGCTGGGAGGCTGGTGAAGATAGTGAAGTTGAATAGGAGAAAGCAGAATTGATTTAGAAATAAAAGGAACCGGAAATCTGTTCTAGAACTTGGTGGGTCATCTGAGTGCACGCGTCCCATCTGGATGGAGAAGTTGCCCTCACTTGGATACCCTGTTTGGGTTGACTCTGCCCAGTGTTTCGGTGGCATTGCTGTCCCTATTGCCTTTAAACGGCACAGAGTTCCTCGAGTTTTCAGCTAACTTCACTTCTGGGAAGCTCCTCCGATTTCCCAAGTCTGGAGGGAGGTGCCCTCTCTGCACGTTCCAGAAGTCTGCTCTGTCTCTGTCATGCATTTACTTCACTCTGCTGTAATTGCCTGTTTGTCCTTCCCATTAGACTGTAAGCTCCGTGAAGTGGGAGCTATGGCCATCTAGTTGGCAGAAACTCTGTAAATGTTTGTTGAATGAACGGGTCAAGTTTCATGCCTTTTTGGGGAGGCGAACATTGTCTTGATAAATATGAATGTGCGGTTGCCCCTCATTTAAAACCAAAGCAGCATGAAGATGTTAGGTTATAAAAGGAGGGGTGCAAGGGAGAGAGAAAAACCAATTAGCTAATGATTATAGCTATCTTTACATTCTTTCTGACACAAAGCAGGGCATAAACAAAGGTAGTGATTATTCATCTTGACCAAAAAAAAGAGAAAAAATCATGGCAGTGAATTCACTAGGCAGTCCCCCAGTGCCTTTTAAAAGCAGGAGGTCCAGCCGTATTGAGTGTTGAAGAAAGCAAGGCCATTAGGCCACGCACGAGTTAGAGGGTTGGCAGGCATTACCGCTACGTGTGGTCGGAGGGCTCAGGAGCGGGGTTTTGGAACTGTAAGGAGATAAGCCTTAGAGGAGCCCTCAGTTTACAGTCTGTCGTCCTTGTTTTCATCTAGGAAAACAGGCCCTTGGGTTGTGTTATTTCTGTCTATCGGAATGTTTAATTTAGGCTTTAGAAAGTAAATTTCAAAATTTAGCAACCATCTGTAAATGAACCAACTGGTATTTTTCATTTTGACCTTGGGAACATGTTTCTAAAATAATCCAATAGGACGGCATGAGGCCTACACCAATCAAGAAAATACGGTAAATTTCAACTGCCCGAGCAATCCTTATTATGCTGGAGTGCTTTCAGAACCTTTTGGGATCTGTGTAAGGAATATTTAGCTTGTAACCCAAGAATATCCATTTCAGTTCAGCAATTCAGAAGATACTCATTCGAGTCCAAGGTACATGTCTGCCCCCAGGGAATATAGCAGCGTAAATATGAGGCACATTAAATCCTTATTCTTAAAGTATACATTCTATTAAATTAATATCATAGACATATTTCATTCTTCTGTGATATTATTAAAAAAATGTCCTAGAGTTTTAAATTTAGAAAGAAAAGGGGAGCAATAAAGTCAGTACGTGGCTTTCGCCGTTAGCCCTTAGCTGGAGTTTGCCGCAGCCCCAGCCCGCTTTGTTTCCTTCAGCCGTGGCGTACACATCTTTTTATACTTCTCCCTTCTGTGTCATCATCTGAATCTTGTGGTGACTAGCTTATACATTTTACATTAAAATATGCAGTAATGAGGAGTTCCCTTTGTGGCTCAGTGGTTAACCAAACTCGACTAGGATCCCTGAGGATGCAGGTTCGATCCCTGGTCTCGCTCAGTGGGTTAAGGATCCGGCATTGCCATGAGCTGTGTTGTAGGTCACAGATGCGGTTCGGATCCACTGTGGCTGTGGCTGTGGCATAAGCCGGCGGCTGCAGCTCTGATTCAACCCCTAGCCTGGGAACCTCCATATGCTGAGGGTGTGGCTATAAACAAACAAACAAAGAGGCAGTAATAAGCTAAAATAAGTAAAACATTTCAATTTCTACCGTGATATGTGATATACTTTTTACAGAAAAAAGAACGATTTCTGTAAACGAAGGCAGGCAAATATTGGTCAAATGGGGAGGATACGGAATGTTGATTTATTCCGGGAGAGCCTGGTCTGCTGGCTCTGCTGTCTGCGTTGCTGATGGGTGTGGCTATCCCCAGAGTTGATTTGATGGCTGGAGTTTGGGGCAGTTCCTGGGCTGTTTGCTAGTGAAACATCCACTGTGAACTCCCTGGCTGCTGTTGCCTGTCTCCGTATGATTTTGTCATCTGCATTTGAGTCTGCTAATGTCGCCTTCAATAGGATTCACTTACTCACCGAGAGCCTCCTTGATGCCAGACACCACGTTAAATCTTGGGGATCCAATGCGAAACAAAACACCCCTTGTTCTTAAGGAAATTGTAGGTAGTAGGGGAGACAGAAACTGTAAGCTGATTGCAGTATATTGTGGTAGGGGGACCATTAGCCACATGAGAGATTTGCCCTGGGTGTTAAGGGACCCCCGAGGGTGGCACATAAATCAGAGGAGAGTGGGGAGTGGGCATTCCAGGAAGGCGGCATGGAAGAAGGGCCCAGAAGAGGGGAGTTGATGTGTGAATAGGAGTTCAAAGAGGGTATGGGCGGCGATGGAGACAGCCCAGTCAGAGAGCACGGTGTGGGGAAAAGCTGAGCCAGGATGAGAGCTTTGTGTGAGGCTCAGCCTGGGGAAGAGGGAAGGGCGGCCAGAGAGAAAGGCTGGAGCCGCCTCTCTGCTAGGCTGTGGAATTTGCTTGGTCCTGAAGGCTGACTAGTCACCAGAGGGCTTTCCGCAGAGGGGCGTGGCCAGATTTGCGTGATAGAGAGATGACTGACAGCTGAGGAGTGGATGCTTGGGAAGGAGCCAGGCCAGCGGGGGAGGCTGCAGGGGTCACCAGGATGAGGACCCGGCTGCAGACCGCAGAGGACAGGTGGGGGAGGGGGAGTAGAGGGGGAGTAGAGGCGGCCTGGTGGGCGTGGGCGTGGAGCGTAGCCCACCCTGCTCTCCAAGAGCAGGTCAAAAGCCTTCTGGTTTTCTGGGGTCAGCGCCAGCCTCTTCTCATTGGATGAAGGGTCCTGGGGACTTCAAGGCAGGCTTGCGCTGTGTAAACACTAGCAAATGCCTTCTTTGCTGTCAGCAGGTCCGGCAGACCAGACCCAGGCAGGCCTGATGTGTCCTGTCCAGAGCTGCAGCCTCAGTTCAGTCTCGCGAAGGGGGCTGCAGGCACTACTTTGCTTCGCAGATTCCCAGAGTGCTCTGAAGAGCTGATGGTTTCTGTTGTTTTGTTTTTTTTTTCTTTTAAAGTCTTCTGTTTCTTACAAACTAAACTGAATCTGTAGGTCACAAAGAGAAAATAAATACAGAAGCCACAGGACTGTGATTACAGAGTTGTATTTTAGACAACGCAGTAAAACTTATAATTGTGTTGTTAGAGACAAAAGAAATTTTATGGTTAAGTGTCCTGGTCTTTTTCCCCCCCTCCCGACTCAGCGTCTTTAAACCCCTTCTGAAACTATTTATCCTGGCTGCTGGCATTACTGTTCTTGGCGGCTCACTCTGATGGCTAAGTCCACTGGTACAAAAGAAAAAAATTGGGTAAGATCTAATGCTTCCTTAGTTTACCACCACCGTGATCCCTGTCTCTCTTTTACACACACACGTACCGTAAATTAAAATGTCTTTTCACATTGTATTTTTAGGATTTGGTGCATCTTTGTAATGTCAGTTTGTGACCGCTTCTGTGTAACTGATCAAAGCCTGACTTTGTTATGTTTTGCGTGGTTTCCCTTGTGTCATTATTGTGATTGATTGACTTCTGTTTAGGAACTGTCTGGACTTTTTTTTTTTTTTTTTAATCTTAGGGCCACACCTTCAGCATATGGAAGTTCCCAGGCTAGGGGTTGAATCGGAGCTGCAGCTGCCGGCCACAACCACAGCAACACAGGATCCGAGCCGCGTCTGTGACCTAGACCACAATTCATGACAGTTCTGGATCCCCAACCCACAAAGTGATGCCGGGGATCGAACCCGTATCCTCAGGAGTACTAGTCAGATTTGTTTCCACTGAGCCACCATGGGAGCTCCCTAGGAACTGTCTTCAATTTTAAAAAGGATAAAAAGGGAGGGAGGGAGGAAGGAATAAAGGTAGGATAAGATTATGTTAGATAGAAAACATTTCCTTGGAGGAGACCAGTTAATCTCATGCGGATTGAGAGAGAGTCATATTATTCACCACTGACCCTTGGGCTTAACATCGTAGAAAAACCTGTGTCTTTTCACCAGCCTGGTTGTGTATTTGTGCTCCAGTGAGTGGGGTTTCTGCCTGGCTTGGTTCCTCAAAGCCATCTTCTCCTTGATGTCCTGCAGTGTAGGACTCACCTCTGAGGATAATAATGGTGTTAGTTGGGAGTGGGATGGTGTATTGTTGGTGGTTCTGTATGTTTTTCCATCTTCACAGAATCATTACCCCACATTTTCTAGTATTTAATTGCTTGTACCATCTGTGGTCCATTCATTTGAATTCATTTCCACACAGTTAATCTTGTCCCATGTAACCTCCCCCAGACATTTTCTCTTTGCTCTTTTCAGCAAAGAATAGAGCAGTTCAGACCCTCCCCCCCGTATTTTGTTTCCTGCTGATTTAAATACCCATTTTCGTCTCCTATGAAAGCAAAGCCAAGGCCGAGTCCTTCCAGCTTCATCATTCTTAAGATAATCTGAAGGCCAAAACCAAACCTTTTCTGCTAAATGTAGGACGTCTTTGGTCAGTCATATCAGCCGAGGCCGTGGCTGACTCCCTCCGCAGCAGCTCTTCCCGGTCAGGTGCTGTCCTGCCTGCCTCTGTCACAGATGGGGGTGGGGCTAGAGTCTGTGGACAGCATCTGTGTAGTAAAAGTGCATGTACTGGGTGTGGGTAAAAATAATTGAAACTGGCATAGACGTCGGCTAGAAATAAAATGCTTTATAGTCATGACTTTTCTAATTAAAATCGCAATACCTGAAATTCTTTATGGAGATAACTGACACTCCCAAATAGGACATTCAGCAAGTCAGAAGCACTTGGTTGGTTTGCGAAGCATGGGAAACACATCTGCTATTTTCTGTCCAAATGTTGACCCCTCCTAATGACACAGCACAGGGAGCATATCTATTTAACAAATGTCTCAACCAAGTATTAACAGGCCCAGAGCTGCCGGGGCCTGGCTGGGGAGTCAGCACAGGGCTCTTTCTCCCACGCCGTTGCAGGAGACGGTACCTCCTATTTCCTCTTTCCCGCCAGGGTTATTTCCAGCAGAAGCTGCTGTTGAGGGAGGTAACCTGGGGGCATTGGTCCAGGGTGAATTCAGAGCTGGCTTCGGCCACACGCGAGGCTCCATGGGCTTGAGCCCTGAAGTTGCCTACCCTTTTGAAGCCCGAGTTCCTCACTGCCCCGCGGACAGAATTACTGTGAGGAGTGAGTGCGTTAGGTGTGTCAGGTGCTTGGCACGGAGCCTAGGATGTGGAATGCTTCTCCTCACCGAGCATTGGGGCTCTTGTCGGGACCCCAGGGTCCAGTCCCTCTTCTGAACCCAGCACGGCAGCTTGCAGAGGCGTGGGTCCCCCTTGAAGCTGACCATTGTGTATGAACCAGGTCATCTGATTAGGCAGGGTCTCGGCAAGCCTTGAAGTGCTGTTCCTCCCATCCCGTTCTCGCTGTGCCCATCTAGGAGGAAGGGCCGTGCCGGGGTTTAGGGAGTCTTATTGATTAGAAGTGGTGTCTATTGTCGTGTTTGCTCTGTCGGCTGCCTCTCCTGAGACCATTATTGCTGAGGTGCTAATGTTGTACATTTCAGATTCCTCCAGTTATCCTGCATAGGTAATTTGTTGGTGGTCTGATTTATATGCTTTAAAAATACTGTTTAGGAGTTCCTGTCATGTCTCAGAGGTTAACAAACCCGACTAGTAACCATGAGGTTGCGGGTTCAATCCCTGGCCTTGCTCAGCGGGTTAAGGATCCGGCATTGCTGTGAGCTGTGGTGTAGGTCGCAGATTCAGCTCTGATCCCGTGTTGCTGTGCCTGTGGCATAGGCCAGCAGCTGTAGCTCTGATTTGACCCCTAGCCTGGGAACCGCCATATGCTGTGCGTGCTGCCCGAAAAAGGACAGAAAAAAAAAAACACCCCGAAAGGAGTCTGGTGAAATCTACAGGGGTCCAATGATACTGAGAAATAAAGAGATTTCAAAAAAATGCTGCTTAACAATGAGCTGTATTCAGTCTTCTGTGTTTTCTATTTCTGCCTGAAAAATGGGAAGGTAGGAAAGAATTTTTCTAAAAATTGCTTGGTAAGCTTTGTGCTAATCGTCCTTTGTTGGGCACCATTTAGGATGGTAGTGTACTGTGCTTGCCTAAGTTAAAAAAAGGTAAAATTGCTCCTTAGGCCACTTATTGACTAGCTAATGCTACAACTGAGTCCCAGCTAGGAATGAGCTGAATTGGTCCTGAGGTTGTGACTCTCAGAATGTCACGTGGCTTTTTAAATCTTCGTTTTTCTCATCTGTGAAATGGAGATAATCCCTGTTTTTCCTTCTGCCTGTGGACTTTGTAAGGATCAGAGGAGTCAGTGTAGGTAAAAGTACATTTTAATACGAAACTATTATGCAAGTACAAGTGTATTGTTATTGATTTTTAATCCTAAAACCTTTTCTTTCTTTCTCTCCTCACCACCCAAGTGCTTGATTGTCACATAGTCTATTCATTAGTCCTGCCTTTCTTCCCTCTTCCCTTAGGGACTCTTTTCTTTCTTTTTCCCCCCATATGCTTATGACCTAATGATAACTTCATTTTCAGCAAGGAGTAGTGTTTCCTCTGCCACGACCATTATCACTGCTGGTATTCTAGGTGCATCGAAAATGCAGACAAGGCTTCTCTCTGTAGACTAGATGTGGGAGCAGATAGCCCACACTCAGGATTCTAAAGACAAATGCAGTAAATGCCTTGCATGTGAAAACTGTTACTTTCCCTTTCTTTTCTTATTCTCTCTCCAGTGTGATCTTTGTTTTGTTTTGGGATAATGAGTGTTGATTCTCTTTGATTCTCCCTTTCTTTACGGAACTTTTAATTTGTTGCAGAGAAGGAGAATAAAGTTAACATGCCAGGGAGTGGAAAGCGCTTCCAGCCTTTCAGAGCTGCTGGAAAATCAGCACTTGGTGTGAGGCCAAATCCTGATACGGGGACTTGAACTCATGACCTAATGCCAGAGGCAGAATGTTGCCAACCGACCCACACTGACCCTCATACGACATAGGCATTTAAAATACTTCCTTTGAGTAGTCCTCTTGTTGCTTTCTGTGTTCTTTTCTCTTCTTCAGCCTTTCTTAGAGCACTCCTGGCTTTTCTGTTGGAAATACAATTTTAGTTTTTAGATCTATTTTACTCACCGTCTTTCCATTTGCTTATTACAGTTGCTTCCTTCTTGCTTTCCATTTCTCCTGTGTAAGTTCCTTGTTTTGTTCCTGTTCCTTCCTGTGCTTCTTCTGGATTAAAAATAGTCTCCAGGGTCTCTGGCTTTTTGCCCATGAACTTGTCCTTCCTTCTATTTATGTAGTGTCCCCCCCAGCATCTTCAGATCCTTTCCCGTGCTCTCAAGGTACTCAGACTCCTGAGTCCATCCTCTGTTATTTACCCCTGTTCTCAGCTGACTTATGAGGCTAACTGACCTAGAGCTGTAGTTGAAAATCAAATCTCTTGTACATAGATGCTGAGTAAGTGATTTGCTCACATTACATGTTACTGACAGACACTGAATTCTGTCTGCATGTGCTGACTCTGTGTGGTACAGAAGGAGAAGGGGTCTTAACACACTGGTTCAAGGTGCAAGTGTAACATTCTTCTGTGTACAGCTGAGCCCCAGGGACCAGCTTTCCTTGTCAGCTGCTGTGGGTATCCCTGAGGGACCTGCTCCCGTTTGACTTCCACCAAAAGTCTTTCTCAAGGAGCTAAAATCGATTAAAGTGTTTCTTCGTAAACGTTCTTTGGTTAGAGTTGAAGGATTATGATATTCTTTACAAAAATGACTTTCTATCCAATGTTGACCTAGACAATCCACAAACAAGTATCTGCTTGAGGGATAAAGGCTGGTAGGAACTTAAATGACTGGGCTGAAAAGTGCTGATGGGAGCACCTCCGATTTCAGTCCCCAGCCCTAACCTCAACTCCCTGTTTTGCTAAGAGTTATAGCAGCAGGGTTGGTGATATTCTTATGCAGTGGTAGATGAAGGTCCGTCTGTCCCTGCAGCTCCCTATGTGGTTATGTCTCCTTGAAAGGAACTAGCCTTATTCTTAGTTGAGAGCACAGGTTGTGGATTTCATCATGCACAGTGAAGTCCAGGTTCATATGCAGCCCGGTCTTCCTCCTGTCACTGCTTATGCCACTGTATTAGCCTACAGTGCTTTTCTGTTCATTGATTGAGGGGAAAACACTTACCTCTCAAGTCCCAGCTCAGATGTCCTCTGTATTCCCCTGCTTTTCCTGATTCCCACTTCTGGGATAATTATCTTTTTATCTGGGTCTTCTTTAGCACTTTACCAAAATCTCTATTACAGCACTTAGCACATTGTATCCTTTTTTTGTTTTTTTAATGTTTCACTTTGCCCTGTTCATTTGAAAGCCTCAAGGGCAGGGGACAGGATCATATTTAATCAGTATTCATATTCCCATCACCATGAACCATGTCCAAACCATAATCAGTATTCAGCAAGCATCTTATAAGTTGTTTGACCTAATCTCTGTTGTAAAAGATGTCTCAATGCCATTTTTTTTGCCATTTTAAATCCCATTTTTTAAAACAAAAAAGAAAATATCGATCTAATTTATCTTTTATGTTTCAACATATGACACAAAAGAAAAAATGCTGCTTTGCCTCATTTTTGTCATCATTACTTTACACGTTTCATGATCTTATGAAAATTGGTTTAACTGTTACAGTGACCTCTATAGGCAGAATGACACGGCATTTAAAGTTAATCCATAAGCTTCTCGATGACATGGAGGTTTGAGTCATGGTTGAAGGATAGATCTCTGGGAACCCAATATCTGCTTTGGATTCCAAAATTATTTTACTTATGATTTTTTTTGTTTTGTGTTGTTTTGCTTTTTAGGGCTACACCCATGGCATATGGAAGTTCTCAGGCAAGGGGTCGGATTGGAGTTACAGCTGCCCACCTGCACCACAGCTCACGGCAACGCCAGATCCTTAACCCACTGAGCGAGGTCAGGGATTGAACCCACAACCTCATGGTTCCTAGTCGGGTTCATTTCCGCTGCACCACTATGTGAACTCTTGTTTTACTTAGGATTTGCACGTGTTTTATTTTATCTCATATCAGAGGACTCCAATTTGCCTCAAGCTTGTATTAACCCAATATGAAGCCACTTTGGCTTTGTTCCGTACGACACATTTTTGTAAAGGGATCCGATACCCTTCTCGCACGTAACCACTAGGGTTATGCACATAGTGATGAAGCTTTTCTTCTGAGATTTTTGGGGCAGGCTTGTTGTGTAGGGCACTTTCTGAGGTGTGCTCCTCTTACCAGAATTTATTGGCAAAAAGGGACTTAAAAATAAGTGACAAATTATACTTTATTATGTGGCATGGTAATATCTGTAGAATATTCAGTTTTTGTTAGTAACACTAAGCTCCCTTTGCTTTCTTGCCCTCTCTTGAAGTTTCTTCCGCTCTGTGGTCTTATGTTATTATTTTTTTTTTTTGGTTTTTGGGGCCACACCCGAGACATGTGGAGGTTCCCAGGGGTTGAATTGGAGCTACAGCTGCCAGCCTACACCACAGCCACAGCAATGCGGGATCCTAGCTGCATCTGCATGCAACCTATACCACAGCTCACGGCAACGCTAGATACCTAACCCACT
Organism: Catagonus wagneri; assembly: GCA_004024745.2. Classification (NCBI taxonomy): domain Eukaryota; kingdom Metazoa; phylum Chordata; class Mammalia; order Artiodactyla; family Tayassuidae; genus Catagonus; species Catagonus wagneri. The sequence continues at coordinate 17,263,335 of PVHT020000175.1, forward strand.
GAGCGAGGCCAGGGATGGAACCTTCATCCTCAGGGATCCTAGTCAGATTCGTTAACCACTGAGCCACGAAGGGAACTCCCTGTGGTCTACATTGTTAACCCTTAAATTTCTACTTCAGGCAAAACATAAATCCTGTGCTGGATGTTTTTGGAAGTCCAACTGTTGTTAGGTGTTTCCATTCAAACCATCCCAGCGTAATTAGCTCTGTCAAGGTCAAGTTTTCTGACTGCTTCTGGTCCTTCTTGCTTTTTGTCCGAGCAAGTGATCTTTAGTTTTTCTTTGTTTGTATAGGGATTCAGTGGCATATATATTTGCTTTGGAAGAGAAGGAAGAACCTTTTAAAGCAATGCTGTTCTTAAAGTATGATGCCATAACATTATCCACATTATTTTTATAAGAAGATAAAAAAAAATCACACTTAAGCTTTTGCTTTTTATCTTCTAGTCTTTGTTCACAGGCACGCATTTCAACATAGTTGCAATCATGCTCTTTATTCTGTTTTTTAATCAGCAAGATATATTTTTTCCAGAACAGATTCTCTAAAAATTGCTCTCTGGTTTGAATCCTATGTGACATTTGTTACAGTTCTGATGTCATAGACAGAAGAATGCATTTGGACTTTGTGTTTGAGGATTTTCAGAGTGATAGTGCTTATTACTGGTTAATAAGCCTCATTCCTGTCCTTCCTCCTGGTGAAATCTCCTATCCTTTATCAAGGCTCTGAGCCTTCGTGAGGAGTTGAGAGCATGGTGTGAGACGAGGACGTGTGAGCGAACGTGCGGTGCAGTTCAGCAGGGGAGGGTGCGTGTCCTCCCTTCTCCCCAGCACCACCGTGGCTGCCGCTGCTCCGGGGGGTGAAGGACCAGAACCCTCAGGGCTGCGGGGTCCAGTGTGGCAGTGCTCTGTACATGCAAAATCCACACCAGATTTCAAAGACTAAATATGATGAAAATAATGCAAAATAGCTTAGTCATTTTCTGTAGTTGTTCCATGTTGAAGTGATAGTATTTCTTTTTCCTTTTATTTTTTTGGCTATACCTGTGGGATGCAGAAGTTCCTGGGCCAGGAATAAACCTGCACCACAGCAGTAACCCAAGCCACTGCAGTGACAACTCTGGATCCTTAACCTACTGAGCCACTGGAGAAGTCTCAAAATGATAGTATTTTGATAGAATGGGTTAAATAACATATATCATCGAAATTAATTTCACCTGTTTCTTTTGACTTTAAAAATGTGGTACTCGCAAATTTAAAATTGCATATTGTGGCTGGCACTGTATTTCTACTTGTCAGTGTAGCTCTAGGGCCTTGTGTTTCAAAATGCAGGGTGGAGTTTGAGTAGATTCAGAAATCAATTTAGTGGGTCAAAAACCAGAATTTTAAAATTGGAACATAATGAAATAAATTATGGTGAAACTTGTTTTATTTTATATTTTATTTTTTTGCCTTTTGGGCCACACTCGTGGCATATGGAGGTGCCCAGGCTAGGGGTCGAATTGGAGCTACAGCTTCCGGCCTATGCCACAGCCACAGCAACGTGGGATCCAAACCGAGTCTGACCTACACCTCAGCTCATGGCAACACCAGATCTCCAACCCACTGAAAGAGGGGCAGGGATCGAACCTGCATCCTCACGGATACTAGTTGGATCTGTTTCCACTGGGCCACGAGGGGAACTCCCGAAACTTGTTTTAAATATGTGCATGTGTATACTGAGTCACATGCAAAATGTATCTTTTCTTTTTACTATGAATCAGGGTTAACAAGTTTGAAAATCACTGTGCTAGTATGGTCCAGCTTAATCAATGCGTCACCAGGAGGCCTGGTCTGCCTTGTAAGAGGGCAGGTTGGTACCAAGAACACCATACCAATTCTAGGTCTGGATGGTGGAAGCACTACTGGAACAATTGAGCCCAAGCAGACCCTGTGGGAAAGTAAACCTCAGCACGGGTGCTCACCCTAAAAGCTCCGCAGGGCACTCCCAGGGTGAAGGGTGAACTCAGAATGGTTGCAGTTGTCTCATTAGTTGCTTCTTGAAGATATTTTCAGAATTGCCTCCTTGGTGGTGATACTTTCTAAGAAGCAGAGCGGTTTCTTACTGGAGCCAAGTTGGGTTGGACAGGGGTTCTCTTTGACCTATAGATCCTCCACCCACTGTGTCCTGTTGAAATCCGAAGAGGCTGTCCTCTCATCTGGGGTCATAGCAGCCCTCTTCCCTCTCGACAGAAAGAAAACACGTGTCCTTACTGTTCGCAAGATGTAGGGGCAGTCACCAGGGCCATGACTTTGGCTGGGTTCTAAATCAAGGACACTTCAAGCCCCAGAGAGGGGGTGGGAGGAGAAGGCTCCAAAAGTGAAGTTTATGGGATTGCTTGAGCCTTGTATTTATTCTGACAGTTGTAAAAATTCTTTTGGGCTGACCCGTTTTTCCTTTCTTAATTAAAAAAAAAAAAAATCTGGCAGGCACAAGTCAGAAATGTAAAACATGTGACTAATGCTTCAGAGCTTTTTCTCCTGGAGCCAGATTCCTTAATATTATACCTTAGACATACTTGATGTTTTAAAAACAGTTGCCCACAAAAGCCACCAAACATTTGTTTCTGAAACTTGTAGACTTAGATGGCATTCATTTTCAGTAAAGAGTCCAAAAGTACAATATTTAGAAGTTATTGAATTGAAATCTTCTTTGGAGATTTTGCTCTGGTGAATTAGATTACCCCAGAAACTGGCAGAGGGCCAGGCTGCCTTTCGTCTCTTTGGCTTGAGTATTTCCAGTCCTGTTGGTAGTTACCCAGGATCTTTGAGGGAGTCAGACCGAATGATCTCCAAGTTCCCTTGTAGATGGAAAGTACTGGGATCCCAGAGAGGGACTGAATTGGCAGGCAGCAGCTGTGTTTATGTTGACCTCTTGTTGTTCTGTACCTGTCATAAATAGTTCATTCATTCAATCAGTCATTCATTCATTCAAATTTGAGCTGCTCCTATGTGCCCAGCATTGTTCTTGGTCTCTGTAGGAAAGTTGGGGAATTTTCGAGCACTTATCACAGTGGATTTGGGGGCCTCCCAAGGACAGTTGCAGACTCCCCTCTGGTGTTATTTCCTGTGTCTTACTTTTACATACCCCGCACATTAACCTAACGAGGCTACTTTCTTGGCCTGGATCTTTTTCCCCCACTGCTGCCTCTGTCTGAAATGTCCTCTTCTCCCCTGATCTCCATCTGTTCAAATCCCAGCCGTCACTCAATTTCCAGCTCATGTGCCATTCCTCTGTGAATCCACTTCAGTTTCCCAAATGGTGCTAGATTCTTTTCTGAGCTCCGCAGTGCTTCTCTTGTGGAACCACATGTAATTGTGTTAGGTGGGATTGTATGAAATTGCCATGTTAGTTAAAAATGTTGGATATTGGCAGTTTTATATGGCTTTTTTGGGGGGGAGGGGTACGCCCGCGGCATATGGAGGTTCCCAGGTTAGGGGTCAGATCGGAGCTACATCTGCTGGCCTACACCATAGCCACAGCCACATAGGATCTGAGCTGCATCTGCAGTCTACACCACAGCTCACGGCAAGGCCAGATCCTTAACCCAGTGAGTGAGGCCAGGGATCGAACCCGCAACCTCATGGTTCCTAGTTGGATTCGTTTCCGCTGTGCCCCGACGGGAACTCCTATATGGCTCTTTTTATTTATTTTTTATTTTTTT
>PVHT020000175.1:17272436-17292717 GCA_004024745.2 Catagonus wagneri
CCGTTGAGCTACACGGGAATCTTTAGCTTTGAAATCAGCATTGCTGTCTGTGCCTGTTTCTGGGGACACATGCAGTCTTTTGTAGCATAGGCGGCTGGGGACACATGCAGTCTTTTGTAGCATAGGTGGCTGGGGACATCTAGAACAGCACCTAGCAGATGGAAGGCACAATGAATATTTGTTGAACAATCAAATGTAAAAAAGTGGTGATGATTACACGCCAGCCGTTGAGCTACATGGGAATCTTTAGCTTTGAAATCAGCATTGCTGTCTGTGCCTGTTTCTGGGGACACATGCAGTCTTTTGTAGCATAGGCGGCCCACGGAGCTGTGACTGAAAGGTTCAGTCACGCTCGGGGTGGTCTACTTCCGAAGGCAGAAAAGCAACACATTTCAGAGACAGTTCCGTCAAATAAATAAAACTTTTAGAATGTTGCTGTGTAAAAGATCCGTCATTGGGAAGACAACTCTTTTATACTGAACATTAAATTTCCCCATGAAGGATCACTGTTAAGTGTCCTGGTTGTGTTGGGGGACCACTGACCGAAACCAAACCGCACAGCTTGGCGCGCACGGTGATAGCCGCTCGCATCAGTTGTCTGACGCGGAACATGGTGTTGCCCTGAGGACTAACTGGGGGAATCTGGGGGCGGCTTCAGTTGATAGGATCCTCCCAGGACCCTTGGTGCTGGAATCCACCTTGGCTGAGAGGTGTGTGGGCCACCAAGAAGGACCCCACTCCCGAGCCACGTGGCAGAGCAGTTCTGCTGGGTCCCGGACCCTGCTGCTCTCCGCCCGGACGCCCCTTTCCAACAGTCTTTTGCTTTGTCTGCACGTGTGTCTCCTCGGACAGTTCGTTTCCGAGTGTCAGACAGGAGCCCATTCCTGGGCTCTGGAAGGGGTCCCCCTTCCTGCAACAGTTTGTTAAAAATTCGATTTTTTTTTGTTGACCTCATTCGTGAACAACTTCCTCCAGGGTCTGTTGGAAGGAAATGTTCAAGGCATGGCCTCCTTCCTTCCCGGTCTCAGAACCCTTTGTCAAGAGGTTGTGGGACTAGTGAGGTGTTGGGGCTACAGAGGAGTGTGTGGTGGCTAAATTTAGAAATGACTAAGACACTCTCACCGGTTTTACTTCAACACTCCTGCTGCTTTATTATGTGACCTCAGTGAACGTTCTTGCCGTTCACACCTTTTTGGCAAAATGAATCAATACAGTTTGCCCCCGCTGTGTCCGTGGCTTCCCCATCTTCAGAGTCAACAAACTGTGGATGGAAAATATTTGGAAAGAAAATTTCAGAAAGTTCCAAAAAGCAGAACTTGAGTTTGCTGCTTTGTAGTACAATGTAAATGCTATGTAAACAGTGCCAGTCTCATCGGCCTTGTATTAGCTATGATATGTAGTCTGGAGATTATTTAAAGTGGATGGGGCGTGCAGGTATTATATGCGAACACTTAGGCCTCCTCATATAAAGAGCTGGAGCATCCGAGCATCTGAGGGTTTTTACTCCTCAAGCGTCCCGGAGCCATTTTCCCGCAGACACTGAGGGACAGCTGTACATACTTTTTTCACGCACTGCTAGGTATCCCTCAAATTACGTAAGTATATTTTTAAAATCCTGCTCGTCCCCATGAAGACAGCACCGCAAAGCGTGGCTCTCGGTTCAGGTCTGGCCTGGCCGTCTTCTACACCTTCTGTCTCTTCCGCAGTCACCTTCTGGTCCCTAAAGAAGCATTTTTTTTTTTTCTTATTCCCATCTTTCATTATTTACTCTGGACACGACAGCTGTGTACACCATTTCCCTGGCTCAGTAGAATTTAAATTTTGTAACCTTACCGGTTACCCGAGGAGAGCCTTTGAACGCAGTGGGGAGGTCTCCCCACTTTCACCAGCGTGACCGGGCAGCATGCAGTTATGTAACAGGTACCCATGCAGCCTCCGTTTGTTATGTAACGTAATGGTCACTCACAAGCAGATACTTAGCTCCATCTCACATTCAGGACCATTGTGTCCACTTGCAGGGACAGTGCTTTCTTTGTTCGCACCAAAGAAGGAGCTGGTGGTTATTAGCTTAGCTATTAAGTTAAATCACATTCCTGGAAAAGGAAATTTTTTTTTCTTTTTTTAAATGAGAGAGAATGCATTTTTGAAAATCCAGACATACAATTGCTACTGGTAACATGGCCATTACACCTCTTTGACAAGAGAAGTTTATGTTTTGTTTGATTAAAACAGTTGACAGTTTCCCAGAGCCCCGTGACCTCTATCCTGTTCGTATGACATCTAAATATTTGCATTCAGATAGTTTTGGTGACAAGGAATAACTTATGACCTGATTTGCCTACGATGGCATCTTTTTCCTTCCCAGTATCCTGCAGAGAAGATTTTGACTTGGCGTTGCGTATAGGACCTGAGAACTTGTGATTCATTCACAGCGGCTGACATGGAGTGTGGGGAACTTGGACTTGTGTGGAATGAGGGGCAGAGGGCAGCACATGGGGGACCTTTGATGAGCAGATGGGGGCCCAGCCTCCTGGAGCCGTGTGGCACTGCTCCTGGAGTGTGGCTTTGCAGTCTGAAAGGTCTGGACTGGCTTCTGTCAGTTACTGATAATGTGACTGAGTAAACTACTTAGCCCCTTGAGCCTTCACTGTCCTCATCTATTAATTAGGGTTCTTATGAGAATCAGGTGAGATTGTGTATATAAAAAGAGCTTTGACTATTAGGGCCTCATAAACGAAAGGTAACGTTATTCCCAGTTTGAACTTTTCTAGTCAGAACCGGACATGGGGTGGTAGCACTGGTGAACTTACGTGTGCATTTCCTCTGGTCTGCTCCAGGCAGGAGCGAATCAAAGGAAGGGCATGCGTCTACTCTGGATAAAAGTAATGGCAGTCGATGACTGTGGAGAAAGAATAAAATTAGTCCCTTTCTACAAATAAGGAAGGGAGGGAGTTGGAGAGGGGAGTGGTGCCATCAAAACTTTAGAAGAGGAAACTCATGCCCGAGTCAAAGCAGATGGTTTTCCATCAACCTTGGTTTATTTCATTTGAAGATCATTAGAATTTTTCTGGCATTATTACTACTTAATCATTATAATAAACAACTTAGGACCCACTGCAGATCCCCAGTTACAGGGATTTGCGTTTAGTAGGTTGGAGGTTAGGCCTGTGAATCTATTTTTATCAAGTACCTCAGGTGACTCTGAGGCAGGTAAATCATGGTCCACATTGAGAGAAACCCTTGTCTTCTCTTGGAGTCTTCTGACTGAGGCCCTTTTTCTTTCCTTCACGTCATGCTTTTTGTAGATCTAGGTTATATTTGATCATAGACGCGCTGCTGAAAATCTTTGCGTGGTTTCCCATTGGTATTAGGTTCAAGATCAAAGTTCTCCTCCTGGCAGAACGCAGCTCCTGCCACTGTCCATCAGCTTCTCTCTGTCCTCGGGGACACCAGGGTTCTTCCTACTTCAGGGCATTTGCATGCAGTTCCCTCTCCTGAAATGCTCTGTCACCCTTCTCCTGGCAAACACCTGCTGGTGATTCCCCTCGCTGTTCCTCAGTGAAACTTGTCCTGGTCACCAAGGCAGAGTCTGATCCCCTTCCTTTATGTTCTTTTAGCATCTGTTTATGGGAAGCAAGGATTTCATTTGTCCTTAGGTAGTTAATTGCTAAATTATCTGTTTAATATTTGTCTTCTCTGCTTGCATGTTGGCTTCATGAGGTTAGGGACCATGTCTGTGTTCACCGCTGTCTCCGCGGTGTCTTATAATATAGTACCTTGAACACAGTAAAAGTGTGTTAAGTATTTCTGAATAAATAAATGCGTGGCAGTAGGATATGTGGTCAAGAACTGCGGTGAGCCTCCGCTGAAGAAGGTTTAATGACAGGGGAGCCAGGGAGCCTTGTTATAAGGTGGAAAATACCCTTGCTTAGCATTCTAGAAGGAGACATTAGAATACCTACTTGTTTCAGTAATAAAAACTTATTATAAAAGTTCCCGTTGTGACTCAGCGGTAATGAACCTGAGTGGTATCCATGTGGATGCGGGTTTGATCCCCGGCCCCGCTCAGTGGGTTAAGGATCCAGCATTGCTGTGAGCTGTGGTGTAGGTGACAGACGTGGCTCAGATCCTGTATCGCTGTGGCGTAAGCCGGCAGCTGCAGCTCCAATTCCACTCCTAGACTGGGAACTTCCATGTGCCACAGATGTGGCCCTAAAAAGCAAGCAAGCAAGCAAACAAACAACCCCCCCCCAAACAAAAACAAAAACAAAAACCCTTAGTGTGAATTCAGAGACCTCAAACAGTGGCCTTAGTGTTCAAGGCTTAGAACCTGGCACCGGAGAAAGGGGAAGTTAAAAGTTTTCAGAGGGAAGACCTGACTTACTTTATACCACATCTTTCACGTTGAAATTATGGGAGGTTTCTTGGTAGTCTAACACCTCATAAGTAAACTTCTTGTGATGCGTTTATACTTACAATATGTAGCTTGTTGATTAGCTTGTGTGTTCATTTCCTCGGACACTCCCCTTGGAGTTGTAAGAAGTTGGAACAAGAGAAGCAAGCGCCTGGTTTAATAGCGTTTACATCTAATAGAACAGAGAGGGCGGTGAAAGGAATTCTGGAGAAGAAACCCCATGACTTCAGTAGTTTTTACAGTCATGATAACCAAGCATAGAACTAATTGAAATTTTAAAAATGCTCAGAACAGTCATTTCGAAAAATTCTCTTCAGCTCTCAACTGCTGTGAAGAGGCAGAATCAGTTTACTGTGCTTACCTAAGATTTTTAGTTCCAAGGATGGAGCTTTCCATTTTTCAGTAGATCTGTGGAGTTTATTTAGTAAGCCCTTCATTCGGATTTTTAAGTAATATGTAGTTTAATTACATTAAGTTTTCACCAGTTATGGCAAACATTTATTGAGCACTTGCTGTGCGCTGGACAGTATTCTACACCTCAGGGATATAGTAATGAACAAGGCAGAGGAGAGTGCTGTTGTAAGGTTTATAGACAGCGAACGCGCAAACAGGTCAGGGCTGTAGAGCCATTGACTTAGATGATGTGACCTGGCCTGGAGCGGGGGCTGGGTAGTGTGACACTAGAGGGATGGTCCAGGCGTTTCATCTGAGGAGATACCGTCTGATCCAAAATGAATGAGGGGAAAGGACCCATCTCGGGAAGAGCTGGCTGAGCAGCACGTCAGGCAGAAGGAATAGATGAAAAAAGTCGCTAGACGTGAATGAGCTTGCTTCATTTTAAGAACCGAAAGAAGACTGGTGTGGCTAAGGCTTGCAGAGGGAGGGAGCGGGTTCTGGTGGTGGGGTCGGGAGGTGGGCAGGAAGCGCCTTGTGAGCCACGGAAGAGTCTGCATATTATCCCAGGCGTTAGGGAAGTGAGGAAGGCTCTAAGCTGTGGACTCACACCGTCTGATTGGTGTGTCTAGGAGACGAGTGTGGATGCCATAGACGGCTTAAAAGGGCATGCTTTAGCTCTCCAGCTAAGAAGTGATGACCAAGCGGTGTACGCGTTAATGTATACGTACAGACTTTTCTCGTGTATGTGTACCGATTTTTTCATTTGACTGAATTAAGAAGCATCAGGAAAGAGGTTACTTTAGGGGACATAGTGCCATTAGATAGATTCATTAGATTGAAAAACCCGTTTTTATCTTAAAGGCATGTTTATTTAATATTCTTGAAGTACTTATTGATGTGTTCATAGGCTAATTTTTAGAGCTATAAATATAACTGTGACTGGTCTTTGCCTTTAAATGATTTTACAGTCTTGTGGAGGATGCCCGTAAGTAAACAAATGCTTACAGCATACTACGGAAAGTGTGTGTGGCTATTATAACTAAAACTGCTGTAAAGGTTCCTGCCCATGTGTTTTAGTGGGCATGATACTCATATTTTTTAGGAATGGAATAGATGAGTCATAAGATAGGCACCTTTAGCTTTGGTAGATACTTGAACTTTATTCTAAAACTGGGATTTGTGCTTTAGAAAGATGATTTTAGCAAGACTAGAGGCAAGTGCAACTAGTTAAATGCTGCTTCTTCTTACACATACCCAGTTAAGAAATGAGATCTCAATTAAGGTAAGACAGTCAGATGGGGGAGAAGAATAGAACAGGGAGATATTTAGGGAATGGGACAGGTTGGATTTTGGAGGTGAGAGAGAGAGGGTGAGAATAAAGATGGTTTGTAGGTTTATGACTTGGATCATTAACTCAGTCAGAAGTTAGTGAAGGGGTAAGATTTAGGAGGAATAAAATGAGTTTGTTTTTGTTCATGTTGAATTGGAGTTTCTTATGGATTATCCACGTATATGTGTGGAAATTAGAAATTCAGGTGTGGAATTTAGAGGAAAAGTAAGACCTGGAGAGATTATAATGTTTGTGTAGGTGAGTCTGGTGGGCGGTGATGGATGTATGGGATGGCCAGAAGGGTTATATAGACTAAGAGGAAAAGAGACTTGAGACTGGAAATGTTTCCATATTGATGATAAGTGAGGGGTCAGGAACTAGGGATCAACCTGCAGAATCGCAGGAGAAGCTTGAAGGAAATGAAGTAGAATTCTGGTGAAGTGTGACCATAGGTCCAGACCACTTGGATTTGAATCCTGGCTTTGGATACTTTTTAGCTGTGCACCCTGGGACAAGTCAGCCTTTCTGGGCTTCATTTTTCTGTAAAAACCTGTGAAATGGGGACAAGAAATTTATCGGCTCAATGAGGTTGTTATGGGATACATATAAAGTGCATAGAATTTCTGATTGATGTTGTTGAGAAAGTGTTGCTTATCAGCTAAAGGGGCAGAGCATTCCAGGGAGGGCTGCATAGTGCCGGTGCCACTCCTGGGAGGTAAACGCCAAGGCATTTTCATTGGCTTGACCGCCAGGAAGAGTAATGAGGATAGAAATAAACTGTAGGCTAGTATTCCCTTCCCTTCCTTTCCCTTCTTGTAGGAGAAGCCATTAAATCTCATCGGATAAACACCTAAGATCACGTTGTTTGCTTGAAAGTATCTCAGGCCATTAAATGAGTGTTAATAATACTTTAGTTTATTAATGTTGTTATTTCATCTCAAAGAGTTCAAAGTTTATCCCACATGTTTTTTTTGTATCATCCTTGCAGTCTCAAGGTGAATAAAGGAAGGTAAAGTTAATACTGTTCCCAGTTTACAAATGAGGAAACTAAGAGAAGTCACATGACTTTGTCAAAGCTTATATTGGTTAATCAGCTTCTTAATCCCATCAGTAAATATTACCACTCGTTGGTTTTTGCATTGTCAAGAGCTATATTTCTCAAAGGATAGTCAGTAGCTCTTTTGCGTTTAAAATCACCAGGAATGGAGTTCCTGTTGTGGCACGGAAGAAACGAGTCCAAGTAGGAACCATGAGGTTGTGGGTTCGATCCCTGGCCTGGCTCAGTGGGTTAAGGATCTGGCGTTGCTGTGAGCTGTGGCGGAGGTTGCAGACGAGGCTTGGATCTGATGTCGCTAGGCCTGTGGTATAGGCCAGCAGCTGTAGCTCCAATTCAACCCCCAGCCTGGGAACTTCCTTATGCTGCAAGTGCGGCCCTAAAATACAAAAACAAAAAACCCAAAACAAACAAAAAAACCCAAAACTAAACAAAAAAATAAAATTACCAGGAGTAAAATTACTGGGAATACTGGCTACAGTGCAGATCCCTTGACTTTATTTTAGGTCTACTGAGCAGAATCTCTGGAATATGAACTCAGGAATCCGTGATTTTATGCAGCATCTCAGGCGATTCTCTAGAAAACTGCTTAGAGTGGTTCAAGGAGACAGACAAATTCCAAAATGTACAATGTTTTTGGTGACATTGATACCAAAAAATCTTAAAATATTTTATATTCAGAAACTTTAGATCCTTTTCTGAACATACTGTTTTGTTACTTTTATGGGGTTGAATAGTGCCTTTGGTTAAAGGTAGAACTGACTTGCTCTATACAAATGAATGATGCAGTCCATTGGTCTGATAGCAAAGCACCACTGGAGGCGTCACAGAGATGCTACAGCTGAGGACTGTATGTGTATTTACTTCAGTTTGGTCTGTGGTTCCATCTCCGATGACTATTTATAGTTACATGGCATTGAGTAGAAAGAGTTGTCCTCTGTATAGCGTACCTTGTATCTCTTTGCGTGGCATAGTGAAATCAGCCGTATCTCTCTGTGGAATTCCTAGTGGAGCAGATTTAAACTCTAAGGGTTGGGTCATTTGAAGACTCTGACTCCAGGAAATGGGCTCCATAAGACCAAGCCCACGACCAGTCAAGACGGCTCATGCAACTGCATTTTCGTCCTTGTAGGAGAGGGGGACTTAACTGTGTGAGCTGGCATCTTGCCTGTCTGGTTCTCTGCTATTTCCTCGGCTTTCGGCAGTCACATAGTAGGGACAACAGGTGTTTGTTGAATTAATAGATCCACTCCAGTGTGTTTAGGAAATAACAAAAACTCTCAAACGAGAAAGTTATTCTAGCCCACTAGTGAGATAAGCAGAAGGCACTATCAGGTATTTAAAGATTTGACGATTAATTGACCTGGAATTAGAAGCAGAATCTAGTTCCATGCCTTCCTTACTGCTCAGTCTCAGGGTTGCAAGAGGCCTTTATCCCCATCAGTTCTGAAATTCTCTCTGTAAAGCGACTGCTTATTGGCCCGGCTTTTATTTAATTTATTAGATATCCGCCAGTGTTAAGCTCTACACAGCTCTCTCCTTCCATGCCACTAAATGAAAAAAATTCACATTCATATTATAATCTCTACTGTTAGGTTTTAAAAGACTATAGTCCTTCATTTTCTTTATAGGTTCCCTTAGCCTCTCATTTGGGTTTTTTTGCACAACGGGAACACTTTTAACATTGTTTTTACTAACTGCTGTCAAGAGTGGGTCGTGAGCCAGAGAATGATGAGCATATCATAAGAAGATAAGTGTTTTCTTTACCACTGACACGCCTCATTTTTTTACATGTATTTTTGACACGTTTAAATCTGGTGAAGAAAGAGGTTCCCTTTTCAAAAGTTTCTCTTTGCTTGGGGAAATTGGATCTCCGTTTTTGCCCGGTATCAGTTCTTTCTATACTCTGCCCTCTCCTCTACTTATTTTTTATTGTGTCATCCTTTACAGACTACCACTTTGGCTGTATTTCATATTCAGGCATATTGTCATTTCCCTTTCTCTCTAAAAATGTAAGGAAATTGTCTCATGAATAGAGAGATGTATAAGCCTAGCAGATGGGAAAGTTAATAATCTGGAAATCAGAGCAGACCACGAGCATCTCCCTCTTCCCCCATGGGCTCCTACACTGTATTATTCAGTAGCTTCTCATACAACTTACTGTGTTCTCTTGCCTTCTTTTGAGCCCTTGAATGAAGACATTCATCTGTCTTAGGCTTAATTTACTCATTTAAGAAATTGTAATAACGACGAGGGTGGAGGTATATTTTTGTCTTCCTCCAGGAAGGGCGTTAAACACTGGAACGCTATCTTTTTATCTTTAGGTGTTAAAGATTTCAGTCAATGTCAGGAAGTAAGAGGGATAACGGCAGAGAATATTTACTGTGATAAGACCTAACTTTTGATGAATGTAATTGGCATGGGGGGGAGTGAAAAGAAGGATTTTAGGGTTACATACAATATTTTCTTTTATCTGTAGAATCCCCAGTAGTTCTTGGACCCATTCAGCATGCCCTCAGATCTTCCATCTAATTTTATCTCTTTCTTACAATAGTCCTATGAAGTGTGGAGATTCTGGGCTATTGAGTTCTGGTAGTCTTGGGTGTATAAATAAGCACATCGAATATGCAATACTGTGTCGCTTTACATTTTAATGCAACACACTGCAGTGGAAAGATGGGGCTGGCGTTATATCCTGACTCTGTCAGTTCTGCTAATTGGTTGGCTAACTTTGGGTGAGACCCCTCCTTAAAACTCTGTGTCCTCAAGTAAAGTGAGAATCATTCTTACACCAAAGATTTACGGTAGGGACTGAACGTCTGACCCATAGAGGCTCAATACATAACTGCTAACGCTCTCTTCCTTTTTATTTAGGGCATTAGAATAGTTTTCGTGCGCTTGAAAGATCCCTTCTTACTCTCAGCAGCCTGTTCTACAAGCGCACGATCTACTAGGAATATTAACCAGTGCCAAGCGCAGCGCTCAGGGATAAAGTGCTTACCAGAGGCTCTGTGCCCCAGAGCTTTGTGGGAACTGTAAAGTTCACTTTTACATTGAATTTATAACTCCATGTAGGCTTGAAAGGATTTAGTTTTGGAGGGGAAAGGAGCACCCTGGGTAGTCATTCCTTGAATTCTGAAATCCAGGGAATTAGTGATTTTGCTGGCATTCTGATAGTGGGACTTGGTTTTTAATGCTTGTATTATAATAGGTGATAATGATAGTGGGAGCTAAATGTTCGCTTAGCTAAAAACCATGCTAATCCCATAGGAAAGTGCGAAGGATAAGAGATTTCTTCATTTTTTAATTTTAATTTTAATTTTTTTTGTCTTTTTGTCTTTTTTTTAGGGCCGCACCTGCGGCATGTGGAGGTTCCCAGGCTAGGGGTCTAACAGGAGCTGTAGCCGCAGCCACAGCAACGTGGGATCCGAGCCGTGTCTGCGACCTACACCACAGCTCACAGCAATGCCGGATCCTTAACCCACTGAGCAAGGCCAGGGATCAAACCCACAAACTCATGGTTCCTAGTCGGGTTCGTTAACCACCTCACCATGACGGGAACTCCTGGATAAGAGATTTCTTAATGTGGTGTGCAGAAGACTCCTACTAATGACTGAGCCACTCTCTGCCCCCCGAAAGATTGGTGAGGGGACTCTTTACATGTGGCACTGTCTGAGGGCCTTCTGGTGGGCTGGGAAAGCTTCTGGGCTGTGCGGGAGCTTTTCCATTCGTCGGAGGCTTCATTCACAGAGAATATTAGGTCACACAGAGGCTGCTACCCCTGCTGATCTTTTCAGACAGAGGTTGGCTGGGTTGCACAAAAAACAGAATGAATTCCAGAAAGCCAGGGCGCCTGTTAACCTGCGACCTCAGCATAGGAAGACCTTGGGCATTTGAGGTCTGAATGGAGGGCGTTGTCAATTTTGTAAGTTCACTCTGGACACTAACAACCTTATGTGACGATTTGTGATGTGATTTGGCACATGCAGCACTGACTGTTTTGGTGCAAACCTCCCTCCCCCGCCGTAAGTCTAAATTCTTGAACTTACCAGAATAGCGTGTGATTTCTTCATTTCGCCAAGTCGATGACCAAAACATTGAAACTTTAAGTTGTTGCCCTAAGTCCCAAAGTAAATTGGCCTCAGAAATGGAAACAGAAACTGGCTGAATTCATAACCTCTTAATCATCAGCATCCTGAGTGTTAAGCAGAAAAGTACCATAGAAGAGTGAAATTATTTTATTTGAAAAACATAGTCAGCAGCCTCCCTTAAATCCACTTAATTTTTGAATCTGCCTCCTTAAAGACTTTGGAATCCGCAAAGGAGGACCAGAATGCCAGCAGCAGGGGTTTGAGTTGGGGAAGATCCAGTCTTATGAACACTGGGCAGAGCACATTCACAGCCAGGAAGACAGCCATTTTTTTTGAAAACAGAAAACACAACTTCCTGCTTCCCCTCTGAGAGTCCCTGGACTCTAAGGGGGGGTTCTGGGAACTCCTGCTGAGAAAGGATGGCGGAAGGGACTGGGATTTCTCTCCGATAAAACACTGCTCCTTGTTTGTTATTACAGCTCTCAGCATTTTCCTGAGGATGAAGGGTACTTGTCATAGAAATCTGACCACATCCCACCATGTGGCTTCACGCAAAGTCAGCTCTTGGGGATCTTACAGATTTTTTAAGAGCACGTTCATTTGTCAGGCATGTGCTTCTCTAACTCTTCTTCCTTCACATATCTACTTTTTTCTTAGCTCAGAGGCATAATTTTTCCATCTTCTGTAAGGTCAAACATCATAGGGACAGCACAAGTGCTTTATCAGGTGTGGACGCAGAAAGAGAAGAATGTTCTGCTGGTGTGACATCTCTCTTTAATTTACCATTGTCATAATCTGAGAGAGACTCCTAGGCGATGGTGTGGAGATAAATCAGCTCTCCAGACCAAAAACTCTAGTTTGTAGCCAACTTGCCAATTTCCACGATGTAAATATTTCCACCACGAGCGGAATGACAATACCAACATGATGTCGTTGAACGTAGAATAGAGGAATGTGTGCAGTTGGCTCCTACAAGCAGGAGAGGCTGGCTCCAGCACACTGCTGGCTAGACCTTGGTGTGTTTGCATGACTGGATGGAAGGTGCATGTGCTGGCATATATGAATCTGGCAGTGAAGAATTCCTCTGGGTTCTCTGCCCAGAAGTGCTACGGTGGATCAGGCGAGTATAAATTTGCCATGTGTGCAGGTGCTTCTTCTACATTGCTTGACACCTTTGTTCTTGGAACTCTCTTAATTTGGATATTCTCCCAGGTGCCATCCTCGGCCCTCTACTACTGTTTTCTACACACTCTGCTTGGAAGAGTGAAGCCATTTTTTTTTTTTGTCTTTTTGCCTTTATGTGGAGTCGCACCCGCGGCATGTGGAGGTACCCAGGCTAGGGGTCTAACAGGAGCTGTAGCTGCCGGCCTTCGCCACAGCCACAGCAACGCAGGATCCGAGCCGCGTCTGCAACCTACACCACAGCTCACGGCAACGCCGGATCCTTCACCCACTGAGCAAGGCCAGGGATCGAACCCGCAACCTCATGGTTCCTAGTCGGATTCGTTAACCACTGAGCCACGAAGGGAACTCCCTGAAACCATTTTAATTGATGTTTAATCCTACATATTTCCATCTTAGACCCCTCTCCCCAGTTTTTGGATTCTCACTACCTGTTGGACTGTCCCATTGGAAAATCCCAAAGATACTTCAACTTTTACATTTCTAAAGTAGAATTCAGTGCCTCCGCTCCACAAAAGTCTGGGTTTTCCTCCTCAGTTTTCTTCCTTACGGGTGGCACCGTTATCTTTCTAGTCACTGTCAGATGCTGCCTCTATGTTGGATCCCTCCTGGTTCTTCCAGGATGTCTGCCTGTCTCTCTGCCATTTTATTCGTATTGTGTTGTAATAGTTTCTTTATGTCTGTTTCCTCAGTCAGACTGAACACCCTGGGTATTGCAACTCATGCTATTTACTTTTCTATCTGTACTTCCTTGTGCAGTGCCTGGCGTATGGTACTGTTTCATTAATGTGTGGCTGAATAGATAGACAAACAAATGAGAGATCCATTCTGTACTCGTTATATGAACTTAGCATAGGGTTGCCAGACTTAGCAAATTAAAATATAGGATGCCAAGTTAATTTGAAAATTCAGATAAACAACAAGTAATTTTCCAGTATGAGTAGGTTCTAAATACTGCATGGGACACGCTTACGTTCCTAAATTATTCAATTACTCATTTTCTTTCCGAAATTAAAATTATTTAGGCATCCCAGCAACCTTAACCCAGCAAAAAAAGTTAGTTGACACCCAAAGTGGAGCTTCACGTGATGCAGAAGCTCACGCTTAGCGTGGTGTCACATGTCCTGGGGGTTTGTTTGGACTGTGATTTATACTCTCAATGTCCCACGTGTGAGTAGCTGTCCGTACTCAGACGCACTGGCCTTGCCTTTAATGCCAAGGCCGTGCCATTACATACACAGGTTTTTCCTTTGTTTGGGGCAAGGACATTAATCTATAGATTAATACATATTTGGTGTATAGACGATCATAGTTTATCTGTGAGTCATCTCATGGCATTCCCTATACTATGTGGTTTCTTATTGTTTCTAGGTGGTGGTTATAGGGCATTTGAATAGGGAATATACAATGTACCTTCTGTGTGTGGGGAGGGGAGAATTCCTGTTGTGGCTTCGCAGGTTAAGAACCTGGCTAGTAACCATGACGATGTGGATTTGATCCCTGACCTTGCTCAGTGGGTTAAGGATCTGGCGTTGCCACAAGCTTCAGCATAGGTCGCGGATGTGGCTCAGATCTGGCATTGCTGTGGCTGTGGTATAGGCCGGCAGCTGTAGATCTGATTCAACCACTAGCCTGGGAACTTCCATGTGCTGCAGTATGGCCCTTAAAAAAGACAAAAATCACCTTTGATGCTTGGAATGAATATACAGATAGGAACATGCTATCCTTTTTTAAAAAAGTTATTTTTTTCAAGTTTTATTAAAGTACAACTGATTTACAATGTTGTGATAATTTCTGCTATACAACAAAGTAATTCAGTTATACATACACAGACATCCATTCTTTTTCAGGTTTCTTTGCCCATGTAGATTATCAAAGAATACTGGATAGGGTTCCTTGTGCTATGTACAGCAGCAACATGCTATTCCTTTTTTTATTTTTTTTGGCTTTTTAGGGCTGTACCCATGGCATATGGAAGTTCCCAGGCTAGAGGGTTGAACTGGAGCTACAGCTGCCAGCCTACACCAGAACCATAGCAATGCAGGATCCAAGCAGAGTCTGCGAACTACACCACAGCTCACAGCAACGCCAGATCCTTAACTCACTGAGTGAGGTCAGGGGTACAATCTGCGTCCTCATGGATGCTAGTCATGTTTGTAACCCGCTGAGCCACAATGGGAACTCCTATTCTTAAAGTCTGTGAAACATTGGGTCTGGGTTTTAGATTTTTTTAGGAGTAATGACTGGGACAGCTCATTATTTACGTTTCTGCTCGGGCCAGGATGCTGGAGAACTGATGTACTGAAGATTAAGCGTGGCTTGGAGAAGGACTTCAAAACTATCTCCAATCTAATGAGGTTGTTTACTTAACACGTTCCCTGTTAAAGTATCAAATGACTAAAGGATTATTTTGATTGAAGGGAATTTTTTTTCCCCCTGAAATTAGAAACAGTCAAGTTGTGAACAGTTTATGTTTTAGAAGGTGAAAGAGTGTATTTCTCAATGCCTGAAAACAGAAGTGAAATATGGCACATTTCGTTTCTCACATTCTCTTTCTCCTGTCCCCCTCATGTCAAAATCGGTAATTATGGAAATTCCATGGCCCGGACGGTTGGGCAGGATTTTAGATATTTGCCCCCTAGGAGTCAGACATGTTCTCTTAAGGAAAGCTGAATTCTAATGGCAGAGGGATTGGCCAAAAAAACAATCATGAAACGTTTTTGTGGCCTCGGTATCATGATCTTGTCAGTAAGGCAGTGGTCTCTGATTAAATCCAGATTGAGCTGTTTCCTGTTAGCGTGCTAACCCAGAGGACAGGCCCAGCCCTCTTGCTCTCTGAGTCTGGCTTATTAAACACTTGTTTGCCAAGCCTCTCCCCCTGCCTGTCCCAACTCTTCTTTTCTACTAAAATTCAAAGGCATTGAGATATTGCAAACAAAAACAGATCCTAAAATCTCTTGAAAGGATCATGTAACTATTAAATATTTTCTTACAAAAATGAAACTAAAATTTTACCTTCCTCAGTCTGACCCTAAGGCATAGGATATTTTTCGTTTTACTTTTGTGTGATTTTTTCCTTCAGTTTCAGTAACAAGCAGGTAATTAACAAACCCCCCCCCCCATTTATTTTATTTGAACGTTGGTAAATGAAAACTCATTGTCGGGAAGTCCGGTTGTCCCCTGCTGTAGCGAATAGATACCAGGGTGCTTAACCAATGTGCAGAAAATGACATGAAGCATGTGCTGTGGCACGCTAACGTGAGTTGTTCATTTTTGTGAGAATGATTTTAGGCATCAGGGCAATTCCTGTATTTCATTTTATGATATTGTCATTGATGCTTATTCATTGCATTTAGAGAAAAAAATTTAAAATATAAATATTCAAAACATTTCATTAGCCATTCTATTAGCTCAAACATAGTTCTTCCTAATGTACAGATGCAAACACTGAGGACCAGAGACCATGAAAGGCATTTATGGAGATCTAGGCAAGCCTGTTGAGGTCTTTTTCAGAATAAAAGGAGGACTAAACAGAAGCGACTGGGTTAATGAGTAAGAGGATTCCACTCCCAAGGGAGAGTCTTGGCTTCCCACCAAATCTGCTTTCTGGCAGGAAAAGGGACCCACTTCATCAGGGTCTTTGACAAGCATTTTTCTCTGTGTTTGAATTTTTGGCTACATCAATGCTTAGGGAAAAATTAGTTCTTTCAAATAGTTGTACTTTCAATAAGAAAAGATTTAAAGTGGAATTTGCATTGTGAGTAAAATGAGAATAGAATCATCCAGTTATGAAATTGTTCAGCAAGGGAACCTTGACATAGTCACAAGGTAAGGAAGCTTGATTTAGAATTAGCACTTGATTATCCGTAGAAATTGAGAAGTTAGTCCTTTTGGTTGCTGTTGTTAACATTTGACATTGATGTACACTTTTAAACTACTTTTTAATATTAAGATGATAATTATTGTGACCAGATCTTTTGAGGTGACAAAGTAGAACACACACACAACAGCCTTAAATTTTGGTATTAAAAAAGAGATCAAAGGGATATAGATGTTTGAAGAGAAAAACTAGCAGTTTATTTTAGCATGTCTTGACCTTTCTTTAAATGAAAAACGGCAAATGTGAATTAAGTTTTAAACACATCACAGTGACTTACTAAGACAACATTTTCCAAAATGTTTTCATTCTAATGTAATGCAGGATGCTCTGAGACTAAAGGGAAGCCCATTAGGAAATGTCATATACATTCTCTCGGAGTTTCGTAGCATGTTAGCGTATTAAAGACTTTTAAGAAATTCTTCAGGAAAGAAATAGATTGACTTTAACTCTATAGCCCCCAGACCTGACTGCAGGGCCTTTTTGTTTTGGAACCGGTGTTTTTCGCACACCCTTAGGACAACACTGTACCAAGTAATTAAAAACATAATTAGACTTTGAAACGGGAAATCTTTTTCCTTTGTTGTTTCCAGTTAAAGAAGCTCCTGGGAGACAGATGGCTACTATCAGGCCTGTTCTAAAGCCACATACAGTGTGATAAAGAATAATTGTGAGGCCATGATCTGAGTCAGCAGGCCTTAGGAACTAAGGAACATTTGGTATTTTGCCTGAAGCAGAACCCTTTCCTTAGTGAAGGAAAAGTGTCTTTAAAAAATTAAATAACAAAATCAAGTCATCCATCACATAGGCTGGAGTCTTAATATTAATTCCTGCTAGCAGTTAGCCGTGGTGACATTAAGCTATTGTAAGCCCCTTCTACAAGTGATTGCCTCCAGTTTGGTCTCACAAAAAGCAATCTTGCCTGCTGTTTTCCTTCCAGTGGTTTAATTTCAGGCAGGCCAGGTGAAGAAGAAGCAAGCATGCTACTTAGGAAGCTCAAAGTCATCATTTAGAGATTTGGTTCTCTCTTTTTTGCTCCTCTTCTTTAATTTTCACGTCTGATGGTCTAAAATAATTCAAACATAAAATTCAGAGATATCGTCTGGTGATGGTTTTCATCACCTAAAATGATTATTTGCTTTAGAAAAAGATCTTCTGTATAGGTCGGTGTCCTCTAGTGCCTGGGAAGAACAGGTTAAGTTTGAAAATTGCATCACTATGTAATGTGTTAGGCACAGATATTTCATAGAATGTAAGACACACATATTTTTCTTCAGCTTAATTCTCTTCCTTCATAGTCAATTTTGATTTTTTTTTTTTCTAAGGGACGCACCCACAGCATATGGATGTTCCCAGGCTAAGGGTCGAATTGGAGCTGTAGCTGCCAGCCTACACCACAGCCAAAGCAACGCCAGATCCGAGCTACATCTGCGACCTCCACCCATAGATCTCGGCAATACCAGATCCTTAACCCACTGAGTGAAGCCAGGGATGGAACCTGCATCCTCATGGATACTAGTTGGGTTCTTAACCTGCTGAGCCACAATGGGAATGCACATAGTCAATTTGGAAGCATCACAGATTTTATCACTAATCAGTTCTTATGTATTATGGTGTATGTCTTCAAGGTGAGTTATACCTACCCAGTTATTCCCAGTTTTTGTGTGATAGCTACTTTTCCTGAGCAAACGTCTTCTCTTGTACCTTGTAAATTTCTAGAACGCAAGGTCATGTGTTCTACCCTTCCATTCCACGTTGAAAATTACCCAAGGTCTGCTTGGCACAGCCACTTCTCAGCCAACTCTTTTGGTTACTGACGATAGTGAGCCAGAAAGCGTATTTCCTCCCCTGGACTGAAGAACATCAGATCATGGTCAGATCTCGCTCGATGTCTGTGGAGAACATATTCCTCCCATGGCTGATTTTTTTTTTTTCCAGCTATTGAACGTGGCTCGCACACGTCTAAAAATTTAACATTCAGCTCTCCCAAGCCAGCATGGGTTGGTTCCAGCACACCCTGGTAGGGGCTGTCTTTGAGAATGAGTCTGAGAACTTAGCATGGAACAATACAAAGGGAATGATTGACAGCATTTGCTAAACTAGATCCTGGGGTCATAGGAAACACTCCTGACAGAATATGCCAGCAACCTAGGGAAGCAAGTAGAAGTGAGGGAAGGGAAGCAAGTAGAAGCAGATTCAACCTTCAGGAAGTAATACCTCTACTTCTAGAGAAGAAGGGGATACACACAGCACCCCCACACCCCTGCCACCATCCCAGCCTGCTCCACTCACAGGTCGGAGGATGGCCTTACCGGACTGGTCGAAAAATCCAAGGAGAGCAAGGGAAAGCATGACGGACTGTGCTTCAGCTACTTTGAGTGTTTTCAGTTTGACTTTAGGGAGCCATTCTTCCTGATTGTAATCATGAATTTCTTGTACAGGTTGAAGGGGACCAGCTGCCTCCGGGACATACAGTCAGTCAGTATGAGACCTGTAAGATCAGGACCATAAAAGCTGGCACCTTGGAGAAGCTCGTGGAGAACCTGCTGACAGCTTTTGGGGACAATGACTTTACCTATATCAGCATCTTCCTGTCAACATATAGAGGCTTTGCCTCCACTAAAGAAGTGCTGGAGCTGCTGCTGGACAGGTAAGAATCTGAAGGGGCGTGAGAGGTGACAGAAATGTCCGGCTATTTGCAGAGTGAAGGCGGGAGGTTCTGAATCCCCGTGCTTGGTGTGCTGAGAGATGCACAAGGAAGGATGAACCAGAAGGAACGACCTTTGGGACAAAAGGCGTGATGCTTATTCGGGAGCCTCTTCTCAGTCTATTTCTGGTAAAACTATCTCATAAAAATCTGTAAAAGAGTTAGGAGTACATATCATAAATCCAGACTCAGCTTTGTATAGATTTCAGTTACCACTTGCCATTCTAAAATTTTCTCCCTATTTTTGTAATTTTACATAATTCCAGTAAATAATCAATTAACCAGGAATCTTAATAGATTATTGTAAGAATTAAATGTGCTTGGAGTTCGTTCCTGTTGTAGCTCCTGTGGTGATGAACCCGACTAGGATCCATGAAGACGTGGGTTCGATCCCTGGCCTCGTTCAGTGGGTTAAGGATCCGGCGTTGCTGTGAGCTGTGGTGTAGATCACAGATGTAGCTTGGATCCCATGTTGCCATGGCTGTGGCTGTGGTGTAGGCTTGTAGCTGTAGCTCCCATTCGACCCCTAGCCTAGGAACCTCCTTATGCTGTGGATATGGTCCTAAAAAAAAAAAGACAAAAAAGGAATTAAATGTGCTAAATGTGTGAAGTATGGAGTCAGTATTAGACTCATGGGAAGCAGCTAGTGAACAGTGGCTATAATATCATGATAATATCGGTGGATAAGTATTAATAGTCACTATGTCTTAACTGGTTTATGTACATACACATAAATATCATCCTTACTGTATGTAAAATCACGTGTTACATAGAATAACTGGAACAGTGTACATTATAATTCACACATTGATAATTGTACTTCCCCCATTTTTGTTTTATTTATAATTAAACTTGAATTTTTTAAAAAGATATTATTAAATTGACTTGATATTGGGAGGAAGAAAACTGTCAGCCCAACAGATGTTTTAGAGTCATGAGAGTGCTAATCTAAATCCTTATATTATGGGGTTTCCTGCGTAAGGAAGGAAGTGCGATACAGTGTTTTCGTTGGAGTTAGTGAATATTGATTTTTAACTAGGTTTTTAAAGTTTGAAAGTAATAGGTGCTTATGTTAAAAGTTCTTGTACAGGAGTTCCCATCATGGCTCAGTGGTTAACAAATCCAACTAAGAACCATGAGGTTGCGGGTTCAATCCCTGGCCTTGCTCAGTGGCTTAAGGATCCGGCGTTGCTGTGAGCTGTGGTGTAGGTTGCAGACGCGGCTCGGGTC
>PVHT020000175.1:17293717-17358752 GCA_004024745.2 Catagonus wagneri
GGCTTAGGTCGCAGCTATGGCTCGGATCTGATCCTTGGCTGGGGAACTCCATATGCTGCAGGGCAGCCGAAAATAGGAAAAGAAAAAGAAAAAATATATGTAGAGAGAGAGAGAGAAAGAAAAAAAAATTGAACAGACTATAACCTAATTAGGCAGAGAATACATCGTAACATTTTAAAAATAGAAATAGTCCTATAAATAGTGAAAAGTTCCAAAAATTGAAAAGATTATGAAAATAAAAAGTAAAAATTTCTAATTCCCCAAGTCCCCTTCCAAGTCCTGTTCTTCCTAGACAACAATTGTAAACCATTCCTTTTGTCTTATTCCCAGTTTTTCTGGGTATATATAGATGTATATTTATATATGACATTTATCACATATTTAGAGTATAAACAGAATCATAGTGCATAGCCTGTTCTACAAAAATCTTTGAGATTTTTTTACTCAGTAAGATCCTTAACATATATCAAGGGCTTAGAACAGTGGCTAGCGAATTGAAAGCTCAAGAAATGTAAGTTATTATTACTTTAAAAATCATATATAGATAACTTTAAAAATCATATATAGATAGATTTACTATATTCTTTTTAGTGAATTTATGGTATTTATTAAATGAATTATTCTGTGGTTGGACAGTTAAGCTCTATCTAGTTTTTTTGTTTGTTTTTAATCTTTTAAACAATCCTGCAAAGAGCGTCTTTGAGTATATCTTTTCTAAGTACCTGTTTGAGAATTCTGTAGGATAATTCCATAGACAACTGATTGAGGAATTCTCATGGCTCAGTGGTAACAAATCCGACTGGTAACCATGAGGATGTACATTTGATCCTTGGCCTCGCCTGGGAGGTTAAGGATATGGCGTTGCCATGAGCTATGGTGTAGGCCAGCAGCTGTAGCTCCTACTTGACCCCTAGCCTGGGGACTTGCCTATGTCATGGGTGCAGCTCTAAAAAGACTAAATAAATAAATAAATAAAATAAAATAAAATAAAATAAAATAAAATAAAAATTTAAAATGTGAGAGATATTGCCAGACTGCCCTCCTGAAAGTTGCACCAGCCACATTCTTGTCCGCAGAGAATGAGAGTGTCTGTTAGCTGTGGGGATTTTCATCTCTACCATTGAAACCATCTCTACTATCATCTGTCCATTGAAAAGTAGCTCATAGTTCTCATATTTTTGTTTCTTACATTCATGAGTGAGGATTAGCATATTTAAAAGTACATATTAGGTTGGCATTTGTGTGTTTTCTGTGAATTCTCTTTTCATATCCTTGACTGATTTTTATATTAGACTGTTTTTATGTAATTATTGATCATCTAATTATAATTTCATATTTTAACAAAATTATTATTTCTTAAATGTTGGAAATATTTTTTCCTCATTTGTCCCTTGGTTTTAAAAATTGTAGGCAAATGTTCTTTTTTTGGAAGACTTTAAAAATTCTTTTTATGTGGTCATATCTGTCAGTGTTAAGAAAGGCCTCTAACAAGTTCTCTTACGATGTGAATAAGGTTATTGATAACAGTGAGTTTTTCTCAAGATACTTTCCTCATAGGTGCATGTAGAGTAAAAACGTTGGCTCAATGGTTATTCACATGTTCATATTCAGGAATAGTCACAAAATGCATGTCTTTGATCCCGTTAAGATAACTCCTGGCTTCAGCATAGGTGGGCAAGCATAGGCACGGAAGTTCTATAGTTTTTTTTTGTGTAGCAGTACTTAAATTATTAAACCTGGAGTATAAACCTGTGGGATTAGTGAATCATTTCTTTCACAGTTTGTTCATTTGTATAATACCTCCCACGTACAAAGGGACCTGAAGAATTATATGAATTTTCTTTTTGCTATTTCATATTTATAAAGAGGACACAGCATGCTAACTATTGGCAGGAAATTGGTCAACACATCAGAAACGCCTACAAGTTTCCTTTGGAATAGTAACCTCTTCTTATGGGGTAACTCCATTGATAATAGGCCACAGATGTCCACAGTCAGTAAAGGAGTACACATGAATTCCAGCCGCTCATCTTAAATAGTGGACATACACACAGGAACTAGAGTGTTTAGTCTGTGACTCATGTACATCCAGCTTTTGCTTGAAGATTTAAAAAAAAAAATCTTCTGTTTGTTTTCCTATCATAGTGGGTAGACATTTTTAGATTTTTAAAATATTACTACATGACAGTTGTTAAATAACAGAATCAACATGGATTCAAATTACAGATAACTTGAGTTTAACCATAATTTAAGGGATAACTGAATGAAGAGTTAAGATATATTTTGAACCATTTAGATGGGCCAAGACTTGACCTTGAATTTAATCTCATAGTCTGTTCCTTTGTTTGCTCTGACGTGAGTGGAATCCACACGTCTTGAAGTCTATAAGATACCCAGTGTTCTGCAAGACACCATATGGATGAAGCTGAAATGTGAGACTTGCCAAGTTCTCACCATTGTGATGAATTTACTGTGAAGCTGCTGGTAACTGACTTCTAGGGCCCCTCACTCGCAGTACCTTCTACATAATTTATATTCGTTATGAATATGATAAGGACCCCTCAAATTACATATGCTGCCTTGCAAAACTGGGATCCACCCCTGAGACCTGAATATTCTACTGCAAAAGATAATTCCATTGGGGAAAAAGTAGACAACTACTTAAGATGAAACACTGATATATTCTACAGAAATTCAGAGAAAGAAATCTTACTTCCTTTGCTTCCTCTGCAGAAATCTGGCTTTGTCTATGTATGTACAGACTTCAACATGAATATTTTTTCCTCACTCCATTTTCCGCTCACTCTTAGAACTTGTGGCTGAATGTTAATCTTTGATTTTAAGCGAAATGCAAATTCTCTTGAACACGGAGTTCTTAAATTGTTGTTGGGGTTTTTAACGTCTGTAATTGGGAGGTAAGCAGTTGAGTTTCATGAACTTACTGCCATTTCTAAAGATAAGCTAGATGTTCTGATAGGATTTTAAAAAGTGGTTTCTCTTAGATTCTTAATAGTAGGCTACTTATCCTTTGTAAAATTAACACCATGAAGTTATTATCGGATGTGATGATCCAGTCAAGAATGGATTGAAGGTAGATGCTGCAGTATTTGTTTCCTGCCGGAAAAAAGGTGTATATGAAATCAAGCTTCGATTTTTCTTAAGACTTCCAATCCTGTGGCTTTTCTCGTATGGAACTGTTTGCTTTCTGTGACTTGAAAACATTAAAAAAAAATTTTTTTTTTTATTCTGCCAATGTAAACTTTTATGATTGATTGGTGGACAGTGGTTTGAAGTTGTGTATGTCTGCTTTATCCCTTGTGTCTGCTTTATCCCTTACTTGGGGTGATCAGTAATTAACGAGGAATCCTGTTTTCTGTGCTTCTCACTGTGGCTCAGAGTTAATTCTGGGTCTCACTGACTTCCTTTTAACCCAGAGAAAGTTTTTGAATTGTGGTTTAGCTGTTTGTGTTGGGGCTTTGAGGTTTTGTTTGTTTTAACTTTAAACATACATTTCACTGAAAAATATATTCTTTCCACTATACTATTAAAAGGTGAGGAAGTTAGATACCGTTGAAAATATCCAACCTCCAGTGCAGGGAGAAACCTGTTGTAGCTACCGATCCTCACTGAGAACCAGGAAATGTCTATACAGATATCCATATTTTTCTTCAGACAGCTGTCACATTAGCTACTTTGGGGCTCATTCTTTATTCCTCTGCTGTCAGAAATGAGCAGACTGCAAGGACAAGTGGAATGGGGTGACCCAGGTCTCCAGAAATTTTACTAAGCTGCTGATGACACTCAGGTCACAGTTTGAAAAGGACTGAGCAATAATCTGAATTACATCTTCATTTCAAGGGAACTCTTCCAGTGGAGGGCTTCTGGTTGAAGGTTGAAGACATCTGTAAACACGAGGCTTTTAAGACCCATCAGATTTGAATTGGCTTGCTAGGGTCACAGAGAGGAGGTTCATCCAGTGGGTCTTTGTACTTGTTTCTTCCCCGTGTTTGATTGCCAGGCATTTTTATAACCTTCATCTTATTTGGTTCATTTATCACTACCTGCATGTTTATAGAGAAGAAAATTGAGGCTCAGAAGCATTCGGTCAGTAAGAGGCGGAGATGGAATTAAAACCTACCTCTTTTCTAACTTGAAAGCTCTTTCCAGGCACAACTAGTCACCTCCCTTCATTTGTTAATGTCATTTAAAAAGGAAGAGGTGACTTGGCTATTCCGGTCAGCTATCCTTTCCTCTATTACCTCAGTTGATTTTCTTTGAAAACTGCATTTCCTAGGAGATACTCCCTTCACACAGTTGTGAGCAGTTCACTTGAACATCAGTGCTCCATCGAACATCACTGGTCCATCCAAATGGTGTTTACCAGAAGTTTAATATCTACCACATACTCTGCAAGGTACTGTGCCCATAATGGGGGAAAACCAGTCCTGACTGCTGCCCTCTCATACTTAATGGCCAAGAGTAACATTATATAAGCATACAAAGAAGTTTGTATGATAAAAATTGACACTCTCCTTAGGTGTAAGAGCTAGGTTCTATGACAGAGACAATGCAGTGGATTGGGGTGGGAGGAGGATGTTATCAAAATAAAACTGGACGCTGGGCCAGTGATACTAGGTGGTTAGATAGGTCATGGGCCGTCAAGGTCCCTGTTGGGTCCATGTGTCTGGAGTGTTTCTGTTTGTTTGCTGTACTCAGGTCAAATCCCCGGACCTGAATCCGCTGCTTTACAGATTGAACTCTTCTTGGAGGGAAGGGGTCTTGCAAATGAAGATGCTTGGGAGGGTTTATGCAAATATATCACTACTATTGGGATATTGTCTTAAATCCACATTTCATGACACCTGAAGTAGCAACAGCTTCATACGTGAAGGCTGATGCAGCAGTAACCAGCAAGGATGGAGCTGTCCTTGCCAGTGAGGCCAGTTCTTCCACAGCATGGGGAAAGCAATCGAATGCAAACCTTGACAACGTTTTATTTCCAAAGATTTTGTCATAAGTGCCAAATATGCTTCCCTTTCATCTCAGGGTTTTAGAATATTTTATGGGAAGAGCAGTTCTCCTATCTTTCTTTTAGTCATGAGGTTTATTTGCTTATTTATTTGGTCTTTTTAGGGCCGCACCTGCGGCATATGGAGGTTCCCAGGCTAGGCATCTAATCAGAACTGTAGCCGCCAGCCTACGCCACAGCCACAGCAATGCGGGATCCGAGCCACGTCTGTGACCTACATCACAGCTCATGGCAACACTGGATCCTGGACCCACTGAGGGAGGCCAGGGATTGAACCTGCAACCTCACAGTTCCTAGTCGGATTTGCTTCTGCTGCACCACGATGGGAACTCCATTTGCACCTCTTTCTTGCTCTACACCTTGGACAAGTTATTTTATTTCAGTTTCCTTATCCATGGGGTGAATGAAAATAACCCTAATTTATAGGGTTTATTATGAGGGTTAAGCTTGATAATATCAAGTTCTTAGTACCGTGGCTGGCAAATGTTGAATACTTAGGAAATTACCATTGCGTTGTTTTTCCTTTCTTCATGCCACTTATCACTGTTTGAAATTATCTTTCTGATTTGTCTTTCTTATTCCCTGTTCTCAGAGACCATGTTGTCTTGTCCACTGCTCTACTCTTAGAGAGGAATGGTGTCAGGTGGTAGGTGCTAAGAAACTATCTGTGTAACAATAAATAACAGTTGTTATTATCATTCATGCCTATTACGAGCAGGTGCATCGGAAGGTACAACAGTGAGCATTGCCCAGGCTCTGCCTACATTTCGTAGGAGAGACGAATAAATCTATAGATTTATAAACTGTCAAGGCAGTGAGGGTTCAATGTGTACTTTAAAAAGAAATAGGCTATTTTTTGGAGAAGTCTTAGGTTCACCACAAAATTGAGTGGAAAGTACAGAGACTTCCCGTACACCTTCTGCCCCCACACCTACCCCCGCTATCAAAATTTGACCCGCCCCGGAACAGTCCATTTATTACAGTCATTGACACATTATTGTCACCCAAAGTCCATAGTTCACATTAGGATTCACTCTTGGTGTTGTACTGCTATGGGTTCGGACAGATGTGTGACACGTATCCATCATTATGGTATCGCACGGAATAGTTTTGCTGCCTTAAAAATCCTCTGTTCTCTGACTATTCTTTACTCCCGACCCCTACCCCAGTCCTTGACAATCATACAGAGTTTTTCCTTTCTCAGACTGGCGTAGTTGGCGTCATACACTTATGTTGCCTTTTCAGGGTGACTTCTTTCACTTAGTAACATGCAATTAAGGGTCCTTCATGTCTTTTCATGAACTGATAGCTCATTTCTTTTTAGTGTTGAATAACATTCTATTGTCTGGATTGACGGTAGTTTATTTACCCATCATCTACTTAAGAACACCTTGATTGCTTCCACGTTTTGACATTATGATTAAGGGTGTTATAAACATCTACGTGCAGGTTTTTGTGTAGACATAAGTTCTCAGCTTCTTTGCATAAATAGCAAGGGGCAAGAGCTATGGATCATATGGCAAAAGTATGTATAGTTTTGTAAGAAATTGTTAAGCTGTCTTCCAAAGCAGCTGTACTGTTTTGTAATCTCACTAGCTGTGAATAAGAGTTTCAGTTGCTCCACATCCTTGTGAGCATTTGGTATTGTAAGTGTTTGGGATTTTGGCCGTTCTAATAGGTGTGTAATGGTATCTAATTATATTTTTATTTTGTAATTCCCAAATGATGTGTGATATTGAACATCTTTCCATTATGCTTGTTGTCAGTGTATCTTCTTTGGCCAGGTGTCTGTTCAGATCTTTTGCCCACTTTTTAATCCATTTTTAAGTCATTTTTCTTCTTGTTGAGTTTTAAGAGTTCTTTGTATATGTTGGATAGAAATCCTTTATCAGATGTGTTTGTTTGCAAATATTCTCCAAGTCTGTGACTTGTTTTCTCACTCTATTGACACTGTCTTTTGCAGAAAGGAAGTTTTTAATTTTAATGAAGTCCAGTTTATCAGTTTTTTTCTTTCATGATTTGTGCCTTTGGTCTTATATCTGAAAGATCATTGTCATACCCAAGGTCATCTAGGTTTTCTCCTATGTTATTTTCTAGAATATATATAGTTCTATGTTTTACATTTAGGGCTATGATCCATTTTGAGTTAATTTTTTGAAATGTGTAAAGTCTATGTCTAAATTCATTATTTTGCACAAAGATATCTAGTTGTTCCATAACCCCATCATTTGTTGAAAGGCTGCCATTGCTCCATTGTATTGCCTTAGCTCCTTTGTCAAAAGTCAGTTGACTATACTTGACAGGTCTATCTCTGACTCTTTCTGGCTGTTGATCTATTCGTCTGTTTTCACCAATGAACTGTCTTGATTTCTGTAACTTTAAAAAGCAAGTCTTGAAGTCAGGTAGACTTTATTCTCCAATATTGAGTTAACTGTTGTGGATCTTTTGCTTCTCTGTATAAACTTTAGAATAAATTTGTCAAATATTGATTGAGATTTCATTGAATCTATAGATTAGGTTGGGAAGAACTGACATATTGACAGTACTGAGTCTTCCGATCCATGAACATGGAATCTCTCTCCCTATAGTTTTTCTTTGATATCTTTCATCAAAGTTCCATAGTTTTCCTTATATAGATCTTACATATTTACTTTTAGATTTATATCTAAGTGTTTTAATTTTGGGGGTGCTGATATAAAGGGTAATGTGTTTGTAATCTCAAATTCCACTTGTTTATTGCTTGAATTCTTCAGTCTTGCTGTAGTCATTCACTAGTTCCAAAAGTTTTTGGTTGATTCTTTCAGGTTTTTTTTTTTTTTTTTATGTCTTTTTAGCACTGCATCTGCGGCATATGGAGGTTCCCAGCTAGGGGTCTAATCGGAACTACAGCTGCTGGCCTATGCCACAGCCACAGCAACGCCAAATCCAAGCCGCATCTGCAGCCTACATCACAGCTCACGGCAATGCTGGATCCTTGACCCACTGAGCGAGGCCAGGGACGAACCCGCAACCTCATAGTTCCTAGTCAGATTCGTTTCCCCTGCGCCACGATGGGAACTCCTCTCTCAAGTTTTTTATATAGGCAGTCATGTCATCTGCAAACAGGAAAGTTTTATCTCTTCCTTCCCAATCTGTATACCTTTTGTTTCTTTTCTTGTCTTTTTGCATTAGCAAAGACTTCCTGTGCAATGTTTAAAAGCAGTGTGAGAGGGGACATCCTTGCTTAGTGGGAAATTTTGCATTTCAGTACTGTTAGCTATGATACAGTAACATCTCATGTACACTATGTAAACTGTTGATTTTTGTAGATGTTATTTATCAAGTTGAGGACGTTTATTCCTATTCCTGGCCTGCTGAGAGTTCTATCATGAATGAATGTTGAATTTTGTCATATGCTTTTCCTGCATCTATTGATATGATCATATGATTTTTTTCTTCTTTAGGCTGTTGATGTGGTGGCTTACATGAACTGATTTTCAAACATTTAACCAGATTTGCATAATTGGAATAAATCTCTCTTGGATGTGGGGTATAATTTATTTTTTGTACATTATTTGATTCAGTTTGCTATTTTTTTTAAAAGGATTTTTGCATCTGTGTTCATGAGAGATCTTGGTATGTAGTTTTCTTATATCTTTGTTTTTGGTATTAGGGTAAAGCTGGTCTCAAGTTGAGGAATGAGGAAGTAGTTCCTCTGATCCTGTCTTCTGGAAGAGATTATAGAAAATTGGTATTTAGTTTCTTTATTAAATGTTCAGAAAAACTCATCAGTGAAACCATCTGATATGGTGCTTTCTGTTTTAGAAGGTTATTAAATTTCCTTAAAAACAAAAAGGTCTATTCTGATTGTCTGTTTCTTCTTTTGTGAGTTTTATGTAGCATTGAATTTCTGACTTATATAATCCTCCTGCTCCTTGAAGAACTTATAACATTTCTTGCAAGACAGGCCTACTGGCAACAAACCCCTTCAATATTTGCTTGAGAAAGTCTTGATTTCTCCTTTGCTTTTGAAGGATAATTTTGCAGAGTAAGGGATTCTAGGTTGATAGGGTTTTTTTCCTCTCAATACTTTAAATATTCCTTTTCTTGCTTTCATAGTTTCTGAGGAGAAGTCAGTTCTAATTCTTATCTTTGCTACTTTTTTGGTAAGGTGTTTTTTTTGCTATGGCTTCTTTCACGATTTTTTCTTTAGGCATTCCCATTGTGGCTCAATGGTAATGAACCTGACTAATATCCATGAGGACACGGGTTTGATCCCTGGCCATGCTCAGTGGGTTGGGGATCCAGCATTGCCATGAACTGTGGTGTAGGTTGCAGACGTGTCTTGAATCTGACATTGCTGCAGTGTAGGCTGGCAGCTATAGCTCCAATTTGACCCTTAGCCTGGGAACTTGCATATGCTGCAGGTGAAGCCCTAAAAAAAAGAAAGAAAGAAAAACAAGATTTTTTTCTTTATGTTTGATTTTCTGAAGTTCGAATATGATATACTTGTTTATCCTGTTTGGTGTTCTCTGAGCTTCCTGGACCTGTGTTTTGTGTCTGATGTTAATTTGGGGGAAATTCTCAGTCATTATTCCTTCAAATATTGCTTCTGTCTCTTTCTTTTTCTTCTCTCTAGTATTCCCATTACACATATTTTATACCTTTTGTAATTGCCCCGTTGTACTTGGTATTCTGTTCTGGCTTTTTTTCCCCAGTGTTTTTGTTTGTTTGTTTGATTTTTAGTTTTAGAACTATTCTCTTATCCCCAAGCCCAGAAATTCTTTCTTCAGCCATGTTCAGTCTATTAATGAGCCCATAAGAGGTATTCTCTATTTCTACTGCAGTGTTTTAGATTTAAACATTTCTTTTTGATTCTTTCTTAAAATTTCTATCTCTCTGCTTATATTATTCATCTGTTCTTATATGTTGTCTGCTTTTCCCATTAAATTCCTTAGCATGTTAATCATGTTTTTTTTTATAAATTCCTGTTCTGATAGTTCTACCATTTCTATTATATCTGAATCTGTTTCTGATGTTTGTTCAGTCTCTTCAAAATCTGCTTTTTTTTGGGACCTGTAGCATATGGAAGTTCCCCGGCTAGGGGTCGAACCAGAGCTGCAGACACCGGCCTACACCACAGCCACAGCAGCTTAGGATCTGAGCCACGTCTGCGACCTACACCACAGCTCATGGCAACACTGGATCCCCAACCCACTGAGCAAAGCCAGGGATCGGACCTGCATCCTCAAGGATCCTAGACAAGATTGTTAACCACTGAGGCACTAGCATTTGTTGTAATTTTTCAGTATGATGTACCATGTAGAAGGAAGGCGGCGCTCAGTAATGTGGTTGTAATGTATGGGGTGCAGGTGGGCTAAGAAGCCACAGTCTTAGGACTGGTGTTTGTCATGATGGCCCTGTGCCCCTGGAACATGAACCTGATTAATACTTCTTAGTTTTCATTTCCTCCTTTAAAGAAAGGGTGGTTAGAAGGGCTGGAGGTGGGTATTTCCTTACCCCCACTGGAAGTCTAGAAAAGGCTAAAGTTAGGTATTTTCCTTGCCCTAGGTCGGTTAGGCTCTGATAAAACCTCAGCAGGCTAGACTCTGGTAAAACAGTCTGTCCTGAGGGCACGTGTTGCTAAAAGGAACAGAGCGCGCTGGTGTGTTTCAAAACGGTTCCCTTTCACCCAAACTGGCTGGAAGCATGAGGGGGTTCTTCTCCTGTATTAACTGTGAGAACCTGGTCAAGCTCCTCGAGGTAAAACTCTTAAAAGTGTGGTGCCCTGTTATGACTGGGTCCCCCTGGAGTTTTTATCTCTCAGACTTGTCAGCACTGAGCCTACAGCCATTCGTCAGTTACAGTTCAGATTCTTCTGTTTTACCCTAGCACTGGTTCCCATGGAGATTTCTGCTCAGATAAATTGTGGTTCTCTGTATCCACCTGTCCTGTCTCTTTAGTTTTAGTGAGCAGAGGTTTTGCCTCGTGACCTCACGTCTCTGATGGATCTAAGAAGGGTTGTTGATTTTTCAGCTCGTCCAGCTTTTTACAGATGAAGTGGTGACTTCTAAGCTTCTTAAATGCTGGACTGGAAATTGGAAGTCCTCCTTTGCCCATTTTTTAATCAGGTTGTTCATTTTCTTATTGTTGAGTTTTAAGAGTTTTTGTATGTTTTGGAAAACAGTTCTTTATTAGATATGCCTTTTTGCAAATATTTTCTCCCTGCCTGTGGCTTGCCTTTTCATTTTCTTAAATGAGTGTGTACTTTTAAGAAACACTTCCCCCACCCCACCCAGAAGCTGTGAGCTGGTTGTAGTGAGCCTTCTTTCAAAAGCTCAGAGCAGGAGTTCCTGTCCTGGCTTAGTGGAAACGAATCTGATTAGTAACCAAGAGGACGCAGGTTCGATCCCTGGCCTCCCTTAGTGGGTTAATGATCCGGCATTGCTGTGAGCTGTGGTGTAGGTTGAAGACACATGGCTCAGATCTGGCGTTGCTATGACTGTGGTGTAGGCCAGCGGCTAAAGGTCCAATTCAACCCCTAGCCTGGGAACCTCCATATGCCACAGGTGCAGCCCTAAAAAAAAGCTCAGAGCACAAATCTATTCAGCTCTCAAATGCTTCCTTAGCATAAACAGCGGGGTAGGACTTTTTGAGTTGCACGAAATGTGTTCCAAATTACTTAAAAATGAGCTTAAAAAATTTTGTTCCGTTATTAAACTAGGCATTTGCCAAATATCCCTAGATTCATGCTGGCATGCATTGCTCATTGGATTCTCTCACTGCCTTCTCTTGGGGTAGGAGCCAAGGTTCCTAATATCTTTGCTCTGCTCTTCCCAGGTCCAGGGGGAGGGGTTATGAGCAGAGAGCATGCTGGGGAGCAGATGTTGCAACCTAACCTACTTGGAGGGCCTCACAGCGTCTTGCTTTGGTGACCATAAGTTAACTCAAGTGCTTGCCTCTGACACCAGTGACACTTACATTAAATGTAACTATTAAACTCATATTATGATTTTTCCTGCACTTTTGTCGTTTTAGAATTATTTATGTCTAACTTCTTTAACTTATATAGGAAAGCTTTTCAAAAGAATGCCATGCCATTCTCATCATTTATTTTACTAATTTTCCCTCCTAACTCCTAACAAAATCAAATGGACACAAACAGAGTGGTTGGTCATCCACTGAGTCTTTTGTCCCACCATGCGTGAAAAAGATGAGATTTATTGGTCAGTTGGTTCCAGGAGGCTCATCCCACTCATAGAGTGGGAAAGCTTTCAGGAAATCCTAACATTGCTTTGTTTCCTTTTTTTTAGTTTTAAATACAGACCTACTGGCTATCCTGACTAGGGTGAGAATTTATTAGAAAATGATGGCTGTTTTTAAGATTTTTGTTATAGCAGATGAGTTTGAATAGATTTTTCTCTGGGTTTGAGTGCTGATGACTGTATAAGCAGGAAAATCCTTAGGTGGTATGTATGTTATAGGTTTAAACAAAAAGGCAGACTGCTAAAAGATCTTGTTTCCTGTGACTATTAGGAAGACAAAAGTATTTGCTGATAGGGAAGAAGTTTATAACAAGGGCTATGAGAATCTTTAGGTTAGATAATGCTTCTAACATCAAAAAGAACATTGAAAACATTTGTAGAGCACGTCTTTCATGAAAAATTCCTATGCTGTTATTGTCTCATGCTTTGTCAGGGGGAGAAAAGGGTTTATTTCATAAAACTGTAGAAGATACATCATTTATAATAGTTTGCTTTCCCATCTGTGGTGGGCAGAATAATGCCCCCCCTCAAAGGTGTCCAGTCTTAGTCCCTGAAATGTATAAATATATTGAGTTACATGGCAGAGCAGAATTAAGGTTGCTGATCAGATGACTTTTAAATAAGGAGGTTAATTTGGATTATTTGAGTAGGACCAGTGTAATCGCAAGAGTCCTTAAACGTGAAAGGTAGAGGCAAAAAAGAGAGAAAAAGATGTGAGGATGGAAACAAGATCAGAGAAATACAAAGTTCTCTTGTAGCACAGCGGGTTAAGGATCTGCTCTTGTCACTGCAGGGGCTTGGCTCACTGCTGTAGTGGGATCGATCCCTGGCCAGGGAACTTCCACATGCCTAGGGCATGGCAAACAAACAAACAAGCAAATATAAATAAATGAAATTATCCCTTATCTCACCACCAGTCAATGTTGTGGCTGGCTTTGAAAATAATGGGAGGTGACCCTGAGCCAAGGAATGCAGGCAGCCTCTGAAAGCTAGAAAGACAGATTATCTCCTATAGTCTCTAGAAAGGAACACACCCTTCTGATGTCTTGGTTTTAGCCCAATGAAATTTGTGTTGGACTTCTGACCTTTACATCTATAACATGTTAATTTGGTGTCATTGATTTGTGGCACTTTGTTGTAGCAGCAATGGAAAACCAATATAATGTCAGTAAAACATTTGGTCTGTTAGGGAAGCTGTTCATAACTTATTTGATAGAAAACAAGGAATTCTTGTCAGGGAGACTGACTCTAAAAATCCAGGGCTCATGCGCTCGGGAAGGTTAGAAGGCAGGTGTTTATTCATCTTGTTCTGTTCAGGCCCACATACCCTGTTCAGCTGCGGCCCACACACTCGGCTCTGGAAGCTTGGCCCGAAGCAGAGAACAGGGCTTGTCCTCAGCCTGACAAGCATTGTTCCTCTTTTCTCCCTCGGACTGTGCTTGTGCTCTAGGTTAATCAGAAAAGTTTAATTTGAAACTGTTTTAGAGTTGCATCCAACCATAATCACGTGAGGGAAAGTGGAAATCAGTTCTCTTCCCTGCTGGGTTGCTTGTCTTTGGTAAGTATTTTTTAAGATATTTTTGTCTTTTTTTTAGAGTCACACCAGTGGCATATGGAGGTTCCAGGCTAGCGGTCTAATCGGAGCTACAGCTGCCAGCCTACACCACAGCCACTGCAACGCCAGATCTGAGCCGCACCTGTGACCTACACCACAGCTCACGGCAATCCCAGAGTCTTAACCCACTGAGTGAGACCAGGAATCGAACCTACATCCTCTTGGATACTAGCTGGGTTTGTTAACCCCTGTGCCACGACAGGAACTCCAAGAAATCTTGCTTTTTGCCGAAAGTATCCTACTCTTGCCCAGCAGCACCCAGGTGGGAATTCTCTGTGGGAACATGTAGCCAGAGAGCAGAACCCTGGCTTTATGGACGGTAGTGATGGTTCTCTTAGAACAGATGCTGAAAGAATGCCGTCAAAGGTTTCGCCTCAGATCCTCACGAGGCTTTCTTTCTTTTCTAGAAATGAGATAAAAATGTTACTCTGAAGTAGCTCTGTAAAAAAAAAAAAATCACTTGGCGAAGGGAGGCAGGATATGTAGTTATCTTTCTTTTTTAGAAAAGAATACCAAATTGTCCAGCAGGTTTTTTAAAAATGTGCTTATGTTTGGAAACTACAAAGCAAAACTGACAAAATAAAAAACCTGAAAGACAAGGTACATTCATTCTGCAGAGTTACTGGAAAGTTTTAAATTCAGCATCAATAACCTAAAGCAAAGGTTTTGACCATTTTCTGGCAGATGAGGGAGGGGTTGACCACAGACCCCCTTTAAGCATCTTCTGAAAACTGCAGACCCTCTCTAGGGAGAAGAAAATCACATCACCAGATTCAGCTTATGGTGTAGGGATCCCCAAACTTCCGTAAGTTCATCCAGGGACCGTACGTTATGACTGTCCGGGGAACGGCTCCCTGGCCTGGGTGACAGGGCCAGATAGGAGGCCACCAGGGCACAGAGGGGACTGCGCCTGGCTTCTGTTATTGGATGCGGCAAATAACCAAAGTATGGCTCTGAAAAGTAGGTTGATTAATTCCATTAAAGCGAATTTAATGGTTAAGGAAAAGGCATGTCTCTGAAACCTTAACAGGAAAAGAGACTGGCTGTATTTGAGTTCATTTCCTATTTTTCTTAACACTTTTCTCCTCTTTGACTTTTTTTTAATAACCTCTTTAGAGGTGAACTTAGCCCTCGAGACTGACATCAAGCTCTTAGTCCTGGGAGACATAATCCTTTGGTCTCTGCCGAAGTTGCCAGCGAGCGCGTTTAGATAAACTGGTGTTCTGTGGGCGTCTGGGCAAGCACAGGAGAGGAAGGCAGTCCTAAAACTGTGTGGTGCCGTGGTCCTCATCGGCGTTGTGTTTGGCTTCACATGGCATCTTTTCACAAGATTCCTGAAGAGCTCTCCCAAGAACTTTCCGTGGCTGGGGAAAACTGAGCCACTGGCTCGCGTTGACTTGTTAGTAATGTATTAATTCATCTTAAGCCTAAGGAAAATCCCAGCCTGTTAGCAGATTCCGGGGCTGTCAGGGTGCTGCCTGCTCCCTGCGCCCGTCCTAACCTGTTTCTTCTGTCGACCTTCACTGTAGCCACAGCCCTGGCAGCTTGCTAACAAGATAGATCTGCTGCTGATTGTGTAGAATTGTTACCAACTATGAGCGGAAGTGATGAGCCACCAAGCACTGGGGGCAGAAAACAGGCCTGGGAATAGAAATGAGTGGCAAGGACCTGGAAATGGGAAGCAGAAGAAACCTCACAGCAAGGGCTTGGGCCACCAGACTGGAGAAATAACTTTAAAAATGAGAAATAAGCTATAGCAAGAGACACCGTTGCATGTTCTTTGCCTGGCTGAGTAGTTGTAAAATCTTTGTTCTTTTCTTGGTCTCCGTTTCAGACAGCTGCGAGTTGGGGCTGGGGCTGCAGGTATAGTCTCAAGGAAGATGGCGTAGCATTTTGTGACCATCCAGTGGGACAGAAATACCAGGCACTTTTGGCTGTTAATATTGCCTGAACTGTCAGGGAGTAATACGGAGATGATGGGACCAATGGAAGGGCAAAGGCCTGGAGGGGAGGGCTTGGCTCTTTCCAGGTCTTCTGGCTTTTTCTAATCATGGGAAAACTTTGCTTGGAGAAGCAGCCCTTGGGAGTGAAGTCACACTGCCTAGTGCCCTGTTCCGCATCAGTAACGCCTCCTTTTCTTGTGAGAGAACAAGGGATTTTTGCCTTGTTGTCTCTGACTTTTGTCTTCCTGACTAACCCGCTTCACAGTGGCAACAAGACCTTTCCAGGGTAGACTTGGTGGCCGCGACCCAGTTGTCAGGTCGTGCCTGGGTGGAGAGGTGCCCGCTGTGGAGGACGTTAATCAGAGCGATTGAAAACAACCCGCTTGCTGCTCTGTGGTGTCTAGTCCACAGTCTTAATCGAGACTTCAGTTGGTGTTCCTGGCGTCTGTAGGCTATTTCTCCGTGTCATTATCCTGAGTCAAGGTCAGCTTCTGAGCATTTTTCTCATACCTGACCTGTGTTCTCGTGGGTCAGTTCAAGAGAAATGCTTCAGATGTTCATAGGCTGAGGTTGATGAGAAAAGCAGAGACTCCCAAAGATTTTTGAGTCAGCAGCTTCATGGGAGGTCTCTGCTGCCTCCTTGACTTCCTCCTCTGTTCTTGCATCATCCCCAGTAAGTGGCTTCTTCCTTCTCTTCCCTCGCGAGCCTCTTTTATTTGTGATAGTGGAGGGCATTAATTAATTCATTTAGCAAGTGTTTCTTGAGTGTCCGCTAAGCTCAGGCTCTACTCCAGGCTCAGAGCAGATAGCAGGAAGCGAGGTAAAAGAGTGAATCCAAAGCCCTGACCTTGGCCGAGGAAGCCCTCCTGATCTGCCTCTGCCGCCCCGGTGCTCACCTCCTTTCTCCTCTTCTGCTTCTGCCCCACTGGCCTTCTCCACGTTCCTCCAGCACACAGTCTTGCCTCTGCTCCAGGGCTCTGCACCGGCTCTCCCCTCCACTTGGAAGACTCTTCTAGAGATCCGTGTGGCCCACTCCCTCGCCTTCTGGAGGATTTTAGTTCATTGACACATTCACTTTGGACCTTCCCCGGTCACTCATTTGAAGGTAGGCACTTCAGGCCATCCAGTCATGTCTGAGTACCCTTTCCTGCCCTATTTTTCTATGTTGCACTTTTCACTATCTGACTAGCATATACTAGCTGATTACTAGTTTGTCGTTTTTCCTCTCCCACAGTGAGCTCCATGAAAACAGCGGCTTTGGTGAGTTCATTGCCGTATCCCCAGTGTCAGAATGGTCCCCAACATAGGCTTTAATAAATACTCATTGAATGAGGACTAAATGAGTTGAAAGAATGGAAAGCTCAAGGTTTCCACCCTCAAAGAATCTGTCATTTGGTGGAGGGAAACATAAACAGAATAACTAGAGTTTGTGCAATAGGGTAGGGACTCAGAGGCTGGGCTCCAGCGTCTACTGTCAAGGTTCAAATCCCTGCTTTACTTAGTAGCTGTGTCTTTGAGGGCAAGTTACTTAAGCTCCCTGGGCCCCAATTTCTCATTCACTAAATAGGAATAATAATAATGCCATCATAGAGGATTTCTGTGAGAATTAAATGAAACAGTTTATACAGTGGTTAGCGCAGTGCCTGGCATACACTGCGCTCTCGGTAATTATTGCTGTTACTGTTGGACCACTTGGCATCATCGAGTGGAGCCTGAGAAGCTCTTCAGGATTATCCCCATCCTGGTCTGATGTGGCTGATACCTTTCTGTTAGGGAGCAGAGATTAGAAAGCCCCCCTGCCCCCGCCCCAAGAAAGACTGTCCCTGGGGCTAACTTTGTCTTAAGATTTCCCTGAACCACAAGTATTCCCGGTTTTCCCTTCAAATATGTATTAAACATTTTATCTGCTCAGATAGCCTCCAAACAATATATCCTCCCCCCACCCTAGAAATAACTCTTTCCTGTTTAAATGTTAGCAACATAAGTTAAACATTGTTTTTTTTTTCTTTTTCTAGTAATTTTTAGTCTGTAGTAAATAATTGCTAAAGGCTGTATTTCAGGAGACTTTTGTAAATCTTTTACCTTTTGATACAGAGAAAAGCATGTCAAAAGTAATTCTGACAATTTGTATTTTAAGTTTTATGAATTACCACTTAAAGAAGGGCAGTTTCTCATTGGTAAGCCTTCTTAAGAGGTTGGAGCTTTGATCTTAAATCCTAGGGAAGCTTTGCAGAAATTGGAGGTGACACTGGTGACAGGTCTGTCTGTAGCTACTCATTAATTAAACACGCACGCATAACACACCCTTTATTTACCCTCCTGAAGTAAATGAATTGAACTTGACTTTGGTTTTTGACGGGAAGCTGTGAGAGGGTCCAGGAAACATCAAAGAAACACTCTTAATCTCATAAAACTAACTCTCAAATGACCTAGCTAGAACATTAAAGAGTTCTTGATTCCAATGCTGGTCTAGTTTTGTTTTTTTTTTTTCCCTGTAAGGTTTTAATTCTCCTTAATGTTAATAAAGAAGAAAAGTGCAGAGTCAAATAATCAATTCTTCCCCAGTCCATTAAATTGCAGAAGGTTACAGGCTTTTTAATTTTATACTGCTTCTAAAATTCTCTTTTGTAAAACTGTTTATACATTTTTTTGCATTTTTATATTGCTCATACCCTCAAGATCTCAGTTTTAAGGCCTTAAAACTTTATTTCTTTTGCATGTGAATTTTAGATTTCATGATGATTCTAAAGCTGTCCTAAAGCCTTTTTTTTTAAGCTCCTAGACTGTTAGAAATGAATGCACAGGCAGGTGTTAAAGATACTTGTACAAGCAAAAAGCCAGGTGATACCTTAGTAGAGACAAATTTGAACCTAGTTGTTGGGAAGCTCATTTTCACGTCTGCTTAGGGAAACCCACTAGACCATTCATCGGCTCCCAACAAATAGACATCAATATGCCTGTTGGATGCCAAGTACTGTTTTAACCTCTGAAGAGACAAAAGTCCTGCTCTCATGGAGTTTATGTTCTAATAGACAATGAGCACAATAACTATTAATTACACAGTATCCTAGAAGGTGTTAAATACTGTGGAGGAGAATAAATCAGTGATGTTAATGCTGGTTTTACATAAGGTGGTCAGGGAAGGCCTCACGGATCAAGTGACTTTAGGCAAAGACCTGCAGGAGCCGAGGGAGTGCGCCACTGGTGTGGGTGTGGGAAGGGGCAGCAGCCAGTGCGGAGACTGTGAGGCAGGAGGGTGCCTGGAGGCAGGAGGGTGCCTGGTGTGTGGAGGGAGCAGGAAGGCGGAGGGAGAGTGAGTGAGTGTAGGAGACGTGGTGGAGATAGCCAGGGCAGGTCACTTAGGGCTTCATGAGATGTAAGATTGTGGCCTTTTCCCTGAGTAGAGAATGGGAGTCAGGGAAGGGTTTTTTTCCCCCCATTTCGTAGAAATTTATTAAGTAGCTGTGAGCAAGACTCAATGAAGCACTAAAGTAATTTTTAAAATACTTATTTTTGCTATTAATAACATGCTCATTTATTTTAAATCTGTAATTAATATAATTACACATACCTGCATAAAATATAATACATAATTATGCAGTATAATAAAATATAATAAATTATATAATGTATTGGTGCCTAAGTAATGAGCATTCTAAATGCAGATGCTTGGGAGTTCCTCCTGTGACTCAGCAGAAACAAATCCGACTAGTGTCTATGAGGATGCAGGTTTGAACCTGGCCTCGCTCAGTGGGTTAAGGATCCGGTGTTGCCGTGAGCTGTGGTGTAGGTTGCAGATGCAGCTTGGATCCCTTGTTGCTGTGGCTGTGGTATGGGCTGGCAGGTACGACTCTGATTCGATCCCTAGCTTGGGAACTTCCATATGCCACGGGAATAGCCCTAAAAAACAAAACAAAAAGCAAACAAACAAAAAATGCAGATGCTTAACTTTGAAGATTTAGGGGACAATTCATGCATTTTGTTTTAACTTTTAAAAAAATTGAAGTGTAATTGAGTTACAAAGTTGTGGTAGTTTCCGTGTACAGCAAAGTGATTCAGTTATACATATACATATATAACTTCTTTTTCAGATTCTTTCCATTATAGGCTATTATAGAGTACTGAGTATAGTTCCCTGTGCTATCCAGTAGGGCCTTGTTGGTTACCTCCTTTATATGCAGTGGCGTGTGTCTGTTAATCGGGAGGGTTTGGAGCCGAGCGGTGGCATGAGCAGAGTCACCATGACCGTGACTCTGCCAAGAGAAGACTAAAGTGGCTGTTGCAGTGGTCAGGCCAAAGGTGGTGGCAGTTTGAGCCAGGGTGGAAGTGATGAGAAATGCTAGGATTCAGGATACGTTATAAAAGCAGAGCCAAAAGAATTTCCTGGTGGATCGGAGGAGTTAGGGGTGACTGCTGCCTTTGAACTTGAGTACCCAGACCATGTGCGCCAACACTCACGTGCCTTGTTATTGATGGTTCTTACTGGTTCTATGATATTAGCAACCAGTCATGCTTGTCCTGATTGTGAACCCCTAGATACTCTGCTGGCCGGGAGAAGTATCCATGTCATCTTCTGAGCAGATGGTACCCGGTTAATTAACGAGAGAGAACTTTTCTCACTCGCCAGTGTGCGTTGCTTAGTCCTTCTTGACACCATCTGATTGCACCCATGGCATCACATTCTGGGAGCAGAACTGTGATAGGAGTTGATGTCATCCAAACCAGCATCTCAGATCTGAGTCTGGAAAATGTAGGGAAGGAGCAGCAGAGTATGAGAAGCTAAAGACAAGACAAGGAATAGGACAGTCAGTGAATTTTTAGTACATACACCTCTGGAAAGAAAAATATCAGGAGCCATCAAATGTGTGTCTTTCCTTTTCTATCTCTCAAACTTCCAGTTGGAAGATAAAAGATGCGATATTTCCAGGATAACCTGGAAAGAGAATTAATGAAGGAACCCAGAATGTGACAAAATAAAGAT
This sequence comes from Catagonus wagneri, assembly GCA_004024745.2. Classification (NCBI taxonomy): domain Eukaryota; kingdom Metazoa; phylum Chordata; class Mammalia; order Artiodactyla; family Tayassuidae; genus Catagonus; species Catagonus wagneri. The sequence goes on from PVHT020000175.1 coordinate 17,314,530, forward strand.
TGTCCCACATTTAGTCACTGAGGGTGGGCGGGGAAGAGGGTGTGGATCACTCTAGTCAGAGAGGGGCAGGCCCAGGGCCCCGCTCTTCTCTGCACTCATCTTTCCTGCTTAAATAAACCATAGTCTGTTGTGAGGGAACACGAGGACACGGCTCGCTATGGTGGTGGCCAAACAGAGAGCCAAGAAATCCCACTCTGTTTATTTACTAGGAATCTCATTTCCCAGCCCTGCCTCGCTCACATGGGGCTGAGTAAATCTTCATCTGACTGAGTTCTCATCTCAGGAAAAGCAAAGGGCAGTCCCGGGAGCCTCCGAACAGGAGGCGCAGCACAGAATGCAGAGGAAGAGGGAGGGCGGAGGCCAGTGGAAAATGTCTTCGGGAGGCCAGGAAGGCCATAAGGCTGATGAGCTTGAGAAGGGAGCGGGTGGATGGGAGGGGTGCTAGTGCCGAGGGCACAGCCTGGGCCCTGCCGAGATAGGGCAGTGGGGAGACCAGATGGACTGGCATTCGGTCAAACCAGATGGTGGGCTTTTATTTTTTAAAGGACTTGCAAATCCTAGGAACAGGGAACCATAAGGGTCCGGGGGCCCTTAATCCCATTAGTAGAGGACATAAGTGTGTTCTTTAAAAATGTAAACCTCACCAGTTATACAATCGCCATTATCAAAACAATGGGACAGATGACCAACTTGTGAAACTCCAAGGAGTCTCTGAGTTCTTCACTGATGGGAAGAGAGACTGCAGCGATAGTCTGGGCATGATAAGTTCATTCAAAGGCTCCCCCTTCAGGAGTTCCTGTTGTGGCTCAGTGGTTAACGAATCCTGCTAGGAACCATGAGGTTGCGGGTTCAATCCCTGACCTTGCTTAGTGGGTTAAGGATCCGGCGTTGCTGTGAGCTGTGGTGTAGGTTGCAGAAGCAGCTTGGATCCCGCGTTGCTATGGCTGTGGCATAGGCCAGCGGCTACAGCTCCTGTTAGACCCCTAGCCTGGGAACCTCCATATGGGGCGAGTGCGACCCTAGAAAAGGCAAAAAGACAAAAAAAAAAAAAAAGGCTCCTCCTTCAGAATTTAAAATGGAAATTTACTAAATGTACTTCTTGAGCAAAACAAAACCTGATGTATTTGTATGAAGTAGCCTTGCCTACCTGTGGAGTTGGAAGAATACCTACTAGCATATTTAGGGACTGATCAATAATTTAGTAAGTTTTGTATTTGTAAGGAGACAGATTTTTAATATTTAAGCACCTGTTGCTTCCCAAAACATTGTGCCCCTGCATCCTCCTTCCCCAGTGGCTGAGGAAGCCTAGATCAGCCTGGCCTGGTCTACCCTTCACTGCTCTCCTGGCTGACGAGACCTAAGGGTTCTGTTTCTCAGCCTTTACCTGAGGGTTTGGAATTATCCCCGTAACCCTTCTCCCATAGGGCTTATCCTCCAGGAGGCCGGACTCACGAGCAGAGCGGAGAGGCTTCATCGTGTGCTCATGTGGCCAGGCCTGCAGGCTGTGCAGCGTAGGGCCACGTCCTCCTCCAGCAGATACACGGAGAGGCCGGAGCGAGGGCTCGATGCTCCAGATGCACAAGGCATCCACGCCCGTGCATCACGTCACACCCGATCGTCCTGCTTAGGGGAAGACAGTTTCACCCAGAAAATCCAAAAAATGTTAAATATTAAGGAAAAGTTTTAAGTAGTATGAGTCATTGTTAAACAACTTTTCTGTTTAGAATATAGATATGTAGGTGTGTGTATACACACATATATATTAAATAAGTATCAACAATATAGCATCATTTTTTATGGTCTTTCTAGGGCCACACCTGCGGCATATGGAGGTTCCCAGGCTAGGGGTTGAATCAGAGCTATAGCCACTGGCCTGCACTACAGCCAGATCTGAGCCACATCTGCGACTTACACCACAGCTCACGGCAACGCTGGATCCTTAACCCACTAAGCGAGGCCAGGGATTGACCCCGCATCCTCATGTGTGATAGATTCGTTTCTGCTGAGCCACGATGGGAACTCCCAGCATCATTTTTTGATGCTATCTCGTAAACTTTGCTCAAATACACTTGAAAAGTGTAAGTGTTATCTCGTGGTTGGAATGGAATAGAGTTGCTTTCTAAGACTACTGATGGTGTTTTTTGCGTGTTTTGTTTTTATCCATAAAGGTACGGAAGTCTGGCAAGCCCAAACTGTGAAGACGATGGAGGGCAAAGTTCATCAGAGTCTAAGACGGTGATCAGGAAGTGAGTCCGCCTCTTCTCTGCATTACAAGCTCTCAGTCAAGACTTTCTGTCTTAAAAGAAAATAATTTAGTGGAGTTTTAAAATTCCTTTGGAATGTTGCCTTGTTTTTTCCATAATGCGTAAAGTCATAGAGTTATTGTTCTGGCTATATAATGATTGGTCATTCAGTAAGAATTTATTGAGCACCTACTATTTTCCAGGCCCTGTGCTAAGGGATACAGCTGTGAACGAAACAGATAAGTTCCAGCTCTTAGGAAGTTTATATTTTCTCAGAGACCAAGAATCCATCCAGAAAAGAATGAAGCGGGGGGGGGGGGGTGTAGATCCTGATGGAGAGTTTGATTCATGTAGGGTGTTGGAAATGGGCTTTCTGATCTGATCTGGAGACACTGGATCAGAAACCTGAACATGGCACCAGCCAGGCCTTGTGAGTGTCCAGACAGGGAGAATATGGAAAAGGCTCAGCGGCAGGCAGGCATGGTGTTCGAGAAACAGCAGAAGGTAAATGAGGTGTGAAGCGCTGGGGCGTGAGATCTGTATAGTGTGGGAGCCCCACCTCACCTGGGGACTCGAGGGCCTGGGAACGGACATGCAGTTTTATTCTGAGGAAGATGAGAAGCGCTTACAAGGTTTTAGGAGAATAGTGCTACGGCCTGATGGATGTTTGAAAGACTTACCCTGGTAGTTCCCATCGTGGCTTAGCGGAAATGAATTTGACTAGGATCAATGAGGATCTGGTGTTGCTGTGAGCTGTGGTGTAAGTCGCGGAAGTGCTCAGATCCTGCGTGGCTGTGGCTGTGGTGTAGGCTGGCACCTGGAACTTCCATATGCTACAGGTGAGGCCCCAAAAAACAAAAAATATTTTTTTATTTTATTTTTTTGCCTTTTGTCATTTTATGGCCGCACCCGCAGCATGTGGAGGTTCCCAGGCTAAGGGTATAATCGGAGCTGTGGCCACTGGCCTGCGCCACAGCCACAGCAACACAGGATCTGAGCCGCGTCTGCAACCTACACTACAGCTCACGGCAACGCCGGATCGTTAACCCACTGAGCAAGGGCAGGGATCAAACCCGCAACCTTATAGTTCCTAGTCGAATTCGTTAACCACTGTGCCACGACGGGAACTCCAATAAAATAAAATAAAGGGCTTACTCTGGCTCTTTGTGGAAAATAGACCATGACTTTGAGGATGGAAGTAAGAGTGGCAACAAGAAGCTGATTAGGGCCCTTATGTGGGTCCAGGCAGCATACCTGACAGTCGTCAGTGTCATCATAGCACTGACACTGCAGTGACTTGTGGTAGTAACAGCTGACAGCAGGTGCTGATGAGTGGGCGGGGCATATGCTAGCAGGGGTGGGGGCAAGGATGCCGCCAAGGGCTGTGTGTAAGCAACTGACAGGATAGAAACCCTGCTTCATGAGATAAGAAACTCTGGTGGGAGGAGCAGGTTTGGCGGGGTCAGTAATTTTGCCTTAGACACGTTAGTTTTGAGGTAACTGGGTAAGTCTACATTCCAGGGAGAAGTCTGGATCGGTGGTATAAACGTGGGCCTCCTTAGTTTATGCATATTAGAAAGCTATGGGACTGGGTGTGACCTTCTAGGGACAGAGGGTAGATAGAAAAGAGAAAGGTCCGAAGACTGAGTCTTGGTCCCCTCCAGGGTTTAGAGGTAGGAAAGCAGAGGGTGCAGCCAAGGAGCCTGGGGCAGTGCAGGCAGGGGGAAGGGAGCAAGGTAGCTGTGTTCCAGACGCAGGGGGAGAGGGGCTTCCGAGGGGGAGAGGCCAGCTGTGTCTAACGCTGCCCAGACAGCAAGCGCGAGGAGTCTGGGAAGTGACTCCTGCTTCTGCAAGTCTTTGGCACCTTGACAGGTGCAGTTTTGGCGGAGAGAGGCGCAGATCAAGAGCTGATGGAAGGGGAGGAAGTTGGGAAGGCAAGCTGAACAGCTCTTCAGAGGGATTTCATTGTAAAGGAGAACAAAGGAATGGGATGGAGGATATCTGGCCAAGGGAGGGTCTTTTTTTTTCTTAAATGGAATATAGTTCATGCTGATGAGAATGATCTAGGAGACTGAAGCAAAATCCATGATGCAGGGGTACAGGCGGCTATAGCAGTGCGGTTCTCCCAGGTTATATGCCAGGTGCTTGAACCCCTTGTGGTAAGCATTCATCTTAGAATCAAAAGTCCAAGGAGATAATCCTGTGGGATTTTTAACTGCTCAGAGGACTGAGTGATGGGCTTCTTTCTCCAGGTGCCAGAGATGTGAAGATGAGAAAACTTGGTGTCAGGTAGTTTTATAGTTTTATCAGCTGGGGCATAACCTGCCAGAAAACCAAACACACTGATGTAGATATTTGAATGCCAAGTGCAAAGTGTGGTGGGTGAAACAAATAACCTAGAGAGCTTGGGGAGGCCTCTTGGAAGGGGTGACATTTGAAGCAAACCTTGAAGGAGGCTGAAGTTTAGATGTAGGAAGAGGGGGCGGTAGGACCAGATCCGAGAAACGCAGTGTACATGACATTTGGGGGAAGAGCTCAGAATCAGTGGGGCAGCATCACTGTGCACATGGGCAGTTAGTGGAGCTGAAGCTCTCATGAAGGGGCTGAATTTCTCACAGGAGACTTTGGACTTGCCCTGGTGAGCAGTGGGCAGTCAGCCCTGCAGAGTTTTTGTGGGAGGGAAACAGTATAATCAGATATGTGGTTTGGAGAATAGATTAGACTTACAACCTTCCCTTTTTTTTTTTGCCCCTTAAAGTTCTTTTTGTTGTTGTTGTTAAGGAATTTTTTTTATTGCTTGATGATTTTTAATACAATTATAGGTGTATAAAAATCATCACAACTTAGTTTGATAGCATTTCTGTCCCAAACCCTCAGTGCATCCCCCTACCCCTCAGATTGTCTTATTTGGAAACCATAGGTTTTCCAAAGTCTGTGAGTCATTGTCTGTTCTGCAAAGAAGTTCTTTGTGTCTTTTTCGTTTCCACATGTAAACTGTAGCATTGGATGTTGCTGTCTAATTATCTGACTGGTTTCACTTCGCATGATAATTTCTAGGTCCATCCATGTTGCTATAAATGTTGTTATTTCGTTCCTTTTAATGGCTGAGTAATATTCTATTGTGTGTATGTACCATATCTTCCCTATCCACTCCTCTGTCGATGGGCATTTAGGTTGTTTCCATGACTTGGCTATTATATAGAGTGCTGCAATGAACACTGGAGTACATGTGTCTTTTCGAGTCATGCTTTCCTCTGGACAGATGCCCAGGAGTGGGATTGCTGGATCAAGTGGTAATTCTATTTTGAGTTTTCTGAGGAATCTCCATACTGTTTTCCACAGTGGTTGCACCAGTTTGCATTCCCACCAACAGTGTAATAGGGATCCTTTTTCTCCACACCCTCTCCAGCACTTACTGTTTGTAGACTTTTTGATGATGGCCATTCTGGCCGGTGTAAGGTGGTACCTTGTTGTGGTTTTGATTTGCATTTCTCTAATAAGGAGCAATGTTGAACATCTTTTCATGTGTTTATTTTTCATCTGTATGTCTTCTTTGGAGAACTGTCTGCCTAGATCCTCTGCCCATTTTGTGGATGGGGTTGTTTGTTTTTTTGGTATTGCGCTGTAGGAGGTGTTTGTAAATTTTGGAGATTAATCCCTTGTCAGTTGAATCATTCGCAAATATCTTCTTCCATTCTGTGGGTTGTCTTTTCGTTTTGTTTAGGGTTTCCTTTGCTGTGCAGAAACTTTTAAGTTTAATTAAGTCCCATTTGTTTATTTTTCTTTTTATTGTCCTTACTCTGACAGATGGATCTGAGAAGATGTTGCTATCATTTATGTCAGAGAGTGTTTGACCTATGTTTTCCTCTAAGAGTTTTATAGTATCTGATCTTATATCTAGATCTTTAATCCATTTTGAGTTTATTTTTGTGCATGGTGTTAGGAAGTGTTCTGGTTTCATTTTTTTTTACATGTGGCTGTCCAGTTTTCCCAGCACCACTTATTGAAGAGGCTGTCTTTTCTCCAATGTATATTCTTGGCTCCTTTGTCATAGATTAGTTGACTATAGATGCGTGGGTTTAATTGTGCGCTTTCTATCCTGTTCCACTGGTCTGTATTTCTGTCTTTGTGCCAGTACCATACGGTTTTGATGACTGTAACTTTGTAGTGTAGTCTGAAGTCAGGGAGCCTGATTCGTCCAGCTCCATTTTTCTTTTTCAGGATGTCTTTGGCTATTCTGGGTTTTTTGTGCTTCCAAACAAACTTTAAAATATTTTGTTCTAGTTCTGTGAAAAAAGTCCTTGGTAATTTGATAGGGATTGCACTGAATGTGTAGATTGCCTTGGGTAGTATAGTCATTTTGATAATATTGACTCTTCCAATCCAAGAGCATGGTATGTCTTTCCATCTGTTCATGTCATCCTTGATGTCTTTCATCAGCATCTTATAGTTTTCAGAGTACAGGTCTTTTGTCTCTTTAGGTAGGTTTATTCCTAAGTATTTGATTCTTTTTTTTTTTTTTTTTTTTTTTGCCTTTTGTCATTTTACGGCCGCGGGTTTATGGCCACACCCGCGGCATGTGGAGGTTCCCAGGCTAGGGGTCTAATTGGAGCTGTGGCCACTGGCCTGCGCCGCAGCCACAGCAACGCAGGATCCGAGCCGCGTCTGCAACCTACACCACAGCTCACGGCAACGCCAGATCGTTAACCCACTGAGCAAGGGCAGGGATCGAACCCGCAACCTCATAGTTCCTAGTCGGATTCATTAACCACTGCGCCACGACGGGAACTCCAAGTATTTGATTCTTTTTGATGCAATGGTAAACATGATTGCTTCCCTAATTTCTCTTTCTGATCTTTTATTGTTAGTATATAGAAATGCAGTTGATTTCTGTATATTAATTTTGTATCCTGCGACTTTGCCAAATTCATGGATGAGCTCTGTTTTCTGGTAGAGTCTAGGATTCTCTAGGTATAGTATCATGTCATCTGCAAATGGTGATAGTTTTACTTCTTCCTTTCCATTTTGGATTCCTTTTATTTCTTTTACTTCTCTGATTTCTGCAGCTAGGACTTCCAAAACTATGTTGAATAGTAGTGGCGAGAGTGGACATCCCTGTCTTGTTCCTAATCTCAGTGGGAATTCTTTCAGCTTGTCACTGTTGAGAATGATGTGAGCTCTGGGTTTGTCATAGATGGCTTTTATTATGTTGAGGTAGTTTCCCCCTATGCCCACTTTCTGAAGGGTTTTTATCAGAGATGGGTGTTGTATTTTGTCAAAGGCTTTTTCTGCATCTATGGAGAGGATCATATAGTTTTTATTCTTCAGTTTGTTAACGTGGTGTATCACACTGATCGATTTGCGGATATTGAAGAATCCTTGCATCCGTGGGATAAATCCCACTTGATCGTGATGTCCAGTCCTTTTAATGTATTGTTGGATTCGGTTGGCTAGTATTTTGTTGAGGATTTTTGCATCTATGTTCATCAGTGAGATTGGCCTGTCATTTTCTTTTTTTTGTGGTATCTTTGTCTGGTTTTGGTGTCAGGGTGATGGTGGCCTCATAGAATGAGTTTGGGAGTGTCCCTTCCTCTGCAATTTTTTGGAAGAGTTTCAGAAGGACAGGCGTTAGCTCTTCTCTAAATGCTTATTGAAGTTCTTTACTGTGTGGTTGTTGCGCACAATGCAGATGCCACTGCCTAGTGCATAAGTCCTTCATGGCCAAGGGCTCTCCACCTCTCACTTGTACTTACCTGCACTCTGAGGTGCACAGCCGAGTCTCGTTATATTTAGTGATGTCTCCCACGTCAGACTTAAAACCTTCTCACTCAACGTGTGGTCCACAGACCACCGGCATCACCTTGGAACTTGTTAGGAATGCAGAATCTCAGGCCCTGCCCCAGACGTGCACCAGGCTCCGCATTTTAACAAGATCCTTCAGTGATTCCTACGCATTTTAATACTTGAGACTTGTGGGAATAGAGGGGGTTTGTTGTTGTTGATTTTATCATGAAAACTTACGGGAATAATTTTTTTTTAAAAAAGAACCTTTTTATACTGAATGTTTCAAAATGTATATAAAGGAAGAGCTACTGGAAGAATTGAGCGGCCAGCTTGTCACTTGTCACTTCTACCCGGGGCCAGATTCAGAAATAAGCGTGTTGTTGTCCACGTCTTTTGGAATTACATCACATCTGGAGTCAGCCACCTGAATGCCCCAAAGAGAGGAACAGTGTGAAAAATATCCCGAGCTTTTATGTCTCCCATGGAGTGTCTTGAGATTAAATAGGTTTCTGGGAAACAGCAGTTAATGAAAATTGATTTGTACCCTGGACGCGAAGAGTCATGTTCCTTTTCTTAAAGGCCTTTTATAGAACTTCATTCAAGTTCATTGTACACTGGGAACAGCAACGTGGGTGAGACTCCAGGATATGCTGCTTTAAGGGCTTTGCAGTTTGAAGCATGGGAGGCCTTAACAAAGAGCTTCACATGGAACGCCCCTGAGGGGTCCGTCTTCTGGGGACAATGGTCCTTTCCTCAAGCCTCGCAGTGAATTGGTAGAAAGTTCTTGACCTTTTTCCTCAGACTGAGTTGCCTTTTTAAAGAATTATTCCTGATGAAAACATGCCACTTTATCTTATAACGGGCCGCTCTGTCCTACAGATACCGGATGCTAAAGTCCCTTCTCTCTGTGACCTCTTCCTTCCACTTGCCTGTCTTCCTTCTTCCCTCTTTCCCTCCCCGACTTCTCCTTTTATTACTTTTCATCTCACTTCAGCATTATCTTTTCGTTCTCTTTGTCAAAAGTTACCCTTCTGACCATTTCAGTGACTCGATAGGGTCCCCGCTTTGTCCTGGAGGAAGTCAGGGAGGTGCCTTCTCCATTCGTTCCGCAGGTCACACCAGGAAAGTGCCTCCGTCTTCGCAGAGCTGCCGCATCTGACTTGTGGCAGTGACCAAAGGCTTCCTGAGGCTGACAGATGGGTAAGGAATATGGCTACGTGCCAGTCCTCAGCAGGGGGAGTTTTGCCCCCAGAGGTATGGATTTGGCACTGTCTGGGGAAATTTTGGTTGCCCCAACTTGATGGGGAGATGCTCTGGCATCTAGTGGGCAGAGGCCAGGATTGCTGCAAACTCTCTGACATGCGCAAGACCACAGAGAATTGCCTGACCTAAATATCACTAGTGTCTAAGAAGGAAGCCCTGCTGTGTGGCAATGAGGCTGCAGCTCTCTCTGTTTATGGACATCTGAGTGTATGTAAACATAGGACCACACTTATTTGGAAATGTATTTATTCACGTCCCTCCTTATAATTGGGTGACTCAGATGCTGAGGTGGCTGCGGAGCCAGCCTCTTGGAAGGTCAAGGGCCCTGGGTAAGGCGGCGGGCGACCTCAGATTTAAGCTCCTCCGCCATCACTGTCACTCACCAGCCATTCGACGTAGTCACTTCACCTCTCTCGGTTTCAGTCCCTTTACCTAAAAAATGAGCGCACTAAGATCCCTTTATACCTCGGATAAAATGTATTTAGCTTTCTCTTCATCTTCTTGAAAATGAATGTCAGAAACGGAGATACGGTCCAAATGTTATATTGAATGTTTGAGAGGTGCCCTTGACTGCTTGTTTTTGTTGGGAAGACATGTGGCCAGTTTCGATAACATAGGAAAGAAAAAATGGACCGCTTCTTTGATTTGCTTGTTAGCAGTCATGACATCGGAACTGCTCTCGAAGATCCTGAGTAAAGCGACGGGCCGTTGTGGGGTCAGGCACGGAGCACCAAAGTGCCCATTGTTTTCCTGTGCTGCGAATCTGCCTTCTTGTGATTTCAGGTGGGAAACAGACGGCAGGAATTCGGTGACATTCTAAGAAGTAAACATCCTGTTTTGGGCCAGATGCCTTCAGTTTTGCAGTCCAGGGGCGGGGAGGCCAGGAATCACTGCAGGGTTTAACTCTGAAAAGAAAAGTGCTCAACCGTTGTTTGGTGTTGGAGTTCTTGATGTAAAGAATAGAGCAAGGCTTTCCTTAGACTCAGGCTCCCAAGTCCTAAGATAAGTCTTTTCCGTATTTCTGAATATGGATCTAATCAACTATTTAGAGGATAAAAGAAGTTAAACAAAGGAAAAACATGGAAATACAGATGAAAGAGTCAAGATGAAAGATTACTTTCTCGTGTCTTGGACCCCAACTGGATGGTGTTCTTCATGAATTTCAAAAAGTAGCAGATTGTAATTCCAGCCCTGAGTATGCCCAGTTGAAGCTTTGTGCGCTATCAGGAACTTCATAAAGTTATCTGGCTGAAAGAAGAATTCCTTCAGTTTCAGGGAATTCAACCACCAGGGCTTTCAGATGTTGGAGTCTTTGCCACACAGTGATTTTCTGATGTTGGCACCAGACCGATGTAAATAATAAGGTGTTCCATGCTTATTTCCGCAGTCCCCAAACCTGCCACTGTGTGGAAATCAGGGAGCTCACTTCTGTGGCAGAAGAAAACATCTCTGTCCACTTTCAGCCTGTGCCCTTTTTCTCCTTCCTGCTAACATTTTTACATCATAGAATGCAACCTATTTAGAATAATGAAATCTGAACCAAATGGGAAAAGGAAACTTTAGTGCAGATTTATTACAATCATTGAATTCAGAAGTAAAGACCATGTAATAGTATGTGTAACTGAATCGCCTTATTGTATAGCAGAAAGTAATACCACTTTGTAAATCAGCTATAATAAAGAAGCGAAAAGCATGTGAAGAAGGGATATTAACCACACAGAGCTTTGGCACTGAGAGACTTCATTTTCTGAAATGTTTTTGAGTTAGAATATTAACACATGACCCTGTGCTGTTTTGCCTGGCTTTTTATTATTAACTGAACACCCCGGGCAGGGTCCCCATACAGCTGTTAGAAATGTGGAAGTTGGGCTTGTTTCCTCAGGAAGGAGATGGCTTGCAGGATGTGAGGAAAGAAGAAGGAAGACCAGGCCGGTCAGGCCCGTCCATCTGAGGCCTGCTTCCTGTTCTTGGTGCCTTGGAGCATCTGTCGTCACCAACGGAAACTCCATCCTGATGGTGAAAACTGTAGAATGCCTCAGCAATTTTTTCATTAGGGACCTATTTTTAGCATTAAAAACTCCCTTCTTGTACTGTGAGGAATTAGAGAATAATGAGTTATTGAGGTCCCTGAAAAATAATTTTAGTGAGTGGTGATGTCCCTTTCTAATAATAATGGCTAGAATTCATTAGCCGCTTCCTAGGAAGGGTTCCTGTGTTGGGGACTGTGTATCCTTTTAATATCCTCATATTAACCCTTTGTATTATTATTCCTGCTGTACAGACGAGGAGAATGAGACAGGGGGAGGTTAAGGAGCATAACCAAAGTCATACAGTGAATAAAGTGCAAGAGTGGGATTTAACCCAAGCCTTAACGTTGACACCGTGTGGCTTCTGGCTTCTACTTCTTTCCCTGTGATAAAGGCAAGAGTATTTCTCTGAAGTACTCATGTTGGTCCCTCTTGTCCACCCCACCCCCACTTAGAACATTTTAAACAACAGTTTTCGATTTATATAAAATGGAGCCAATAATACAGAGTTTCCATGTACCACCGTCACAGTTTCCCCTATTACGTATACTCATTGGTTATAATTAGTGAACTGATGTACTATTAACTGAAATTCATAGTTTAGTCAGATTTCCTTATTTTTCTACCTAATGGCCCTTTTCTGTGCGGGGCCCCATCCAGGGCGCCACATTACATTGGCTATGACAGTTTCTGACTTTTTCTTGTTTTTGATGAACTTGGACTGTTTTGAGGAGTGAGATCTATTGTAGGATGCCCCTTTATTGGGATTTTTCTCTTAGACTGATATTTTCCCTCACAATTAGATTGAACTTATGAGGTTTTGAGAGAAATATCACAGAGATAAAATACCATTCTCATCACATGATATCAACACATACTATCAACATGATTTTGACTGTTGATGTCAGTTTTGATCACCTGGCTGAAATATTATTTTTCAGGTTTCTTCACAGAAAATGTCCCCTACCCGCTCCCTATCCATGTTATATTGTTCAGAAGGAAGTCACTATGCACAACCCACACTTACAGAGGGGGGAGTTTTCTCCTCTTTTAGGGTGAAGTATCTACCCAATTTATTTGGAAAGCTTCTGCATGGGAAACTTTCTCCATTATTAATTTCTTCAAGCATTTCTTTCTCTGTGGACTCAGTGAATATTTGTTTATACTCTGGGATATAATGCAGTGCTCCTTTATATGTATTTTGTTACTCAGATTGTTCTTGCTTTGGTCATTGGGAGCTCTTCTGTCCCTTTGACACACCCCTATTATTATCGTGATTTGAGCCCTTCCTTACTTTACGGCTCTGCAAGATGTTCTGGGCTCATCTTCTGTATTTCTTGACCTGGTCCTAGCATCAGCCATTTCTTCAAGGAGACCTGGATCTTTTTATTAGAGAATGGTATTAGAAACCAAGCTCTGGGTGCTGGGTGTGCCCATTGCTACTGGAGTGTCATGTCTTTTAGGCCCTCTCAGCTGAGATGGCTAGGAAATACGTGTATATATTAATTAGATAAATGCATACATCTAGAAATACTTCTATGTATAACCATCTATATATATATGTATGTAATATTAAATATGAGTTCTTACTGATGTCTTCAATTCAAATCCACTACCACATGGACCATTCTAGCCTCCTCCCCTGGCTTATTTGTATGTTTCTTGTCCGACAGTGAGAAAATTGGCTTCTACCCTCTGCCTTCCATTTTTTTAATTGTTCGCTTCCATTATATATGTATGTCAGTACCAGAACTGTTAACTCGTACCCCTGTGGGAAGCAGCTTTCTCAACTAGAGTCTGGTGCTTATGTGTAATTCCTTTTGCTTTTAGTCCTTAGTCCTGAAGACTGCAATTGTTTTCTTTTTTTTTTAAATAATAAAAATAGCTAACATTTTTTAATCACCCACTATGTCCTAGGGACTATTCTGGATACTTTGTATGTTTACCTCTTTGAGGCCTCGCAACAGCTTTGTGAGAAGGTATCTGTTACTGTACGTACAGACGAGGAAGCTGAGGCATAAAGAGGTTAGGCTGTCTGACTCCAGAGTGTGTTTAGCCTCATTGACCATATTGCTCATGAGAAAACAGGCATTTAGAAGACCTCTTAGTTCTATTCCTTATCTAATGGAACCCAGTCACTGACATACTGAACAAGGCTTGGTAAATACAGGGTTAAGTCTGTGCACAGACCCAGTGACCTTCATTGTTCTGTAAATTTGCCTTCAGACGCCAGAGCCTGCACGTGTAGCTTGGGAATGAGAGACAGGTGTGTAAACACTCTTGGTTTTGAGTTACTGGTTTTGAGCTCATCTCTTCCTCTTGACCCATTCCCACCCATATTTACTCCGTGTTTCTGTGTTTCCTTCCTATCACAGTCTTAGCTTAGCACTGACTCTGGCTTTTTTTGCATTCATTTCCCTGGGTCTCTCTTAATTCCTCTTTTACTTCCCCTCCCAGTGTTCTAATCCCCACTCATCTCTAGTTCCAAAATGTACAGTGGAAAATGTCCAAGAAAGCATTGCAAGATTACCTTGACATGTCTAGATAATGTTTTCATCCTTTACATGTTTTTCAGAAAAAAAGGGGGAAAATTCTCACTTTCTTTTCTTTTTTTTATCAGGAAAACCATCTAGCTGAGGGTCTCAGGGGCAAACTTTTTTTTTTTTTTTTTTGTGGCTGTGCCCATGGTACACAGAAGTTTCTGAGCCAGGGATCAAACCTACACCACAGCAGTGACAGCGCCAGATCCTTAACTTACTGCGCCTTGGAGAAAGAAATCCTCAGAGTCAGGTTTTAACTGGCAGTTGTCCCTGAAACAAGAAAATTGTTCTGCGGCTAGGAGAACAAGGTGGAGGGTCTGTCTCAGAGTCAGTGTCAATGTTCCTTTGCTTTCTTTCCTTGAAGGGCAAAGTGTGTTGACTCCCACCTGAAGGGTTTGGCAGTGACCCATGGTGCATTGCTTCAAAGGACACCCTCTCCATAGATCTTCTTACCTTTTCGTTATCTACATTAGGGAAAGATCCAGCTCTTGGAGAACATCCTAAAATAGAAAAATATTTTGCTGCATCTAAAAAATGTTACCATGTCTTATCTTCTGCTGGTGATTAAGTAACAAATTATTATCTCAAATAGATTTCTGGGGCGATAAAGGAGCTCTAGATGGACAGAGTTATTCTTTTTGTCATGGTAATCCTGTTTCTTGGCATGGAAGTCAACGCATCATGGGAGCAATGACTTCACCCATAGAAATTTTTGTATTAAGCCTTTTACCAATTCTAAAGTATTTTACTACCTGTGGGATTTTAATATGACTTAATGCATTTACCTTAAAATCCTTGTATGTGTTAAAAATCTGTGGCTTGAGCATAATCACAGCTTAGTGCTCACCTTAGTCATCCGTCTTATCTGCATTGTGTGCGTGAAGGTCCTGAGAGTGGCTAGAAGTTTTGTTCTGTTTCCTTATACCTCTTAGCTAAGACATCTGTCTAGTATCTTCCAACCAGGTATTATTAGGTGTGATTTCTGTTTGACTAAGAAATCAAATGAGAATAGCAAATCTCATTATGCTCCAGTTTCTTCCTTCCTTTTCCGTTCTTTAACCAGGTCTATATGTCTCAAAAGGGTTTTGCTCTCTCTCACCTCAGGACGTTTGCTTATGTTGTCCCCCCAGAGTCTTCACCCCCTAGCTCCCCCTTATCCTTAGATCTCAGCTTTAACGTAATTTCCTCAGGGACTCCCTGCCTGCAGCGCTGACCAGATTCACTCTCTGTGAAGGTCAGTACCTCTGTGGGACCCTAGAATCCTCTGTGAGGTTCATCACATAAACAGTTTTTGTGGGAGGTCCCATCATGGCTCAGGGGAAAAGAATCTGACTAGTATTCAGGAAGATGCAGGTTCGATCCCTGGCCTCGCTCAGTGGGTTAAGGATCTGGCGTTGCCATAAGCTGTGGTGTAGGTCACAGACACGGCTTGGATCGCCTGTTGCTGTGGCTGTGGTATAGGCCAGTGACTACAGCTCCGATTTGACCCCTAGCCTGGGAACCTCCATATGCTGCAGGTGTGGCCCTAAAAGACAATAAATAAATAATAGTTTTGTGACTAGGGAAAAGAAAGTTCAGTTAATAAACATTAGTTCAATTAGTGACTTCATTGATTTCCGCCAGGGGTTTGTTTTATTAGAAGGAAAAGTCTTGGAAGCCCTTGGGTCTGGGTATGTCTTCCTACCTGCAGACCATGGTAGGTTGGGAGTGTTTCATAAACTACCAGGACTCGCACCTTGCCAGGAATGCCCGAGGCAGACAGAGCAATCCTGGTTGTCTCCTCTGCTGTCAGATGTGGGCCCTGCCCCGTCTCCGTCATTCTTAATCAGACACACATTTTCCCTTTGGGACTGAAGAGTTTTGCTCTGTAACTGACCGAGATTACTTTGGAAAAAGGAGGTCACATGCCGGCTTTTCTCCTTACTGAGTGTAGGTTGTGTCACAATCTTAATCTTTCCGTTTGGCCTCATAAAGTGCTTCTTCAGTCTTCCCAAGTCATTCAAGAAGCACGTCTTCTTTGTATTACGCTTTGATGTTTCTGAATTGGTCTGTCCTGAGGGGGAGGCCTCCAGGGGTGGGTGGGTGTGGGTGTGTCTGTCTGTCTGTGGTGTATTTGTTCACGGTAATTGTCTTCCTCCAGCAGGCCTGATTGGAGCCACGGGTGCTGCAGTACCATGGTTTGTATTCTATGCCATTCTTTCTGTGGCAATTTCAAGTTCTTTCTGTGAGTGTTGATTGATCGTCACCAATCTATACTTTTTTAAGTCCCTTCCTTTTGTGATTATGGCAGGAACTTTTAAGACTGCTAACAGTTATGCTTCTCTCTAGGTATCTCGGTGTCCTTACTGACCTTATGTCATTTGAAATCCAGCTGATCAGAGTCAGGTGATGAAGGCAGGTCTTACTGTTTCTCTTCTCCAGTCAGGGGAGCTAAGTGACCCTTTCAGCTCCCGTGGTTCACAGGTGGCGCAGCGAGGATGGGAACCAGGTTTTCCTTCTCTCGCCTCCTTTCCTGTTCTGTGCTCAGAGCCAGCTAGCTTCTGTGGTTTAGCAGTCACACCTTGTCTGTAAGTTTGTGACTTTTTACTAAGGTTTCCCTTCATTATCATGGTTCTTTACATCTTTCCAGCAACGAGTTCTGGTTAGGATATAAAAGTCTTAAGAGTACAGCCCGGAAAGAAAGGTAAGATGGAAAAGCCATTTGCCAGTAATTCTGTTGTTTCTGTCACGATTTTGTGAAGTTGCTTTCACTTTTGAGGTTTAAAAGTTTCACATTTTATCTACTTCTGAGTCTATCAAGAACAGAAAGTTTCTTTCCAGGACTAGCAAACATAAAGCTGCTCTGAGCTCTGGGCCCATGTCTAGGCCTTCCCAGAAAGCCTGCCTCCCCCGGGTGCTGATAAACACTCTGCTGATAGGAGGGAGGGGTCTGCCTGCTGTCTGTGTCTTTCTCTTTCTTCTTCCCCCTTCAGCCTTCATTCTCTTTGGTGTGCAGATGCTTTTTCTATCTAATTCAGTGTCTGAGTTCAAAGCCATTTTGGGCTAAGCTGTGGGAAAGGCTCTAGATGACCGGAGCTGGTTAAAAATATTGGTCTGAGGAGGGAGGACTAAATATGCACCTAAAGGCTAGTCCGGTCTGGATTAACGTGCCCCTTCAGAGCTCCCCAGACATTCTCAGTCTGCAGCTTTCCGTGGAAGTGAGTTCTGTGTGATGTGCCTTGTTTTTTTTTTTTTTTTTTTGTCTTTTTGCCTTTATGTAGAGCCGCACTCGCGGCATATGGAGGTTCCCAGGCTAGGGGTCTAACAGGAGCTCTAGCTGCCAGCCTTTGCCACAGCCACAGCAACGCGGGATCCGAGCCACATCTGCAACCTACACCACAGCTCACGGCAACACCGGGTCCGTAACCCACTGAGCAAGGCCAGGGATCGAACCTGCAACCTCGTGGTTCTTAGTCGGATTCGTTAACCACTGAGCCACGAAGGGAACTCCCTGATGTGCCTTGTTGAAATGTACAAGTACATAGAGATGGACACAAGGATATACGTTTCATAGTTGTAATTTTGAGAACCTAACAATAACTTAAATACTTGTGCAGTAGTAGGATACTTAGATTAAGGATGGTGTACATGCAAGGGACACTATGTAACCCTGAAAAGCAGGGTTTTCAGGATGGAGAGTTGTCCCTTTTGATAAATACAAGTTTATTTTCTACACTTGATCTTAGCCAAAAGGCCGAGAGGAAAGAACATAAGTTTATTTTCTATGTCTGTGGGTCTATTTGTTTTGTAAATAAGTTCATTTACATTTTTTAGAGTCCATATATAAGCAATATCATATATTTGTCTTTCTCTAGCTTTTTTACTTAGTATGATAGTCCTTCCATGTTGCTGCAAATGGCATTATTTCATTCTTTTTTATGGCTGAGGAGTATTCATATATATATATATATATATATATGTATGTATATGTATATGTATATGTATATATATATTCCATATCTTTAACCCATTCATTTGTCGATATGTTTAGGTTGTTTCTATGTTTTGGCTGTTGTAAATAGTGCTACCATGAGCATAGGGGGTGCACGTATCTTTTCGAATTATAGTTTTGTCTGGATTTATACCTAGGAGTGGAATTGCTAGATCGTATTGTTCTATTTTTACTTCCCTGAGGATCCTCCATACTGTTCTCCATAGTGGCTGTACCAACTTACATTCCCACCAACAGTGTAGGAATGTTCCTTTTTCTCCACACCCTCCTCAGTATTTGATATGTGTAGACTTGTTAATGATAGCCATTCTGACCTGTGTGAGGTGGTACCCTACTGTAGTTTCGATTTTGCATTTCTTAAATAAATAGTGATGATGAACATCTTTTCATGTGCCTGTTGGCTATCTGTATGTCTTCTTTAGAGAAATGTCTATTTAAGTCTTCTGTCCATTTTTCAATTGGGTTGTGGTTTTTTTTTGGTTGTTGTTGTCTATATATTTTAGAAATTAAGCCCTTGTTGGTCGCATTGTTTGTAGGTATTTTCTCCCATTCTGTAGGTTGTCTTTTCATTTTGTTTATGGTTTCCTTTGCTGTGCAAAAGCTTTTAAGTTTGATTATGTCTCATTTGTTTATTTTGATTTTGATTTTTGTTGCCTTGTGAGACTGACCTAACATTGTAGGATTTGTGTTAGAGAAAGTTTTGCCTGTGCCCTCCTCTAGGGGTTTTATGGTTTTATGCATTATGTTTAAATCTTTAAGCCATTTTGAGTTTACTTTTGTGTATGGTATGAGAGTGTGTTCAACTTCATTGATTTACATGTCACTGTCCAACTCGCCTAACACCACTTGCTGAAGAGATTTTTTTCCCTGTTGTATATTTTTGCCTCTTTTGTTGAAGATGAATTGACCATAGGTGTGTGGGTTTATTTCTGAGCTCTCTATTCTGTTCCATTTATCTATATGTCTGTTTTTATGTCAGTGCCATGTGTTTTGATTACTGTAGCTTTGTAGTATTGTCTGAGGTCTGGGAGGGTTATGCCTCCTGGTTTGTTCTTTTTCTTTAGGATTATTTTGGCAATTCTGGGCCTTTTCTGGTTCCATATACATTTGGGAGTTATTTGTTCTAGTTCTATGAAAAATGTCATAGGTAATTTGATAGAGATTGCATTAAATCTATATATTGCTTTGGGTAGTATGGCCATTTTAACAATATCAATTCTTCTAAGAGCATGGGATATTTTTCCACTTCTTTGAATCATCTTCAGTCCCATTATTAATATTTTAGAGTTCTCAGTGTATAAGTCCTTCACCTCGTTGGTCAGGTTTATTCCTAAGTATTTTATTTTGGGGGGTTAGATTTTAAAAGATAGTGTTTTTTACATTCCCTTTTTGATACTTCATTGTTAGTGTTACCCCTGTCTCCTGCTACCTTGCTGAATCTGTTTATTAATTTGGTGGGGGAGGGGGTTTATAGGGTTTTCTACATATAGTATCATGTCATCTGCATATAATGACATTTTTACCTTTCCCTTTCCAGTTTAGATACTTTTACTTCTTTTTCTTGTTTGATTGCTGTGGCTAGGACTTCCAAAACCATGCTGAATAGAAGAGGTGAGAGTGGGCATCTTTGTCTTGTCCCACATTTTAGTGGGGAGACTTTTAGCTTTTTACCATGAAGTATTATATTGGCTGTGGGTTTGTTATAAATAGCTTTTATTATGTGCACATGCGTTCCCTCTGTCCCCACTTTGGTGAGAGTTTTTATCATGAATGGATGTTGAATTTTGTCAAATGCTTTTGCTACATCTGTCGAAATGGTCATGTGACTTTTGTCTTATGTTTAAGTGGTATATCACATTGATTTGCATATATTGAACCATTCTTGTGAACCTGGGATGGATTACACTTGGTCATGGTGTATTATCTTTTTTAATATGTTGTTGGATTTGGTTTGCTAATATTTTGCTGAGAATTTTTGCATCTATATTCATCAAGGATATTGTCCTGTAGTTTTCTTTCTTGGTAGTAACTGTCTGATTTTGGTATCAGGGTGATGGTGGCTTCATAGAAGGTGTTTGGGAGTGTTTCCTCCTCTTGGGTCTTTTGGAAAGGTTTGAAAAGAATTGGTATAAGTTCTTTGTATGTTTGGTAGAATTTTCCTGTGAAACCAACTGGTTCTGGACTTTTGTTTGTAGGGGAGTTTTTTGTTTTTTAGTTACAGATTCTATTTTACATTCCAGTAATCAGTATGTTTCAAGTTATCTCTTTCTTCTTGATGCAGTTATGGTGGGCTCTATGTTTCTAGAGTGAGGTGTTAAAGTTTTGTACTATTATTGTATTCTCATCCACTTCTTTATGTCTGTTAGTATTTGTTTTATGTGTTGGGTGCTCCTATATTAGCTGCATATATGTTGATGAGTGTAAAATCCTATTTTTGTATTGATCCTTTTATCATTTTATAGTGTCCATCTTTATCTTTCTTTTGGCCTTTGTTTTAAAGTCTATTTTGTCTGCTATGAGTATTGCAATCCTCGTTTTCTTGTTGTTTCCATTTGCATGAAATATCTTTCCCTATCTGTTCACTTTCTTTTTTTTCCCTCTGTGTGTTCTTTGCCCTAAAGTAGGTCTCTTGTAAGCAGCATATTGCAGGCTCTTAGTCCAGTTGCTATTCTATGTCTTTATTTTTTTAAGTCCTGTTTGCTATTTTATGTCTTTTGATTGGCATAATAGTTTGTTGACATTTAAGGCAATTATTGATAAATATGTATTTATTGGCATTTTAAGCCTTGTTTTCAAGTTGATGTTTCTTCTTCCCTTTTCTTTTTGTAGTTTGAAGATTTCCTTTTATGTTATGCTTGTGTTCTTTTCTTTAAGATTTTTGTGAATCTATTGTATGTTTTTGATTTGTGGTTACCCTGTTTTTCCAGTATGTTCGCCCTTTTCTATACCTGCTTGCTTTAGACTGATAGTCATATAAGCATTCTTAAAGAAAAAAAATCTACACTTTACTCTTCTCCACATTTTATGATTTTGATGTCCTCTTTTACATTTTCATGTGTATCCTTTTGGTGTTCTTTGTGTTTATCATCACTTTCACAAGTAGATTTCTTTTTGTTCTGTATACTGGCTTAAGTGATTTAGTTTCCAACCACGATTTCCTCTTCCCTATGTCTTCTTGCTTCTTTTTTATTTAGAAAAGCCTTTTCGATATTTCTTTTTTGGATAGAATTAGTATTGCTGTATCCTTTTAGTTTTTGCTTGTCTGAGAAATTCTTTTTTGTTATTGTTGCTGCATCCGTGGCATGCAAAAGTTCCCACACCAGGAATTGAACCCACGCCTCCTCCATATTACATCTATTTAAATATGTATACACATCTATAGAAATGTATAGAAGGTTATACTCCAGACTAGTAACACAAGGTCATGGGAATAGGATTAGAATGAAGTGTGTGTGGGGGTAGATATTTTGTTGTTTTAGTTTATACTCATTTGTAACATTTACCTGTTTTTCAATAAATAATCAGTTATGTAATTTTAAAATGAACAATTATAGGGGGTAAATTAAGTGATATGTTAATATCTCTTAATGTCTGTTTTTGACTGTAATTTTGGATTTCTACTTGGGTTTTAAGTTACAAACCTCTGAGGAGTTACCAGGGTCGTGGGGTTGCTGGTCACATTGTTGGTTGGATGCTTTGGGGGCTTTTAAGTCGTGTGATGTGAATCATCATCCCTCCATATCCATTTCTTCATCAGTGCCATCGAAAGAGTATTCTCTCACTAGAATATTAAAAAATATTAAGTGAGGGAGTTCCCTGGTGGTCTGGTGGTTAGAATTCAGTGCTTTCATAGCTCTGGCTTGGGTTCAATCCCTGGTCTGGGAACTGAGATCCCACATCAAGCTGCTGAGTGATGTGACAAAAAAAAAAAAGAGTAATAGTACTAATCAAATTAAATCATCCTTCTTTTACGAAGTGCAGTCTATTTTATGAGTCCATCTAATGCATACAAACATCAGGTTTTCCTGTGTTCTAGGCTTTCACACCACCTATGTGCTCACCCCAATTCTGGGCTCAGCGCTTGTCAGTGAAGAAGCAAAATTATTCATAGAGGAAGCCATCTTCCTTATAAAGATGAAATACTAGAATGCCAATTCATCATTTTCTCCTTCAGTTCATGATAATTTGGTTTTGGTGAAGAAAGAAATGAGTGCTCTGTGTGGGCTCTCAAAAAATTAAAGTCTTATCATTTTAGGGAGGGTTAGGGCTTCAGCATGTGAATGTTGGTGAGGGGATGACAAACATTCATACTAACAGATGATGTAACAAGTGAACCAAATATTGAAGGTTCACCCACTGTAAATTCATTACTTTCATTTTACTCGTGCTTTCAGTTAGTCCCAGAGCCAAGATTAATTTCTTCTAGCTTTCTGCAAGGAATAAAACTTATCTTTTTATTTAATCTGGATTAAGACTTAGAAAGTAATGAATTATTGCTGTGGTTTTAAATTCCACCTTTAACTGATGGTTTTATGTCATCTCTTTCTACTGTAGTTATGTGAACGTTATAGTTCCAAATCTCTTCATGTCTATATTAGTGAAACAGTGATTTCCACAGCAGTGAAAACAGTTAATTAATTTTCCTTCTGTGTTTGTACTTCAGTTCCAAAAGTTAAGC
The DNA here is from genome assembly GCA_004024745.2 of Catagonus wagneri. NCBI lineage: Eukaryota > Metazoa > Chordata > Mammalia > Artiodactyla > Tayassuidae > Catagonus > Catagonus wagneri. Next base: position 17,337,056 of record PVHT020000175.1, read on the forward strand.
ATTAAATTGGCTTTGGATGTACTTATGCCTTGATCATAGTCCAGCTCTCTGCTGTGAAATTGAGACCTGTGAAATTTGGAGACACCCGTTAAACCCCAGCATGCAGTTTCATATATATGCATCATAATACATCTTAGTCTCTTTTCAGTTTGTTAACTAAGCAAACAATTTGAAGTATAATTAGATGATAATTTTAAAATTTGCTGAAAAAGGAGTTCCCGTCGTGGCGCAGTGGTTAACGAATCCGACTAGGAACCATGAGGTTGCGGGTTCGATCCCTGCCCTTGCTCAGTGGGTTAACGATCCGGCGTTGCCGTGAGCTGTGGTGTAGGTTGCAGACGCGGCTCGGATCCTGCGTTGCTGTGGCTGCGGCGCAGGCCAGTGGCCACAGCCCCGATTAGACCTCTAGCCTGGGAACCTCCACATGCCGCGGGTGCGGCCATAAACCCGCGGCCATAAAATGACAAAAGGCAAAAAAAATAAATAAAATTTGCTGAAAAAAATTTTTCCCTGAAAAATTTTTAATCAGGTCTGTAGCTGAAACAAAACATCTCATCTCTGTCAATAAAAACATGCATGGATTAAATTGTGGTCCTGGTTATCTTCTCCAGACATCATCAATAGATATACGCCTCGTCTGGGGATGGCTGATCATCATCGAGGCCAAATACCGTGTTCTCCGTGGGACACAGCCCAGCATGGGCCTGACCTAGCCATAAAGGCTTTGAACACAAAGCATAGAATAATAACACTCAGAACATCATTTTTGGCAGTCAGCTGTTTGTCTCTTCCATTGAGTGAGGAACTGCCACTGTCTTAAAGAGAATAAGCTCATGTCATTAGTAACCTGTCTGGGGGGGCACTGTGCCCACCCAATGCCCCATCTCCTTTGGTGCCCTGGTCCTTGTTTCCCCCTGGGTGGACTTAGCTGAGCCACAAGAGGAAGTCACCTTCAGCGACTGGCTTTGCTTATCAAGCTTTTCTCCTTTACCTTTCAAAACCTACCTTCTCTACTTACACTGTTTCTCCCTCATGAAACACATTGTCCTCTGGTAATTTGAAAAGCAAAAGGATAATTTTTTTTTGGTCTTTTTAAGGCCAAATTTGTGGCATATGGAAGTTCCCAGGCTAGGCGTCCAATCAGAGCTACAGCTGCCGGCCTAGGCCACAGCCACAGCCACAGCAACACGGAATCCGAGCTGCATCTGTGACCTACACCACAGCTCATGGCAACGCAGGATCCTTAACCCACTGAGCGAAGCCAGGGATCAAATCTGTGTCTTGATGGATGCTAGTCAGATTCGTTGCCTCTGCGCCATGAAGGGAACTCGCGCAAAAAGATACTTTTGTGAGGACATTTTTGGTGCTATGTTGAAACCCTGGGTGATATTTGTAAAATTAGATCTACACATTTATCTTTCCTAAACCTAGGCCCTTCCTTTCATCAGATTTCTGGCCTACTATCAGTCAGTTCTTTCCTAACATGTTGGTACAGTAGATTTTGTGGTTTCTGACTTTGAGTGAAGCCAGAATTGGAAACACCATAATCTTGTGTACAGATTACTTTGAAGTTACTGCAGGACTCACTAAATCTTCTTTCTGCGTATTCTTTTTTTTTTTTTTTTTTGGCCTAGCAGTGGTTCTTCCGAAGTTTATGGTCCTCTTTAAAAAAGAAAAACCTTATCAGTCTTTTCCTTGTTTCCCAACCACTGCTTAAAATAATAAAAGGTAGTCAGAATCCATTTTCAGATGCTTTAACTTAACTGATACGGCCAGGAACTTTCAGGCAAACTATCGGCCTGGCAGGTTTTCCTGAGGCCTGCCCAGGGCAGGCTGGGTGACCAGGGCTGGGTTTGAGTCTCCACAGCCAGTTGGGTGCAGTGACTTTGCGCGTCTCTTTCTCAGTGCCATCGCCTCCATCCTGAGGGCCTGGCTTGACCAGTGCGCCGAGGACTTCCGAGAGCCGCCTCACTTCCCTTGCTTACAGAAACTCCTGGAGTATCTCAAGCAGATGATGCCAGGCTCTGACCCCGAGAGAAGAGCACAAAATCTTCTGGAGCAGTTTCGCAAGCAAGAAGTGGAAACCGACAGTGAGTACTTGTTCGATTCCAGGGAAGAAGGTAGGGTCTGGTTCTGCAAACCTCCAGGAGGAGGAAATGTTCTTTCTGTATTTATTTAATAGGAGGCCTGGCTTTCCCTCAGGACAAGCTGCCAGAGGGTTGGTGGGAGTGGGCGTAAAATTCTCAAGGTTACCTAAGTTCTAATTCAGGGCCAAGAAGGGGATATTCAGGACCACCTAGTCAGGCTCCCTCGTTTATAGATGAAGAAGCTGTGCAAGCAGAGGCTCAGAAAGGTGAAGTGACTCTCCACGGTCTTTTCTCATATCGTAAAGAGAATGAGCTCCTTGGTGATCTTTCACCCTTGCTTGTCATCACGTACCTTGCTGAACCTGAATTTGCCTTTAGTTATCTGCCTGATTGGTCCCTCCTTCGATCAAATGAGAAGCCTTCACAGTCTGCCACCCCCATTCGGCAGGCAAGGAATGCCCTTCAGCTCTGCTCCTGCCCTCACAGGAGCCCCGAAGGCTCCGCAAAGATGTTTCTCCTTCAGCTGGAAGGCATGGCTGGAGTCTGTCTCCTGCGGGGACAGATTACTGTCCTTTCACATCCCCGATGGCCTCATCCAAAGGAAGTTTCTGGGGCTGTTTTTTCCGCTCTGAGGAACTGACTGCCTGTTTCCAAGGGCGGACGAAGGGCCACCACTGCCGGTCACGAGCTGCTTGGAGCTGTCCGTTCGGACGGCCCTGCAGCGCCAGGCAGTGGCGGCCGCCCCGTGGAGCTCCTTACAGCCGACCGATAAGGGGGCGCATCAGTGCGGAGAAGAGAACGTTAAACTCCCGACAGTACCTGTTGAATTGTTTTACGTGTCGGGGACGGGAGAGGGGAGAGCGCAGCTGCGTCACGCGGAGCCACTGCCAAGGGCCGGGCGTCTGCGATGACTTCACCCGCCGGCCGCGCTGGCAGCCGGCGCGCTGCTCCAGCTGCCGGACCGCAGCCCCCGCAGGCCTCCCCTCCGTCTCGGGGCCGGTGGATGTGTGCGCGGAGCCGGCTCTGCCCGCGGGGGCTGCCCTTGGCTCCAGGCCTAATTGGGGAACCGGTGGGACCAGTCGTTCATTGTTTCCAGCGGGCCTGGAAGGCCGGCTCCTTCGGCAGGCTGGGGCCGGGGAGGGGGCGAGTGCCTGACTTTGGAAAGGCTTTAGGCAGTCCCAGGAAGGCTTTTTTTTTTTTCCCTGTGTTTGGAAATTTTTAATCAGGAAAGCTCTAAACTCTCTGTTTATTAAGTACAGGAATCATTACTGAGAACGAGTTTTCAGAGCTTGGTTGCTGTGTGCTTGTTTTACCCAGTTTCATGCTGGCAGAAGCAAACAAGCTCTCCTGCAGTTTGTTTTTTTTTTTTCCCCAAAGTAAAACGTTGCTTCAAGTTTTTACCTACTTATCTCTGGAAGAGAGTCCAAAGCTGGAACTCTAAAAGCATGGGCCAGATCTCAGAGTCAAAGGACCATGTTAGCCTTCACGCACAGCAACATCCGAGGCCCATATCAGGCCACTGAGAGTGTTGAATGAATGAGGACAAGCCTTAGCACAGAGTCCCTGGCTGAACTGAGCCGGCCTCTGCGTGGCAGAGCCACTGGGTTAGAGCTATGGACAGTGGCCAGCAGGAGGGTCGAGAGGCTCATTCTGAACCTTTGGTATTTTAGATGTCTCCTTCCTCCACCAAATGAGTGACAGCTGGAATTATGTGGAGGAAAAGTGGTAAAATCGTGGGGTTTCAGCTTTCTTTAGCTCACGCCTGTCTGTGTCCCAGACCCCAGTGCCTGCCCTCCCGTCATTACCCAGCCCCATTCACCTCCGTACTTTCAACTCCAGGCTGGGGGGGGGCACCCTTAAATCGCTTACCTGTCACCAGGGTTGACGGATAGCCATGTGACCCTCTGACTGGGGAGGTGATGTAGGGCCCTAGGAAGCTTAGAAAAGACCGTCCCAACTCGATCCAAGATGCCTAAAAGTCTTTATTCTCCAGAGGCTTACAAAGTAAACCTTCTGAGGAGTAGTGGCACCTTCATTTAAATGTCTGCTAAGATCTAACTGAATGCGCCTAGATTTTTCTTCTTGAGAACAGGTATGACAGGCAGGAGAGCGAGAAGGGGGAGGGGCAGGACACTGGGGAACAACCCAGGAAGGTCTCCAGGGGAGGGAGGAGGGGGACTCAAGGTCAACGTCCTCCAATTCCACGGGCATTGGCAGCAAAGACCAGAGGTCCTGCTCCATGTGCTGAGTGCTTCTACTTTTGGTTTGGAGTCCTAGGTAGTGAGGCTTTTTTTTTTCTTCCCTCACATCTTCAGTGGAAGCTGAAAGGTACTCCTAACAATTTGAGATTCTGAGGGCTTTTTGAGAATTATGAGAATTTCATCAGCATTTCTGACACCAAAATGGCCCATTTAACTACCCAAAGCTGGCCTGCCTTCATGCCCAGTCCTTCCAGGTTTCCGGTTGTAAATGGCCTCATAACTAGGAATTGCATAGTGAGGTTTAGGAAATAGTTGAGTGAGTGCTCAAGCTGATGGGAGGGTTTGAGGGAGCCCCAAAAGAGGGCATCGACCTGAATGTAACCCAGCTTGGCTTCTCCAGACTTTACCTTACCTGGCTCTGCCCTTGGCCGAGGAACCAGTGGTTTGTCCAGGTGACACCATGAGGCCTCTGAACTTAACAAAGCCTTAGGAACAAGCAGAGATGGAGGGGACCTTCATTTCACTGAGATTTATTGTGCTGGCCGCTCTCTTCCTATGGATTTTCTAAAGGATCAGACCACTTCTTTCTAAATTTAAGAAGTCCGTTTTTGACTCTGTAAACAAGGTTGTACACAGTGGCTCCAAATTACTAATGTTTTTCTACCTGTGAACAGATGGGTTTCCCAGCACTATCTCCCTCAGCCTGGAGGAGGAAGAGGAGCCGGAGGGTGGCGGGTCTGCAGAATTCACCTGCTTCTCAGAAGATCTGGTGGCCGAGCAGCTGACCTACATGGATGCAGTATGTCTTCTCTTTGTGCCTCTGATGTGCTTCTGCTTAAACCATGGGGCGTGACAGTACTGGTGGCCCCGGGGAGGGTCGTAGGGTAATGTGATTTAAGTCTTTTCCGATCCTTGAGAGAGGCTGTGCCTGGACACGCAGAGTGAAGATGTGATTTGCATCAATCTTCTGAATAATTCAGGCCTAAGCTCTTCTTACAATTCTGGGCCAAGGTGCTTTTTACTTGGCACTCAATACCCAGAGGGAAGTAAGAATTCTAATCCTAGTGAAACAAAATCTATCTAGTTCCATGGGTATTTTCCTCCCCTTAGACTCGTAAATATTTCAAGATCTGAACTGTTTATTTGGAGGATTGTAAAGGGGTCAAAGTATAAGTTAAGATAAAATAAATTCACTGAACCCACATGTGCCTGTCTCTGGCAGCTCATTTCCACGGGTGCTTCCTGGTCTTTTGAAGTTTGACGATTTTTGTTAGCTGTACATATTTGATTACATCAGTTACATTGCATAGCTCGATGTGAGCCGGTTAAAGAAAAAAGGGCCATTAGTAAGGATCACAGCGGTTTTACCTCTCCTGGCACTTACCGCTTTGGCAGAAGCAGCATAGAAAGTGGCAGCCAGTTTCCATCAGGTTAGCATGCAGATAAACCACCACAAGTAAATCTGACAGTCTGGATAAAGTAAATCCTGGTGTTGTCTCTTTAATACAAATCCTTGCACATCTTGTATTGACTTGTTGTTCAAATGAGAATCAGATTTGTTCAACAAATTTGTTATTGTTCTACAACTGATAGCGTAAGAGAGAGATGGGAAACTTCAGTGGTTATGACTTTTGGCAAAGACCTGGAAACCAGGTTTTAAATTCCTCTTCCTCTTTTTACTATGTGACATCGAATAGTTTTTCCTTTTATACATTTTTTACTGTCTTCATTTTATTTTATTTTTTGGTCTTTTTTTTTTTTTTTGCCTTTTTAGGGCCGTGCCTGCAGCATATGCAGGTTCCCAGGCTAGGGGTGGAGTTGGAGCTGCAGCTGCCAGCTGTGCCACAGCCATAGCGACATGGGATCTGAGCCAGGTCTGTGGACCTATACCACGGCTCACGGCAGTGCCAGATCCTTAACCCACTGAGCGAGGCCAGGGATTGAACCTGCATCCTTGTGGAGGCTAGTCAGATTCGTTTCCGCTGAGCCACGGTGGGAACTCCCCTCTCTTCATTTTAAATAATGGGCACTAGTGACATTGATGCATGTCACATGTCCTATACTTCTGTGAATCACTTTTTCGGTGGTTTTCCATATGTAGAATACACAGTTCATGATTGTGAGTATCCAGAACATACCATGGATATGTTTTTCAGGTCAAAATAATCTTAACCACTTCTTTTTGGTAATTAATAGAATAGATTTTTACCTGGCTTTCCTTCCAAGACAGAAAAGTCAAAATGTTTTTGTTCGTTTCAGTTTTCTTTTGGTCATTGTGTTCCACTCATTCAGTTGAGCAGATTTAGAAAGGATACCTGGGCTTTTCTGATAAGTTAATATGTTATTACTTTTGTGTATTGAAATGGACACCATGAGGCAGATCAAGTAGAAAAGGATTATCTGTCCATTCACAAAATGCCAACGTACGGATGATACATGCTGTGCCCTATGAAATGTCTGTGTTGTCCTTAAAGTCAATTCCTCTTTTGTTCTAGCAACTGTTCAAGAAAGTGGTGCCTCACCACTGCCTGGGCTGCATCTGGTCTCGCAGGGATAAGAAGGAAAACAAACATTTGGCTCCTACGATCCGTGCCACCATCTCTCAGTTTAATACCCTCACCAAGTGCGTTGTCAGCACCATCCTGGGGGGCAAAGAACTCAAAACTCAGCAGAGAGCCAAAATCATCGAAAAGTGGATTAACATTGCTCATGTAATTATCTTTTTATAAGTATGCTTTGAGAGACTATACCATCAGTCTGATGTTTCCATTTGCTTGAAAGGTGAACAAAAGACCATAAGTGGGGACCCATTGAGTTCTGTTACTCTTATGGTTGTCCTTCCAAAGGAAGAAAAAAGGTTGCCTTTCTTATCGTGGGAGTTTATTTATTTTGCCCCTTCAAAAGGAGTGGTCCCTTGCTCATTGTTTTCTGCTCCTGAGCCCCTATACTGCTACTTCTTCAGGTGAGACAGAGTGCCTTCTTTTTCACAGACGGAGGGCTGGTTCTGCACCATGTTCAGTAAATAAGTAGAAACTGGTGCCTCAGTGTGAACAGACTGCCCTTCATCGCAGGATTACCCTGCGCCCTTCCAGGACTGGAAGCGTTGTGTCTTCTGCAGACTTAATGAGCCAGCACCTTCTCAGGATCTCAAATCTCTTTTCTAAAGGACTGAGATACACAGATGCCATATTAATCAAGGGCTTTTCTAAGGGCCTTATATCTGAAGCTGGAGGGGCAGAGTCTGTTCCTGTGCCTGAATTGCCTCCTGCTGGGTTGGGTATCAGTCCAGTCCCTTGGGTCAGCTGTTTCTGTGTCATGTGGCCTGGACCTTCACTTGTCAGCATCTTATTTCATGATTGAGAAAAGGTGAACAGTAGTCACTTAGTCACCTAGAATTTCGTGACCCCCAGCTGCTCCTGAACTACAATTTTATTTTTTTGCTTTGTAGGGCCGCACCTGAGGCATATGGAAGTTCCCAGGTTAGGGGTTGAATCTATGGTAGAGCCGCCGGCCTACACCACTGCCACAGCAATGTGAGATCCAAGCCGCGTCTGCCACCTACCCCACAGCTCACGGCAACACCGGATCCTTAACCCACTGATCGAAGCTAGGGATTGAACCCTCATCCTCATGGATACTAGTTGGGTTCATTACCCCTGAGCCAAAAGGGGAACTCCTCAGTTATAAGTTTATGTACTTTGGAGACATAGATAGGCTAAACACAATTAATTTTGTCCCACAGGAGCCTGTAGTCAAACAGGGAAGCTAAAACCTACTGGAATTGTCTCAGCCTGGGCTAAGAGGAGTAGGGCCATCTGAGTTAAGTTGTGCAGAAGTGGAGCAGGGAGAAATCACTGCCGACTGGGGTGATGGAAGAAGGCTTCATGGATAGGATAACATTTGAATTCAGCCTTGAGTAACTGATGGATTTTTGGTATTTAAAAAATGGGCAAGGTTTTTTTGTTTTTGTTTTTCCCCTAGGCAGTAGCAATTACATCAGCAAAGGCCATATGTCATTAACAAAAATTTTGACAGATAATCATTATGTCACTATCCTCTGTTCTGTACTATATAGATCAACCCTAAGCAAACACATTTCGTTTTCTACCCTGTTACATATTTTTTCTCATTAAGCCCCAATCTGGGCATTAATAATGCTTAAATATTCACATTTTTTCTCTTTTTTTTCACCTTCTCTTTTGCAGACTTCGATTAAATAGCAAAGCCATAATTGTGCCAGAGAATTGAATTTATTTTGAGTCTATAGGTGGTCTGATACCACAGACTTTTTAGTTTATGGAAAACTGCTACATGGAAGAAACAAAAGAGCATCTTTTGCAATTTAGACTTTTCCTGTTCTGAATTGAGCTTATTTGTCAATGAGTAAGAGCTACAAAAGAAGTTCTAATAGAGTGTGATAGAGCATAGATTTTCTCTGTGTTCTTAGACTGAGAAGAAAATGTATTTTTGGGGGACCACAAATGCCATATCATTTACAGTTATCTACGTGTCTCAAAAGAAAATGGTCTATCTGCTTTTAATCAATTCAGTTGCTTAGAAAATCTGTCGCAAGCATATAGCATCTATTTTTGTGACAGGATGGCTCAGACAATGACTTTCGGTACAAATTAAGTATAAATTGTGCATTTATGTGGTAATAAGAAATACAGATTGTATAATATTCCAACTCCCATAGCACATGCTTAAAAGCCAAGTGTTCTTAATGCTTGATGATGTAGGTTCCCAATGCTGAGCATGCTGCATCCCTTGAAATTGTCTAGATAACTTAATAAAATGATAAAATTTACAGCTGACTTCCAGTCAGGAGTTACTTTACTTTTCCTTGCAGCAGTCACAGTCATTTTCTATTGAGAGGATGTTTGAAAAAATGATAATTTTACACACAGAAAATATTTCTGACCTAAGAGAATTATATTTTCTTGGACTGGCCTTCCTGCTACATTTTTACTTTTGCATCACAATTCCTCAAAGATACCTCCTTTTCTAGAAATGGGGCCAGATGCCTCTTGTACTCCTTTAAACCTTCAGCTTAAGCCTCTTTCTGAATAATGTGTTCCATATGTTTATTACAATTTGCATGAAATAGCTGGGCCTGAGTTCCTTTATTTATTGCAAGTTTCCTGATTTTTAGAGCATAACTTGGATTCTGAACCTTTGTTGAACCATGCTCTCATGGGCTTGGTTTCCAAACGGACTATAATTCAGAGCTTGCTCTGTCTCTCTCTCACTCTGTCTCTCTCTTTCTTTTTAAATAAAGGGAACACATTGAGGCATTTAAAAAGAGTGGGCATGACTTTTTGTAAAGAACTCTGGCATTTACTCTAAGAAAATGTTGGGGTTTTTTCTTTGTTTGTTTGGCATAATAATTTTAAGTAGCCGGATTTAGGCATGCCCAATTAGAGGATGCTGTCTTTCCTTCACATTCAGGACTGGGATGATGTCATGAAGTGACCTTTTAAGGGACGTGCGTTTATGCCCAACCGCACCGGGACCTCTTGCCCACAATGTTCCACACAAAGTCAAGCCCATGCTCACACAGTGTACTTGACTGTAAACTGTGGGTGTGCTTTGCGCCTCCTGCCTGCAAGTGAAACATCTCCTTGGACATAAGGCATAGTCCACTCTCCCCGTGCTGCCCCCTTCCCCCTTCTGGCTGAGAAGGGGAACCTCTCCCTGACTGTTTTACTGTCCCTGCCAGTCATTCAGCAGGACTCTGACTCCAAGGTCACCGTCTGCTGATGCTGTAGACTCTGAAAGGTAGCTTACGTTTCAGATCAGGAAGCCTTCCTCCTTCCCCAGAAAATGACATCCAGAGTGTTTCCTGTTCTCTTTCTGTTTTGTTTGAAAACATTGCCAAAACGGATTTTATTTTAAAAGCTCAAGTTATTTTGGAAACACTGAAGTACCAAGGTGTTTCTGGATGTTTATGATTGTGGCACAAGCCAATTTGAAACCAAATGAATGCGTATAAAAATACTCCCTCTTGGCTAAGAACATGAAAAGCCAAAGTTCAACCCGTGGTGAATGTTTATTGCCACATTATATACCCCTCTGCGGACCTGGGTTGGTCATGAGATGTTTGATACCATCTGACCTCAGAGAGGCTGCTGCCCCGATTCACTTTGGGGGTCTAAAGCATATGGTCATCTTTCATGTGTATTTTGAGGGAATATGTGTGCTTTTAAGCAGAAGAAAGTTTGCTTTCTCTAGCAGAGCCCTGTAGACTCACCTCCATTCGTGTTTTTACTGGGAAAGCTGGAAACCATAAAACTGTAACAACAACACAAAAAATATATTAAAGGGAGAAAAACAAGCATTCGGGTGCCAAAATCTATAAAGTGTTTTGGTGACTGGGGCGGGAGTGAGGAGCCCCTTTTTGATGTTCAGTATTTATACAGCTGCCTATTTAGTGGTAAGAATTCATGGCAGCTGTGATCGCTCTACAACAGGAAACCACCAACTCACTGTATTATTGATATTTAAATGCCTTTTATCTTTTAATCACTCTATGCACAGGAATGTAGAATCCTGAAGAACTTCTCGTCCTTGAGGGCCATCGTTTCGGCACTGCAGTCCAATTCCATCTATCGGTTAAAAAAGACCTGGGCTGCGGTCCCAAAGTAAGTCCCGAGTGTCTGCTCTGCTTTCCGTGGCTGTGCTGACGAGTTGCTGCCTGAACGTTGGGAGCCAGGGCTGGTACAGAAATCAAGCCTCGGCACGAAGGATGCCAAAGCCAAGATGATTGGCTTGGGGGAATGGTTTTAAGGATGTGCCTGTTATCTGGGTTTTGAGGGGGTACAGTGGTGAAGTTACAGCAGCTTGCCATTGCTTCTGCTTATTTTCCTGCCCCCGTTCCAAAGCCCTAAGCCGTTTCCAAGCTGTGAAGGGATAATGAGTGCAGATAGGGCGTCAGTTCTTTCTGTTCAGCAAGAATCCATTTAGTTTCCGCTTCCACCTATTAAAAGCTATCTTGGTGGTGTTAAAAACCTTGAAGTATTCCTTCCTAGGTACCTGACTAAAGTTATTCACTAGCCACCTTTTATATTGTTATCTTTCTGCCTCTTGCTGTCCCCTTTGGAACAGTGAACAATTTAATGGCCTTACTGTTTTACCCTCGCTCTGGCCCGCATTTCCAGAGCTTCACCGAACTCTAGACCAGAGAACTTTTTGCAAATGAGGAAAGGGTGTGTGAGGGGACAGTTCTGGTCCCCCTGCCACCCCGAGTACAGATTTGGAGGCTGAAGAATGTGTCATGATTACAAACTAGGCCAGCCACTTTGAACAAGTCTCCCTCGGTTTCCACCAATCAAGAAGTCAGGCCATACCAGCGAGGGACGTATGAACTGTTGATAATCTGTCCTGGATGTGGCACAGTCAGTTCCAGTTGGGAGAGAGGCCAGCTGGCTCCCAGGCAGGCCTGCTCTGTGGAATTGGTGGGTTGGGTCCTTGGGGTAGAAGCTCTAGGACTCAGTTTCATCAACTCACTCAGAGCTGATTAAGCCTTGAGGGACTGACACTGTCCAAACCTGCAAGAGGCCCGGATTGGTCAACCAGAGTTTCAAGGATTTATGCTGAAAAAGGAGTGCCAGAGTGTTCACACTACTGATAAGCTCACATTTGCAATCAGAGGAACGTCCCCCCCCACCGGGGGGGGGGGTGTCACATGATTTATTACGTAATTCTGTGGTGGGTAGAGAGTTTTAAAGAGGGTGATCTTAATGCCTGCTGTTGCAGGGCTGCAGACATCGTAGCCACTTGGGCTGCAGAGCTCATCCTCTGTTAGCTGTCAGTAGAAAAAGTGGCAGACAGGCTTTTCAAAGTCCAGTGTAATTTTTTTGATTACCACTCTTTTCTTGGGTTCTTCCTCTTCTTCGTTAGTTTGGCAGATGAGGTGACTGTTGTGTGATAGATTAGTTGATTGGTTTTCCGCTGCACAGAAGTTTTAGGAGAGATGGCTCAGATGAAATCAGTGGAGGACAGGCCCTGGTGAGATGTGATGGAAAACCGGACACATGCAGAGCCCCGCCCCCCTTCCCCTGGTCTCTGTTTCCCAGCCGCGGTGTCAGAAGCAGAGGGATGGCTGGGGGCTGAAATGCAGTCTCGCCCCATTGCAGCCTTCTCTGGGGGCGGGGGAAGGGAGTCCTGTCTTTTTTTGGTGGTTGGTGAGTAGAACTCTATGAAAAGTCACTTGGCTAGCCAACGATTACTTCCACAGCAAATCTGAAGCTAAAACACACAAAAAAATGAGTGCACTTGTTTCTTAACTTCCTCGGTTACCATATGGGCAGGTCCATTCTTCTTTGTATTTAAGAAACACCACAAAATGGAAGTTCCCTTCATGGTTCAGCGGTTGACAAACCTGACTACTATCCATGAGGATGCGGGTTCGATCCCCGGCCTCACTCAGCGGGTTAAGGATCCGGTGTTGCTCTGAGCTGTGGTGTAGGTTGCAGATGCAGCTTGGATCCTGAGTTGCTGTGGCTGTGGTGTAACCTGGCAGCTGTAGCTCCAGGTCGACTCCCAGGCTGGGAACCTCCATGTGCTGTAAGTGTAGCCCTAAAAAGCAAAAGAATAAAAAATAAATAAACGAAGAAACACCACAAAACAAACCTCAAAGCCCCATTCTGGACAACATGGTGTCCGTTTTGTTTCTTGGTGGGCTCACGTTTTATCAGGGACACAGGAGAAGGAGCTCAGTTCCTTGGAGTAGCCACTTCCGTATCAGCTTTACATAGTTTCCATTGCTAAATTCAAGGAACAGGGCTAAGATATTTTATTTGCTTATCATTTTCCGATAATGCTTTATGTTAATAACTTTCAGTGGACAAAGACATCCATTTATTTCTCTTTAGGCCCACACATAGTTAAGTTCATAATGATTCTTTCCAAATAGAAATAGCTTTAATGGTTTTGTTCTAAGAATCCTATTGCATTCATTGTAAAACACATAAATTCTTAATAATGGCTTTCTCACGATAGCGAGTGTTGCCTGTGTGATGATACAGCCTCTGTTAAGTCTTTGCCTTTGGAATCATCCGCTCAGTTATGCTGGAGGGGTTAGAGAAAAGCCTGAGGCCTGTGGAGACTCCGGTACTAGGGAGGGGCCAGGGAGGAGCAGGCGCTGTGCGTGTGTGAACCTGCTGACTTTCACAGCCATCCTGCAGGAGGCTGAGTGCTTCCGCTGTGCCGAGAAGAAAACAGAAGTTCAGGAAAGCTGGGCAGCTGGTTTTAGATTACTTAGGGAGTGAATGGCAGAGTAGGGATTCGAACCCAGGCCTCTGGTTACAGAGCCCATCCTGAGTCCACCGTCTCCTCTGACTCTGAGGGTAAGAACACGGACCTGTGACACAGGAAACTTGGGTCCTATACTGCGGCTCTCAGCAGCGAGTAGTGGAAACTCGGGCAAATCCCTGCCCTCGGTATCTTCATCTCTTAAGTGCGGGGGCCGGCCAAGGCGGGTTCTCAGGTCCCGTGGAGCTGTGGGTATGTTGCTAAGAGAGAATTTTTTTTTTTAACTTCCTGAAGAGAACATGTCCCAATTGGACAGCTTAATACCCAATTTAAGTATCTTTCTTTATGAATATAACACGCATGGTTAGAAAAATAGCCCTTTCTTCACACAGGTGACCGTGCCTACCTTTAAAAAAAAAAAAATCAGCCACCCTTCATGGAAAAGCTCTTTGGCTTCATGAGCTCGCATCACCCATTGATCCTGAGTCCAGCTCAATCCCTCTGCGGCCAGAGGTACTGAGGACAGTTGGGTCAAAGGTGTCGGGCCCTTTTTTTTTTCCTGGCCGCACCCGAAGCATATGGAAGTTCCCAGGCCAGGGATCAGATCCGAGCCAGAGCTGTGGCCTGTGCCATGGCTGTAGCGAGACTGGATCCTAGAGCCACTGTGCCTCAGCAGGAACTCCCAAAGGTGCTGGGCTTTTACTAATCTTCGTCTGTAAATACTTTCTTAATCCCTTTGTAGGGACCGAATGCTGATGTTTGAAGAACTCTCAGATATCTTCTCTGACCACAATAACCATCTGACCAGCCGGGAACTCCTGATGAAGGTGAGAGTATTGACAGCCCTGGAGTCGATTCCAGGGAGGAGTAGTTTGGGGGCCCCTAGGATTCCCGCCGTCACCCGAGAAAGCCCCAGAGGACTGGAAGGCAGAACTTTGGGTGTTTTATGCCAAATCTAAGACGGTCGGGCCTGAGTAAATCCAAAGTCCAGCTACTCAGCTTCACTGTTATGCAACCAGGTTGTGAAACTCGGGTTGCCGCCTGTAGCTCCCTCACAAGAGGCCCTCCCAGTGCCACGTGCTGGCAGTTAGTGGGTGAGAGGGCCCGGAACATCCTCTCAGCAAAACATCTTCTAGGAGGCCGGGGGCCAAGCCTGCAATTCCACATCCTTTATTTGGACTAAGTTGCACAATCTGTCGGTCAGTGGTATTTAGTGAACATCAGAGACGTGCTGACTTCTGAACTTGAGGCTAGTAAAGGTATGGCATGGTTCATTTTATTTCTCTAGACCTAATATTTGTAAAACATTTGACCGGCCTCTGGAGTATGAAGAAAACTAATACGGATCCTGTTTTCAGGGGCTCACCTTCTCGTGGGTGGATACAGACACTGAAAAGAATAAGTAGTCAAATAAAGGTACAAATAACAGATTGTGAACAAGCACTAGTGCAGAACACGGACCAGAGTTAATCTTCGTGGTCTTTCTGTAGAGCTGATTTTTTTTAAAAAAATTTTATTATAGTCGATTTATAGTGCGCTCTTAATTTCTGCTGCATGGCAAAGTGACCCAGCCATTCATCCATATACAGTCATTTTTCCACACTGTCCTCCATCATGTTCCATCACAAGTGATCAGATATAGTTCCCTGGGCAGGATCTCATTGCTTATCTATCCCAAATGCAATAGCGGGCATCTGCTGAGCCCATAGAGAGTCGGTTTTTATCACCCTCATTTTGCAGGTAGCCGAGATCAGGTAAGGAACATGCCTGAGGCCCCACACCTGGCTGGTGACGGAGGTAGACTGTGAATCCAGCCTGGTGAGGCTCTGAAGCCCGTGCTTTCATCACTTAGGCAGAAAATGATTCTTTTGACCCCTTGGGAGCAGGAGGCAGGGTAGGTCAGGTGAAACTTGGTAGAGCAGGTAAATCGGTAACTCGGTTAGTGCTGATTGAGCATTCACCGTGTGCTGGGCAGTGGGGGTCCAAGTGTGCTGAGGGCAATCCCTGATCTCAAGGAGAGTACAGTCCCATGGGAGAGGTGGAGAAGTAGACACTTAAAAAAACCACGGTATGTGCCACTGTGGGGGGCAGCCCTGACCTGGACAGTTAGAACAGTGGGTCCTTGTCCTCAGCCTCCTTGGCTGTGAATTGGAGATGACAGCACTGTTGAGTCTGCCGACCTCACAGAATTGTTTTGAAGATGAAGATAAAATATTTGACAGCAGGGTGCAAATGTAAATTATTTTTAGTATTTGGCAAGCTATCTACCTATAAAGCCAAAGTATGTGTAACAAATGAGAAGTAGAAAAGTATAAGCCACGCGTCTAAGCTAGGGGCAGACCCTGGAGGAGAGGCTAAGAAGAGGCATGAGTTGTGACGGTTAGGTCGGCCGCTCCTCTGAGCGCATCTTTTACAGTCTTCCTGACTCTTCCTGTCCCGAGTCCCACTCTTCCTTTGTGTCTCTCCAAGGACCGAGGACACCCCTTTCTCTGGGATCTTTCCTTGAAGGCCCGTTCCCTCCAGGAGCCCATCAGTCCCCTGTGCTAGCATTTCTCAAATGCACCATTAGAAGTGCCTGTGCGTTTCCCCCATCTCCCTGCAGGCCTGGAAGCCTCTTGCAGGCAGGGACTTTTTCACTCCTCTGTCTCTGACGTCTCACACATTAGGCATGTAGCAAGTGTTCAGAAACTCTGTTTGACTCCATGCACCGATGGGCCTTCCGGTTCACCTGGCAGCTTGCTCATCCTCAGCCCCTCTTGGCGTAGGCGGTGTGAGCAGGGCAGGGTGGCTGCTGTCTGGCTTTGGACCTGGCTCACCTGATGCACTGCACACTGAACAGTGCCTGCCTGCTGAGGTTGTGTTACTCCCTGCCTCGCATCCACCCCAGATTTGCAGACTTTACATGGAAACTCATCTGGCTGGAAGGAGATGGCTTAGTGGTCTCCCCGTCAGTAATACAAAGCTAGACTAACTGGAGCCACACATTCAAATCCCGATAGCTCTGAGTCATCCTTCCAAAGCAGATAAATCGAATACTGTGCAGCTCATTGCCTGCTGGCTGTCTTCTGGCTGAAACCTTAGAAGCAGAGCTGTATCAGGACATTAAAAGTCCCATAAACTTTCTGAAATGTAGGAATTTACCTTGGTGCTCGAAGTTAAATTTCTTCTGTATGGCTGAAATCCCAAAGAAATGAAAAACTTGGCTATGAATTCATGTGGTCTGTGCATTATCATTCATGATAGTGGAATGTTTTGGCAGGTCATATTATATATACACACATATACACACACACACATATATATATATGTAGTCCCTTTCCCGTCATCTTGTTTATTATTCTTCATATGAAGTATAAAATTCTGGATGTTAATTCTCAGCACCATTATAATAAAGTGAAATCAAAGTACTTAGGTTTGCAGAAGAACTCCTGAGAAAAATAGCTAGTCTCTGTTTTCAACATGCCACTCCTGGACTTACACTGATTTGAGGTTGAATAACTTGGTCTTTAATGGTCTTCTCTTCTGCTTCTTGGGAGATGGAAGGTGTTACCACTCTATTGCTATGGCTAAGGCAACATATTAACTAGCAAAATTTTAGTTGTTGGAAACAAATGTTTTTATTTTTCTCAAAGATGATCTTAAACCTGTCGCCTCCTTATGATTCTGAAACTTGTATCAATCCAGGCAGATGATCTGTAGAGTGCACACATCTCACAACAAGAGGAAAGCAGAAATACCACCAAATCTTCTTGGTTCTTGAGACTCTTGGTGAAAGGACTTGGGTTGGATTGGTAGAAACAACGGCTAGAAAGACCCAGGCATCTGGCCCCGGTGGAGATGTCTGTTCAGTGAAGCTCCAAACACACTGAAGTCAGATTCAGGGAAGAAGGTGGTAGAGCTGTGCAGGCCTGTTCACATGATTGCCATTAACTGCTGAGCTGCCATCCATCCTCCATCCGTCCATCCATCCATCCATCCATCTATTTATCTTCTGGCTGCACCTGGAGCATATGAAAGTTCCCAGGCCAGGGACTGAATCCAAGCCACAGTTTCAACCTACACCACGGCTGTGGCAGTGCTGGCTCCTTTCACCCACTGTGCCAGACCAAGGATCAAACCCACACCTCCAAAGCAACCCGAGCCTCTGCAGTCAGATTCTTTTTCTTTTTTCTTTCTTTTTAGGGCTGCACCCACGGCATATGGAAGTTCCCAGGCTAGGGGTCGAATCAGAGCTACAGCTGCCGGCCTACATCACAGCCACAGCGACTGGGGATCCGAGCCACATCTGCAACCTACACCACAGCTCTTGGCAACGCCGGATCCTTAACACACTGAGCGAGGCCAAGGATGGAACCCGCATCCTCATCCTGGTTGAATTGGTTACTGCTGAGCCACAACGAGAACTCCTGCAGTCAGATTCTTAACCCATTGCACCACAGTGGAACTAGCATGCAATGAATTTTCAGTTGACACCTTATGTGGAAGAGCACTTGTCAGTCTTCAGTTTTCCAGCCAGAAGTGGAATCTCACTCACATGAAATCATGCAATCAGCCTGTCCTCCAGCTCCCAGTCTCAGGCCTTTTCCCTCCCAGTAAGGAGGTTGCCGTAAGTGTTCTTTTCAGATCCCTCCCACTTCTGTGATTCTGTGATTCTCAGGAGCCTCGTAACTTTTCAGAAATGCTCCCTGAGAATTTTAGACCTGTCTGCAGTAATGGCCCTGCATCACACGTCTGCCGGTGATGGAGAGACTGGAGGGGAACCAGAAGGACCTACACTCAGGAAAGAGATGGGCAATGGCATTCAAGTCAGAGAGAATCGATTTCGCACTCTAAGCGAATTCTTAGTAATTTGGGAGGACTCACAACCACCATTGGGCCACTTTCCTTCATCCGCAGGAAAAACTAATAGCGGGAGACCATTAAATGATGCGTCTTCCTGTTACCATTTATAGTAGGGAGGCTGAAGGTAGGTAACGAGCCCCTTTGGGTTCTGCCCCAGTGGTGTACCTGGGCCTGCCGAAGGCTGTTGAACAGCATCAGCTACTGATGCTGCACTGTCATTGGAAAGGCTGAGTCACTGGGGGAGATCCGCTTGCAGTCCTTCAGTGATGAGAGGTCACATGCTGCAGTAACAGAATAAACCCAGGGAAAACTGACTAAGGGAAAACGCTGTTGAGGTATGCACTCCTGAATTGTGAAATTTGCCTCCCATTCATGCAGTTCCTGGAAAACGAGAACAAGACCCCAAAACCACAAAACCAGAAACGCTTTATGTGAGGTCAGCAAACTGGAGATGAGTCATGTTGTAGAAGAGTTTGTTGTTACAGCCACGGGAGGCGAGAAAGGGTGGCCCTCTGTCCTCGGGCACCGGAAGGAAGGATTGATTTGTAGGTGGTCCGGACCTGGGAGGGAACTTGGGAGGACGGGGTGGGGACGGGAGGCGGGGGATGCATGGAGGTCTGGCTTCCACAGGTGAGTGCTGGGCTTCCTCAGAAAGCATCTGGTACCAAAGTTCCATTTAGGTAAGAAGTGCTGCAGAAATAGTCCCTTTTCTTTTACAAAATGCTGGCACATGCATTTCAGGCCAAGATCAAGAAATCACAAAATGTACAGAGGAATAGATCCTCAGTTCTAGGGCATGTGGTTATTTGGAGTGAATAGCGGAATGTGTAAAAAAATAGTTCCGGGAATTGCCTTGTATTAATGATTTAATTAATTAATTAATTAATTTCCTTTTTAGGTCTGCACCTGTGGCATATGGAAGTTCCCAGGCTAGGGGTCAAATCTGAGCTGTGGCAACCAGCCTATGTCACAGCCACAGCAGATCCAAGCCGCATCTGTGACCTGCACCACAGCTCCTACAACGCCGGATCCTTAACCCACTGAGCGAGGCCAGGGATCGAACCCCTGTCCTCATGGATACTAGTCAGCTTCATTACCGTTGAGCCACAGTAGGAACTCCAGTGATTGATTTTATAACAAAATCAGGGTCTCTTCTTAAAAAATTGAGGGAAAACAAGATAAGCCGTGGCTGCCAAGCCCTGTCCTGAATAGATTGCCCTCCACAAGCCAGGTGAGTATTTGCCTGAGACAGCCTGCAACCCGCCAGAGGCCCCTTCATTGTGCATGGCTGCAGGTAGTTTTGCAGAGGTTCTGTACCAGACACCAGATGCCCCTTCACTTCTCTCTAGCATCTTCCTGCATCACGCTCCTCTGTGCTTCTGTTTCTTAGGAAGGAACCTCAAAATTTGCAAACCTGGACAGCAGCGTGAAAGAAAACCAGAAGCGGACTCAGAGGCGCCTTCAGCTCCAGAAGGACATGGTATGTAAGGCCCAAGGGGTCACCAGAGAGCTGCCCCTGTGTGGGTGGCTGGGAACCTGCCTCGCCTCAGGACCTTCCATCTGCAGGGAGCCCCTGCCCTCAAAAAAGTTCTCCTATTCTTTACCTCAAGTGTTCTCACAGCCCTAGGCGGTCAGTAGGAAAACTATTCTCATTCCCAGTCAGCTCAGCGGGAAGTAAACACAGAGAGTCACAAATCATGTTTCTGGAGTTTGTTTTGTTTTGTTTTTTCCCCTGGAAGAGAAGGAAAGTCTGTGGCAGATCAACTTCTGTCCTTTTTACTGTCCTCCTTCATCCACTCCCGCACTTGGGAGCTCCTGCGACCTTGGCCGTGAGACCTCCTGGGCTTCAGCTCCCTGACAGGAATGCCTGCTGTAGTCAGCTTTGAATACCTGGTGGCCCAGGACCTGGGGACTGGGGAGAGGGTGTCTGCTCCCGGAGCACCTGGTCCGGGAACTCAAGATCTTTTCCTTTGTTCCCGACCCTTCAGTCGTTTTCTGTCTCTCCTCACTATTCCCAAGCACCAGCCAGATCTTTCTAGTTTCTCAGTGCCCAAAGGAGTGCCTTACCTCCCTCTTTAAGACTGAAAGGTAGTCAGTTCACATGGTTGGCTTTGGTTTTAAAACTCCCCTGACTCCCAGTGTCGAAGGGGGAAGACCAGAGAGAGGAGGTGAGAGACTGACAGACTCTAAATATTCTCAGCCCTGCTTGCGAGATGTGCTCCGTCTTTGGAAAGCTGGGCGTTTATCAGAAATGTCGTGTTTGAACGATGGGCTCCCCTGTAACATAAAGCCTGTGAAACATTCACAGCACTTCAGGCTGTTTTGGTTGTTCAAAGACAAGTTAAAAATTGCTGTTTAAAAAAAAGATTATTTTCGTTCAGGATGAGACCTTGCGCACATAATAGGGAAGGACAAACAGCAGCTGACAGTGAGTGGCTGAAGGACAAAACCCTGCTTGGTGTCAGCCGCTCCAGGCAGCTCTAGCTGAGGAAGCAGCCGGCCTCAGGCGCGTCAGGCAGCCCGGTCCTGCCCTGCTGGAGACTTTGTTTTCTTGCCAGAATTTCCATCAGTGCCTTCATGGACCCGAGGATAAGGTGTCCAGGGGAGCCCCTTTTACCTTGCTCTTCGGAGTGGCTAGTGCCTTGGAGGCCTTGTGCAGAACGGGGGTGTTTTCAAAGGCAGTTTGGTGGAACGAGCACAGTTCGTATCTCCCTACTGTTGGAGGGCTTCTAGCCGTCACTCCCGAGGGAGAAATTTCTTTTATGTAAACTTTTTATTTTAGAATCTAGAGACAAGTTCCAGATGGTACGTGCGTTTCCGTGAGCCCCTCACCCATTTGCCACCCCTTGATAACACCTGCTCTCACCCGCGGCACAGATGTCGATACCAAGAAGCCAGCACGGACACCCTGGCGTTTCCTGAAAGCCAGCCTTGATTTGGATTTCACTGGCTTCCCACGGGTGTCCTCTCTCTGTTCCAGGGTCAGCTGCCCCTCCGCCACACACACACTACATTTAGTTGTCACCCTGGTCTCCTCTGCTCTGTGACCGTTTCTCAGTCTTTCCTTGTTTGTCAGCACCTGACGATCTTCAGGAAGACGGTTCTGGTGACCCTTCGAAGGTCCCACAAGCAGCGGCTATTGTTTTTCTAGTGATTAGACTGAGGTTACGGGGTTGGGGAAGCGCGTGTCACAGATGGAAGTGCTGTTCTCAGCATACCAAGGAGTGATCGACATCAGTGACACCCGCCATCACTGGGGAGAGCAGCCTGGGGGGGTGGGGTGGGAGCAGCCTGGGCGGGGGAGAGAGCAGCCTG
>PVHT020000175.1:17358852-17409565 GCA_004024745.2 Catagonus wagneri
CCTGGTCTTAAATCAGGCCTTGAATGGCCCTTAATTATTCTCCAGAAGGTGTTGAGGTCACCCAGCCATGCAGAGCTCACTGCTTCCATTGGCCACCGAGTTAATGGCCTGCAGGTCCGTTTGGTCCGGTGCGAGGGCTGTGAGCCCCTGAGATTTTTACCAATAGACGGTTCTGCTGTGCTTGGTCCTCAGGGCGTGATGCAGGGGACCGTGCCCTACCTGGGTACCTTCCTGACCGACCTCACGATGCTCGACACCGCCCTTCAGGACTACATCGAGGTGAGTTCTGGACGGCGGTGCGGGTGGACCCGCCGCCTTCTCCTGGGTTCCCCCGGAGAGAGAAGCACCTTGTCCGTATATCGAGGCCTCTGTGTGTACGCGGCGTTGAGCTGGATGCTGTGAGCAGCAAGGAGAGGGGCAACACCCGCAGGGGCTCACAGTCCTGCGGGAGGTTTATATGGAAGCAGGCGGCGACAGATAGAGGCACTTAGGGCTCAAACACATGCGGCGAGAAAAGAGAGATTCCTGGGAGGGGAGGTCCTGGCAGCGCCTTGCACAGGAGTGGGCTTGAGCGGGACCATGATGCTGAGCAGGACTTTGGCAGGTGGAGCCGAGGGGAAAATGGGCCCTAACAGTCTGCCCGCTGGGGAAGGGGGTCCGTCAGATTCTTAGGTTCTAAGTAGCCCGTTTTGTTTCATGTCCCCCCCTTCCTCTCCCGCCTCTCCCCCTGTCCCTCTCTCCCCCTCTTTCTCCTGAGAATTGAAAAAAGAAGTAAAACCTAATCAAATAAACTACTTGTCAGTTCACAACAAGAGAATATTACGTGGAGGAGAGATTTGATATCTGAGATGCAGTGTGAGGATTTTGGTACATTTAAGCCTATCTCGCCTTCCTGGTTATCACCCGACCACGTGCAGTCCACCTGCTTCGCTGTATCACGATTAGCAGTTATGTCGCATGGACCCGGCTCCAAGCTCGTCATCGGCGCTGTGGACCTATACGCTCACGGAGAGAGGCCCTCTGCCTCTTCACATCCTCTGTCTCACTTTATCTCAGGAAACACTCATAAGCGTTGGGGAATTTGTGGGGAGTGACCAATGATTTGGGAGTTAAATTCAGCCTACTGAGAATAGGAGTTGGCGGATGGAGAATTGAAACTTAACTTTTGTGATGTTGTTATTAGAAGTGACTTCCCTTTTGATAAACCATTGACAGCTGGGTTTCTGGTAATGAGTCACTGACCATTTGTTTTGTTGCTTTTGGTCAAGGGAAAGAAAAAAAGTGTAACAAAGCATTTCCTCAAGCTTTCGCCTTGACCTGCTCTGCAAATGTATTTGGATTCTGTGTTGTAAATCCTTTATCATTACTGTTTTAGTTGCTTTCAGACATTTTAAGAGAAGCCTGTCTGCCTACCCTATGCTATTATAATTAAAAGAATATTTTTCTTAAGCAAATGATGCATCTCTTCCTCCTCAGTAGCATAATTATGGTGTTGTTAATAATTGTGACTTTATTATCCCTTTGATCTATTTTAATAAGACCTAGAACAAATAGGTCTGCGTTTCAGTAGCTTGGTTTGTCACTCTTGTTTAAAATTTTTTTTCAGGGTGGACTGATAAACTTTGAGAAGAGGAGAAGGGTAAGTAGGGTCTTGCCTGCAGTTTTCCATTTTACTTCAGCTGGGGATGAAAGAAATTAATGGAAACTTAGGTTTTTGTAGAGGGAAAAAAAAAAAAGGAATTAACATTTCCTGAACTAAAATTTATCTTATATTGTCGTGCTTGGCACGTTCCTGGGTGTTACTGCCCGAGAGCCCTGTGAGGTAGGTTTTATCATCCTCAGCTCCAAGACGAAGGAGCCAGGATTCAAAGAAATGAAGTAACCTTCCCAGAGTCACCTGGTAGCACAGCCAGGGCTCAGATACCATCTTGCCTCTCCAGAATCCACATTTCTTTCTTTCCCCCTTTTTTTTTTTTTTTTTTTTTTTGCTGCTCCCGTGGCATGTGGAAGTTCCTGGGCCAGGGATCAAACCCAGGCCACTGCAGTGACAATGCCAGATCCTTAACCTGCTGCTCCATAAGGACACTCCCACATTTCTTCCTTTACCGCCTCATCATCTCTTTCTTTGCGATCAGCTTCAGCAGCAACAAGTTCATTCTGAGAAGGAGAAAGCGTTTTGTAGGAGTTTCTGGGGTAGAAGTGTTAATAAAGGTGGTTAACCCTCGGGGCCCACTGGAGAGAGGAAGAGAGATTCTCTTCATTGTTCTGTGTGGATGATGATTCTTTTCCTCTCCTGTCAGCGTAGGAAGAAGTATTCAACGTGAATTTGAACTTTTCTGTGGAGAGTAAAGCAGTTCTGCACTCCACTAAATAAAACAGAGCTTTGAAAATTCACTGTGGTTTTAGTGTAAAATGGTATATTTAAACAATTCAGAGGAAACTGAGTGAGCAAAATAACACCTTCACCCCAGAGCACTCGCATTGTTCTTTAGTTATTCGTTCATTCTTTCAGCCACGAATGCTGCCTGCAGACCCGACATAGGTCAGGCATTGTGATAAGTTTGCGGGTTGCAGCAGAAAAAATCCAGAGCTCCCTGCCCTCACAAAGTTCACAGTCAAGGAGGAAGGTAGACACACAGGCAGTTATAATACAGCCCTGATAAGGGCTTGTGAGTGGAAATAGTGGGTATTATGGGAGCACATGCGAGGGGCGTTTATCCCCAACTTGTGGGGTGAGAGCAACTTCCAGGAGGAAATGACATTGCAGTTAGAGCCAAAGTTTCAGGAGCCAACCAGGCTGAACTCATAAACAACCAGATGTGCTGCCCTAGACAACTGTTAAGTCTTCTGTCTTTGCTAGCGTAGGATGACAAGCGTTCCCGGGGATACTGAGGCCAAGGGTTGAGGTCACTGGATGGGAAGTTGACAGCTATGGAATCTGGCAGTTGTTGAACTGCTTCTGTCCCGTACCGATAAATTCAGCTATTGCCGCCACAGTACCCATACTTGTCCTTTAACTAGAGAATAACCCTGAATGGTAATCTCGTTCCTTTGAAGACCAGATGTTAAACTTTTGGAAAGTTCAAGTGTAAAATCTAAAGCTCAAGCTTATACTCACTGCTGCCTTATAGAAATCTTTTTTGAAACATCTAAGGAAGTATAAATAATTTTGGACATAATTATACACTTGCTTCTCTTGTGAGCTTTAAAAGACTGAGTTAAATGATTTACTGGAGCACTAAAAACCCAAGGATTCAGGAAATCTAAACATTCACGTTTACGAGGCCCTGGGCTGTTTAGATGTGCACCCTCCCGAAACGGATTTATTAAGGGGTACAGTTGAAGACGAGGGGGGTGGGGAACTTGGGAGCTTCCTGACTTAATTTTTCCCTTTAGCTTTTAGGAAATAGGATTTTTAAGGATGTGTTAGAAGGACTCAGCCTTTAAAAAAATAACTTTTCTGTCCCAAGAGTGAACATGGACAAGAGAAAAAAGCCACATTTGAGGTGGTGCCCCATTTGAGCTACTTTGGTAGCTTGTTTTATTCACGTAAGTTGCTTTTTCAAGGAGAAAGGCGGCTAGGCCACCAAAGCACACGAAGAGCTCAGTGAGTCGGAGTTGGGACATGTGAGTAGTTCAGCTGCTTTACGTCTAAGGAAGCCTGTACTTCAGAGTCCCCCTAGGTGGTTCTCTCCGTCCTCGATCCTAAAGCGGGGTGTTTTCATGTTGAAAAGATATCCATTTGGTTGGCTTTGGTATTCATACCTCCTTTTCGGTGTTCTGCCTGCTGTAGGAGTTTGAAGTGATTGCCCAAATCAAGCTCTTACAGTCGGCCTGCAACAGCTATTGCATGACCCCGGACCAGAGGTTCATCCAGTGGTTCCAGCGGCAGCAGCTGCTGACGGAGGAGGAGAGGTAGGCGGGCTCGCGGGGCGCTGCGGGCCGGCGAGGGGAGTGAGTGCCGCGCGCGCTTCTGCGGTTGGCTGTCGCTTCAGCCGCCATGCGCAGCCGGCAGCTTCTAGGTTCCACCGCGTCCGTCCGTGTTCAGAGCATCTTGGTACAGCACGAAGAACTGGATTGAGGGCTGAATCTGCTACCATTTATTTACCTTTGCACCTTAAACAAGTCACTCATTCTTCCTGGTGTTCAAGACACTCATACTCCTCTTTAAAATGTTTGTGATGATGAAATGTAGTCGTATCTGGGACAGCCTTGCTAAAAGTTTCCCATCATTCTACCACCACCGCGATCGCTGCCCCTGGGCCATGTCGCTGTTGTAACTGGTGGGGCCTTCCAGGGAGCTTTTCTAGTGGAGAGGAGGGGCAGACTCGTTAGAATTGGAATCCGATGGGTCATCCGGTGCTACGGGACCCACCGGCAGGAGAAACTCCCTGGACCAAGGACGGGAGGAAACAGGGAAGGCGTCCCGAAAGTATTTCACACTTGGGCTGGGCTTTGAGGAAGAGAAAAGATTTCACCAGGAGAACTGGAACAGAACATTCCAGACAGAGAGGAGAACGTGAGCAGAGGCCCGGTGGCCTGACAGGCTTGGCGTTTGGAAGGACAGCAAGAACTCTCCTGTGGCTGGTTCACAGGGGACAGGTTTCAGGATAAGGACTGCCGAGCACGGACGGGTACACGAGCTCCAGGGCCCTGAATGTGGGCCCAGCAGGGGCGTGTGGTCTTTACCCTGCAGCTCAGAGGCCATATCGAGCCTCCCATCTGTTTTTACATGTTGAAATGGTTGAAAAAGATACAAAAGAAGTGTATTGTGACATGGGACAGTTACTCGAAATTAAAATTTTAGTAGTGTTTAATAAATTATCGGGACACAGCTCATTCATTTGCATCTTATGTATGCCGCTTTCCTGCTTTAAGACCACAGTCATTCCCACAGTGACCACATAGCCTGCAAAGCCTAAAATGCTTATTTTCTCGTCCTTTATGGAAAATCTTTGCTGACCCCTGCTGTGGACCAGGGGATTTCCTTGAAAGTTTATCATCAGGGAGGGTAAAATTGGCAGCAGAGTAGGTATTTTGCCAATGAGGAAACTGAGGTTCAGGGGAGTGTTACAGCTAGTCAGTGGGAGAGTTTGGATTCAGACTCAGGTCTGCCTGACGCGATAAGCTTAGCTCTGAAGATGGGTGTGTAAAGGTGAGCAGATCACGTAAACTCCAAAGCCCGTTTCCTCATTCGAAAGGCAGTTGACTTCTGAGATGCTTTTTAATCTCAGAATAGGTCGGTCCTGTTCCATTAAAACCTGATTCGGAGTACTCATCAGTTAGTGAATATTTTTTCTTGGCCGTGTAGCCGACACAGTTCTCGCCTCCCCGCATTTTCTGGTCTGATGACCGGTTTGTCTGAGCGTGCGCTCCGTGACGTCCTTCTCACAGGGGGAACACACATAGCGTGGCTGGTGGATCGGATCAGAAAGTTCAGACCCCAAATACCAGCTGTACAATTGACTTTTGAATGATTAAAGGAATCTCATTAAACATACCCCAGTTTTTTTTCTTGCCGTGTATAAAACCCCTACCGCTTCAGTTAATATTTGCATAACTTCCATATCAATGAATCCTTCTCTTTGACCAACTACCTGGATGCATCTTCAGGTTTAAAAAAAAAAAAGTGCACATAATCAGCAACTTACCAAGCTGATTCACCACTTTCACCCTTCCTCACCTACCCAGCGCCAAGTACATCTCCCAGCTATAGCTACAAGCTTTTATAAAAGACATTTCGCCACTGGTACATCCATAAAATTTTAAATAAACAAACAAACAAACAAACAAACAAACAAATGGCATTTCAAGGCAGAAGATAAACTCCTCTTGTGCCTGTGGATGTTTTATCTGCCTGGTGTAGAGATATCTGAATCTGGGGCATATTTAATTTCGATTGGCAGCTAAAAATCACACTTACATATTTTCATCACTAACATAACTGCCTCTGTCTACTTCCTGAAGATTGGATAGTTTACAAGAGTCTGTTCTTGCATTTCCCATAGATAAACAGTAAGGTGAGTGTGTACACACAGCAAGTAATAGGGAGTTGGTAGAGAAGAAATGGTTTTTCTTGTGGCCCCGAAATGGGATGAGAGTGATCAGGAAAACAAAGGAGTCAGCTTTCGAGGCTGCCGAGCAGGCAATGCCATTTTTTTGAGGCTTGCAAGATGACCCAGCCCCAGGCCACGTGCCAGTGGGGCAGCGAGGGTGGCGGGGGGTGTTGAGGCAGGTGTGTCCATTTGTGAAATCTGGCCATTAAGTCAGTACCCCGTGACGCATGTCACAGAACACCACGGGACATATCTTTACTTGGAATACTCAGGGCCGTCCTCCGAAAGAACACCAGCAAACCCTGGGGCTTTAAATGTCTATTCTCAAGCTCTGACCTCGCGGCTCCCCTCTCTTCCCCAGCTACGCCCTCTCCTGTGAGATCGAAGCGGCTGCCGACGCCAGCGCCACCTCGCCCAAGCCTCGGAAGAGCATGGTGAAGAGGCTCAGCCTGTGAGTGTGGCCCTGGGGTCCCGGGGCCCCAAGAGGGTCCCACCAGAGTGGGGGAGGGGAAGCACGTTCAGGGAAGTTCCCCGGACCTGGTTCGCTCACTTGGTCGATGGTTTATCCTTCTGTCATGAACGCAGTACGTTCTCCAGATCGTTCATTCGTGGCCACTTTTCTCTCTGGTGTGAACCACCACCCTCTCCTCCCTGGACCACTCCAGAACCGTCCTGCCGGGTTTCTGCCCCCATTCCTTGCTCCAACAGTCTGTTCTCCACCAAGCAGGCTGTGGTCTGTTATATGTACACCAGGTTATGTCGCTTCCTTGCTTTAAAGCTTCTACTGGTTTTATCTGAAGGTAGCACCTGGACTTCTGAGCCTGTTCACTGGCCCCAGGGGCACCTTCCCCTAGTCTTTCCTCCACCTTCCTCTCGCTCAGCACTCCCCCTCATTCACCAGGATCCAGCCTGGCCCGTTTCCCAGTCATCTTTCAGCCTCACCAGGCTGGTGGCTCCCTAGATGCACTAGGGGTTTGCACTAGCTGTCCTGTGGCCTGGCATGAGCTTTCTCTGGGGCTAGCTCCTTCAGCTGTGACCCCAAACCTTAGCCCCTGAGAGAGCACCCTGTCTACCGTGGCCGTGTGCCCCACTCACTGCCATTGGTACCTTCACCTCCAGTGGAATGTAAGCCACCTGAGGGCAGGAACCTTTCCCGTCGCACTCCTGGCTGGGTGCCCTGCTCAGTGCCAGGTGTAGCTAACTTAGGATTGCTGGTCTACCTTGGGGTTCAAGCCTGAGTCTTTACAGTGGCTCCCAAGACTCTTCGGGGTCTACGACATTATCCCAGCCCTGTCCGCTGCCCCCTCCTGGCTGTCCTCAGCTTTCCTGCTCCAGTCACCCAGTCCCCCTGCCCGGGCACACTCATCTTTATCTGCCATTTCTTCCACTGTCAGCACTGTTCCTCAGCCAAATGGCTCGCTCCCTCCAGATCATCGTTGGACTGTTCCCTTCTCATGAGCCTTCCCCGACCACCTTATTTAATCCTGTAACCCACTCACACTTCCTGCCCTCGGCGCCCTCTCCCTCCTTCACCTGCTTCAGATTTATCCTTTGTTTGGATACCAAACGTTTTCAAAGATTTTAGGATCTAAGCATTTATTACACATGCTTAAAATGTGTTTTTTGCTCTCCCCACATTCAGTGACCCATCACCCAGAGAGGGTGGGAGAACTTTGGAGCTTAAGGGAAAGAATGCCGCATCTGAAGCTCAGAGGTGCTTAGTATCGAGCTAGAGTTAGCCTGGACAGAGAAGAGTGACCTCATGGACTTGTACAGTGGAAGACCCTTTTGTCTCAGGACAGCTTCTTTCTCAGTTAGAGACCCAGTTAATGGGCTGAGGCCCACTAGTGCACAGCCTTCAAAGGCCTGCCTTGTACGTCGTGGAGAAGTAAGACAGTAGCATCATTTTCTCTTCCGTGAATTGCGGTCAGAGTTTAGCTCTTCCCTCAAAGCCCCAGTAGTGCTTGGAGATCCAGGAAAGGACGTGAGAGGGAAACCGGGGCAAGAGGTGGTGGGCTGGAGATGAGACCAGACAAAGGCCTTGGGATTCGAGCTTATCATTCCTAAAATATTTAATTAAAAAATCAAGCCCATCTTCATTGTTTCTGCTATAGTTGTTTAATATGGTTGATCTTTATTTAGGTTCGGACCCATTTGCTGAGGTTCTTTACATGCCATTCCTTCTTGCATCTTACGCCTTCACTCCTTGTTGTCTGTTAGTGGTAAAAAGTCATGTCGGAGAAGATCTACCTCCCTCCCTCCCTCCCTCCCCCTCCCTTCCTTCCTTCCTTCCTTCCTTCCTTCCGCCCGCCCTCCCTCCCTCCCTCCTTCCTTCCTTCCTTCCTTCCTTCCTTCCCAGTATGCAGTGCCTTGATGTGGGATCTCAGTCCCCAGACCAAAGATTAAACCTGGGCCACAAGGGAGAAAGTGCTGGGTGATAACCGCTAGACCACCAGGAAACTCTGGAGAAAGTCTTTGTTTTGCCCCCACTCTTGGAATTCTCGTAGACTGGTATAGAATCACGGATGACTGTTACTTTCACCCAGCACTTTGAAGATGTGATTCCACGTCTTATGACTTCTCCTGTTGCTTTTGAGGTATCTCATGTCTGTTTCTTTGCATTGTACCCCCTGCCATGTTGCTTTGAAGCACTTTTGTCCTTAATGTGCCATTTTGCAGGTTAAGTAGGGATTTAGTGTTATTTATCCAAGATACGGTTCCTAGATATGAGGATTCCTGTGATTCATTAGTTCTGGAATCTTCTCAGCCACCATCTCTTCAGATATGGTCCCTTTTCCACTCTCTCATTTGTCTTCTGGAAATCTCCTTACATACATGCAGGCATTTCTTATTCCATTCTGTCTTTTAACCTCTTTATTTTTCATGTCTTTATATTCTGATGCTGATCTCTGAGGATTTTCTTCAGACCAATCATCTGGTTCACAACTTTTCAACATTTATTTAATCCTTCCACTGAGCTTTAAAATTTAAATCACTACGTTTTTCACTCTAGAATTAATTTTTTTTTTCAAATGATCTTTACGTCCTTTTGTCAGAGTGTCTTGCTCTCGACTCCTGTTTTCAATTTCTTCTCCTGTGTCTTTTCTGTTTTTAAACATGCTTGTTTTATAGCTTGGCTCATGGTAGACACTCAGATATTTGTGGAATGCATGAATGAACGAACCTTTAGTTTCTTTCTGGCAGTTCTTATAATCTGAAGTTCTCAAGAGTTGGGATTTGCTGTTTGTTACGCCTGTTGCCTCTCTTTGGGAGGGTTATTTCCTTGTGCGTATTTTGTAATTTTGTATTATGAGCACATCTTTGTCAGGGAATTTTCTGCCGCCTGTCTAAGGCATATTCCTCCAGAAAGGTTTTTATGGTTTTGTTTTAAACTTCTAATTTCTTCAGAAAGCGCACTGGCCTGAGATCTCCTAGTTCTTAGACCAGCCAGGCAGCACATCTGATTGAGGTGGGGGCTAAGGTCACACACGATTTAGGGGAGACATTTTTCTTGCACCCGAGCTCAGGCCAGCAGAGAAGTTTCCCTGCTGCCTTCCCATGCCTATAGGAAGATATTTTTCTAGCTCATCTCTTTACTAGCTCACTGTGCAGCCCTCCGAGGGTCCTGGCTCTATAGACAGGTGTCAGCACTAACTCCCCACCTTTTACAAATGGGAGCCCTCGTCTGTGGATCCCGAGTCTGCGTTAAAACCCCGTCCCTCGTTTGCCAAGGTTGGCACCTCCCACTCCCCATTCAGAGCAGCTGCAGAGTTAGCTTGTGTGCTTCTGGTTTTCAGTTCCCTTTTCGTGTCTGGCCTGCAGGGATTTTCCTTACTGACTTGCCAACCCAACTTTAAAAAAAAACTTTTTAATGTTTCTTAATTGAGTTGTTTTACAGTGAAGGGGTTTAGGTTATTCTCGTTCACTAGATTGTTGGAAAAAGAGGTCTTCCTCCATGGTCCAGGGCAGTGCCAGCCTTCTTCTTAAGCCTCCTAGATAGAGTTTATTCTATGGTGACAGGGGTGTGGCCACGGTATTTTGACCCTGCCAAAGTGGTCTGTAAAACTCTTCCCAAAAAATGGAGACCCACCGACTGAGAACGACCTTGGATTAATAGAGTTGAGCAGGCTGTGTGTTCTTTGAGGTTAGAAACAGCCTGTGGGGACAAAATGTTTACCGTGGTCCGTCAGAAACTCTGCAGCAAGGGTTTTCCTAAAATATCTGTTTAATCACGGATTCCAAATTTGTAAGAGCCCAAACGCCTGGCATTATGTTTTCTGCAGACTGTTTCTGGGGTCGGACATTATTCCCAGTAGCACGCCCACCAAAGAGCAGCCCAGGTCCACCGCCAGCGGGAGCTCTGGTGAAAGCATGGACTCGGTCAGCGTGTCATCCTGCGAGTCAGACCGCTCGGAGGCGGAGGGGGGCTCCGTCACGCCCGTGGACACGCCCGACGAGCCTCAAAAAAAGGTACATGCGTAATCCCGTCCCATAATGCCTAATGCAGGCACCTGACACGGTGTCCGCCACAGAAGGAACATCTGTTTCTCAGTTGCTCACCCTGCAGGGTTTTGCACGTCGTGTTTTTAAGAGGTGTTAAAAGCAGAAGACTGAAGACTCATTCCTTATAGAAACATGTCTAGAAGTGATAAGCCTCCTGATTTGTTCATCTGGCCTTTGAAATATTGTTCCAGGAGTTCCCTTGGGGCTCAGCAGGTTAAGAACCCCACTAGTATCCATCAGGATGTGGGTTTGATCCCTAGCCTCAGTAAGTTAAAGGATCCGGCATTGCCATGAGCTGTGGTATAGGTCGCAGATGCGGCTCAGATCTGGCCGTTGCTGTGGCGTAGGCCTGTAGCTGCTGCTCCTAGCTGCTGCTTCCATATTCTGCAGGTGCAGCCATAATAAGCAAAATATATATACGTATGGTTCCATACCCAGAGGCAGCTGAAGGACTGTGACCTGTAGCACGAGCTCTACTTTATTTAGGAGACAGAGAATGTTCTTAGAAGGAGCGAGAAGCCAAGAAACAGAAATGTCAGTTTCTCAGTGTCATACCTTGTCCCACCCACACCTGTACCACAGTGATGCTGCCGAGCAAACCACCCCAAAACTCAGTGACGTCAAGCAGTAGCCATTTATTCCCTGTCCTGCACCTGCAGGCTGGTTGATTTATTTGCGTTGGGCTTGGCGCTAGGCCGTGGGTTTGGCCCATGTCCGTGCTACCTGCCTTTCACTGTTTTTGGAGTAATGAGCCACCCGGGGCTGCTCTGGGCACGCTAAATGGGATACGCACGGGGCAGTCCCGGCCCTGCGGGCACACGCCGAGCCTTCTCTTGGGTTGTATCTGCCAGCATTGTACTGGCCAAATCGCACATAAATAAATGAGGTGGGAAACTAAACTCCTCTTCTAGTGGGCGGAACTGTGGAGTCACAGGGCTCAGGGCGTGGACGCAGGGGAGGGCGAGGTATTGGTGACAATGCTACAGTCCACTGTGTCCCCCCAAAAGGGAAAGCGGTGAGAGGCGATAAAGGAATTCCCAGAGTTTCCCGTTTCTGTGGCGGCAAGTGAAAATAAAAGATCCTGTCTTCCTCCGCTGTACCCGGCTGCTTCAGTCTGTTGGTCAAGGAACTTAGATCAGAAATGTCAGCTTTGACGTGTCTAGAATTTGCCCCACTTGGGGAGGATTTGGGCTGGCCAGACTTGTTGCGTAGGTGACTTCTGGCCCCTTAGAGTATGCTTAGGCCAGTGAGGTAGCATGTAGGTAAGAATTCCTTTGTTTTTTTTGTTTCTGCCATTCTGCAAGTGGATGTGTGTGCTGTTTTACTCTGTGCTATAAGCACCCACACTAATCTGGGAACCTCGGGTGACCTTGTCACAAAATAGCCAGTCCAGGAAGGAGTCATGAGAGTCAGGTGACTCAGATGCTGCCCCAGCTGGGTTGCTCACCTTCCTGCTTTGAAATCTAGGGACACATCTTTAATTCTCCAAGTATTGCAAGAAAGCTCTGCCAGCATCTGTGGACTGGCCGTTCTCCCAGGCGTGTCTCGTAACCAGGGATGGAATCATTCTTCATGCCTTGACGCTCAGCAGTGAATTTGTTGAAATCTGGAGTGAAGTCTCGTCATTCACCTGTTGACAGGTTCTTAGGCTTTGTAGGCCCCCTTTCTGCTGATGGACGTTGTGCAGTGGTGACAGGCAAGCTGTCGCCCACATCTTTGTAGGATTTCTCCCTGTCTAGGAAGGGCATAGAATCACGTTTGCATCTGTGTGTGCAGTGGACTTGCACGAAGGTCCAGACCGTCCCTTTTAAAGCTGCGGGAGCCCAGGGGGTGCGCACACCCCCTTGCTGCATTCTTTTTGTCTTCGCAGCACACTGGCTCTTTAATTTCTCGCCCAAGTCATGAATTTTTATTCTTTGGATGGACCTTACTCAGAGTCATGAACTTCCGTAGGGTTAAAATGCCTCTCCTTTCTGGTATCTGCTGCCACCTGCTGGCTAACCTCCTTCAGAGCAGCTCAGAGCCAGGGTAGTGAGAGGGGCCCCCCCCGCCCCCCGCCCCCCGCTTCCCCGTGATGCCGCGATTAGGCCAAGTACTGAGTCACTGACAGACCAGAGACAAGACGCCCGTGTGCCTTGGGCTTTCGTGGAGGGAATGACTGAAGCTTCTTAGTGCCAACTTCTACATCAGCCTCTGCTGGGAAACCGGGGAAGCGCGCTGTTGGCCAAGGTCCTAATGGTCCTGCCCCCGGGGTGTGTTTCCTCTTCAGCTCTCCGAGTCCTCCTCGTGCTCGTCTATCCACTCCACGGACACAGCCTCCTCAGGGGTGTCGTCCTTGATGAACCCCCTCTCCTCCCCTCCGTCTTGCAACAACAACTCTAAAATCCACAAGCGCTCTGTCTCCGTGACGTCCATCACCTCGACAGGGCTGCCGCCTGTTTACAACCAGCAGAACGAAGACAGCTGCATCATCCGCATCAGCGTGGAGGACGACAACGGCAACATGTACAAGAGCATCATGGTAAGGCACGCGGCCGCCGCCGCAGGCCCTGCCGCGGGGCGCGTGCGCGTGCGGTCACGCGGAGCGAGTGTGTGCCAGGCGAGCAATGCTGGCTGTCCCTGCATACAGACGGATGCGTGTGTGTAGAAGTCTGCAGAGCAGCGGTCCGTACAGGGTGTAACTTTTACATCTTAGAAGTCGCTGGAGTTCCCTGGTGGCCTAGTGGTTAAAGGATCTGGCATTGCCACTGCTGTGGCTCAGGTTGTTGCTATGGTATGGGTTCGATCCCTAGCCTGGGAATTTTCACATGCTGTGAGCGCGACCAGAAAAACAAAATTGCTAAAACTTATTCATCCAAGTCAGGCTCTCCCTGTTCTAAACCGTCAGTTGGGCTGAGTTATAAACATATCCCAGGAAAGATTCCACCGCTGCGCGGCTCCTCGGACGTCTTTCTGTGGGCTGATGTGTTGGCACTGATAACTGAACCGCCACACATCCTTAGCAGTGTCCCCGTGGGGGCAGATTCTTCTGAGTCACTTGGAGCCAGACTTAGTAAAGCCGATGATCAGCCTGGACATATAGTTTGAGTCCCTGAGGAACTAGGCTTATAAGTAGAGGAGACTGACCTTTCTGAACTTGTTATGAAATGTGTGTGTTTTTGAGCATAGTCTCAAAAATGTGTTGAATAATGGCAGCCTCTTTGGAAAACATTCAGAGCCTCTCCTGGTAGCAACCTTGGGTGTGTAAGGTCTGGTGTGTTTATTACAAAAACAGACTCCTTATCTTAAAGGACACATAATGTATCGAAAAGCAGACTTTCTTTTGCAGTAAAGCCCCATAGTAAATCTCTCACCTCCCCACCTTCATCACCTGCCTTCCCTGAGGGTCAGTTCCGAATAGGACATTCGTGATACGTGATACGGAGGCGCTTTCTTTTAACACTTAAAGAAAAGCTTTACTGAGGCAGTCACTGAATCAAGAAAATATTTCTCTCTCTCTCTCTTTTTTTTTTATTTGGCCTTTTTAGGGCCGCGATCTCAGCATATGCGAAGTTCCCAGGCTAGGGGTTGAATTGGAACTGAAGCCGCCAGCCTGCACCACAGCCACAGCAACTCAGGATCCGAGCCTCGTCTGCAGCCTATACCACAGCTCACAGCAACGCCGGATCCTTAACCCACTGAGCAAGGCCAGGGATTGAACCTGCGTCCTCCTGGATGCTAGTTGGGTTCGTGAACCGCTGAGCCACGACAGGAACTCCTGAGTCAAGAAAATATTTATTGAACGTTACCTGTGTACTTCTCATGGGGCCAGACCTTGGTAATAGGGAGATATGTGAGACTCTGTGTCTTTAAGGAGCTTATAGTCAAAAGGGAGAATATCAGGCATTTTTCAAAGTGTACTGAACACTCGAGCAGTCAGAGCAGGTTGTGAAGGGCCTGCGGCACACCTGAAGGACTTCGTGTTAATCCTGCAGGCAGTAGAATCTCCCTGAAGGCCTTTAGGTAACGATCAGATTTGTTCTGACCATTGTGGGGCCTGATGCGGGAGTGCAGGGCCTCGGCTGGAGGTGGGGGAACAGGTTAGAGCTGCCAGCATATCGCGTGTAGGAGCTGATATGGGTTGGGTCACGTGGCTGCAGACGATACCGATTTTTGGAAGATCTTTATAGGGTAGAATTGTGGAATCCATTGAGTTATCAACTTTTTGGTGACTACTGTAGGGGAGTGAAAGAGGCCGGACTAAAGGCTGTCCGGGCAGCTTGGTGGGTGGTGGACCCGTCAAGTGCGACATCACTGCCGCGGGAGGAGGTTTGGGTGCACTTGATTGGAGGTTAGGGTAGGACATTCAGGTATTGCCTGGTAGGTGGGCAGAAGCGCAGGCTGGTGCAAGGCTGGTTGTGGGGTTGAAGACTGGGTCCAGCCCCGGTGTGTGGATGTGGTCAGGCAGGGGGTGAGGGTCGGCTGAGACTGGGCCACGTGGTGGCGAGCAAGGGGCCAGCCGAGGCGTGTGAGAGAGAAAAGGAGACCCACCCGGCAGCCACGGTCATCAGTGTTACTGCTGCATGTTCAGAGCGGTCTATTCCCAGGGCTTCACGCGCATATTCGCATATGCCAGCCGGAGAGTGCGAGCCCGCTGTGTAACCAGGGCGTCTCTGAACTAAAAGGAACTGAGAACTGAACATGCAACAGCGTGGATGAATCTCTAAAACACGGCGCTCATGCAGAAACCAGACATAGCACATACTGCAGGAGTCGAGTCTTTCAAAAACGGCCCTAACCTCTGGGTTAAAAACTCACCTCAGGGAGGGGCAGAGGGAATGTTTCCGGTTCCTATTTCAGGTGCATGAAGGTAACACCCAAGCATCATTCAGGGTCATAACCACCAGCCCCATGTGGCAATTGGGCATTTGAAATAAGAACAGTCCAAACTGAGATATGCTGTGAATGTGAAATACACACCCGATTTTGAAGACTTAGAACAACAAAAAATGATGAGGATGTAAAATATCTCTAAAGATTTTGTATTGATTTTATGTTGAAATAATATTTTGGCTGTATTGGATTAAACATTTTAAAATTTCCCTTTTGAAAAAAAAATTTTAATGTGGCCATCAGATATTTAAAATTACAAATAGGGTTCACATTACATGTATCTCCTGGGCAGTGCTGGTTCAGTCTCTCAGTGAATGTCTGCACACACACTGAGCTGATAATACTGAGATCGTCAGTTCCCCTTGGTCCCTTTTATGGTAAGTCACCAACACTTGGGGAAAGC
The DNA here is from genome assembly GCA_004024745.2 of Catagonus wagneri. NCBI lineage: Eukaryota > Metazoa > Chordata > Mammalia > Artiodactyla > Tayassuidae > Catagonus > Catagonus wagneri. Next base: position 17,374,687 of record PVHT020000175.1, read on the forward strand.
CCTTGGCCATCCCGTCCTCGTCTGGACACACCTGGGAGGTATCAGGTAAAGAAAGCAGGGGTAGCCTGGCTTTCTCCTTAAGTAGGTTTAAAGTTGACAACTTAACCTAGCATTAACCACCGTCATCCAGCAGCCATCCCCCAAGAGGTGTCTTTTTATCCTCTAGCTTTTTATGCTCCTCACCCAGTTTTGATCCTTTAGAATTTTGTGTGTATCAGGAGTTCCTATTGTAGCTCAGTGGTAATGAACCCAACTAGTATCCAAGAGGACACAGGTTCGATCCCTGGCCTCACTCAGTGGGTTAAGGATCCAGTGTTGCCATGAGCTGTGGTGTAGGTCGCAGACGCGGCTGGGATTCTGCGGGCTGCGGCTGCAGCTGTAGCTTCGATTAGACACCTAGCCTGGGAGCTTCCATGTGCTTTGTGTGTATGTATTTTCCTCCTTTAGAATTCTGTGTGCATCTCTTTCTCCCTGGTATATGGATGTGGCGGATGTTTTGGTAAGACACACTTGAGCAAGGCCTTTATCACTGACTGGGACCCCATTGTAATGCATATTGTTTATTGAATCACAGATTCAGCTGCTGCCCAGAGCGGAGCGAGGCCCGGAGGCCCGTGGGCCTGACATCCTCAGGCTCACGGGACAGTTTCTTAGAGGAAATTAGACTTCTTCTTTTTGGCTGCCTCTCCTTTACATCCTGCCGAGAGCTTTTATTTTTAAGCCAGAATAATCTGGGTTTTCTTTTACTTTCTTTCAAATTCAAAGAAATCACCCAAGGGTGGTATAGAAGTCAGCCATCTTTTCCTGTTGCTCCAAGCACCCTGAAACTAGATGGCTGATGGGCAGAGATGAAGGGGAGAATTAGGGTGAGAGGAGTCTCTATCCTTTAAAAAATGTTAGACTTGTTATTTTTAAACAGCTCATTTTTATTGAAGCATAATTTACATACAGTTACATACATAGATCTGAAGTGTTCAGTTCCTTCGGGTTTTATAACCATAACCATACATGTATATGGATATATATATATATATGTATATATATATGTGTGTGTGTGTGTGTGTATAAAACCACCACCCCAAGTCTAGATAAATAACGTTTTTCACCAATCCCCTACCCCAATTCCCTTATGCCCCCTTCAATCCTGCTTTAACATTAGTTGAAGATAAAGTTAGCTAAAGTTAGTTTTCTAATATCAGGTTAATTTGGCCTGTTTTTTAAAGAACGGACTTCTACAGCATGTGATCTTTTGTGTCTTTTTATTTATCTTTTTGGCTGTGCCTACAGCATGTATAAGTTCCTGGGCCAGGGCTTGAACCCGAGCCACACCAGTGACAACGCCAGATTGTTAATGGCTAGGCCACCAGGGAACTCCCACGCCTGGCTTCTTTGGCCCAACACGCCGTGTGTGAGATTCATCGCGAAGTTGCACGTTTGACTTCTCAGTTCCCTTTAGCTGCCAGGTAGCGCTGTGCTGTGCATTGCCCACGCCGGCCGCATCCTCCCCGGCCCGCCTCTTGACGGAGCTTCAGGCACATTCCAGTTTGGAGCTGTCGTGAATCAATCTGCTATGAACACTTGCGCACAGGTCCTTTTGTGGACGTGTGTTTCCATTTCTCTTGATAAATACCTAGGGGTGGGATTCCTGGGCCAGAGAGTCACTGCCTTTTGAAGTGGCCAGTGTGTGAGGCATGGCCATTCCCGACCCATAGGCTGTAACCTGCGCTGCAGCAGCAGCTCAACAGGTGAGGATGGTGTGGGCCCAAGACCGAGAACGCTGTCCATGTTTCACAGTACCGCGTATATATTCTTCACTGGAACCTCCACGGAACTCGCGGGGCACCCGGCCCCGCCCTTTTGATGGGGCTCTGAGAGGACAGGTGACCAAGAGGGTAGATGACCCGTCATGTAACGGTGGAGCCAGGACCGCAACCCCGGAGCGCCGGCTCTTGGTCCTTTCCCATTGCGTCGGGCCGGCTCTCACGCGCAGGCGCAGGCGCAGGCCGGCGGGGGGGAGGGGGGAGGGGGTCGGGACCCTCTTCGGGTCACGTGAGGCTCAGCGCGCTGCCACCCTTTCACTGTCTTTCCAGCTGACCAGCCAGGATAAAACCCCCGCCGTGATCCAGAGGGCGATGCTGAAGCACAACCTGGACTCGGACCCCGCCGAGGAGTACGAGCTGGTGCAGGTCATCTCCGAGGACAAAGGTAGGCGCGTGTTCCTTTCCACGCAGGTTGCCCCCGCGTGAGAAGACGGAGGAAGGATGCGGGGTCTTTTGAAAATGGAACCAGGTCGGGGCTCTTCATTGCGCAAGCGGAGAGTTGCGTGGCCAGCCGTGCCAGCCCCTCACTGGTGGGACTAAGTGTCTCAGGCTGGCCCCCAACAACCCTTTTTTTTTTCCCCCCTGTAATTTTGCTGAGCAGTCCAGCCGCCCATTCTTTGTAAACGTGTCATGGAGCGTTGCTGTAGGAAGAGGCCCTCCTGTGACAGGAGGAGCGGTAGGCGGCGTCTGTTGGGTCTTTGCAGATGGCCTGGCACCTCCTCTGCCTGATAACGTGTGTCTGGGTTGTGCGTGAACCTGCAGCGCAGCAGTTCCTCTGCTCATTTCTCGTGGTCCCGGGGACCGTTTCTGAGAGTTTATCCTCATTCATGATTGACCTTCAAGAAGCAAAAGCTTCTGACTCCAGGATTTGAAGGTTCTTTACCTCACACTTAGGGAGGCAAAGAACTGGTGATCTAGAAAATGCTTCATTTTGCCTAGGAATCCATTATTTAAGGGAATCTCTTTTATGAAAACTCTGGGCAGATAATTGCCCTGAACTATGGATTTGCTAATTGGAATTGGGGTTGTATTTGTTGAGAGGAGGAGGCCAGCTGCTAGGTAACTCCTTTGTACTGTGTCACATCAGAAGAGTGACTCAGTCAGAATAAAGTGTTTTCCAGCGCAGAGGGAGCAGCCAGTAGTGCTGAGGCCAGCCCTGTCACCCGACAGCCCCAGCACGGACCAGTGCAAGTGTTTGCATGGAGGGCTGTTCCCAGCAACTGTTCTCCCTCTAAAAGAAAAGAGGAATTAAGCGAGTTGGAGGTACAGGCGGAGAGCTATTCATTTCACCAGCAAAGCACCCAGGGCTGTATCTTGGGCCCAGACAAGAGGAGGCAGAATTAGAGCAGTGCCTTTTCCGGGAGATGAAAGCTATAGCCTCTGAGAACATTCTTTTTCAGCTACCTCGTGGAAGTTTTCTCATTCATCCGGCTGTGTCCTAGGTTGTGGGGCAGTCCTTTCTCAGTTATATCTTTGAAGGTAGTTACTGTTAAAAATCCACGCCTAAAACATGGTCTTGAGTTTTACCATGTCGCCCACAAAACGACACCAAGGTGAGGCTAGTGGGTCTGAAGGTCCAGGAGTCCCGAAGTGCAGCCGGGGCCGAGCCGTGCTCACCAGCTCTGTGGTGTCAGGTGAGCTGCTTGACCTCCCCAGGCCGTGGTCCCTAATTACTTAAATGGAGACAATATCTTACTGGTTCCTCATGCACCACGGGGCCATCGTGACAGGAAGTAATGTACCCGAAGTGTTCGTTATTGGAGATATGCTCATATCTTGCTGTGACATAAGTTGTTCTTGGCCTGGGAAGATGTGGCCATGAGACTGGGGACTTTTAATTTAAGGGAGTGTTGTTTGTTTTGCTTTAGAGGGCCACACGTGTGGCATGTGGAAGGTCCCAAGGCTAGGGATTGGGAGCTGTAGCTGCCAACCTCAGCCACAGCCACGTGGGATCCAAGCCGGTTCTGCGACTTTTACCACAGCTCATGGATCCTTAACCCACTGAGTGAGGCCAAGGATCAAACCTGCATCCTCACGGATACTAGTCAGACTCTTTACTGCTGAGCCACAATGGGAACTTCCAAGGGAATTATTCTTTAAGGGACATTTGTGTGAAATGTACCAGAGTTGCTCAGAACCTGATTGCATTGTATTTTTTTTTATTTTTTTAGGGCCGCACTCACAGCATATGGAGGTTCCCAGGCTAGAGGCTGAATTGAGACTGCAGCTCCCAGCCTATGCCACAGCCACACAGGATCCAAGGCACACCTGTGACCACAGCTCACGGCAACGCTGACTCCTTAACCCACTGAATGAGGCCAGGAATTGAACCTGCATCTTCGTGGCTACTAGTCGGATTCACTTCCGCCATGCCGCAATGGGAGCTCCATGACTGCATCAGTCTTGCTGTAGAATCTGTGTGGAAGTTAACGTAAGGTTGACTTCACGTGGTTCCATGATGCAATGCGTGTCCTGGTCGCCTTCCCCACCCCACTGGCGCAAGGCTGGAATGGCACATTTGACCAATTTTATTCCCTGTTTCTCTAGATAGCCATTAGTCTTGAGTGCTAAATGCTAAACAGTATATAACTTCTTTAAAAAACAAAAATGAACTAAAATCACTTTGCTCGACAATTTCGTGTTAAACATGGCCTAATCCTTGTTCAGAAATTGCAGCTATCTAGTCGGAAACCATTGAAGGAGACCAGTTTAAATGTTAACAGTTGTATTCCATTTTATCTAGTGATTCTCTAATATTAAAATGCAGGCTCTTGATCTAGCAGAGTAAAATACTGGATTGATCTGGGATGAATCCAAAAATATTTTGATGTTCCCAGAGTTCTGGGAAATTTTCTGCCTTTTCCCCATGTCATTGGGTTCACTTGGCCTCTGAGAAAACCTGGGTCCTGGTCCCAGTTCTGCCATTGACAGGCTGCACGCGGGGGGGTGTCATTTACCCTCCCCAGGCCTCTGGTGCTTTCTTCACCTCCTTCTACTTCAGTCTGCATTTGAGCATTTGATTTGTGGCTTGAATTTCTAAAATTGTATTTTCACTTAGAATTTTTTATGTTTTTAATTGGGATCGGGAAGCTATTGGAACTGACTGGGGAGAGTGAGTGGCAGACATTGGTTGCAGGGACCAAAGGCCATAGCCCCAGCCGCGCGTCTGGACAAAATTTCCACCCGGCACAGTCAGTGCTGAGCTGACCTACACAAGCTGACTACCGCCTCTTTCCTCATCTTCCTTCGCTCCCTTCCTTCCTCTTTCTTTATATTGGAGTATAGCTGATTTACACTGTTGTTAGTTGCAGATGTACAGCAAGGTGAATCAGTTACATATATTCTTTTTCAGATTCTTTCCCCATATAGATCATTACAGAACGTCGCGTTGCCCATGCTCTGCAGTAGGTCCTTGTTAGTTATCTGTTTTATATACAGTGTGTTGTGTGTAAATCTCAAACTTCTAATTTATCCCTCTCGCCCCTGCATCCGTTTTAGAACTCGTGATCCCAGACTCGGCAAATGTCTTCTATGCCATGAACAGCCAAGTGAATTTTGACTTCATTTTACGCAAAAAGAACTCCGTGGAAGAGCAGGTGAAACTGCGTAGCCGGACCAGCTTGACGTTGCCCAGGACAGCTAAACGGGGCTGCTGGAGCAACAGACACAGCAAAATCACCCTCTGAAGGGAGAGGCCAGTGGCCCCTTGCTTGCCAAGGGCAGGGTGGGGCCGAGCACAGGCCGTGGTGATTGCATCTACCACCCAGTGTTAGAGGATCGTCGGCAAAGAGGACAGATATTTATTGGGTACCTCTGGTGTGCAAGGCACTATGATTGGCGTTATGGGGCAACTGAAGATGAACTTGACATGAAAAGGATGAATGAGTCACTGATTCTCTTTGACCTGAGACTGAAATGCAAAATTATCCACATTTATAAATACATGTGTATGTACACATATTTGGTATGTGTGTGTGTATATATATATAAATACGAGGGACTTAGGGGATATTCTGGACTATGGAAAAACACATTTGCACAATGGCCTGGGAGGCTGAGGTCACTTTTTACAGGGAAATAGAAGGAACTGAGAACCTCGTCTCTTACCTTCCAAGTAAGTGGAACCCACCCCAGGACTACAGAATGTCCTTTGTGCCAGTATTATAAGAAGCCCAAACTATTTTTTATAAGGGGAGAGGAATACCTTCTCAATCAGGTGCCGCCAGGAAAGAACCAGCGCAGAGTCGGAGCTGCCACGGGCTGCGTGAAAGGCCGCCTTGGTGAGGGTTTGGAAGAGCCGGTGGCCTTCAACCTCCGCCTGCGTCTGCCGCTTCCTGCTGCCCCAGGGACGCGAGGAGCAGCTCTGGAGGCCCGTCTGGTCCAGGCCCAGCCGTCACAACGTCTCTGGAGGCGACGCAAGCCCCTTGGGATTTCTGGCCACTGTGTTGTTTGTCCCCACCCCCGCCCCGTAAAGAACACATCACAGCCGCCGCACAGACAGCCTCGTTCTTTGGTAACTTAGCCAGAAAAGCAAGCGCGGAAGGATGACGCTGCCTTTGGACTCGGATGCCACTGCCGCCCTGTTATTTCCCATGGCGTTTGCATGTGAAACGACGTCTGCAGTCTTTTGCCATCCGGCTCGCAGTACCTCTGTATTACGTGCAATTTGTTCCTCAGGTGTAGAAATTCCCACTGCGATTGACTGTGTTTGGTCATTTTGAGCCTGTGCAGGATTTCTGAAAAGCGATTGCTCGGTTACTAGCCCCTCGGAAGCTGTTCCCTGCCGATGGCAGGGGCCTGTTTTACTTCTCACCTTGTACAGCGTTCCTGTGCCGAGTGCTGGGGAAAGAAATGGGGCTCCGTATAGTATTCCTGTCATTTCTAAAGAGGTACATTCTTCCAAATCAATAATTTTTTTTTTCAGGTTCCCACACTTGGTATCACGGTGTCACTGTTAAGTGACATTTTTTTTGCCTTCAGTAGCATCACCGTCCTCTCTTCCAGATCTGAGCTGTGCTGGGGTTTGAACTACAAAGCCATATGTGGATGTTAATATGTATTAAGCACTTTCAGAATGTTGTCCTTTTTAAGAAAAAAATTCTCAAAATACCAGTTTTTATTCCAAAAATAAAGAGTGGACCCAGATACAAAGTACAGTTTGTAATGTGGAGCTTCCTCTTTCTCCTGTCCTGTTAAGGCAGCTCCCGAAGGTTCGATGAGGTTGACGTTATGTAAATAGCCCTGTGAAATCTGCAAGAAACACCAGGGAAAATCTAGAGAGTGGCGGCAGTGGACCAAAGAATGAGGATGGGACAGGAAGGCCTCAGATTTCCTGTGGGTCTTTCCTCTTGGTCCTTCTACATTGTCAAGACCAGCTGGTTTCAGCTAGTTGAGAAGCACTTTCTTCTGTTGGCGAGGCTGGTCCAGTTTGTGCTTTCGTGCTTGGAAGAAGCATGGCCAGGGTGCTAGATATCATGGAGACTGAAGCAAGTGTAGCCTCAGCCTGAATTTCTTGGTTCAAAGGTCAAGAAGGAAATGTAGAACCATCGGCCTGGTTTAGGATGTGGCTCCCAAGACGTACGTGTTTTGCCCATGTGCTTACCCTGTGGATTTATACTGTGTGTGTAGAGTCTAGATACCTATTTCCTTTTTAAAAAGATGATGGAAGGTCCGCGTAGATCAAATGTAGCATCATTTATTTAATGCCACTCTAAATGTCTTAAATTTCTTTCCTGGTGGACGGCCGGGAAAAAGCTGCTCGCATGCTTTTCTTTCTGCATCTCCATCATCTGTTTACTTTTTGGTTAAATTAATAAGCTGGCTTGGGACCCGGCTGGCATGTGCTGCCAGACGCAAAGGGATTGGATGCGGGGTGTTCACCTGGTGGATCTGGGTTGCAGATACGTCACGTCTGCGAAGTGCGCTCCGGTTCTGCTGGAGGGAGCAGAGGGAGAGCCAGCGGCAGGCTTTCGAGGGATCCTCTGTACTGGCAAGTGACACATGCCAGCAGCGGAAAGATCGACATCCCAGGAACTGCCGTCCGGGGTGATGTCCTGCTGCATGGCTCTTCCTGACTAGTTCAGTGGGCGGGGACGCTTTGCATAAAATCAGACTTGAGACTTGGGGTCCAAGGTAGTACTTTGCTTCTTTCTGACAGTCTTGTCCGGAGTCTCCATGGCTCCTGTCTGCACAATTCTTGAAACCATCCACGGTGCTCTGGAAGCCGAGAGGGTCTCGGTGGAGGCAGGACAAGTCTTCCCAGAGGGCAGTCGGACAGAGGCCAGCTTCACATCACATTGTCATTCCATCAGATTGTTTCCCGAAAAACGGATTCCTAAATGGATCCAAATCATCAAGTTTTCTGAGCCCTTGCAGGATTTTGAGGAGAGTTCAGTAGTAGGTTTTTAATTATTGATAATATGGACAGGGGAAAAAAAAAGGGATTTCTGTCTCTAGAAGAAGGTGATCATATTTTTAAGATCATTTAAGAAAATACGTTCCCTTGTTTTGCATCCCTGTAGACGCAGTTTGGTGACACGAAGGTCTTAAAATTTCCTGTCTCGGAGGCTTCTCAAAATCTTCCGGGCCGCCCAGGACCATTAGGAAGCATACGGTATTGCTCTGTGTCCTGATTTCAGTGGTTTTGAGAAGTTGCCCCGATGCCAGCCCTCTTCTTCTGCAGAGCTGCGGCCGCGGCACCGGCTGCACCTGTGCCCGCAGTGCCACCGTGGGCGGCGACTTCCACTGTCTTTTGCACTGCTGCTTCCGCCAGGATCTCTGTCCACATGAAATAATTCTGGAAGGGAGTATCAGGCAAGGCGGAAGTAACAAACCGTGACATCTCAGTAGCCACAGACAGGTATTTTTCATCCTGTCGCAGGTATGGAGAGCAGGCAGGTATCCTCGGCAGCTCAAGGGTCCAGGCAGCTTCCGTCTCGCGACGCCGCCATCTCAGGTTTTTCCCTCCGCTCACCGTGACGGTAGAGAGAACACACAGCTCTCCTGACTGCCTCAGCCCAAAGGGACGTGTCGCTCCCACTCACAGTCTGTTGGCCCGCCCGTGGCCCGGTGCCAGCACGGGAGGCGGGGAAGGGAGGGTGCCTGGAGTAGAGTTCCCTCGCTGCACAAAGGACGGCTGTCTTGTCGCTAGGGAACAGGGCGTCGTTCATCTTCCCACTGTCACCAAAAAGCCTGGAAGGAATGCTCCGAGGGCTTGAGACGGGGCTGCACAGAGCAGACGAAGGGCTGGAGAAAGGTGTTCAAAGGAGGAGAAGGTACCAGAAAGAGTAATTTAATGTTGTTTAGACTTAGCCGTATAGAATTTGTTTTTTGAGGGCCACACCCGCGGCAAGTGGAGGTCCCAGGCTAGGGGTTGAATCAGAGCTGTAGCCACCGGGCTACACCACAGCCACAGCAGCACGGTATCCGAGCCGCGTCTGCGACCTACACCACAGCTCACGGCAACGCCGGATCCTTACCCCACTGAGCAAGGCCAGGGATCGACCCGTGTCCTCATGGATACTAAATTTCATTAGCCAATGAGCCACGATAGGAACTCTGAATTTTAAATACTTAGCACGTGCTTACCACCAATCTACGTGCCTCTAATGTGGTCCCTCCTGTGCCTGAACTAGGAGCTACTTCACAGAGTTGTAGGTCAATTAAAAAAAAACAAAAAAAAAACTAGGAATAAACAATGAGATCAAACAGAAGCCAGACAAATGTAATTATTTTAGACTCCGAATTAGAAAACCACCACTTGGTATGGTTTTTCAACATCTCTACCCAGAAGACTGTGTGGGAGCAACTTGCTTATTTAACGGTTTGAGGGATCCTGGGTATTTAAGAGGCTCCTTCCTAAGAGGCGGAAGGCGGCTGGCAGATCCTGTAAACGCCGCTGTATTACAGAGCGTGGGGCCGAGCCCCAGAGCAGCTAAGTCAGTTGCCAAAGGCTGAGGGCAGGGCTCTGAATTGCCGAACCCCCGCTATGTGGGTCACACACACTGGGCTGGGCTTTCCTGACAGATACTCCTCGCCTCCTAGAGCTGGAATCAATACTCAGGGACTGCCGGCTCCATCCTCAGCCTTCCCGTCCCGTGGCTTCACACAAGCTGTCTGCTTAGCTGCGCTTTTGGTTGGGTCTTTAAAGTCTCCAAGGAGAGGTTGCTGCCGGTCGGAGCGTTGCTGCCTATCAGCCTGCGAGTTACTCCATCCCATAGATGGGAAACAGGGCCTTGAAAACCAGGTTACACTGTAAGTTGGTCCCAGCTAGGATCTATGACACTGCTGTCCCTGGGATGCAGGGAGGCAGTTTGGTGTAGGTAGGATCTGACTGCCTAGCTCTGACTCCCAGACCACGTACTATTTAATTTAGCTATTGCCTCATTTAAAAAGTGGGCATTGAGGAGTTCGCTTTGGGGGTCAGCGGTAACTAACCCGACTAGTGTGCATGAGGACGCGATTTCGATCCCTGGCCTCAGTGGGTTAAGGATGTGGCAATGCTGTGAGCTGTGGTGTAGGTCACAGACGTGACTCAGAGTTGGCGTTTCTGTGGCTCTGATTCGACCCCTAGCCTGGGAACCTACATATGCAACAGGTGCAGCACTAAAAAAACAAAACTGGGCATTGAAAAGAGTTCCTACCTCTTGAAGTTCACACAGTATTAAATTACACAGCACTTCTCTCTGGTGTTTCTTCAAAGAGTCGTCGCTGCTGTCATACCTGGGAAGCTCCTGGTCGGGTGAGGGACGGGGATGGATGGGTCCCAGCGTCCTAGAAGTCCTCTAGCGCCTTCCCCCTTGAACAGCTACACGGGGCTGGTGTAACCTCAGAAGTGGGACTTCAGACCCTTGAATAGCACCCTGGGAAAGTCCAGACCGCTGCTGCTTTGGGCAAAGAGTGACTCCCAGAGCTGGAGGGCAGCCAGGGCTCCGGCAGCTTGCTCCGCAGCCAACGAGAGGCTGGGGGGAGGCGAGGGTGGGTCCGGCGCGGCCCTGACCACGGCGCCCCCTGGCGGCCGAGGCCACACAGGGACCACGCCGAACTGGCCTCCAGGGAGCCGCCCACCCTGCGAAGCAGCCCTGAGCCGGCACGTCCCTCCCAGAGCCTGTGGTCATTCCGTCAGAGAGCCAGTTCTCTCACCGGAAGCCGAGCCCTCGCTCCCTGCCACCCCCGTGTCCCCCGGGCCTGTATCTTCCCTGGCGGAATGGGACTCTCTGCTCTGCCTTGCCCTCGGTCCGGGGACGGCTCACACGCGCGTCCAGGACTGTTGCTGGTCTGCAGGCAGCCGGGCACTGGCCATCCCGCCTGGTCCCCTGCGGGCTGTTCAGCTCACTGCCACCTCAGCCTCCACTGCAAATTTGCAAGGACAGAACGGTCACTCTAAGGACCGGGGTTGCCACTTCAATTCCAAGCCTCCCTTCTTTTTCCTTCTGGCTCCCTCCCTTCTGGACCTGTGCGCTGGCCTCACTTCGCCACTGATGGGCCCAGATCCAGTTTCTTACGCTCCTGCCCTTGCTCTTTCGTGCCTGGACTCACGTCCACGCACTGTGCCCCTTGAAGCCGCCTCTTTCCTCTCCCCTCTGATTCCCCAAGGCCTGCACCCCTCATCGGCCCCTCGCCCATTCGGCTGTGGGCGTGGTTTCCTTCCCGGGTCCATTCTGAATAATAATAATACCTCCTTCAAGTCGTCACAATTCATGCTGGCGTTTTAATTAAGAAGCAGTTAAAACCCTGCAGACCACACCATCAACACAAACATCGCAGCTCCCACACTGCCATTTCCCTTAGACAGAGGTCACGTTGTCACCAGCTATTCCCTAAGCCTCTCTGAAGAACAGAGAGGGCTGTCCAGCTCCCTGAAAGTCAAGTTCCCCACGAGCAAGAGCCCAGACTCCTGTCCAGCCTCCCCTAGAACAGGAAGCACCCGGCAGAGTCCCCTCTGGACCGGCAGGGGCTGTGAAACTGATGGTCAGGCCTTGAGACTGGATCAAAGTGCCCACTGCAAAGGAAGCCAAGATGAAGAACCTCCAAGGAAGAGCAGAAAAACTCAAATTAAAGAGAGAGGGGAGTTCCCTGGTGGTCTAGTGGTTAGGATTCAGCACTTTCAACTGTTGCAGCCCAGATTCGATCCCTGGTCTGGGAATGGAGATAAATAAAATGAATACAAAGAGAGATCAGTGCTCAGAGGTGATTCTTCACTCTTTCCACCCCTTTGGGGGGCAGGCGGGAGGATGGCTTTGGGCTGCGAGCACCCAGGCTGGTGTGAAGAGGGACCCAAGCGAAAATCATCTCAGGATTAATACACCTACGAGTGGAGGCAAAGATACAAGCCATTCCAGGCAAATTCACAGTCCAGAAAGGAAGCCGCTCTCCAGCCCAACAAAAAAAGTTTTCGGGTGGTCATCATTGCATGGCTTGCCTTGGAACCCCTTCAGCAGTGAATAATTCTGTCAAGTTCCTCCTGAAAGCTCCCCTCAACCCTTCATGCTGCAATGCAGCCATTTCCTCTGGTTCTGCGCGCATAAAAGAAGGACCATTTCCCACGTGATGTTGTCAACACAACGGACTAAAACCCGCCGTCATCATCTCTTTTCCAAGCAGGCAAACCCGAAAACAAAATAACGCACTGGCCACCACTGGCCAGACTCTTTGTCCTTGTCTCAGCCACGCTGCATAGACTTAGGGCTGCCGCTGGGCCCCCTCACAGGGGACCCCTCCCCTGTCCCTGCTCTCTGCTCCTCTCACTCTGACACCTGTCATCAGAATGTCTGCCGGCGGGGCGGGGTGGGGTCTGAAATAGTAAATATCACCAGAAAACATAAAATACGGGTGTCACAATTATTTCCAAAGCTGCCTGTGCAGGGCTTTCAAATACGTCACCCACGACGTGCTGTTTTCTTATCAGATGACCAGCTTCCCTTTACCTCTCACCTTGTCATTCACCAGATCCTCAGTGATTTAATTTCCCGTCAGTCATAGAGATCACTTACTTGGAGAGGATGCCTCAGAAGCACGTGGCAGAGGAGTTCCTGTCGCGGCGCAGTGGTAATGAACGCCAGCCTCGCTCGGTGAGTTAAGGATCCAGCGTTGCCGTGAGCGGTGGTGTAGGTTGCAGACGCGGCTCGGATCCTGCATTGCTGTGGCTGTGGCAAAGGCCGGCAGCTGTAGCTCTGATTCAGCCCCTAGCCTGGGAACATCCACATGGTGACGGTGTGGCCCTAAAAAGCAAACAAAGCAAAGCAAAATAAAACCACGTGGCAGAAGCTGCCTTGAGAAAACTCATCTTTGTTTTAGTTACTAACTAGATGGATTTGCTCTAACCACAGGTGAAAAGATCCCCAAGTGTGCGGCTGAATGGGAATTTTTCCTGTCTCAGGCACCAACATTTTACGAACATCTCTGCACTGTCTGTCAGTGCCCAAAACAACGGCGTGTGCATTCCCGAGGACAGGCCAGGCTGGGAGGGTGGCGGACTTACCTTGCCGTCATGATCAGGTGTCAAGGCTGCTTCCTGTCATCGGCCCACCTAGGTCCTCAGCGCCCCAGGAGGCCCTGCCTGGCGCCACACCTTCACGGGACCTGCAAAGCACCTCCGCCCGCGTGTGCAACTCTCCCCGCTCTTCTCAGCTCCCACTCGTGCTCCCAGACCCCGCCACTGCCACGTTCCCAGCAAAGGTGCCCCCAACCGTCCTCCTTGGCAAAACCAGATTCCCCAGGTCCCTACGGCCCCCTTTGTTCCAGCCTCTGGAACAGAGGCACCCTGCCGGCACGGCTTCTCCCTTGGACCCCAGAGCCCCCAGAAGTAGGGACCTTTTCCAGACCCCTGAGCATCTCGGTGCCCGGCGCCCGAGACAAGGCAGTGCTCATACTTGGTTTTTGAGATCTGGGGGGAGCTTGATCTGAAACTCAAAGGATCACTAAGGCCAACATAGGTTCTTCTTTTTTTTCCTTCCTGAAGATAAAGCTCTTTGGCCTGGAACAAGCATCCCAGTATCTTCTGATGAATGGACAGAGTGGCTCACAGCACAAAAATGCAAGATGAACCCTCCCTCACCACCCTCCCCAGGGTGACTCCTGTGTCTCTGCAGCCTAGAACCCGCTTTGGCTTACCCACCTCTCCAGCAGCCTAAAACATCCCCCACCGCACCGCAAGGCCGGGGACCGCCCTCTCCTCTTTGCCGTGGGGACTGCACAGCAGTGCTGGGTATCTTCGGCCTCTGACATGCTGGGTCCAGTGCAGACCTGGAAATTCCAGCAGTGCTGGCTGCTGATCAGTTTTGGAGGAACCAATGGACAATCAGTGTGTTGCACTTTTTTTTTTTAATTTTTCACAAAAAGCTCTAAAAGGCAAGTAATTCATCACTTCCCCACCCTGAAACAACACAGCTTGACTGGTAGTGCAGGACGCTAGGATGCTGGCTCTTATTTCCCAGAGTTCCTGAAGCAGGGCCCAGTGAACAAAGCAAGGCCCGCACAGCGTGTCCTGTGCACGCACGCTGCACTCGCTGGATCCACACTCAGCAGCACCAACACTGCTGAAGCCAGGATCGTCCAGCCAAAAGTTCCCACCTTGCATCCCAGTATCCGGAGAGGGATCCAGAGGGGGGTCCAGACAGGCTTTAACTTCCAGAGGCAGACAGCAGGTGCCACCGCTGGAGACAAGGGCCCCCGACGCCGCCAAGGTCAAATGTCTTGACCTGAGGCAGGACGGGAGGCAGGGAGAACAGTGAGGCCAAGGAGCCCCGGGACTGCCGAAGAAAGGGTCTTTCTTTGAAAGACCCTTCAAAGAAACACGGTCTGCGGTTCGCCATGCTCACAACAAAAGCACATCGCTCAGGCTTCTAGACCTGAGTGGAGAGAAGCGACGGCTGGGCTAACGGAGCCAGAACTTGGTTCACAGTAGAAAAGTCCTAATCTAAAACTCTAGCATTTCTCAACAATATCTTTTAAGAATGAGAATTCATCAACCCACCAGACCAGCTGACAGGGAAAAGGCAAAAAAAAAAAAAAATCAATATTCTCTATTAAACAAAACCACACAAAAATTAATTGTTCCTCCATTCCCCACGCCTCAGCCACCTCCCACCCCATTAAAAAAAATCATGAAATTCATGCACACTTGCACACACTCAGATTTGCAAACAAAGTATATAAAATATCCAAGGAAACCTTAGGGGTCACCTAAGGGTTTTTCACCAGCTCCCCAGATGCTCCGTTTTTCTAGAAAAAGAGTAAAGTTCCGCCAGCCAAGTCTAAGCAATAAAGATCAGAGCTGGCCGAGTTCCCTTTCCTTAGCCTCCTGGCTTATGGGTCAACACAGAAGAACCAACCCTAAGTCAGCAAGGAGGCGGGTCATCTGCGGAAGGACGCTGCCTGGTGGTCCCGCAGCCTGGGGAGCGGTCAGCTTGGTACACCCGGCAAGGCCTCCCATGGGCTCTGTTCCAAAGCATGAAGCTCAGGTTGCCGGGCCCGCAGAGCCCAGCACTGGGGACCCTGACAGAGGAGTGTGTGTGGGTGGGATGCTTGGCAGTGGGGGGGCATCGGTGGAGACCAAAGTTTTCCTGCTCGTGGGCATTAGAACATAAACCTAAAGCAAACCATCACGAGCCATCTGAAGAACACACACTGTGGAGCTGGCAGACAGGATGCAGTCCAACTCTGCATGTTACATCGAAGCCACTTAGGAAGACAGCGGAGAGGCGGTCTGCCCAGCATCCCAACTCCGAGAGCTTCCCTGGTGTCCGGCCTCCATCAGTCCATTGGGCCACTGTTTCTATCCAAGGTCCCTCACCTGAAATGGAGAATCGTTTGTCTCCAGAAGCTTAGAATCTCCCACCCAACAGGCCTCCCTATCAGGGTCAGGCTGGGAAATGCAGGAGAACCAGATCCTGGAACCAATGTGTCTACACTGACTGCTTCCTGGGGTGGGGGTGAGGGTGGGCAGTGAAAGCCTGACACGTGCGCTTCTCTGCCTTATCCTGCAGGCATTTCCCCCTCCTCCCCAGTTTGTAAAATAAATAATTCAAAGAAAGAATGAAAAGCCCAGGCAAAAACAGCTGCTGGCCTGAAAACGCGTTCTGCCTCTTAACAGTGACTCGTAAAACACCTGCAGTTCCTCCCAGGCTCAGGGTGGAGGGGAGCCTGACGGGCTGAGGCAGCACACGGACCCCTGGGGGCAGCGAGGACACACCAGCCCCGGCCCCTTATACATTAAATTTATCTTCACAAGTAGAGCGGCCCAGCTCAAGTGACCGTAACACAGAAGGACAAAGATTGAGCGTCTTCCTCAAGTATCTACACAAACCCTTAAACATCCCATGGGATGCTGGCCTCACGGCACACTGGACACCTCTTGAAAGAGAGCTTCACCGCCACCACGGTCAAGGCCAAGTCTCAGACAGACTTAAAGACCCATCCCTACCGGACAACAAGGACGAAGGTGAAAAACGCCCTTGGCAATCACGCTCATGGCAAATGCCTTTAAAGAAAAAAGCCCCATTAATGTGATTTTAAATGATTTGATTCCATCCCTCCCCACCCCCAAACTTGGAACATACTCAAGTTTTCAAGCTCACATCCAGGACCCAAGATGGGCCCAGGAGACCAAGAGATGTGGTCCCCTCGGCTTGGGCTGCCTGGCTACCCATTTATTGCTGGGCCAGCGCGCTGCTCACTCTCCCTCGGAAAAGTCTCTGAGCCACGCTGTTCAGCCTTAATGTGGGTGCCAGTATCCATGTACGGGTAATGACTGAAGCACAGGGGTCTGGATTGAAGTTCGTCTTAACGGTGGCCAGAAAGCCTGTCTTCTAGCCATCCTGGGAAACCTGGGTCTAGCTTCCCCAGCCTCCTCCCCCGTCAAAAACACAGGCATTTTGATCCATCACGTTAGACCACTTTGGTGAGATGGCGGTGACCCGGAAAGAAGCTGGGGCACACAGATGAGCCGCCCACTGGGAAAACGAAGCGTGGTCAGCCCCCAGGCAGACCTCACAGCTCGTCCCTTGAGGGCACGGTGTCCAGAGAGGCTGGCGCTGGCGGGGCCTCGGTGTTCTTGGCGTTGCGGTGGATGCGACCTTGCTTCCGGGACTTCCAGGCGTGTGTCCTGTCCCAGTCGGTGGCCACAGTCTCATTGTCCCAGATGGTGGAGGTCTCCGTGTCACTCAGGTAGCCCGGCTGGCCCGTGTAGTGTGTCGGGTAGATGAGCAAGGGTTCCGCAGAGAAGGCCTTCAGGTCCCTGGACTCGTACTGCTCCATGTACTCGGCCCTGAAAGTGAGAGGCGCAAGGCGGGTGAGGCGTGGGCGCTCACAGAGCGCAAGTCAGGAGCCCTGCTTGTCATCTCGTACCTGCTCAAGGGTTCACTTGATTTTTCTGGTGGGGGGGGGTGTGAGGAAGCTCCCAGGCCAGGGTTTGAACCCCCACCCCAGTGGCGACTGGAGCCGCTGCAATAACACCAGCTCCTTGCCTCACTGAGCCACCGAGGGACCCCTCATTTGATTACTTTTTAAGTTGTGTCTTTTGTGGGCAACTCTAGTCTACAAACGCAACACAGTTTTCTTTACAAGCCTTCCGATGATCCAACCAATACACCAAGAAAAAGGTCGGGATATTCCCGTTGCATTTGGACGGACTAGTTTAAAAACATGAATTTTAGGACTTACAAAAGTAAAGATTCAGCTCTGTTGAACCATAATAACTACATGCAATCACTTTTTAGAGGGAGGGAGGGTTGGGAGTTTGGGATAAGCAGAGGAAAACTATTATATGTAAGATGGACAAACGACAAGGTCCTACCCGACAGCAGAGGGAACTGAGTACAGACTCCACGTCCTGGGATAAACCAGAACGGAAAAAAAATATGACAGAAAATACATACATAGGACTGAAACTACTGTACTGTTGAGCAGAAATTAACACAATAAGTCAACTACACCTCAATAAAATAAAATAATAATGTGATCACTTGGTAGAAAGTGCTCTGTTCCTGGTTTAATAAATTAGGCGGCTGGGATCTGGATGGCAGTGATGGCGTGAGTGACACGGGGCAGGCTTGGAGGGAAGCCAGCGCGGCTTTGCAGTCCAGTGACCTGTGACTGCAAAGTAAGGGACCACTTGACCTCCCTCCAAGGGCTCCTGGGCAGATTATATGAGGGGACATCTGCTCAGCCACTAGGCCAGTGAGCGCACCTTAGGTCTTAATTTCCTTTCTGTTAACGGGGTAAGGTTGACCCCCAGGTTTCTGCCAGGAAGCAGAGGTAAAGTCAGCCTCAGTATATGCACACTGTGGTATATGGAATGACAGGCCAGTGGGGACCCGCTGTGGAGCACAGAGACCTCTACCCAATATTCTGAGATAATCTATATGGGGAAAGAATCTGAAAAAGAAGGGATATGTGTGTGTATGTGTAACTGAATCACTTTGTTGAAGAGCAGAAGTTATCACAACTTTGGAAATTAACTGTATGTCAATAAAACTTAAAAAAAAATTCTCTGACATGTTGTCCATCTCTATTGAGGACAGGAGACAAAACGAGCAAGAGGCAGGACAGGACACAACTGCTAAAATGAAGACCATCTAGAAAGGAGATCACCCAGCAATTGAGAGAAGGGGACAAAGTTAGAACCCGGTCTTCTTACTAATGAATTTAGGAATCATTGACCGAGCAGCTATTCTAAGGACACAGAGATAAAAGCAGATTCCTTCCTCGGGGGCTCACAGGTTACGGGGAAGACTAACACATTGCCATCATGTACCATGTCCTTGATAAGCCCCAGGTCAGAGTGAACTCCTGGGCTACAGGAGCCCTGAGCGTCATGCTGCCTTCTTCTTTGGATGCCCTGCCTAGAGACCACCTGCACGCTCCCTGAGCCTCTCACACGTCTGTGATGGCAGGTACCACACTGACTGTTCAAGGGTCTGGCTTCCCGACTAGCTTGTGAGCCACTGCCTGGTCAACAGTGCACATGACAGACCAAGAAATGGACTGAAGAAGCTGAGGTGCTTAAGAAGATGATTACACCCTGAGATGTATGGGTTTACAGAAGTAAGAAGAACAAAGAAGAGGGGAGGACTGAGTGGACTACGTCCAGCTAAAGCACCCACTGGGTATTAAAGAGGACTCCTATGCCAGACTTATCATTTCTGCCTCATCCTCATCATCCGTAACGGGGGATACTCACTCGAGTCAGCCTCTCTGGTTCACAATTATAGACAGGTTATTTAGGAAAGTAGTACCCCTTTAAAAAAATATCAAGACTCATCCAGAAACCGAGCGGCATGATCCATGACCAGACTGCATTCAAGGGACAGGCAGATGGTTCAGGGCCACTCACACAGGATGCTTGTTGTACATGATTGGCAGAAACTCATCCACTGGTAGCATCTTCCCAAAAGGATTGGCCCCAACCAGCTTCTGTGCTCCTTCCAGAGAGATGACGTAGCCCAGCGTCCAATAGGAATAGTCAGCTTCAACCAGATTTGCCACATTGGGCACAGCTTTCTCTGGCTCTTTCACTTGCATCCTCTTCCTACCAATGTAACTAAAAAGAAATGGGCAGAGGAGAAAATTCTCATTTGAGTATTTGGCATCTATAAGAACAGAGCTCAGCTTTGCAGAAACTTTTGAAAGCTTGGACCAACTGTGTGTCACTCAAATGTATGACACCACAAGGTACACCACATCAACCCTCTGCCCTAAGTGGGGCCATCTCCCTGGCTCCACTTCTCAACGTCCCAACAATTCTTGCCTAGCAGACCATTCAAACCTGAAAGTTGAGATCTAGAGAGTAAAATATCTTTCTGATCATTTCCCAAAGATGGTATAGGACTTCCAGCTGTGTTTACAGAGGTCAGGAGGGGACCAAAGAGGTCAGAGGTAAGAATCCTGAGTTTGTTTTCAAGTCCCTAGAGTTTCAGTCTGGGGATGGCACAGCTCTCCAAACTTGTGGTCAACAGGATGGAGAAGGCGGGAAAGACGGTCCACAGTAAAAGACTAGGAACCCAGGAGTGGCCCCAGGAAGTTACACGGAGGTGCAGAGTGCATGACAACACCTGCATGGCCTTCTCCAGCTCTGCCCACACCTTGTCCTGGTTCCATCCTGAGAAAGGCATTCAGGCCAGTCCGTCGTCCATGAACAACTTCAGCAACACAGAATGTCCCCTGAGCCATCCCCACATCCCCATGTCTACTCAGGCATCGTGATCCATTCCTTTTGTCTAGAACCCACTCATTTCTGCCTGCCTGGAGCATGTGGAGGAGGCCCAGGTTCCTGCCTGCCAGGTCAAGCTGGCTTCCTCTACTTCGCCCTAACAACGATCTCTTTCAAGAGGGAATCAGAGGATCCCTCTTGCTGAAACATCCCAAGGCCTTGCAGAACAGGTCTATGTTCATCTTCAGTTCATCCGAGGACAAACACATCTGCCTCTCAGCCACTGTCTCTTCAGACCAAAGAGCCTGAATTTCTCTCATGTACCAGGTGGGAGAGGAAATCCTACTGAGCCCTTGAGATGTAGCCAGAGCAACCTGGAACCGAGTTTCTACTCAATTAGTCTTAATAACTTTAAATATGAGTAAAATACTTTTTCTGTTAAACAAAATACATTATTTAACAGTTTAGTTCAACAGCTGAAAATTGCCCACCTGGATTGAAATGTGTGGTATACGTCAAACGTACACTGGATTTTAAAGACAGTATGAAAAAAGAATATAGACTAATTATTAGTTTTAATACTGATTACATGTTAAAATATCTGGATATGTTGGGTTAAATAAAACGTACTAAAGTTGATTTCACTTAATCTATTTTTATCTTTTTTATTTTTTAAAATTTTGTCTTTTTTAGGGCTGTACCCATGGCACATGGAAGTTCCCAGGCTAGTGGGCAAATTGGAGCTGCAGCTGCCAGCCTACACCACAGCTACAGCAACCCAGGATCCAAGCCACATCTGCAACCTACACCACAGCTCATGGCCACACCAGATCCTTAACCCACTGAGCAGGACCAGGGATTGAACCCGTGTCCTCATGGATACTACTCGGGTTTGTTACCTCTGAGCCACAATGGAAACTCCTCACATTATATTTCTGTTGGACTGGATGATTTCAATGGCTTGTTCTAGTCTTCCTGTTTACTACTTCCTTTTTCTGGGGAAATTTAATATAGCAGTCAGGGACAGCCTATCTGCTTTCATGTTTTGAGTTTAAGCAATATTTGTTTCCTACCCATTTTAGAAAGTGAGGTATGAATAATCTGAAGGTACTATATTTATGATTATATAATAGATTTCATAGGAATATTTTGATTTCATCAGTCTGGGAAAGTTAGAAGAAAAAAAATTTTTTTTGTTTGACTTTTTAGGGGCCACATGTGTGTCATATGGAAATTCCCAGGCTTGGGGGTAAATCAGAGCTGTAGCTGCTGGCCTATTCCACAGCCACATAGGATCCGAGCTTCATCTGAAACCTACACTATGGCTCATGACCATACTGGATCCCTAACCCACTGCAAGGCCAGGGATCGAACCCGCATCCTCATGGATACTAGTCGGGTTCATTACCACTGTGAATTCCTTTTTCCTGTATTTTTAGCAGGATAATCATTCTTCTTCCCTGGACCTGTTGGTGCTCTATCCTGAGAAATGCAGCGACCAACTCCAAGTTATGTGACAACTCCAACATATGTCAGTTCTAAGCCTTAGACTCCCTGAGTCTAGTCCCCTGTGATCCCCAGGCTTAAATGAAAGCTCGCTTTGCATAAAAGCATAAAAGAGCTCTCAGTCTCCAAGCCTGTGGGGCCTTAACCACAGGCTATAGAGCCATAGATTCAGAAAGGCTGAGGTGTGGGGACTTTTGAGGGTTATAGGAACAATGACCTAAAGAGACAGCACAGAACCTAATCACGTGACTGATACCTGACAGGTAGCCAGTCTCTTTACTGTGCCGTACTGATTTCTGAGTCTATTTCCCACGGCTTACTGAGTCATTACCAGGTATTTCTTTGAGCTCAGGGTGACACATTTTCTAAGCGCACAAGTATTCCACCCAGGCCCATTCTTCAGTTCCCCACCAAGGAGGGGAGGAGCGGGGTGGCTTGTCTGCTGCAGCTGCTCCAAGGGAACAGCCTCTGATTTGATGAAATTGCCTTCGACACACAGCTGGGAAGTGAACCTAATGCCTGGGAACTTCCTGCCTCATTTGGAGAGAAGTGAAGTGTCATTTTAGTGTAAAAAGAACATGGGGAAGAAAAAGAAAGCTCAATTCCCAGAGGTAGCAGGCAACGAGCATCAACTAAACGTCAGTTCAGAGCCAGTACTCGCTTGGTGAGTCTGGTTTTCCTAAGACAGCCTCTGACCCTCCACCAAGCCCAGCCATCAGTGTTCTGTTTGTACAGCTTCCCTCCCCAACAGGAGCTTTCCCACTGACCTTCCAAAACTCCCACACTGTCCAAGGCTGCAAGGAAACACGTACTACAGAGGGCAGAGGCTCAAATGTGACACAGGACCCTTGCCTTGAACGAGTGCCTCCTTCTACACCCTCCCTCCATGAACTGTGTTGCTTCATGGGTGAGACTTCTACTATATTCCCAGGTGAATGCTCAGGCTGAAGGCCCCAGATCTGTAGGTAGATTCCAGGCCTCAAGGAATCTCTCTCAGTTTCTCACTCTGCACAGAATATGCATGTAAAAACCCAGTGGCCATCTTCCACTCACATCCTGTTTCTGGGAACATTTAGGGAGAAAAAAACAGAAAATAGAAGCTTGAGCAGTATCTCCTACAAGCTAGGAGGCAAGGCTCTCTGCCCCTTAGAAAGAACTGAAATCTCTCAGTGTTCTCTCAAAAGACTGTCTTGTCACTCACATCAGTTCCCAATCCAGCTGAACCCGGTCAATGTCATCCATCAGCTTCATCAGCTTCTTCTTAAACTGATGTTCAAAACGCACATCATCCTCAATAACAAGAGTCTTCTCCAGCTCTCGGTCAATTACCTGTAAAGGTTAGTGGGAAGACACCTATAAAACATTGACACCTATTTTTTATTAAATAAGTATTAAAAAGTCAAAAGTATAGCAGTACAACATGTAGGAGCTAAGCAAATGCTCATCAACAGCAAAATGGAAAAATAAACTGTGGTATATTTACAGCAAGGAGAGTAAATAATCTGCAGTTAAATGCAATGTTACAGACAAATCTTAAATGTAATGCTGAGAGACTGAATGGAACCATATGATATGTATGTATTAAAAAAGGACAAAAGTAGACAAAACTCTTCGGTGCTATTAGAAGTCAGGATAATGACCACCCTTGGGGACTGATGGCTTAAAAGAAATACAGAGATGGGATGTGCTTCTGGGGTGCTGGTAACCTGTTTCTTGATCTAGGTGCTGGTTAAAGTGGCTGCACTGTTTAACTTGTGCAACATCATTAGCCTCTTATGAACTACATAATTTTATCTATAAAGTTTCACTTCAAGTTTAAAGAGTAAAAAAGAGAGGCACAGACTGGATCATTAAAAGGACAGAGGCCCTTTCAAGGGGCCTTTCTTTAGAGATTCTCTTTTCTTGTGGGAACTGACTCTTAGTCAAGAATCCCACACTTCAATACCCCCTTAGTAATGTCTGAGCTGTAAGACAGGGACTGAAGTCTGGGCTCTGATACGTCTTGCCTGGACAAGATAATTATTTTCTCCTGGGTAAAATGGGTCCATCTCTCCCAACCAATCTCACATGACTTCTGGGTGATTTCTGGTATTGAGTCACTTAATAAACACACTAGATATACACAAGGCTTTCCTACTCAGGATGAGGATCGCAGCAATAGGAGTGTGGTCCTCAGAACACAGGTGTCTTCCCCTATCATCATCCCAAATGGCACCAAGGCTACTCCTCCTTGTTCGTCCCTGGCCTTGTGCCAGGGAGAGACACAAGGCAAAAACAACTTCTAAGCATACTCTCAGAATAGTAATGGGCTCATTTAATATCTGGCCCTAATTTACCTACAGAGTTCCACTCTCCTTCCTCATCATTACAGAACTGCATGCCTAAATGAACCATTATTTACCTCTTTCCAGACAGAGTAGTGGCTAAGGAAGCAGCCAATTTCACCCCTGGTTAGAGGCCTGGAGGAGTAGGGATCTCGATATCCAGGCAGCATTTCGATATTCAGGGCCTTCAGCTGGCTTGTATTGAGTGCCCTGCAAGACAGAACATGTCCAAAAATTAACAGCTTAAGAGGTCTCCACCATGGAAGCCAGAGGGAGAATTCTGCATATTCCCCAAAGCCCTTATGCACAACGACAAGGATTCCTTAGGTTTCCTATTATTCCTGAAGAACTCCTCAGGGTTAATATGACATGGTAGCATTATAAACTTTGTGAAGACAAGACAATGTCTTAAAATTTTGTGTATCCCTCACCATGCCCAACACTGTTCTAAGTATCATCAGTTTTTTTGACAACTTTGAAAACGCATTTTCCTCATGAATGAAAGCATTAAATACTATTAAAAACTAAAAGGTATGAAGGCAGGAAGGAATCAGGAGAGGAATTGTGTGTATGTGTATCTTTCCTTTGGACCTAAGAAATGGTTAAAAACAAAAATGCAGAGCATCTTATAAGCAGCAAGAGAAATGACTCACTGCTACAGTGTTCTCAGTAAGATTAATAGCTAATTCTCATCAGAAACCATGGAGGCCAGAAAGCAGTAGGCTAACATATTCAAGACACTGGCTGAAAAAGACTGTCGACCAAGAATTTGGTATCTAGTCAAGATATCCTTCAAAAATGGAGAACTTAAGATATTCCAAAATAAACAATAAAGTTTGTCACCAGTAGCTCTGCTCTACAAGAAATACTAGAGGAGGTCCTTCAGGCCAACATGAAAGGAAAATAGAGTAACTCAAGCCCACATAAAGAAATAAAGAGCACTGGTAAATGTAACTGCCTACATAAATGTAAATAGCAGTATATAAATGTTCTTTTGTTTATAACTTTTTCCCTTATCTGATTTAAATTACAGCTGCATAGAAGGAGACAAGATGACAGAGTAGTAGGGCTTTAGCTCACCTCCTTTCATGAGGACACCAAAATCAAACTGCCAAATAATAATCAATAAAGAAGACTGGATTTCCCATCACGGCTCAGCTGAAACGAATCTGGCTAGCATCCATGAAGACACAGGTTCGATACCTGGTCTTGTTCAGTGGGTTAAGGATCTGGTGTTGCCATGAGCTGTGGTGTAGGTTGCAGAGGCAGCTCAGATCTGATGCTGCTGTGGCTGTGGCATAGGCCAGCTCCAATTTGACCCCTAGCCTGGGAACCTCCATATGCCGTGGCTGGAGCCCAAAAAGAGACAAAAAATATAAAATAAAGAAGACTGGAATCTACCAAAAAAGACTCTACATCCAAAGGCAAAGAAGAAACCACAATAAGACTCACAGTATAATAGAATCCCATAACCCCTAGGTAGGTAACACGAACTGGAAAATAATCATATCACAGAAGTTCTCCCCCAGGAGTGAGAACTCTGAGCTCCATGTCAGGAAATCCAACCTGGGGGTCTGGCATCAGGAGGAGGAGCCCCCAGAGCATTTGGCTTTGAAGGTCAGTGGGGCTTGATTGCAGGAGTTCCACAGACTGGGAAAACAGAGACTCCACTCTTGGAGGGTGCACACAAGGTCTTCATGCACTGGAACCCAGGACAAAACAATGACTTCATAGGCATCTAAGCCAGACCAACCTGCAGGTCTTAGAGGGTCTTCTGGGGAGGAGGGGTGGCTGTGGCTTTCTCTGGGGCCATAAAAGCAGGTGGCAGAAATATTGAGGGGTATTTATTCATCTACTTGAACTCAGCCTGGAGCAGACATCTTGCCTGGGTCCTTAGCACAGAGGCCTGGCCCACCCAATAGCCTGTGGGCTCCAGCAATGGGACACATCAGGATGAACAACCAACATGGTGGGAACACAGCCACACCTATCAGTAGACAGACTGCCTAAAGACTTCCTTAGCCCACAGCCACCTTCAGATATGCCCCTTGACAAAGCCCTGCCCACCAGAAGGCCAAGACCCAGGTCTACGTGCCAGTTGAGTAGACACCACCCCCTTCTACCAGGAAGCCTGCACAGACTCTAGAACAGCCTCACCCACCAGGGAGCAGACATCAGAAGCAAAAAAAACTATAATCTTACAGCCTGCAGAAATGAATCTGTAAATTCAGGTCAATACCTACCCTGGAACCAGCTGGTCCCTGGCCCTTGGGTGATGAGATGGGAATGTACTGCTGGGACATTAGGACTATCTCTTACAGAGGGCTACTTCTCCAAGGTCAAGAAATACCACCAACCTTCCATGTACATAAACATACAAATAGAAATTTAAACAAAATTAAGATGGCAAAGGAATATATTCTAGACAAAAGAACAAGATACAATCTCAGAAGAACAACCAAGTAACAGGGAGATAGGCCATATCCCCAGAAAAAGCTCAGAATAATGATCGTAAAGATGATCCAAGAACTCAGGAAGAGCATGGATGAACAGAGTGAGAAGTTATAGGAAGTTTTTAATAAAGCATTAGAAATATAAAGAAAAAGTGAACAGAATTAAAGAATACAATAACTAAAATGAAAAATACACTAGAAATATTTCATAGCAGAAGAACAGATAAGTGAGTTGGAAGGCAGACTGGTGGAAATAACTGCTGTGGAACAGAATAAAGAAAAAAGAATGAAAAGAAATGAAGACAGTTTAAGAGACCTCTGGGTCTCTTTTTATGTCAAACACATAAAAATTCACATTATAAGAGTTCCATAAGGAGAGTAGAGAGAGAAAGGGTCTAGGAAAAAAACTGAAGCGATAATTTTCCCAACATGGGAAAGGAAACAGTCACCCAATTTCAGGAAGCACAAGGAGTCCCAAACAGAATTAACCCAAAGAGGAACACACCAAAACAGAGTAATTGAACTGACAAAAATTAAAGATAGATGGAAAATATTAAAAGCAACAGGGAAAAAACAACAATAACAAACAAGGAAATCCCTATAAGGTCATCAGCTGATTTTTCAGCATAAGCTCTGCAAGCCAGAAGGGTGTGGCACAATATATTTAAAGTGATGAAAAGGTAAGACCTACAACCAAGAATACTGTACCCAACAAGGCTGTCATTCAGATTTATTAGAGAAATCAGAAGCTTTACAGACAAGAAAAAGCTGAAAGAATTCGGCACCACCAAAACAGCTTTACAGCAAATGCTAAAGAAACTTCTCTAGGTGGAAAAGAAAAGGCTCAACTATAAACAAGAAAATTATGGAATGGAAAAGCTCACCAGTAAAGGCAAATATAGAGTTAAGGTAGGAAATCATCCACAGACCAATATGATACCTATATCAGTAATCATGAGAGGAAGAGAGTACAAAAACAGGATATTTGAAATGCATTTGAAAACAGATCAGTAACTAAACTTACTATGTCAAAACCTCATGGTAACTGCAAGCCAAAAATCTATAATAGACATACACACAAAAAAGAAAAAGGAATCCAAACTCAACACTAAGGATAGTCATCACATCACAGAAGAGAACAAAAGAGGAAAGGAAGAAAAAAGATCTGCAAAAACAAATCCAAAACAATTAACAAAATGGTAATAAGAACATATATATTGACAATTACCTTAAATGTCAATGGATTAAATGCTCCAACCAAAAGACATTGGCTGAATGGATGCAAAATAAGACCCATATATATGCTGCCTGTAAGAGACCCACTTTAGATCTAGGGACACATATAGAATGAAAGTGAGTGAATGGAAAAATTTATTCCATGGAAATGAAAAAAAGCTGGAGTAGCAACATCATGTAAAATAGACTTTAAAATATCACACAAATCAGACAAAATCAACTCTAAAATAAAGACCATTACAAAAGACAAAGATGGATACTACATAATGATCAAGGGATCAATCCAAAAAGAAAACAAAACAATTGTAAATATATATGTACCCAGCATAGGAACGCCTCAATATATAAGGCCAATATTAACAGACATAAAATGAGAAATTGACAGTAACAATCACAGTGGGTGATTTCAACACCTGACTTACATCAAAGGACAGATCATCTAGACAGAAAAACAATAAGGAAACACAGGCCTTAAATGACACATTAGGCCAGATGAACTTAATTGATATTTATAGAACATTCCATCTGAAAGCAGTAGAATACATATTCTTCTCTACTGCCCATGGAATATTCTCCAGGATAGATCACATTCTGGGTCACGAAGCAAGGCTGAGTAGATTTAAGAAAACTGAAGTCATATCAAGCATCTTTTCTGACCATAACACTAGGAGACTAGAAATCAACTACAAGGAAAAAAAACTGCAAAAAACACAAACATGTGAAGGCTAAATATTATATTACTAAACCAATGTATCACTGAAGAACTCAAAGAGAAATCACAAAATACCTAGAGACAAATGAAAATGAAAACACCAAAAGCAAAACCAGTTCTAAGAAGTTAATAGCAATACAAGCTTACCTTAGGAAACAAAAATCTCAAACAACCAATCTTATACCTAAAGCAACTAGAGAAAGAGGAATGAAACCCAAAAGTTAGTTAGGAGGAAAGAAATCATAAAGATCAGAGCAGAAATAGATGAAATAGAGACTTTAAAAACAGAAAATATTAATGAAACTAAAAGCTGGTTCTTAGAAAAGATCAACAAAATTGGTAAGCCTTTATCAAGGAAAAAAAAAGGGACAGGGCCCAAATCAATAAAATTAGGAAAAAAATTAGGAAAAGTTACAATTGACGCAGCAGAAATACAGAGGACAATAAGAAGCTACCACAAGCAGCTATATATGACAATAAAATGGACAATTCAGAAAAAATGGACAAATTTTTAGAAAGGTATAATCTCCCAAAACTGAACCAGGAAGAAACAGAAAATATCAACAGACCAATTATAAGTACTGAAATTGAATCTATTATTTTAAAACTTCCAATAAACAGAAGTCTAGGACCAGATGGTTTTACAGGCAAATTCTGCCAAACACGTAGAGAAGAGCTAATAACTATCCTTCTGAAAGTATTCCAAAAAAACTGCAGAGGAACAAACACTTCCAAACTCATTCTATGAGGCCACAATCACTGTGATACCAAAACCAAAGATACCACAAAGAAGAGAATTTAGGCCAATATCACTGATAAACATAGACACCAAAATCCTTATCAAAATACTAGCAAACTGAATCCACCAATGCATTCACAGGATCATAAACCATGATCAAGTGATATTTATCCCAGGATGCTAGAGTTTTTCAATATCCACAAATCAGTGTGATACACCACATTAACAAATTGAAGAATAAAAACCATTATGATCCTCTCAATAGATGTAGAAAAGCTATTGATAAAATTCAAATCCATTTATGATAAAAATAAATCTCCATAAAATGGGCACAGACGGAATCTACCTCAATATTAATAAAAGCCATATATGACACATTCACAGCTAACGTCATTCTCAACAGTGAAAAGCTGAAAGCATTTCCTCTATGATCAGGAACAAGACAAAGATGTCCACTCTCACTACTTTTACCAAAAGTTTCTAGCCATAGCAATCAGAGCAGAAATAAAAGGAATTCAAATAGGAAAAGTAAAAATTGTCATTGTTTGCAGATGCCATGATATAATACAAAGAAAATTCTATAGACACTACCAGAAAACTACCAGAGCTCAATGAATTTGACAAAGTTGCAGGATACAAAATACAAAGAAATCTTCTGCTTTTCTAATACACTAATAATGAAAGATCAGAAAGAAAAACTAAGGAAACAATCCCATTTACCATCACATCAAAGAGAATAAAATACCTAGAAATATATCTACTAAGGAAGGAAAAGATATATATTTCAGAAACTATCAGAATTCCAATGAAAGAAATCAAAGATGATACAGATGGAAAGATACACTGTGTTCTTGAATTGGAATAATCAATATTGTTGAAATGACTATAGTACCCATGGCAATCTACATATTCAATGAATCCCTTTCAAATTACCAATCGTTTTTGTTTACAGAATTAGAAAAATTAACTTTTCATGAAAAACACAAAGACACTGAACAGCCAAAATAATCTTGAGAAGGAGAAGGGGAGCTAGAGGAATCAGATTCCCTGACTTAAGACTGTACTACAAAGCTACAGTCATTAAAACAGTATGGTACTGGCACAAAAACAGAAATATAGATCAGTGGAACATGGTAAAAGCCAAGAAATAAACTCACACACCTATGTTCAATTAATTGACAGAGGAGGCAAGAATATACAATGGAGAAAAAGAGTCTCTTTGATAAGTGGTGCTGGGAAAGCTATACATCGACATGTACAAAAATGAAACTGGAACATTCTCTAATACCATACACAAAAGTGGATTAAAGACCTAAAAGTAAAACTGGACACTATAAAAATCCTAGAGGAAAAAAAAATAGGCAGAACACACTTTGACATAAATGGCAGCAACATCTTTTTTGGATCCATTTCCTAGAGTAATGGAAATAAAAACAAAATCAAATGGGACCCAATCAAGCTTAAAAGCTTTTGCATAGTAAAGGAAACCATAAACAAAATGAAAAGACAACATACAGAATGGGAGAAAATATTAGCAAATGATGTGACTGAAAACAGATTAATCTCCAAAATATACAAAGAGTTCATATAGCTCAATATCAACAAATTACCAAATCAAAAAATGGGCAGAAGACCTAGATAGATATTTCTCCAAAGAAGATGTACAGAGGGTCAGAAAGCACATGAAAAGATGCTCAACATCACTTATTATTAGAGAAACACAATCAAACGTACAATGAGGTATCACTTCACATTGGTCAGAATGGCCATCATCAAAAAGTCTACAATAATAAATGCTGGAGAGGTTGTAGAGAAAAAGGAACCCTCCTACACTGTTGGTGGGAATGTAAATTGGTACAGCCACTATGGAGAACAGTATGGAGTTTCCTCAAAAAACTAAAAATAGAGCCACCATATGGTCCTGCAATCCCACTTCTGGACATATATCTGAGGAAAACTATAATTTGAAAAGACGTATATGCACCCCAAAGTTCATAGCAGCACTATTTACGGTAGCCAAGATGTGGAAACAACTTCAATGTCCATCAACGGAGGAATGGATAAAGATACAGTACATATAAACAATGGAATATTACTCAGCCATAAATAAAAATGAAAAATGCCATTTGCAACAACATAGATGAACTTAAGAGATTATCATACTAAGTGAGGTAAATCAGATAGAAAAAGACAAATATATGATATCAATCATATGTGTAATCTTTAAAAAAAATGATACCAATGAACTCATATACAGAACAGAAACAGACCCACAGTCATAGAAAACAAACTTATGGTTTCCAAAAAAGAAACAATTGGGGAAGGATAAATTAGGAGTCTGGGATTGGCATTTATACACTATTATATGAAAAATAGATAATCAACAAGGATCTGCAATACAGCACTTGATATCTTGAAATAACATATAAAAGAAAAAGAATCTAAAAAAGAATATATGGGATGGAAAAGCAAGGAGATCCTGCTGTATAGCACCAGGAACTATGTCTGATCACTTGTGACGAATCCATATATGTACATGTAACTGGGTCACCACACTGTGCGTTGGAAAATTGACAGAAATCTGTAAACCAGCTATAATGGAAAAATAACAAATTTTTTTTAATAAATAAAAACATAAAAAAGAATGTATAGATGTATAACACTTTGTTGTATAGCAGAAATTATCACATTGTAAAATATAAATAAAGCTAAATTATAGCTATAAAGGCAATAGTTATAAGAGAAAAAATGTATAAAGAGCTTAAAATGTATGAGGAAATAACTTGTGTGACAACAGAACAATGGAGGGGGAAGGAATGAAGCCTAAGTTTTTGTATAATATTGATGTTAAGTTGCTTTATTGATTTTTTAAAATTATTATTTATTTATGTATTTATTTTTGGCTCTTTTTTAGGGCCATACCCACAGCATATGGAAGTTCCCAGGCTAGGGGCTGAACTGGAGCTATAGCTGCCAGCCTACACCACAGCCACAGCAACGTGGAATCTGAGCTGAGTCTGTGACCAACGCCATAGATCATAGCAATGCCAGATCCTAAACTTAATGAGCGAGGCCAGGGATCGAACCTCGTTCATTACCATTGAGCCATGACAGGAACTCCCTTAAGTTGCTTTTTTAAAATTGAGATAATTAACATATAACCTTAATTTAATGTATACAACATGATGATCCAATATTTGCATGTACTGTGAAATGATCACCATAACTCCAGTTAGCATTCATCACCACATATACATTTTTTCTTCTTGCGAAAAATTTTAGGATTTATTCACGTAGCAACTTTTGGGTATAGCATACAGTATTATTAACTATAGTCACCATATTGTACATCCCACGACTTATACCTGGAAGCTTATATCTTTTTAACTCCCTTCACCTATTTCATCTACCTCCCAACCCCACCTCTGGCAACCACCAATCCATTCCCTGTATCTTTAAGTTCTGTTTTCTTGTGTGTTTTAGATTCCACAT
Organism: Catagonus wagneri; assembly: GCA_004024745.2. Classification (NCBI taxonomy): domain Eukaryota; kingdom Metazoa; phylum Chordata; class Mammalia; order Artiodactyla; family Tayassuidae; genus Catagonus; species Catagonus wagneri. The sequence continues at coordinate 17,407,117 of PVHT020000175.1, forward strand.
ATAAGTGGAATGTCTTTCTCTGCCTCAGTTCACTTAGCGTAGTGCCCTCAACGTATATCCATGTCGTTACAAATGGCACCATTCCCTTTTCATGGCTGAATAATATTCCAAATTGTATATGTGTGTGTATATTGCACGCAATACAGTATATGTATATACACATATACATACATACCACATTTTATTTATCCATTCTTCCATTAATGGACACCAGCTTCCTTCCACATCTTGGCTGTTATAAATATTGCTGAAATGAACATGGGGTGCACGTATCTTAAGTTTTTTCATTTCCTTTGGGTAAATACCCAGAAGTGCAACTGCTAGATCATATGGTAGTGCTATTCTTAATTTTTTGAAATACTTTGTTTTCTACAGTGGCTACATCAATTTACATTCCCAGTGCACAAGTGGCCCCTTTTCGCCACATGTTCACCAATACTTGTTGTTTCTTGTCTATTTGAAAGAGACAGTCTAATAGGTGAGAGGTGATAACTCCTAATAATTAGTGATGTTGAGCAACTTTTCATCTAACTGTTGGTTATCCATATACCTCCTTTGGAAAAATGTCTACTTAGATCCTCTGCTCATTTTTAAACCAAACTTTTTTTTGCTAGTGAGTTGTATGAGTTCTTTCTGTATTTTAGAAGTTAACCCCTTGTCAGATATATGAGTTGCAAATATTTTCTCCCATTTGATAGGTTGCCTTTTTATTTTGTTAATGGTTTCATTTGCTGTACAGAAGCTTTTAGTTTGATATATTTTGTTTTTGTCTTTGATTTTGTGTTAAATCCAAAAAGCATCACAAAGATCAGTGTTGAGGAGCCTACTCCTGTTTTCTTCTAGGAAGTTGGTCTTAATATAGACTGCTATAAATTAAGGCGTTAATTATAATTCTCAGGGCAATCACTGAGAAAATAACTAAAAGGCATATATAGTAAATGAGTCAAAGGAATTAAGATGGTAAAGTAAAAAGTGTCTTTTAAACATAAGAATGGAGAAAAAGAAACAAATAGTACATACAGAAAACTAATAGAAAACAGCAAACATAAAGCCTACCTTAGCAGTAATCATACTATATATGAATGGGTTAAACTCTATAATCAAAGGCAGAGCTTATTAGAATGAGTTTTTAGAAACATGATCCAACTGGGGTGATGTCTTTGAGAGACACAAATAGGATTCAAAGACACAAATAGGTCTAAAGGAAAAACAGAGAATGACAGACGACATAAACAACAACCACAGGAGGGCTGGAGGAGCTATATACTGCCATAATATCTGACCAAAAATTTAGACAAGATTACTAGAGACAAAGGAGAATATGTTATAACTTTGAGTCAATCCATCGGTTAGACACAAGAATTATAAATACATATGCACCTTACAATAGACCAAAAACATGAAACAAACTGACATAACTATAAGGAGAAATATAAAATTCAAATATAGTGGGAGACTTCAATACCACACTTTCAGTGATGGGTAGACCAACCAGGCAGGCATTGAATAATGCTACAAACCAACTAGGCCTAACAGATATCTACAGAACACTCTAACCAACAGAAGCAAAATACACATTTTTCAAGTGTCCATGCAACATTCTCTTAAGCATGACCATATGTTAGACCACAAGGACTGTACAGACCATAAATAAAGCCTCGGTACACTTAAAAGGACTGAAATCACACAGGTACGTTCTTCAACCACAATGAGATTAAAAATCAATAGGAAACTTAGAAAATTCACAAGTATGTGAAGTTAACACACTCCTACATAGCTAATGAGTCAAAGAAGACACCACAAAGGGAAATGATAAAATATTTTGAGACAAATGGAAACAAAAATGTGGCATACCAAGGCTTATAGGATGCACCTAATGCAGTACTTGGAGGGCAAGTTACAGCTACAAATGCTTATGCTACAAAAAGAATCTCAAATAATCTGCTTTTCCATTTTAAGAAGCTAGAAAAAAAAAGGCAAAATCCAAAACAAACTTAACGAAGGAAATAAAGCCTATAGTGGAAATGAAATATAGAAGAGAAAAAAACCAAAACCAAAAGTTGGTTCCTTGAAAATAAAATTACTAATCCTTCAACCAAATGAAAAAAGTAGACTCAAATTATTAAAATGAGGAATGAAAGAGAGGCAATCTCTATTGGCCTCATGGAAGTAAAGAGGCTAAGAAAAGACTATGACCAATAAAACACTAACAAATTAGATGACCCAGATAAAATAGATATTGCTAGAAAGATACAAACTTACTCAAATAGGCATTCAAAATACACCTGTAACAAAGGGCTGAATTAGAAAAAAAAAATTCCCACAACATGGTCCAGGCTAAGAGAGCTTCATTCAAGAATTCTGCCAAACATTTCAAGAATTAAGAGGCGGCAAGATGGCGGAGGAGTAAGAGGTCGCGCTCACCCTCTCCCACAAATACATCAAAAAA
>PVHT020000175.1:17410565-17456379 GCA_004024745.2 Catagonus wagneri
GGTGGGAGGGAGTGGGGATACCTACTGCTTTAATGATGGAATAGCAAGGAGCTCCAACTGTAATGCACGGGGAACTATATCTAATTACATGTGACAAATCCATATATGTACATGTAATCGGGTCACCACATGGTGCAGTTGGAAAATCTGACAGAAATCTGTAAACCAGCTATAATGCAAAAATAAAAAAAAAATAAAAATAAAAAAAAAATAAGAATTAACACCCATCTTTCACTAACTCTTACAAAAAATAGAAAATGGAACATTTCCCAATTCATTCTATGAAGTATTTTTCTGATACCAAAACCAGAAAAAAGACATAAGAAAACTACAGACCAATATCCCTTATTAATATAGATATAAAATTTCTTAAGAAAATACTAGCAAATAGAATCCAGCAACACATAAAAGGAACCTACACCATAACCAAATGGGATCTACCCGAGGATTGCAAAGTTCATTTAACATGTGGGAAAAAAAAAATCAGCATTACATCATTACTAACAGACACAAGTGAAATGATCATCTCAGAAGACACAAAATTTGACAAAACTTCAACTGTGTATGGGCTAAATGTTTGTTTCTCCCAAGTTTACATTTTGATGGTATTAGGAGGTGGGGCCTTAGGTCTTGAGGGTAGAACCCTCATAAATGAGATTAGTGCCCTTATAAGAAGGGACACGAGCGTTCGCATCTTCTCTGTCTTTGCTCTCTGCTGTACGCGGGCACCGCAAGAAGACAGCCCCCTGCAAACTGGCAGTAGATCTCTCACTATAATCCAGCCATGCTGGCACCCTTCCCTGACACTTCCCAGCCTCTGGAACTGTGAGAAATAAATGTTTGTTGTCTAAGCCACCCAGTAATGGTGGTTTGTGGTAGCAGCCCAAAGACACCGATCAGCCTTTCACAATTAAGACACTCGATTCAATCAAGGCCACCTGTGAAGACGCCACAGCTCATGATCATAAAGTGAAAGACTGCCTCCCTCTAACCTTGGGAACAAGGCAGGATGTCCAGTCCAACCACTTCCATCCAACATTGTACTTGAAGATCTAGCCAGGCTAGGTTTTTTTTTTTTTTTTTTTTTTGTCTTTTTAGGGCTGCACTCATGGCATATGGAGGTTCCCAGGCTAGGGGTCTAATCGGACAGTGGCCGCCGGCCACAGCCACAGCTACGCCAGATCCAAGCTGCGTTTGTAACCTACACCACAGCTCACAGCAACGCCAGATCCTTAACCCACTGAGCGATGCCAGGTATCAAACTCGCAACCTCATGGTTCCTAGTTGGATTTCTTTCCGCTGCGCCACGATGGGAACTCCTAGCCAGGCCAATTTAATGAGATAAACTAAATGATATTCAGGTTGGAAAGAGGAAGTAACGCTATCCACGTTTGCAGATGACAGTCTTATACATGGAAAATCCAAAGGAATACACACACACTCTTGGGCTGCACCTCAAAGGCCTGAAAGCCTGGTAACTGCCCAGCCTCAGGAATGAAGGGAGAGCCCAGAGAGAGTGACAGCAACATTCACAGTTTATTAGGCACGGGATCGTCCAAACCAGCCTCTGCAGCAGGGGGCAAGTACCTGGGCAGCTACCAAGTAAGCCCTATAATTAAGATGACTGGAAGGTCACGTGAGTGAAGCAGGGCCTGGTTGAGCAAGGGATATACAGAGAGCAAGACAACGGCCATCTTGAGTGGCCTGACCACACGGCCTATCCCTAGATACGCTGCCCGACCCTTACAGTCTTGGCCCGCCCCTCTGCTGAGGTACACCTGGGGTCCAGTGTGTAGAAGCACTGCAACCAAGTTCCACAGACAACAGCATCTAAAGAGCTAAAATGCATCGAGAGTAAGCCAGACGCTTGGCCTGTGGGACAGGAAGAAGACGAGTCTTCAATCGGCCCCACATGGTCACATTAACCAGGTCGGTTTTCCATGACAACTCATGCAGACTCAGCAACCAGACTCATTTCCAAGTGGGGCCCACGAGGCGGCAGACTCCCTCCACTCGGGCGAGGGGAGAAACGTGAGATGTTTTTAACAAGCACGATACAGGGGAGATCGTGACCATTGAGCAAAATACAAGCAGTAAGTTTCCTGAGATAACACCCCAGCCTGTGGTTTTTGTCCTGGCCTGAGGCACCGTACGGTCTGACGATCCTGAGTCCCCACAGCCCAGCTGGTGCTGAACACCGGAGAGGTGGTGTAACAGCCCACGAGGCTAATATAATGGTGCCTTGCTCCGGTAGCGGGCCCTGATTCGTTACCTTAGTAGTCTCAGGTGGGGCCAAGGAGAAGACAGGTGAAATCCGGAAGAACTCTTCTAATCCTAAACGGACAGTCACTTATGTCCTTGCCACAGGATCTGCCCCCAGGGAAACACATTGTAGAATGGCCCCAGGACTGGCAGGCTCTGAGGTCAACAGGGTGTTATCAATAGAATGCGAGAGAAAGTCGTCTCTCCTGGTGGTCGGCTGCCTCTACCCTGGGAGAGGGAGCTGCTCTTCACCTGCACCCTGTGGGACAGGGGCCTCTGTGACCTTGTCCCAACCTTCTTCCTCTTCTTAATCAGTGCTCTCAGTAGGATACCACACCTTGGGGTCCCAATTTGGATGGTCCATGATCAACTGGGCTCTCTTAACATTCCCCATTCATCAAGGACAGCAGGCACAGGGCCCCGCATGCTAGTAGATGACCACCTCCGGATTACCCCCGGAACTTTTCATTCCCTGTCCTTGTTTGCCAGTATCTCAGTGCTCATGGGAGTTTCCTCAGCCTCCTGGCTAGTTCAACAGTTGTTGGGCTGCACCCCGCAGGCCTGCAAGCCTCGTAATTACCCAGCCTTGAGACCGCAGAAAGAGCCCAGAGACAGAGACAGCAACAGAGACATCGATGGTTTATTGGACAGGGGGATCTTACAAGTCTGAAGCCAAAAGTCCTGGAGCAACAGCCCTCTGAGGACAGCAGGCAGCAGGCAGCAGGCAGCAGGCAGAACACCACAGCAATCTCCACTACTGGGACGGGGGGAGAAGGAAGCTACCATTTATAGGGGGAACTAACATCACGTTGGCTCATCAGTTACCAGGGAAACCAGTGTCTGGGGCAGGGGGGAAGCATGTAGGCAGTTACTGATTAAGCCCTGTAATTAAGAGGATTGGATAGTCACGTGAGTGAGGGAGGGCCTGGTGGAGCCGCGGACACAGAGAGCAAGAGAACAGCCATCTTGAATGGCCTGACCACACACCCACCCACACACATATTCACAGAGACACAAATACACTACTACAATTCATAAGTGAGTTCAGCAAGGTTGTAGGATACAAGATCAATACACAAATATCAACTGCATTTCTATGAACTTGGTACTAGGCAAACTAAAAATTAAGGAACCAATTCCACTTACCATAACATCAAAAAGAGTAAAATACTTAAGAATAAAATTAACAAAATTAACTTAAGACTTGCACACCGAAAACCACAAAATATCTTTCAATGAATTAAAAAAATCTAAATAAATGGAAAAATACACCATGATCATGAATCAGAAAACTTCATGTTGTGAAGACAGAAACACTCCCCTCAACTGATCTACAGATATGATGCAATTTCTATCAAGATTCAAACTGCCCTTTTCCTTATGGGAAAAGACGAGCCAATGCTAAAATTCATGTGGAAACCCAAGAGACCTAAAAAGCCTAAACAATTTTGAAAAAGAATAACAAAGTTGAAGAAATCACACTTCTTTACATAAAAAGCTATCGTGAGGCATTAGGTTTAGCATATGCATTGATGGAATAGAACTGAGAATCTAGCAATAAACCCTTACATTTATGGTTATTTTTGACAAGGTTTTCAACATAGTTCAATAAAGGAAAGAATAACTAGATAACCGTGTGCAAAAGAAGGAATGTGGACTCTTACCTCACACCTTATGAAAAATTAACTCAAAATATATCAACGATCTAATGTGTAAGATATATATAAGATAAAAAGATACATATATATGATAAAACTTTTAAAAGAAAACATAGAACTAAGTTTTTGTGGCTTTGGATTTAGCAATGAATTCCTAGATAGGACATCAAAAGCACAAGCAACAACAAAAATGTACACTGGACTTCAGATTAAAAACTTTTGTGTTTCAAAGGACACCATCATGAAAGTAAAAAGATGATTCATAGAACAGGATAAAATATTTGCAAATTATATACCTGACAAAAGACTTGTATCCAGGATATATAAAGAACTCATAACTCAACCAGTTTTCATTGGTTCATGTGGCCTACGAAGGGGATTGGGGCTGTTGGAGGTATTTGAAGCAATGGTTCCCAAACTCTAGTGTATCCAAGAATACGGTTTGCCAGAGTTATCACATAAAACATAGAATGTCCAGTCAAATTTATATTTCAGATAAACAATAATTTTTTAGTACATTCAAGTAAGCCCCATGCAATGTTTGGGACAAATTGAACTGGATGTCCTCTATTGTATGTGGCAATTTTACCCAAAAATCACCTTGAGAACTCTTAAATGCAGATTCCCAGCCCAAGGTGCCCCCCCGGGGACTCTGACATGGGTGTCCAGGCCACATTTTGAAAAACATTGATGAGATTCTCTAAATGAGTCATAAAAACTTCCATAACAGCTTCCAGACTCCTTAGAGCTATTCATATTCCAAACTAACATATAACATGGAACCACTACAGGTTTTGCAAATATTTATGCCTTGCAATAAGAATATCAAATAAAAACGGTAAATCAAAGCAAAGCAAAATAAAACAACAACAGCAGCAGTGATGGCAATAGCAAAAACCCATGAAAGACTCCAACCAGGTACCTTAAGTGATTTTCCTGCCCTATTCCTGGCAAAAAGTGATCAGCCCAGGCAGATTGTGGCAAGCACTTTATGCAAGAGGGCACACAGACTGTTATCCACTTTTTCCATTTATTTCCTTCAGGTCACCCAAGGTTAGACACTTTGCTCTAAATCAGGCTCTGAATGCAACTCTGAACACATTCCTTTCAACACGCTGGAAACCACCACAACCACTCCAAGAACCCCCGGGGACCGTGGAAAACTACAACCAGTGTGAGCCTTCAGTGTAACGAAGGCCAGAGAGTGCTGGATGGTGAAATTCACACATAGAAGCTACTTTAAGTCATAAAGGTTTCCCAAAGTAGACTGCACTGTGAAAACATGTCCGTCCACCAGGATGAAACCTCTGTCAGAGAGGGTGAAACCCCACTCCATCACATCTGCAAGGACTTGAGGGAAAAAACCCAACTCACTTTCCATCCACAGCCTCGACAATCTTGACCTCAATCTCCTGCTCGTAGAGAGTGCGTAACATCCGGTCCCGCCTGTCCTTCCTACGCTTGAGGTTAATCATGAAAATCTAACGCAGGAATGAAAAGGGGAAAGAAACACAGGTTACTCCAGTCTTATTTTAGGCTGTCTTAAAAATAAATGTAAGGAACAAAGTTTTAGTTCGACTAAGAAATGGAAAAGATAGGGAAAACTCTGGTGAAGATTTGTTTATATTTCATATCAGGTCAAAGAGTTATTCTTCAGGAGGCCAAAGGTGAACGGAGCCCCCAAATTCAAGACCAAGGGGTGGGAAGCAGTTTGGCAAGTGGTTTGATTTCTCAGCGGACCTAAGTTTACATCCCGTTACTAAGTGTGGCCTCGAACCAGTTCCTATGCCTATTTCCCCATCTATAAAACTGAGATAAGACTGGTCTTATCACCTGGGTATAAAATACTGGCTATTCTTATCATTTATATCCACTGTAGGAAAATTTAAAGTCATTCAAAGAATAAGAAAAACCTGGTCTTAACAAGTTCATTTCTATTTCCAAAAGTTCCAAACTGAATTACCAAGGTCTTAATTTTCATAGTTTCTTTCCCAGAAAACTTCAACTCCCTTACAATTTTTCTGAAAGAAGTAAAGAGAAAGGGTCCTGCCCTTGGGGACAGCCTTCTGAGGAAAGGCTAATAATTTCCAAATCACATGGACCCGAGGGAAATCTTATAGAGGGGGCATGTACGGGCCCATGAAGTCCCCAAAAGGTGCATTCAGATTATCCCCCAGGAGGGCTGGGTTCACCTGCAGCCCCTCACCTTAACCCCTAAATTTCCTATGGCTGAACTAAATACACACAACATGAGACAATTACAAGGAGTTAGATAATGAGGCTGGCCCGTCCATCCCCAGATTGAAGGAGCCACAGAAACACCCAGAGCCTCATGAATGCTATTACTATGTGATTTAACAAAGTACTTTTCACTAAAAAGCTTACTGTGAACATTAAACTAGTCGTCCAAGAGAGGGAGAGGTCAGTTACCAGCAAGAAATATTGAGCAGGGAGTTTCCCTAGTGGCACAGTGGTAACGAACCCGACTAGGATCCACAAAGATGTGGGTTCAATCCTTGGCCTTGCTCAGTGGGTTAAGGATCCGGTGTTGCCGTGAGCTGTGGTGTAGGTCACAGATGCGGCTCAGACCTGGCGCTGCTGTGGCTGTGGCACAGGCCGGCGGCTGTAGCTCCAAATTGACCCCTGGCCTAGGAACTTCCATATGCTGTGGGTGTGGCCCTAAAAAAAATAACAACAACAAAAAAATAACTATTAAACAGTCTGGTTTTTCAAATAAGACAATCTGGCGGGTGGGGGGATGCACTGGGGGTTTGGGATACAAAATCTGTAAAATTGACTTGTGATGATTTATGTGCACCTATAATTGAAATAAAATCCATTAAGAAAAAAAAGCTAAAAAAATAAAAAAATATTTATAACTCTCGGCAAAAAAAAAAAACAAAAACAGTCCAGGAAAGGAGAAGCCTCCAGGAGGAATAAGCTGGATGATGCTGGCTTCATCCTAGTCACCGATCTAAATGACTTTGAGGAACACATTTAATGTTTCAGGGTGCAGTTCCTCTGTTTGTAAAAAGAGGGAGTTGAACAACCTCATCTCTCAAGTCCAGTACGGATGAAAACATCTACGGCACATGGTTTATGATGAAGTTTACTTTATGCTATGTCTTGAATAATGAGAAAACTCTGTCTTATAACCAGACTGGAGGTCAGACTTTACTCGGGGTTAAGCTGTGGTTCACATGGCCATTCTGCACGTAATCATCAAGATATTATGTGTTTTACTGGATCAAAAACTACACTAACTAAAATTTCGACCCTTCTTTACAACATATTCTCACTTCCATCCATCTGTTCAGCTCTGGACAAAGACACAGATCGGGCAGCAAGATGTCCTGTTTGAAAAAATCATCCATCTGAGTCAGAGCAAAGTGCAACAGATACATCATAACTTCATTACCTATGCTGTTTATCTAACTGGGTAATTTTTTTTTTCCTTAGGGCTGTACCTGTGGCATATGGAAGTTCCCAGGCTAAGTGTCAAATCAGAGCTGTAGCTGCTGGTGTCAGAGCTGTAGCTGTGACACCAGATCTGAATCCTCAGAGCAACGCCGGATCCTTAACCCACTGAGCAAGGCCAGGAGTTGAACCCAGACCCTCATAGTTGGGTTCTTAACCTGTTGAGCCACAACAGGAACTTCCTGGGTAATTATTTTTTAAAGAAACAATTTCTGGTGCAACTCCTATTTGCCTCATTACTTGGGACTTTTTAACTTAATGGGCTGCATTCTTTAATATTTCATTTTTTTCCTGTTTGGAATCACACTGTGATGAGCCATGTTCTCTCTCTCAATTTTAAGGACTTGGAAAGGAACGAGCAGTTCCTCATATGTACACCCGGGGCTACCTGAGGTCACTTCAGGAGAGCAGACACAAAGCAAAACAAACAAAACAAGACAAAATTAACAGGAATACAACCAAAAGTCCCCTCAGACCCCAGACCTGTAGTCTGGAAAAGACCTCTAGTTTGTCCTGGTTCCTGCCAGGACAAATGCAATAAAAACTGCAGCTATGAGGAGAAAACACAGACAGCTTGCTCATACTTAGTGAATAGTAAACAGAGGAAAAGCCACACAGCCAAATGCAGCTCAAACACCACCAACAAGGTCACGGAGTACTGCGAAGGTTGAAAAGGCCTCTGAAAATACCTTTTTCCACTATTCTCTATTGGTTCCAAACAGAGATGACACCCAGGGCTCAGCAGATTAGAGTCCCATGTATGCATCCTTGGCAGAGCTGGCCTTTTCCAGAAGGCCCCTAAGACTGACCCAATCCTTATTCCTACATCCTAATGGAAGACCAGAGCTAGACAGCCTGCTTGTGTCCCACTGGGTTTGCTTTGATTGGATCATCATGAGAATGTGTTTATACAGAGAAAAGTGAATACATGTAGACTTTTGGCTTCTTTTGCCTGGAGACCTGAGCTGCCACGAAGGAGAACTGTAATAACATGTGGAAGCTGGTTCAGGGCCTGGTCTAGGCCAGCCTTTCTGCAGTCCTGATTGTTTTTAAAACTATTTACACTTTAGTCTGATTTCTCTCTACTACACTTAAAATCATCTCATCTGATTCTGCCCTCTGTGGAAATAGCATCATAACAGCTGCTAACTCCTTCCCTCTTAATATTCATGAAATATTCCTTTCTACTGCTGAAGTCTGCCTGAAAATACATGTTATGGAAGAAATACCAGTCCCCAGTTCCAGCAGCAATTTAAGACGGCTGTACTCTGGGGACATGTAGGATATGGGACAGGGGACTAAACAAGGCATTTTCTTTCAGTTAACACCCAGAGCACAAGGCTTGGCCTATAACATCTGGAATCCATGGGAAACTTCTAGTTCAGTTTGTGGATTCCTGAGGGACGGATCTAACTCTAGACCACCAGCCTCTCGAACACTGATCAGCAGCTATGCGACGTGAGGGACCCGAGAAGGATTTCACTGGCCCTGCCAACCAACTGCCGTGCATATTACTAAGAGAGGCATATCTTACACTTCTGCTTCACTTCTTTACACAATTGAAACTTAATAAAGATGGCCCTCAGAGTGCTATCAGGAAGTTCTCACCTGATAAAGGAAGATTTTAGTTCATTTTTTGGGGGGGGGTTGACTTCATTTTTTAATTTTTTATTTAAAACGTTTTTATTGAAGTATAGTTGATTTACAATATCATGTTAGTTTCAGGTGTGCAGCACAGCAATTCACACACACACACACACACACACACACACAGAATAATTTTAGAATAGGTTTCTTTTTTCTCTTTTTCTTTGTCGTCTAAACCCTGCCCTCCAGGGAGTTCCCACTGTGGCACAGTTGGTTAAGGATCTGGAAGGCTTAAATGCAGGACTTGGGTCACTGCTGTGGTACAGGTTTGATCCCTGGTCCGGGAACTTCCACACGCCGAGAGTGCAGCCCAAAAATAAATAAATAAATAAATAAATAAATAAACACTGCCCTCCGGTCTTTTTCCATGAAAAAAACAGCAGAGAGAAAATAGAGCAAAATGTATTCCAGGATGGTTTCCATCTATTCAGAATAAAGTTAAAATGTTCCAATACCTAAAACATATATCGTGTTTATCCTACCCTTGGATCTTGATAAAATATGGCAATATCTGCTCCTAGAAAATATCAAATCCACTTTCACGGCTAACCAGTAATGCCTTTTTGACTCAAGGACTAATTTGTTTTTACCATGATGCTCCTTTTTGAAGATAAATGAACTGAGGCACAACAAAAACGGAAAACCTTTTTCGAGATCGCAGTGTCTTTTCAGCAGCCAAGCCCACCTGGCTGGCTCTCAGCCGTGGGCTCAGGCTGTGTTCCAATACACAGACGCATGATGTACGCACGCGCACAGGTACACATAACACATACGTACACACACCCACGCACAGACAGATACCTTTCCTACCTCATCAAATCCCATCTTGTCTGGATATTTAGGGACAACGGAGACAAACTGAGACGGTTCCATTGGAGGATGGTCGACTGGAAGACACAAGAAACACGCAGGGTGCTTTGTTAGTGAGAAGCTCCGAGAACAGCATGCCACCCACAGGCCTGACCTCTAGGAACATCTCAGCATTCCGCCAGGACCGAGTGGCTACACAAGAACCCTGATGGACACAGCGTTGGTTCTGAGAGCACCTGCTTATATACAGATGGCAGCATTTGCTCCATTTCACTGGAGACCTCTTTTAAAAGCATTTGGGGGGTACTTTAAGGTTATGCTTAAGGGTAAGCGCCCTGGAGTCAGATGATCTGGGTCCAAAGTTTGCACTGTCAGGGCCTGGAACAGTTAGGGGACCTCTCTAAGCCCATTTCTTTGTGTGTAAAATTGGGATCTATTAGCGTGTTATAAAATTTAAATAAGACCTGCCTGCAAAGCACTGACCACAGTAAATTAACACAGTAAGTGCTCCATAACTCCCAGCTATTACTTTCAGTGGCCCACGAGGAAAGAGCTCAGAAAGAGTCCAGAGTTTTTCCTGAAGAATGCTCTTTTCCATACATTTAAAACTGTAAAACTCTGGGACTATTTTTCGTAGCCATCCATTAGCTACCAATACTCAAAAGGTTGTTTATTTTAAAAACAAACTCACCTCAAGGGCCAGCCCACATCCCAGAACTTGGTACAGGGCTAACGAGGAAGTTTCCAGATGGGAGAAAAGTCATATCTCAAGTAAAAAAAGTAATAAAAGCTTTATCTATTTATTACCCCAAAAAAGTTTTCTTGACAAACTGTATGTTTTAAAGACTGAAGGCAATGTTGACCACAGAATCTGAGAAGGTCTTGAAGATTTTTGGCGGTGCAAAAAATTCAAAGGACTCATTTGGTTTTCCTTAAAGACATAATACAAGCAAAATTTGACATAAGACCTGGGAATTAGGTTGTTTGAAGAACCATCGTCGATAGCCATTGCTCCTGTTCACCAGTGTCCACTTCTCTCCATTTGGGGCATTTGCAGGGTTTTTTTCCACCTGAAGTTTAGCCATGGCTCCAGGAGTTGCCACCATTCAACTCTCCAAACCCTTCTCCCATCCCTGCCCTGGTCCTACCCTGATTGTCTTAGCAGCACGTGTTGATATGGAGAAACCAAAATATCAAAGCAGCCTAGAATGATGGGCCAACACCCGGAGGGCAGCTGCCCAGGAAAGATACCAAGACCACTGCAGACTTTGCATAACAAGAAATGAACCATTGTTATCTGAGGCCAGCGAGATTTTGGCATTGTTTGATATCCCAGGATAAGTTCACCCATCCTAATTGAGACGCCGTCCAAAGGGTACTATGGGTTAAACTTACCCTGCATTGGGACATTAAAGAGAAACCGTAACATCCAGTTTCACTTATGATCAAATGACATGAAACTGTGGAAGGCAGTGAAACAGGCTTCCTAAGCCAAATACGAGAGTTGATCTCATTATTTCAGTCCTGACCCTGACTGACACATTTCTATGAGGACACGGTGCATGTGTTTCTGTTGCCATTAGCAGCCCAGAATATTTTGGTCTTCCCTGCCCCACCCTTCTCCATTAATTTCTTTTAAAATCAACAAATGTTGATTGTGGGGCCACCATGTACAGGGTTAGGATTTTACGTGAAAAAAAAAAAAACAACATACAAACTCCTTCCTGTTCGTGTTGTTTGAGGAGCTGTCTAGCTCTCCCCCTGTTGGGCCTTAGAATTGGGAGAGAGGTATATTCTGGGCTACCCTCTCCACCCTGTTGGTCTCTGGCCTGTCTGGCTTTACCATTTTAGCCAGAGACTGCTTTTAGCCACTTTGCTTCCATCAAACATGGGCGGTCATTGGGTTCTCAGGACACGTACTCCCCACAAAGCCACAAGTGACTGGCTCCTGAAAACCACCACTGAGCAGAAATATGAGACACAGGCCTGGGCTTTGTCACTGAAGGTAGAGTTAAGCCACGGGAGAAAACAGGAGATGATATTAATTAGACTTGAAAGGCTCTCCGTGAGGGGAGAAGGGAAGTGCCTTTGCTGACACCATACTTGAAGCTTAGGCTTATGTCAGCTTCTGTTTGGGGTCATTTCTGACTCCATCGTTCATAATTAATCCAGTCTCTCATTGAGTCCCTCCCTAAACACATCCCTCACTGTACCAAATGGGGAAGTGCTTCACTAGTCCCTGGATAGTTTCAAGGTCTAGGAATGATAATAACAGCTACTGGTGTACAGATCTTATCACTCACTGCACTCTGGCTACCCTCTTAGCATATGTAATCACATTTATTTAATCTTCACAACACGTACCACAGGATAGGTCTCTTGGTATCCCTATTTTTTACAGATGAGGAAACAAAGTCTTAAAGACATGCCCAAGCCTTTAAACAAAGGCTTAAAGAACATGACCAGCTCAAGGTCACAATGCTGATTGAGCTGGTATTTGAACCGACACCTGCACCTGAACCCTTAACTCCCACTCCACCCTGACCCCCAGAGCCAGACCTTAGTAGCCACTGGCATCAAGTTGGCCTTGAGCAACTGGGGTGGATTCACGATAGCTCAGTTAGGGAAGTCCGTGCTCCTGGGTGATCATGGTTTGTTGCTCTTTCCATAGTCTACACTGGACCACACTATCCGGTACCAGCACAGTCAGACCCAGGAAAGTATTTGAGAGACTGTGCTTGGATGAAATCCTAATGGTTCCCTACAGTTTTTTCCTGGACTCCTTCCATTGCTGCAGCTACCACCCTAGCTCGGGTCCTCACTCTCACACCTGGGCTGTTTTAATATTTTTCAAACACTCACACTTGCATGCTCTGAGAATTGCCTCATTACAACTCATTATGCACATTGTTGCCAAAATAATCTTCTTACTCAAGCATAGCTCTCTTTCTGATCATAAGAGTCACATTTGGCACTTAAATGCTTTACAATTTGTTAAATGATTTCATAGCCGCCACATCATTTTATCTT
Source organism: Catagonus wagneri (assembly GCA_004024745.2). Classification (NCBI taxonomy): domain Eukaryota; kingdom Metazoa; phylum Chordata; class Mammalia; order Artiodactyla; family Tayassuidae; genus Catagonus; species Catagonus wagneri. Next base: position 17,423,450 of record PVHT020000175.1, read on the forward strand.
TTTTTGGGGGGGTATTGTTTGTTTTTATAGATAAGAAATTGAGACCATCCAGATGTAGTCTCGCCCAAGGTCAAATGGTGAGTGATTGGCAGAGCTGGAACTCAGGTTTAGACCTTTTGACTTTAGATCCAATTTTCCTAATAACCTTTACACGACATTCTGTTGCCTCCAAATGTCATTACTGAGAACAGGCACCTAAGATTTCCCACCTGATTTCTGCTGATCTGCACGACAATCTCCTCACCCCTCACAACCCTCTTACTACTATTGCTTTTATAAGACCCAGCCTCCTGTCATTCATCCCCACATTTTCTGTACAGCTGCTAATGTGCTAAATAAGTAAGAACATGAAGATTGATGGGCACAGTGCTTTTAAAAGTGTTAGCCATTATTAACTGAGTTGTGATGATTTTTGTACACCTATAATTGTAACAAAATTCATTAAGTAATGGGAAAAAAACAAAGTGTTAGCCATTATTGTTATTCCCCATCTCCACGCAACCCAAACTCTTCTACTCTGATCTCCAGAAACTCCAGTCTGAAATTCATAAACTCCCCGGCATTTTCAGTCCCTTTGCTTTTTCTGAATGTCTCTTTGTCTTTTTGTTTTGACTAAAACTTGGCTTTCCTTTGAAGATACTTGCCTCCCTTTCGGCTGCCGGGGTGGAAGTTGATTTTTCCCATTTCCTCTGGCTCACTCCCAACTGTTTCTCTTTCATCCTTCAAGAACTCCAGCGTCTTGGAAGCATATTTTAGCACTCTGTCCCTCCAAATCATGCTCGCTCAGCCACTGATAATTCCGACCTCTGGATCGTGGTCTCACTTGTCCCACCGTCATTCTTAGAAGCCTCACATCCACATGGAGATCCATCTAACAACCAACAATTGAGCGCTGACATTCTTTCAGTGACCCAAGACCGTATCTGCATCCATCACACTCTTCTTGTCCTCACTCCCACCAGTAACCAACCCAGACTTCATGCTCTAGGACTCTAAACATCTCTTGTAAAGACTCTTGATTCCCTTCCATTGATCTCACTTGGTATAACTCCAATCCTGGTTAAACTTGATTGTCTATTTAGCACCAAGAAGAACACTGAGAGAAATTCACACAGTTGCGCTGACTGAATCACTTCCAAATTACAACCACAGATGTCGAACTGGCACTCGATATCGCCAGATGATGCAACAGGAAATTTACTCTCCCATTCTCTGAGAGATGTATCTTATACCTTGTCCTCACTCCGGAAATCTTCAACATTTCTCTTCAGCTGATGACTGGACTACATATGTCATAGAGAACATGTTTAAAGCCTAATTAGACCCACCTTTTCTGTGCACCTCAAGTCTACACACCTAGCTGCACCTGTACCTGCACATTCTGCCTTCCCACCTGCTACAACATCCCTCTTCCATCTAGAACTTATTTTCTCAAGGACTTCAGCCTTGAGATGGTCTTTTCTACATGATGAAATTTTCCTTATACATTGGATTTTTATTATCATACAAACATGCTAAAATCCTATCTTTAAAAAAGCAAACGGGAGTTCCTGTCATGGCTCAATGGAAATGAATCTGACTAGTATCCATAAGGATGCAGATTCGATCCCTGGCCTCACTCAGTGGGTTAAGGATCCAGCATTGCCATGAGCTGTGGTGTAGGTCACAGACGCAGCTCGGATCTGGCGTTGCTACAGCTCCGATTTGACCCCTAGCCTGGGAACCTCCATATGCTGTGGGTGTAGCCCTAAACAGACAAAAAAAAAAAAAAACACAAAACAACCTCTCCCTTGATCTCTCACTCTCTTACAGCCATGAACCTATTTCTCTATTCCCTGTGCCAAAAAAAGTCCACTTTCTCATCTCTGCATGGCTCTCTCTTCAGCCCACTCAATGGCTTTGTCCCCATCATTGCACTGAAGTGGTTCTTATCAAAGTCATCACAGATCTCTATCCTCAGAGAACCAACGATCAGTTCCCTATTCTCATTTTACTGGACTTCTCAACAGCATCTGGCTTCTTCTTGAAACACTTCTCAATTTTTCCTTCCAGCTTTCTGGCTGTTTTTCTCCCCCAGGGCTCTGTCCTCCACCCTCTCCTCTTCTTTTTCTCCTACTAAACAAGTTCACACTGTCCTATGGCTTCAAGTACCCTTTTAAGGCTGATGACTCTCAAATGTCTTTCCAACTGGAGTCTCTTCCCTGAGCTCCAGATCCGTATACCCCAATACCTCCTACTCCTCCATTCACATGTCTAAGAAATACCTTATGCTTATAAGACCAAAACTTCCCTCTCCAAATCTTTCCGCATTTCATTAAATGGTATACCAGGCCCAAATCCTGGATTCATCCTTGATTCCTTTCTTTCCTTCATGGGTTGTATCCAGGCAGGTCTGCCTAAAGTCCTGTTGGCTCTGTCCCCAAAATAAATGCCTAATCTAAGCACTTTCATCACCTCCCTGCTACAGTCTGCATCCCAGCCACCATCATGTCTACCAAGAGAGATGCACTGGCCCCCTGCACTGCAGGATCCACACCACAGCCTGGGTGGTTTAACTAAGTGCATAAATGGCTTCAGGCCACTCTCCCTCCCCCACCCAGGATGGAGTCCCATTACTCTCAGGACAAAAGCCACATCCCTTACTGTGGCCACAAGGTTCTGCACAGTCTGCATGCCTCTTCCGTCATGACCCCATCTACTTCTACTCAACTTCTCACCCTGAAATTCTAAACACACTGGCTTTTTGTTCCTGGAGTACCCCCCGGCTCTTTCCTAATAGCCTTTGCCTGTGCTGTTCTTTCTGCTCAAAACACTTCCCCCAAATATTCATGGGGCTGCTCCCTTATTATTATGTGTGTTGGAATATATATTCCTTGATGGCAGAACTTCCGCTGTTTCAGTTCACTGCTGTATCTCCAGCATCTGAACAATCCATGGAACATAGTATGTGTTTAATAAATCCTTGCTGCCTGTCTCTTCAAAAGCCTTCCTCGCGTCCTTACTGGGATCTCAGGATCTTAGGATGGGATATTAGGATGGGCATTATGCTTTAGCTGGGCATTCAACGACGACAACAATTAAGCTACCCTAGTCCTCAAACTGTATTGCCTTCTACCGTTTAAAGCCAACTCTCTTCCAGGGTGAGAATGTTTTTCAAACAACGTCTTTGCTCCTTTTGCTTCCCTGTCTATAGTGCTCTTACCATATTACTTGCCTTGTTTAAATGCCACACTTCTAGCCAAGCCCAGACTCTCCTAGATTACACCAACCCACAGCAGTCTCTTCTTACTCCAAATTCCGGTTGCCCTTATACCTTCTTTCACAAAGCACTAGATGGCATCGGTGGGGTCTTTTTTAAATGTCTTCCCCGTCTCCCCAGTTAAATTTAAATGTCTTCCCTGTCTCCCCAGTTAAATAAAAATACTGAATTCAGAGAATCGGTCGTAAAATGTTTTGAATCCTAGTACCCTCATAGAGTGACATATTTATTGTAGGTAGGCAGTCAATGTTTGTACATGAATATTATGCCTCTTCAAATGCTTTAACTGTATATAGTCAATTAGCAGCCATTTATTAACTTCCCATTGGGTTCCAGACACTGTACAAAGTGGGTTTTTTTTTTTTTTCCTTGCTTTTCAGGGCCACACCCGCAGCCTATGGAAGTTCCCAGGCTAGGGGTTGAATCAGAGCCATAGATGCAAGCCTACGCCACAGCCACAGCAACACAGGATCTGAGCTGCGTCTGTGACCTACACCACAGCTCACAGCAATGCTAGATCCTTAACCCGCTGAGTGGGGCCAGAGATGGAACCTGCGTCCTCATGAATACTAGTTGGGTTCTTTACTGCTGAGCCACCACGGAACTCCCACCACGCAAAGTGCTTTTAACATCTGTTCATCTTTCCTGAGGACATCTGACAGGTATGACTTCATCATCACCAGCCTTTTACTAATCCTGTCTAGGCTTTCAGAATATGTTTCTACATTGTTAACCTCAAAGGTTTATTTTCCAATTATCTTATCATCCCAGTTATGTTCTATCTTTTAAAATTCAGAATCTGTAATTTTAATAAAATTATAACTAGAGAAGGTAAGCATAAGAATTAAATAAAATGCCAAATATAAAGTGCCTTGCGCCAGAGCTGGTACGTCCAGGGGTTCAGTAGTGACAGCTGTAACTTACAGGTTCTTCCCAAATGCACTCTATCTGCTGAGCATAGTGCCATGCAGATTTCTAATCATTAAAATCGATATCGACAGATAGTATCCTATGTACAGAGAACTTTCTAGGCTCCCAGTTCCAAGGGGGAGAAGGAAGGCAAGGCGCTGGTCTGCCTCTCTGAGCTGACATCTACTTGGAGCCAAGACTGACAACCATGGACAGGGGAGGAGATGGGGACGCATGTGACCCAGTTGCTAAACGGAGGCCTGATAACAGCAACACCTCATGGTTCCAGGCAGCTGATGTACACTGTTTTACTGGTTCCTCTCAACACTGCAAAGTCAGTTATGATCCTCACTCCAAAGACAAAGCAACTAAAGCTCTGAGAGGTTGAGACTTTCTTTACACATGACAGAGCCTGGGTTCAGGTCCATTATTCTGGCTTCATGTTCAGTGTCCTCTGTATTATAGCTTTTATTCATTTGCTCATTCTTTCATTCACTAAGCCGGTCCTACATTCAGCAAATATTTGTTCATTACCCGTTATATGTCGTGCACCGTGTGAGGGGTTGGGGTTAGAAGGCAGTGAGATACTGCCTTGGCTTCTAGGGTCTAGAACACAGAGAAGAGGCAGAGATGGTACATATAATGAAAATCACAAAAGAAATTCCTAAGGGCTGGTTCTAGAAATACTATCCCAGTGAATCAGCTGCCTACCAAGCCCTCATTTCCCCCCATGAATACTGTCCCACCCCCATTTTCTCTGTTATTCCCTATGTGCATAGAGAACAGTAGTGATCTCGTTTATTTTTTCAAACGCAGAGACATTGAGACCAGGGAAGACCAAATGGCTTGCAAACTATTATTTGCATCAGCAGCAAAGGTTGTAATGTCAGGAGTGCTTCGCTCTCCATCCTAGGTATAGTCTACAGGTGTTCATATGTCACTGGTAGATCGGGTTGACTGATGTTTTGCAAACAGAATCCTGCGCAAATACAGTAGAAGAGCTTGCTCCTTAAAGGAATCTTCTGATGAATCTTTATAATTATTGTCTTCCTTACCGTCTGGTCCCAACTGGTTCTTAAAAGAAAAATCTCTGCTTTCTATGTCCTTGCTTTTTAACTACCTCTCAAACGCTTGGAATTCTGAGTCAGCCTTTTCTGAAACCATTCTTATTATGGACACTAGCTGAAAAAACCCACTGGACTCTTTTCTGGTCCTTGTCTTACTTCAGCTTCCTTCCCCATCTCATGCTGTTTTCTTGAAATTTTGTGATATCACATTATCTTATTGATGAATCCAAACACATCATCTTCAGGCATAACAGAACTTAGGTCCAGATTCATCCCTCCATCTACTCGCTGGCCATCCCCATCTGAACTCATTCGTTCATTTAATAATTTGCCAAATATTTACTGGGTGCCTACTAGGTGGCAGGCAATGGGCTATGTCTCAAGACTAACATGAACAAGGAATTTATGTTCTGAAGGTGAAGAGCAGGAAATAGATTTCACAGGCAACTCGCTGGGTCTAAAAATGAACCCATGACTGTTCTTTGCAAATGTCTCCTTCAATCTACACGCATTTAAAGCTCCTACAGTCATACTAGACACTCAAGACAGAACTTAAACGTTTTCCTCTGCCTCCCTTTTGCTTATCCACAAACTCTTGGCTAAGTCCTTTCAAGTCTATGTCATAAGTTTCATCTCCATTCCCACTGCCCCTGCCCCAGCTTAGATGCTCACCATCTTTTGCCCAGTCTACTGTGTGATGTCCAAAACGGTCCCTTTACCTCTGGCCTGAGACCAGCATCCACTGCCCATCCCGCTCCAGCCATACTTCTCCTGTCATGAGAGTGACAGTTCTAAATCCAGATTTCAACTTGACATTTCTCTGCTAAAACCCTTTAAAAGCTCCCCTTCTTTCAGGAAAATACCTTCTTGTGCATCAGAGGTCCTTCTAACTGGGCTGCTGTCCACCTTCCAGCCTCGCTTCCCACTGCGCCTCCCAGTCACCCCCACTGCCCACGTACGCAAAACCTCCACTCTAGTGATGATAGCAGAGTTTCTCAGATAATTCGTGAAAATTCAGTGCCAGTATTCCCTCCTTTGGGTAGTGATTTCCAACATCCTCCCGGGCAGACCGCATTTGTTATTTTCCTTTAGGCACCACTGCACACTACGCATAATAATTAGTGTAGCCTCTGATTACTGAGCTACATGCAGTGCTACAGCCTGCCAGACCCAGAGGCGACATCAATAAGGAGTTTAAGAAGCTGAGCTTTGGACACTGCAAGACGGTTCATATCCCAACCGGCCATTCATTTACCAGGAGGATTTAGAGAGAGATAAACGCTCTACGTGCCAATTTCTTCATCTCTAACATGAGGATAATCAAACCCCTTTCCCTGAGCTGTTTTAAGGCTTAATGAGACAAAGTACAGAACTACGTTTAGCATGGTATCTGGTATATCAAACTATTATTAAGTTGAAGTCATAATTATTGTTTTTGTTAGAAGGCTTCTTATATGTATCACAGAGAATTTGCCCCCAAACCCGGGGTATTTTATCTTTATTTCACAACTAAGGAGGTTAGATTACTTGTCCAAAGTCATGTAATTAGAGAGCAGCCACGTTAGAGTTTAAAACCACAAAACACCAATGTAGCCCTTATGTCACTGTGCCCAGCTCTCCACCTGGATGAGAAGCTCCCTGGAGGCAAAGACTTGGTCAGATTCATGTAATTCCGCATAGGATAAATTTAAGAATGAATGAACACGTGAACAACTATGTTTCAGCCAAGGCAGACTGATGGCTATGAGATTCCAGTCCTGGGAGAGAGAGAGGAGGTTGGTGTGGTCATGTTGGCAGGGGAACCAGAGGCGTCCCCAGCCCCCTGGATCACTCACTCATTGCTTCTATCTGCACATGGATGAGGTTCTCCACGTCCTCCTGCAGGGTCTGATGGGGCTTCAGGGGGATGGGCAGGTAGCCGTAGTGCTCTGTGTTGCACAGGTACATCTGGATGCCTGAGGACACAAGAGAGGGACAAGGCTGCCAATCAGAAAACACATTTCTTAGTTCTGCAACGACAATGAAGGAAAAAGAGACTAGACTGTGGCCGAGGCTGAGTCTGGCACTGAAACTGAACGAGCAGTTGTTTCAGGCAGGGTATGTAGACCTCAAAAACGCTCCTTTATTAAGAAAGGACAACATAGAATTGGGGGCAAATAAAAAACTTGGGTCATGCTTCAGCTGAGAGGAAATTGATTTTTTCTCTTTCTGAAGAGAAAGCATCCTTGTGGCCTGAAATGAACACTAAAGGCACGAAGGGATCAAAAAGGAGGCAAGGAATTCCCGTTCCAGAGAACAGAATGGAACACTGTAATCCACCTACAGGAAATAAAGAGAAAATGAGGACTAAAGGCCACATTTGATATGAAAGCAAACAGGAAAATCCTGTAAGGCTGACAGATTAGTACAGCTAACTCTAGGCGTATGTAGAACAAAAAAATAAAAAACAAAGGACGTTGAAAATTTTCCATGATTCTCCATGGTTTGAGTTCTTCTCTTAGCAGGCATGGATTGAAGTCAACCAACAAGGAAACTTCTATAACAGGGTCAGAAAGGGACAAAAGAAAGTACGTTTCGTGTCATGTTAAGAACCTGCAGTATGATAATACTGGAGACCTATGACAGCCCCGTTGTTTTCAATACGGGTCTTCACAGCCCTGGCTGGCTAACTTTAAGAGTTATAGAGCAGGGAGCTAGGAGTATTGGAATCAAGAAGGTCTCCGGGAGATCCAGCAGCTGACAGTGGTGACTAATGAAAAGACTGCGCAGGTAAAAGAATGAGCTCGCCAAGCTCCGGTCCCTGTGCCCAAGCCTCTGATTTGTTAATTTCTCTAATCACCTATAATTACGTGCATGGCGACTTCTTTATTTTGTGCAGATCAAATTTCCTCCAGTCAGCTGCATCACCTGCCAAATCAGGTGAAGCTGTCTCGTGGCATTAACAGAGAAGAACGGACAAAGAAAAGGGCTTTTATCCTCCCGTCTCCTGAATCTGGCTCCCACCAGGGCTGGTCCAGCAGGCACCGTCACTTCTCCTGCCTTCACCAAAGGAACTCACTAGCTCTCCTGTTTGCCAACCCGAATGCTTCTGAGAAACTGCAAACCTAAACGGACCCTCTTGCAAAGCTGTGGTGAATTCAGGAAATGGAAGGAAAATGATTTCATGTTTAGGTTGCCTCTCTATCCTAATTAGGGAAGTCATTTTACCATTCAACTTTCCAAAGCTTCAGTAAAAAGGAGCGATGAGATCTAGCCAACCTATCCATCAAGTGCGAGGGGACAAGAAAGGCATTTTCAGGCGTGCAAGGTCACAAATATTTACTTGCCATCACACCTCCTCCAACAGTGACTGGATGAGGTGGAAGGAGAAAAAGAGGATTGGGGGAAGGAAAGGAGGAGGAGGGAGGTTACCAAAAAAAAACAAGGAAGGTGTGAGACCTAGGAAAAGAGGAGAAAGTGGCAGTGGGCAGCTGTGGCATCTCTCAGATTAGAGAACACTGGGAGGCTCCAAGAGAGATAGCTATACACACACACACACACACACACACACACCACTGCCAGGAGTTCCCTGGTGGCTCAATAGATTCAGGATCTGGCACCATCACTGCTTGGCGCAAGTTTGATCCTGGGCCTGGGAACTTCTGCATGCAAGTGGGCATGGCCAAAAAATACAAACAAAAACAAAAAGGACAGGAGTTCCCGTCGTGGTGCAGCAGAAACGAATCTGACTAGGAACCATGAGGTTGTGGGTTCGATCCCTGGCCTCGCTCAGTGGGTTAAGGATCTGGTGCTGCCATGAGCTGTGGTGTAGGTCGCAGACGCGGCTTGGTTCCTGCATCACTGTGGCTGTGGCGTAGGCCAGCAGCTGCAGCTGCGATTAGCCCCCTAGCCTGGGAACATCCACATACCATGGGGTCGGCCTAAAAAGCCAAAAATAAATAAATAAAGTTTAAAAACAAAAACAAAAAAGAACATCTACTAAGTCTGACCATTCTAAGAGGAGTTTTAGACAATTGGGGAGTAATATGGAACTGTACTAGTAATGATAAAACTAAGCAAATATAAAAGGCAATTATTAAGTTAGGTGTGAAAGGAAAAGTACCCATAGTCTATAAGGTGGAATTAAGCTCACACGATTATAGTGACAAAAACACACAGAGTTCACCATTCTGGTACAACAGGATCAGCCGTGTCAGGATCATTGGGAGGCGGGTTAGATCCCCGGCCTGGCACAGTGGGTTAAGGATCTGGCATTGTCACAGCAGTTACGGCTTGGGTGGCAACTGCAGCTCTAGATCTGATCCCTGGCCCAGGAACTCCATATGCCGTGGGGTGGCAAAAAAAAAAAAAAAAAAATGATGACTATCACTCTATCTTAAATTTTTCTTTTTTGCTTTTTAGGCCCGCACCCATGGCATATGGAAGTTCCCAGGCTAGGGATCAAATCGGAGCTACAGCCACCGGCCTATGCCACAGCCACAGCCACAGCCACAGCAATGCAGGATCCGAGCCGTGTCTGCGACCTACACCACAGCTCACGGCGATGCCAGATCGTTAATCCACTGTGTGAGGCCAGGGATCGAACCTGCCACCTCATGGTTCCTCGTCTGATTCGCTAACCGCTGTGCCACGACGGGAACTCCCTCTATCTGAAATTTTAACCACAGAACTAAATCAAGAGGACAGAGTGATGGGACGAATGCGTTTGCGTGGAGTGGGCAGCTGGAGGGGAAAGAACTCCTCCTCCTCAGCAGTGGAATAAATAGATATCGCCTAAAGCAAAACCAGAAAATCAAGAAGTAGCCTTATAAGGATGCTGTTTAGCAACACGCTGTGAATACTGCACTTGGATCATGATCTGGAAGAGCCAAAGTGTTTGCTTTCAGGATATAATACTGGGGAGTGATACGCAGGGGACTTCTCATTTTATAATCAACTGCGTGGGACTATTTGAACTCTTTCAACTATGTGCCTGGATAATTGGATAAGAAAATAAAAAATTTAAAAGGAAATGTACAGATAATTAGGTAAAGTCTAGGAAGGCATCTGGTACTCTAGGTGAAAGATACTTCTGGCGCAATTTTCTCCTTGAAAAAGAAAGGTGACAGATGTGATAACCACAAAGGCCTGTACTTCTCTTATGAAGACAGCAGACATTTGCTTGTACACACATAGGACTTTACCACTGCGAGGCTGCAACTGTCCAAGGTCACAGAGTAGGTCAAAGGGCCAAGGTCAAGTGTCCCTCTTCCAAAGACTTGGGCTTTGGAAGCTCAGTCCCAGAACCAATAATCACCTTGGAGGCACTTTTGATGATTCCTCCTGATGATCTGCCTGCCTGTCACCCACATCTCCTGCTGCTTTTGACTCACAGCTGTCATGTGGAGGGTGACTGGCTGGCGCCAGAAATGGCTACTGTGGCCACGATACACAGCCCAGCTCACCAGCCACAGTGGGGAGTGACGCCGGTCTCATTATAGCCACAGAGACTGGTCTCTGACGCTGAGCTCTCTGCTTGGGCTCATTGGGCAGTCACGGCCCAGCACCCCAACACCCTTCAGTCACTCCTCTCACTCATCACCCACGCGTGGCAACGCCTAGAGTTGGAGGTGAAAGATTAAGGACCAAAATTTGCGGGGAGGTGGTCCTGCCTGGGACGTGTAGACCCTTTATTTCCATTTTTTTGTTTGCTTGTTTGTTTTGCCTTTTCTAGGGCCGCATTCACAGCACACGGAGGTTCCCAGGCTAGGGGTCTATTCAGAGCTGTAGCCGCCGGCCTGCGCCACAGTCACAGCAACGCCAGATCCGAGCCGCATCTGCAACCTACACCACAGCTCAACAGCAACGCTGGATCCTTAACCCACTGAGAAAGGCCAGGGATTGAACCTGCAACCTCATGGTTCCTAGTCGGATTCATTAACCACTGAGCCACAAAGGGAACTCCTATTTGGACATTTAAAAAATGATACTCCAACACATGTTAGATAGCTAGGGAGCAGCACAAGAGTGAAGACAAGAGAATATAAGTCATCTTTCATCAAGACTCTTTCAAGAGAAAAGGGAAGCGCTTTGCTTTGAACCCAAGAGGGAAAAGCTCAGAAACCCCATGGGCTGGACAGTACTCCAGGCTCATCCACGTCTCTTCTAAAAATACTTCAAGATGAATAAAAGTGCCACCTTAGAACCACATGACTGTCAGGAAAGCTCTTTCATTCCCTGCAAATGACAGTCATTTTTTCTTCCCTTGATTCCAGCCTTGTTCACAGTTGGTACCACTGATCTCACCCTCAGCTTTTTTTTTCTCTTTTTTTTTTTTTCGTCTTTTTAGGGCTGTACCCAAAGCATATGGAAGTTCCCAGGGTAGAGTCTGAATAGGAGCTGTAGCTGCTGGCCTACGCCACAGCAATGCGGGATCCAAGCCTCGTCTGTGACCTACACCGCAGCTTGTGGCAACACCAGATACTTAACCCACTCAGAGAGGCCAGGAATCGAACTCACATCCTTATGGATACTAGTGAAGTTCGTTACACCTGAGCCACGATGGGAGCTCCCTGATCTCAGCTTTCAGAATAGCTATTACTTACATTTTCACATGTAAAGATCTTATCTCCCCAACTATCGCAGAGCCTAACACAATGCTAGGCACAGCAGGAAAGCCTAGCGCACTGCTTTTCTACCTCTCCTCTCCGCAGCTGAATCACCAGCTATCACCTGGACCTCCATACCCGTTTCAGTGCCCCGGGTAGGCCTATGGGAATCTGACCAACAAAGAATGAAGTCCAAGTGAACAGGCCAGGGAAAGGGCAGAGCTGAAAAATTCCCATCCAGCCCGTGTCACTCGTGGTTTTAAAAAAATGCATCATAGTAATTTAGTGCCTGGGTTACAATAATGCCTTGTGCAGTGGCTATCAAGGGGGCCTTTGTTAGGCAAGGGTCATCACTGTAATTGTTCATAGCTCACTTTCTTGGAGCATCCTTACTTCGGGCTCTTAAGCAAAGGGACTGGCACAACTTGAAGGACTGGGAAGGCCCTGGGTCTGCTTCCCATCCTAGGGTAGTCAGAGCCAATCACGGACCAAGCGCAAAGTAGCAGTTACCATTAACGCCGACACAAGGACCTCCTTTAAAAATTCCAGTCCATACGAGGATAAAAGCATTGCTTTTGTCCTGACACAGGCCTGAAAAATGCCCACACCTGGCCAAGGGGTCTAAATGGCCCTGGAAGCCAAGGGGGAAAAAGCAATACCCACTTTCTATATTTCCACCAAATATTCTCATTCCTACCAAACCTATAACTGATGAGTGGAACACCTATGGCTTCTAGGATGGCCTGAGGTATGAGCTGTAGCTTGAATTTTCAGTAATATTCTCACCTGTCTCAATCCCCTGGGGTCTTGGTCTGATTCCTGACTTATGGCTGCATGAGTTTATATACCAGCTGCCTGGTTTCTAAACTCACTTCTGCTAGTGGTTAAGTGGCACAATTCTTGCTCATCTAACAGTGGAACCTGACTCTTGTCAGGAAGGTCTCAATGACCCTGAGAATAAAGCTTTGCTTTAGGAATGTCATGTATATTCCTGTTGACCTGCTTTAGGGAATTACATCATCCTTGACTACACGTGCAGGTGTCACAAGAGTAATAACTAATCTTCCTGCTGACTTGTCTTCCTCAAAAGTCTGCAGTGGTTCACGAGAGCGTTAAGGCTGGCTTTGCCTTTCCTTCCACAGGGACTGTGGTGGAGATAGCAGGTTGTCTCCCCAAATCTGTCTTCTCCTTCGAGAGAGACTTGGGCCCCTCCACTGCATAGAATAAAGACAACCCTTCAGATAGGTATTGTCTTAAGACTACATCTGGCTCACAGGCTATGCGTGGCAGTGATGTGTTTGACTTCTAAATTGTGCCCATAAAGGGCAGGAGGGTGCTCTCCCCTCTCTGGGTCCCACACAAGGGCTGAAATGCATCCATACTGATGAGACATCGTGGGTCATATGATTAAGGACAATACCTCATAGAGGGTGGAGAAACAACAGTCTCTGAAAATTCTGGAAGAGAGCCACTACACTAGCTCTGACTTTTTTTTTCTTTGAGACAAAATAAACCTCCATTTTTAAAATCTGGGTCTTTCCTAGTGTTGCTTTGCGCCTTTGTCACAGCTTTATCATTAATAAAAGGACTCCTATAATGAATGCAGCAATGCAATAGCACCATAAATGACCAATCACATGCCCGTGGCTCCCACCACCACAATCACTGTTCCCCGCTCACTTAAAATAATCCGAGTGGATTCCAGGGTGGGGGTCAGTTCTGGCTTTGGTCCCTGGTGTTCACAAGGACAGCAACATAGAGGGCGCTGGTGCGGTTACTGTAGACAATTAATTGCCTACAACACTACCTGAATAGGAAGTCCCTTTCCTTATAGAAGAGTGATTTAAATAACATGCAAGATACAGAAGAGACGGTTATTTGCAGTGCTTCCCTGGTGGCAGAGCAACTGAATTCCAACAGTACCTGCTTGCCTGCTGGAGAAGGCAAAGACGATGATGTCATCAAAGGTCCAGGTGTAGTCCTGGTGCGGGGGGTAGAACGTCAGCTTGTCAGAGGCTTCCTTCCTGAGGTCAATTAGGAACGTGGAGTGGACCATGGGGACGGGAAAGCAGCCCAACCTCTTCCATTCTCTAATCTGAAGATAGTCTGGAGTCCGTTTATAGAAGCCCTGTAAGAGAGCAAATGGGTGGGTTATGTTCTCTGATCTGAGGGCTTCCTCTTTCCTAGCCTTCTGTTAGGCGGCTTCCTAAGTCATCACTGGTTCAGCACAAATCTTCGAGCAAAGGCACCTTCACTCTTTTTATCTTGGCCTAAGACTCTCCAACTGAGCTCAAGAAATGCGATTTACATATGAAACATTGCTAAAAGGGTCTTATCAGAAATAATTTGGGGGAGTTCCCGTCGTGGCTCAGTGGTTGACGAATCCGACTAGGAACCATGAGGTTGTGGGTTCGATCCCTGGCCTTGCTCAGTGGGTTAAGGATCCGGCGTTGCCGTGAGCTGTGGTGCAGGTTGCAGACGTGGCTCAGAACCCGCCTTGCTGTGGCTGTGGTGGAGGCCAGCGGCTACAGCTCCTGTTAAACCCCTAGCCTGGGAACCTCCATATGCCACGGGTGCCGCCCTAGATAAGGAAAAAAGACAAAAAAAAAAAAAAGAAATAATTTTGGTTTCAGCATATCACTTGACTTAACAGTTTCATAAAAGTATAATTTATGTTGACTTATGATTGAATATGATGTTGAGGAGTCATAGATGGCAGAGCAGAGCACTTAAGAGCACAGGTTCTGGGATCTGGCTGCCTGAGTTCAAGTCCCACCTCAGCTCTTCACTGTCTGTAGGTATTGATCAAGTCACTCAACCTTTCTGTGCCTATTTCATCTGTAAAATAGGAATGATATCACTCACTCTGGGGCTGCCTGAAACAAGTAAGGTAACACCTAAAAAATGCTTAGAATAGTGCCTAGCACCAAAAAAGCGTCAATAAATACTGGCTGTTATTAAAATTACATCACGCCGGCTAATATTTTTTACTAAACACACAGTACTTAAACATACAAATGGAACCTTCTTTCAATGCAATTACTTAGTCGATATTCTGGTGCAGCTGCTGCTGCTCCACTCTGGGGTAATTCTCCTTTTGAAAATCCTCTCTGGACAAGTTGGACAGAACAACCAAAACCGTTACTCTGTCATTGCCCACATGCTTTTTTGGAGCAACCCAGTTTGTTTCCCTCCAAACTCAACTGTTCATTCAGCAAACATCCACTGAGTGCCCACCATACACCAGGCTGTATTAAATGCTAGAGACCTAGCAGTAAACTGACAAGCCAGTCTTAGCCCTCGTGAGTTTAGAGTTTACACTCCAGCAGCATCAATTATAACTTGACTATTGCCAAAGCTCAGATCCATTCCAGAGAAAATGATGCGTCTCAATAAAACAGACTTTCAAGCATGCCAAAGCTTTGAAAGATACTTCCAAAAATGTTTTGGGTGACAGCAGGCTTATGGAATGAGTATCAGATTTGACAGTGCCAGTGCTCTGAAGGGCACAATACCCAGTGGTTGCAGAAGTTCTCACATACCCATTCGACAGTCACATTTCTTTAGGGTCACATTTTTGGCAATGATGTCAGTACCCACATTAGGCACTGCAGCCTCTTCTCTGATTCCCTTCACCGTTTAGGCTAGTGCTGTAGCTGAGCGAATGCTCATGTTGACCACGTGATAAGCGAGAAGGATCACAAATTAAGACTTAGAAGACGGAGTCCTGGCATCATCTTATCTAGCTGTTTGATTTTAGCCCACACTCAATCTCTTTGAGCCCAAGTTTCTTCTCCTGAAAAAAATGGGATAAAAGCAGTCTATCTCACAGAGTTATAGAAGGAGTCGCATGTGATAAGGTCTATGAAGATATTTTGGAAACTGTAATGCATTATATGAATTATTATTATTCCTTTTTCTTTTTGCCATTATCTAGAGCCGCACCCACGGCATATGGAGGTTCCCAGGCTAGGGGTCTAACAGGAGCTGTAGCCGCCGGCCTTCGCCACAGCCACAGCAACGTGGGATCCGAGCCGCGTCTGCAACCTACACCACAGCTCACGCCAACGCCGGATCCTTAACCCACTGAGCAAGATCAGGGATCGAACCCGCAACCTCATGGTTCTTAGTCGGATTCGTTAACCACTGAGCCACTAAGGGAACTCCAATTCCTACAATTTTTATTAGCCTTTAATTTAAGGGTCACTTAACATCCTTCAACTTCTGAGCGGTCTTTCAAGTGACAAAGAGGAGACTGGTTCTTCCAAGGACTGTCTTAAAAACAGATGTTAAATACAAAGTTCTAGAGTACTAAAGAACAACATCCTCAGGTGGAGAAGTTTGGAAAATTCATGATGATGATGAATCACCGAATATCCTGGGGGAAGGGAGGAAGGAAGAAGCAAAAGAAAAAAAGAGAAGAGAGAGAGCAAGAGACTTAATATGCTTCCTGTAGACAGGCGGAGGCCATAGACATGTCTCTTTTTCCACATAAACCAAATGTTGTTGGCAATAATTCCCGTTCATTGGCCAGAAAAAAACCAAGGTCATTTTGTTTTGGTTGTGTTTAAAGGCTCTGGAACCAAGGCCTGCCATAAGCTTATGAAGTCATTGGCTGTTCTTGTTTCTGTCCCAGCAGAAGCCTAACTGGAAAGGATAAAAACCAGAAACAGAAATAAATAGGAATTGCCCCTAAATTGCTCAGTTTTCACTTTTAAGTGCAAAGTAAGTGAGTTTTTAATATTAAAGCAAATAAGACAACAGAAATCGGGAGGCTGCGGTTACTAGGATAATCCACTTTTGTTGTTAGTGTCAATGCATAACTCATTAAAATTATCCCAGAGTGAAGAAGCCACGTGAAATACTGCAGATTATTAACTGAGAGTGTATGAGCTTAAATGAACCTAACATAACAACTCCCCAAAAGGACTGAATGGCTTTGATAAATATGAACTTAATATATTCCTAAAAGAGATATGGATAATGTGCTTCCAAACTCACTTGGAACTGCAGAAAATAATTTTAACAAAAGAGGAATGCTCCATCCAGTAGTGTGTTAGAGCCACTGACTGCTAAATTTTCAGGAAGTATGCAAGCCAGCTGACATGCTGGTAGCTTGAAATCTGTAAAAGCAAAATCCTAATGCTAATTCCCCCATTCCAAATCAACTACAGTCAGCAAGCTTTATATGCTTGTAATAATTATGTCAAGTGACTGCACTGCAGTTTACTTAACCTTTCCCTGAGCTTAAACATCATTTAAGTTATTTGTGTAGCAGAAGCACTTACACCATGAAAACTGGCAAATGCTACCAGTCAGGGCTTCTCCCCCACAGCCAGCCAGCCAGTCATTAAACACTTATCAGTACACCACTGTCCTCATTCTTCATCCAAAACGAAGCCAAATATAAAAGAGGGACTGAAAAATTTAGCTCTTTGAGCAGGAGAACACAGTTTTCCCTTAGAGCTTCTTTATCCTGCACTGATATACACCACACTGATCAGTTTAGTTTCTCTTTTTAATTGATTAACTAAAGAATAAAAAATAGGAGTTCCCTGGTGGCTCAGTGGGTGAAAGATTTGGCATTGTCACTGCTATGGCTCAGGCTGCTATTAATGGCGCGGTTTTGATTCCTGGCCCCAGAACTTCCACATGCTGCAGCTGTGGCCAATAAAGTCAATCAATAAATAAAATATAGAATCAGCCATAAACACTCACCATAAAAGACCCGTAGACTTTGAGGAGTTTACAATGGGAAAGAGAGATGATAGAAATTTAAAATTTTGTTTTTAACTTGAATTTTGTAAAGACATCTACTGGAGCAGTTCTAATCGTTAGATCTCTTTGGAAAGAAATTGAGCAACATATCAGAGGTCATTAAAATATTTAATACTCTTTTGACTCACTAAATCCATGTCTAAGAAGCTATCCTAAGATAATAATATTAAATATGAAAAAAAATTATAGTAATTATGATGGTCATTATACTAGCTAAAAGTTGCAAATGACTTAAATATTTTTATTTTAATTTTTATTTATTTTATAGCTGCATTTGTAGCACATGGAAGTTCTGAGGCCACTTGATGATAGAGTTAAAAGCATGCAACCTGTTATTTATGATGTTAGAGTGGTAGGGATTAACATAATTTTTAAAAACTGCTTTCTATTTCCAGTTTTTTACAGTGTTCTTATGTTAGTTATAATGACAAAAAATGTTTAATCTTTTATGAAAACCATTGCATTTGGAGTAGATAAGCGATGAGATCCTGCTGTACAGCATAGGGAACTCTAGTCACTTGTGATAGAGCATGGCGGAGGATAACGTGAGAAGAATATATGCATGTGTGACTGGGTCACTTTGCTGTACAGCAGAAAACTGACAGAACACTGTGAAACAACTATAATGGGAAAAAATAAAAATCATTAAAATTTTTGAAAAATTTATATATGAGAAAATATAATTTTTTAAAAAATCTGAGTGAGAAAAAAAGTACAAATTTCAGCAAGCTTTATTGCTTAAAATGTCTCATGCTAAGCTCATTAGAATATTTTCTTCATCATCCTTCAGTACAGAAGAGCTCATTGGGTTGTGGCAGTGGACCCAGACTTACCTCCTTTCCTAAAAATGCTTTCTCTGGGTGCACACTGACAGAGGTCTTTTAAGGGAGAAAATCAGAAAAAGGTTGATGGGACTACTCTTGACACGTGGCTTCCTTGTTAAAACTCATAACCTCTAATGAATTAGCTGCAAGACTTGCCTGAGGTGTGATTCCGCACCAGAAATTAGAGTACAGGCCCCGGGACTCCAGCATTGGGGCCACGATGGTTTTGTTTTCTGCAATCAATAGATTGAGGGTCTGCGGATTAGTCAGGAAGTTGTCAACATCTATGAACTAGGAAAAGAAAAGGATAATGTTAGGTGAAGAGGTACTTTTCAGTAATGGGTACACGAGTAACACTTGCCTGATAATCCCAGAAACTTGGTCATGACATATGGGACCCGCCTTCCATAGTGTGTCCATAGTGTGGACACTATGTCAGGTTTTTAACCTGCTGAGCCACCATGGGAACTCCAAGAATAAAAGCTTTTGATTATTCACTTTGTGTGTGTGTGAGAAAATACACACAACATAAAACCTACCATTTTAATTGTTTCTATGTGTGATTATTTTATATGATTGAAACTGTTGTTATACTGTCCTATGGACACACTATGGAAACCCACTGCGGCTGGGTGGCTTTCATTCAGGCAAAATACAGTTAGGCTAACTTTCACATGTTCAGCTTTGCATAAGGCACCAAGCAATGAATTGGTCATACCATTCTGGGCACATGCTCAACCAGGACTCAGTGTTCACCTTGGTTGGTGGTTTAGGTACAAGATACAAACGGCTCCCAAGCCTTTAGCAATTCATTCACACTTACCGAGTACCCACTCTTGGTACAAAGGGACAGACCTAATTAGGTCGTCTGTAGTAATGCCAAAATGGCCCAAAATAGATCTGTCAATGCTCTTTTAATGTTACAACGAAAATTTTTGTTTAAAGTACATTAAATCAACCCATGTTAACCAATGAAGCTATTTCGCGTTCTTACCACATGACTCACTTAAGAGGACAGTATAACAACAGTTTCAATCATATAAAATAATCACACATAGAAACAATTAAAATGGTAGGTTTTATGTTGTGTGTATTTTCTCACACACACACAAAGTGAATAATCAAAAGCTTTTATTCTTGGAGTTCCCGTGGTGGCTCAGCAGATTAAAAACCTGACATAGTGTCCATGAGGATGCAGGTTTGATTCCTGGCCTTGCTCAGGGGGTTAAGGCTCGGGCATTGCTGTGGCTGTGGCACAGGCTGGCAGCTGCAGCTCCAGTTCAACCCCTAGCATGAGAACTTTCATATGCCACAGGTGCAGCCTTAAAAAGAATTTTAAAAAAAGCTTTCATTCTTATAATAACCTGTTTATAAAAAATTTTGTGGGTCAGGAATTGTATACTCCAATGACATTTAAATAGATATATAATGTTAAATACCAGCACAATTTGAAAGCTTCTACAAAATTATTTGTTTTAAAAGTGTGTGTGTGTCTGATAAATTGGGCTGATTTTTGTTGTGGTTGAAGAGCTGGAGACAGACATAGGTCCAAAGTATTGCCTTTAGGAATCAGAGTCTAGTGACAGAGAACAGACATCCATAAATTTAATGAAACAATACTGGCTTTGCTCTATTGGTGTCATTTCTCACATTGTACTGGAAAATGGGTACCAAAAGAACTAAATGGATTTGGGGGACCACAGATGAAGAACTTGGTTCCCATAAATTTGTGGGAAGAAAAGCCTCCGTCGATTTTCAAAAGGGAGTAGGGACTACAGCTCTTGCTGCCCAGGGAGCTGTCCTTCCCAACTGAGACGGGTTTCTGGAAGACAAGAATGGGTAGAACGTTGATTCCTAATCGTCAAGCCCAGCATTGGACGACTCCCCAAGTTCTAAAGAGAGGAATGGGACCTCTTCATGGAGAGAAAGTTTCCAGGAGAGTCTGGCCTAATTAGGAGTAGCTGGGAAGCCAAGCAAGAGACGCCAGTCTGCAACAACACAGGAGCAAAAGGGAACAGCACTTCTGGGCTGTTAATCTGTGTCTCTTTTAATGTAATGAATTTCTCATACCCTAAAAATTCTTGTAAAAAGTTTAGACCTTTTATATTGCTTTACCCACATCATTCCCTACGAACTAAAAAGACTCAGAGTTTCTGTTGCCTATTATATGAAAGAGGGCAGATGATTTAGGAGTTTATTTGCTTACTCACTAAAAATGCACGTGAGGAACGGGTCTGAGATGAAATCCAGATATTCTGATATTAAGTTCTCCAACTTTATTAAAAAGTTGAGGACGTGATGCTTAAGAAAGTTGTTTTGATTCCTCCCACAGTCCTAGATTATCGGCAGCTGATTTGGACACATTCTAGATGATAGTCTAGAAATTAAACATCTGTTTTTACCAGAATGTAGTCTGACCATTTTTCCCTCGCAGTTCGAAGCGCTGCCTGCCGTAGTTTCATCACATGGGCAAAACGGGAGCCAGGCCAGTGCTTTGGTCCAATTTCATCAGGATAAGACCTATAATAATCATATTATTGTTATAATTTTTAGAATGCCTATATATTCCAGGTACTATGTTCTAGGTACTCACTTAAGCTTTCAGTAGTAACCCTAGGGAGTTGATGCTACTCTGGTTATCATTGTCCCATTATTACAGATAAGAAACTGGAGCAAGGAGAGATTAAGCCATTTGTTGTTGCTTCCTATACACATAAACAGTTTTTTGTGGGTTTTTTTGGCCTTTTTAGAGATGCACTCAAGCCATATGGAGGTTCCCATGCTAGGGATCAAATCGGAGCTATAGCTGCCAGCCTACACCACAGCCACAGCAATGCGGGATCCAAGACGCTGCAACCTACACCACAGCTCACGGCAACACCAGATCCTTAACCCACTGAGCAAGGCCAGGGATCAAACCCACATCCGCATGGATACTAGTAGGGTTTGTTAACCGCTGAGCCATGACAGGAACTCGCACATGAATCTTGATATAAAATATCTCATTCTCCCCAATTCAGAGATGTGGAAATCAGTTAAGGTGGTTCAGTCATTTGCTTAATGGTTACACAGTTAATAAGGGGCAGAGTCAGGATTTGAATCCAGGCGTAACCCCGAAGTTCATGTTCCCAGACACTTTTTTATACATTCTGCCATCAGAAGAATTTGAAAATGTCACAGCACCAAAATATGAGGTTCCCAGGAAAAACAAAGGTGTAGTTTAGGTGGTCAGGTCTCAGTAAAGGAGTCCACAGAGCAACACACTGGTGTCCCCCAGATGGAGTAAGATGATGGAGCAGATGCACAATGCTGAGATCTACCAACATGCACAAAGCAGCCAGGCCAGGACTCGCCCATCACGACGGAGGCACACCCTCGAGAACCCTTCTGAAAGCTCCCAACTGGTACGGACACTGATAAAGTTACAGTGGCCCCAAACTGGCTGCCCCTTCAAGTTCTTGTAGCTGCACTGGCAGTATATTTGCCTCAGTGAATGAGATGCCACAAAAACAATGAGACCATAACCATACGAGTCATTAATAAAACTATTTGTTGCACAGGAATTCTCTGGAATGTCTTCCCCAATTATTATTTCTATAAAAATCAGTGAAATTCCTGTTTTTCTGACTATGTTTCTCCCCCAAATGCCTTTCCTGACATTTCTCACACTGACTTTGGCATACAATATAATTTAGTCACAATCTGTCTATGGAGAAAATTACCTGATACAAGGCAGATACACAAGTGTCTTTCTGAGCCATTCTAATTAAGCCAAATTCCATTATAAGGAATTCCAAAAGAGTGTTCAAATGTTTTACAGTGTTCAAATTTTTTGGTTAAATTTTGTTCAATATCTGTGGACCATATGCTGAGATTTGAGATATACATGTAGATACACATGTACATATACATAATAAAAATATTACATAAAGAGAGACTAGAAGAACAAAAATTCATTCTGGAATTGCATTTAATTATTTATTTATTTATTGCAGCATAGGGACATTCCAGGGTCAGGGGTCAAATGAGAGCTGCAGCTGCAGGTCTACAGCCCAGCCACAGCAATACTGGATCCAAGCCGCATCTGTGACCTAAGCCACAGCTTGTGGCAACAACAGATCCTCAACCCACTTAGTAAGGCCAGGGATCGAACCTGCATCTCACAGACACTACGTTGAGTTCTTAACCCTCTGAGCCACAACAGGAACTCCTGGAATAGCATTTATTATTGTTATAATACAAATCGGGTTTTCAATGAATGACTTATCCTGGGCAAAATCTCAGCAGTTCAATTCATCCTACTTCTATGATTCCTAAAGCTGGAATTATAGTAGGCTTGGAAACATTTAGAGTTCTAAGTTTTATATTATTCATATTCTCATTTACTTATTTGTTCACCCTACAAGTATTAATTTAGTGCCTCTCAAGAACATAGCATAGGGTGAAATATAAAGTATTATTTTAGCCCCTGCCAAAGAAATAAAAAAATACTTAGAAAAATGCCTGAAATTAGATAGCTAATGTTGGTTAAGTTTATTGTGGTACCACATAAGATGATATAGGAAGTAAGCAATACAAGTGTTGAGAGAAGGTAGATCTATTTAACTGAAGTGATTAGCAACAGCTTTGGGTAGCAGGTGGGATTTGGAATGAGAGCTGGTTACAATGAAAGGAAGGAAAGCTTGGGGTTGAAAAAGAAAAGGAATATCTGGATAAAGCAGTTTTCTTGTAGGAAATATTGATGAATAGGTATGGATGCTGTTTATGGACTTTTTAAAAAATACAATCAGCTCTTTTGTATCATTTTACTAGATTAAAATAACTTATTCACAAAACAGAAACAGACTCAAAGATTTCAAAACCAAAGTTACAGCTACCAGAGGGGATGTGCTGCGGTCAGGAGAGAGGGAGGGACTGGGAGACTGTGATCGGCATACACACACCACCACATACAAAATCAGCAAGTAACAAGGACCTACTGTACAGCACAGGGACATCTATTCAATACTCTGTGAAAGCCTATATGGGCAAAGAATCTAAAAAAGAATGGACATATGTGTATATGCCTAGCTGATTCACTTTGCTGTGCATCTGAAACTAACACAACATTGTAAGTCAACTACACTCCAATAAAATTTATTTAAAAAAAAACAAATAAAAACAGGAGTTCCCACTGTGATGCAATGGGATTAGCACTGTCTTGGGAGCACTGGGATGCAGGTTCGATCCCTAGCCCAGCACAGTGGGTTAAGGATCTGGCGTTGCCGCAGCTGTGGCTTAGATCACAACTACAGCTTGGATCTGATCCATGGCCTGGGAACTCCATATGCCATTGGGGGGGTGGTGCAAAAAAGAAAAAAATATAAAAACAAAAACAAAAAAATACAATCAGGAGTTCCATTGTGTCTGTGAGGATGCAGGTTCAATCCTTGGTCCTGCTTAGTGGGTTAAGGATCTGGCACCGCCGCAAGTTGCAGTATAGGTGGAAGGTGCAGTTTGGATCCAGCATTGCTGTGGCTGTGGCGTAGGATGGAAGCTGCAGCTCAGATTTGACCCCTAGCCTGGGAATTTCCATATGCCACAGGTGTGGCCCTAAAAAGAAAAAAAATTTTTAATAAGTAAAATAAGTATGATCAAGTATTTGATCTGTAGGTTCAAATATCAAGTATTTAATATATAATAATATATAATTATCCATAAAATTATAGACATATAATATGAAATTTACACAATTTATAACATATCAGGTATTTAATCTATAGATACTGGAGAGTCACTGAAGTCTTTCTCATAGAAAAACAGACTCATATCATTAATAGTTTATATAGACTAATTTGATAGTATGGTATATAGGGTGATTGGAAGATGGAAGCAACTAAGAAACTGATATAGTAAAGTTTGGAAACAACGTAAATGTCCATTAGTAGGAGGTTGATTAAATAATTACGGTACATCCATACAATGGATCCTCTGCAGTCATAAAAATAATGAAGATCCGGAGTTCCCATCATGGCTCAACGTAAACAAATATGACTAGCATCCATGAAGATACAGGTTCAATCCCTGGTCTTGCTCAGTGGGTTAAGGATCCAGCACAGTCGTGAGCACTCACATGGTATAGACCGCAGATGTAGCTAGGATCCCAAGCTGCTATGGCTGTGGTGTAGGCCAGCAGCTACGGCTCCGATTTGACCCCCAGCCTGGGAACATCCATGTGCTGCAGGTGAGGCCCTAAAAAGACAAAAGACCAAAAATAATAATAATAATAATGAAGATACTTCTTAATAATTGCTATGGCATGATTACCAAGCTACGAAAAGTGAAAAAGGTATATGTAAAAAGTATGTAAATTATCACTATGATCCAAGTATAAATTATTCATACTCAAAATATGAATAAATAATATCAATATTTTAAAATATGTACTGCTTCGGTAATTTACTTAAGAACTAATAAAAAACCTGAACTTGGCTGGTAGCTGCAGGAGTAAAGGGGAAGAAACACACAAAGATTTGTCAGGAAGAAAGGGGCAGATCTTGGTAACTCACTAGATACAGAGATGAAAGACAAGAAAAAGTCACACGTGCATCCAAGATTGGAAGGCTAAAGGGCTGGATACTAGTTAAGGTGGGGAAGGCTAAATAATGAGTTCACAGAATGTTCACTTGCTACTCACTCAGGTTCATCCATAGGCCTCCACTCCACGTAGTGATAGGCTCTCTGTACATTCTTCAACCACTCCCTGAGTATTTCTGACGTGTTATCCACATTGTGATCAGTGGCTGCCCTGCATGAGAAAAAGAACAACCCAGTTCAGTGATTATGTCATCCAAAGAAAGAAGGGGAAAACCAAAAGACCCCAGACTAACTGAAAGGAGAACGGCCAGTTCTAGAAATTTTGTATATGAAAATGACTCCCTTTGGTCCAAACGAGATAATGAATTTCTAAAATGAGAGATATTGCTTAAAACTATCTCTGTCATTAGATCCTTAAGCAAGCCTTGGCTAATGGTAGAATCAATAAGCGATTGTACCAGAACAGTACAAACATAAAATGAATTAAACTAGAGTTAGTTAACTAATATTCTTGGAAAGTTTCCTATTTTTTGTGGGGGGGGGGCGGCCCTCACCCACGGCAAATTCCCAAGTCCGGGATTGAACCTGCAACCCACTGCAGCAACCCAACCCACTGCAGTGGTGACAATGCCGGATCCTTAACCTGTTGTGCCACAAGGAAACTCTATTTGTTTTCGTTTTAAGTTACCCAAGACGTAAACTCTGCCTTTTAACTTCAATAACAATGACCCTCAAATTAAGCAATTATTCAGCTGCATTTTCATTTCAAGTCCAACAAAATTTTTAGTCAGTGCTGCTTTAATCACATGCACTAGGGGGCAAAGTCACAACAACAGACCTTAGTATGAAATTCAAAATCCAAGTTATCACCCCCTATATCTGTTTTAGCTTAACTCTAACATCATTTACATAAAATACAGCACCTTCAAAAGGCTTCAAACAACATATACAAAACTGGTTTCTGTTCTACCTTGAAAGTTTAACAAACTGATATACTTAAAAAAGAGCTTAACTCACTTATTAAAACATATTTTCAAAGTGTATCACAAAGCAAATACATGCTGTGTATAAGATACACATCTAAGACAAAGTGGTCCATAGAGTTCCTGTCGTGGCTCAGTAGAAATGAATCCGACTAGGAACCATGAGGTTGTGGGTTCAATTCCCTGGCCTCGCTCAGTGAGTTAAGGATCTGGCGTTGCCGTGAGCTGTGGTGTAGGTTGTAGACTCAGCTCGGATCTGGCGTTGCTGTGGCTGGGGTAAGGCCGGCAGCTGTAGCTCCAATTAGACCGCTAGCCTGGGAACCTCCATATGTGGTGGGTGTGGCCAGAAAAAGCCAAAAAAAAAAAAAAAAACCAAGTTATTCACTTTGCTATACTGTAGCAAATCGGCAGAACACTGTAAACCAGCTATAACGGAAAAAATAAAAATCATTATAAATGGGAAAAAAGGAGGAAATCAGGGGTTGTAATCTCGACATCAAATAAGGTAGAATTCAGGCCAAAAATTATTAAACATGACACAGGAAGATAATAATAATAATGATAAAGGATGTGATTCACCTCAAAGATATAATAAATGTGAATACCCATGTAACTTCATATAGTATGGGGCTGGCATAACTTATCTTTAAGAGCCAAATGGTGACCATTTTAGGCTTGTAGATGAGACACTCTCTGTTGCAACTACGTAACTGCCATTGTAGCAGTGAAGCAGCCATACACAATACATAAAGAACTGAGCATTGCTATGTGACAATAAAGCTTTATTTACAAAAATAAGCAACTGGTCTTCAGGCTGCAGTTTGTCTACAGGAGAAAATACAGACGCCACAAAGAAAAATAAGCACCAATAATGAGAGATGTTAATACACCACTTTCAGTTGAAGAAAGTGCAAATGGGAAAAAAGTAAATATACAGAGGACCTATAGAACACAATAATAGAGGACAACTTTTTTCTTAAGTGCTCTTGAAACGTTCACCAAAAATTGACCAACAATCACGCTATGAAGAAAGTCTCTGCAAAAATGTAATAAGGTAAACAGTTTCATAGACTCTAATCACAATGTTGCAAAACTAGAAATTAGTAATAAAATAAAACCCCTAAAATTCCACTAAAAGCTCTATATTAAACAATTATTGAGTGAAAGAAGAAATACAAGTCAACTTTGGAACGTCTATAAACAAATAATGTAAGCACTAGATATCAGAATTTGGAGATACAATTAAAGCGGTGGTCAGAGAAAAATTCAGTCTTATATCCTTAAACCAATAAAAATAAATGAATTGAATCCCTACTCAAAAAGCTAGAAAAGGAGTTCCCCTCATGGCTCAGTGAAAACAAATCAGACTAGGAACCATGAGGTTGCAGGTTCGATTCCTGGCTTCGCTCAGTGGGTTAAGGATCTGGCATTGCCGTGAGCTGTGGTGTAGGTCACAGACGAGGCTTGGATCCTGCGTTGCTGTGGCTGTGGTGCAGGCCGGCAGCTGTAGCTCCGATCAGACCCCTAGCCTGGGAACCTCCAAATACCGCAAGTGGAGCCCTAAAAAGCAAACAAAACAAAAACAGTAAAACAAAAAAAGACTAAAGAAATAAAGACAAAGTCATAAGGTAGAAAATCAAAAAGAAAACTAATTTTTCTTTCTTCTTTTTTTTTTTGCCTTTTCTAGGGCCACACTCGTGGCATATGGAGGTTCCCAGGCTAGGGGTCTAATCAGAGCAGTAGCCACCAGCCTTCACCACAGCCACAACAATGCTAGATCTGAGGCGTGTCTGCAACCTATACCACAGCTCATGGTAACGTCAGATCCTTAACCCAATTAGCAAGTCCAGGGATCTAACCCACAACCTCATGGTTCCTAGTCGGATTCGTTAACCACTGAGCTACGACGGGAACTCTGAAAACTAATTTTTTAAAATGTTACTTTTTGAGAAAAAAAATCAACAAAAGACAACCACTAATTTAACCAAAACAACATAAATATTAAAAATAAGAAATGACAAAGATGAGAGAAATACCATTGATATGGAAGAATTTTTTTTAAAAAAATCATAAGCTATTGCTTTGCACAACCCAATGAAAAATAATTTGACTCAATGAAAAGCTAAAAGCATTTCCTCTAAGATCAGCAACAAGACAAGGATGTTCATTCTTGCCACTTTTATTCAGCATAGTTTTGGAAGTCTCAGTCATAGCAATCAGAGAAGAAAAAGAAATAAAAGGAATCCAAACTGGAAAAGAAGTAAAACTGTCACTGTTTGCAGATAACATGATACTATATATGGAAAATCCTAAAGATGCTACCAGTAAACTACTAGAGTTCATCAATGAGTTCAGTAAAGTTGCAGGATATGAAATTAATACACAGAAATATGTTGCATTTCTATACATTAACAATGAAAGATCAGAAAGAAATTAGGGAAACAATCTTATTTACCACCATATCAAAAAGAATAAAATACCTAGGAATAAACCTACCTAAAGAGACAAAAGGGAGTTCCCGTTGTGACTCACTGGAAATGAATCTGACTAGTAATCATGAGGTGGCAGGTTCAATCCCTGGCCTCGCTCAGTGGGTTAAGGATCCAGCATTGCCGTGAGCCATGGTATAGGTTGCAGATGTGGCTCGGATCCTGCATTGCTGTGGCTGTGGTGTAGGCCTGCAGCTGTAGCTCTGATTTGACCTGGGAACTTCCATATGCCATGGATGTGGCCCTAAAAAGCAACCAGAACAAAAGTATCATAATGGTACACAAGCAGAAATATAGATCAGTGGAACCGGAGAGAAAGCCCAGAAATAAACCACACACCTACGGTCAATAAATCTCTGTCAAAGGAGGTAAGAATATACAATGGAAAAAGACACTCTCTTCAGTGAGTGATGCTGGGAAAACTGGACAGCTACATGTAAAATAATGAGACTGGAATGTTTGCTAACACCATACACAAAAATAAACTCAAAATGGATTAAAGACCTAAACTCAATATTGCATATAAAACTCTCAGAGGAAAACATAGGCAGAATACTCTGACATAAACTGTAGCAGTATCTTTTTGGAATCTACCTCCCAGAGTAATGAAAATAAATATAAAAATAAACGAGACGTAATTAAACTTAAAAGCTTTTGCTCAGCAAAGGAAACCATAAACAAAACAAAAGGACAACCCACAGAATGGGAGAAAATATTTGCAAACAAAGCAACCTGCAAGGGATTAATTTCCAAAATATGTGAACAGCTCATGCAGTTTGATGTATATATTTTTAAAAAATCAAAAAATGTGCAGATCTAAATAGCCATTTCTCCAAAGAAGTTATACAGGTGGCCAACAGGCACACGACAAGATGCTCAATATTGTTAACTATTTGAGAAATGCCAATCAAAACTACAATGAGGTGTCACCTCACATCAGTCAGAATGGCCATCATCAAAAAGTCTACAACAGGATTTCCCACTGTGGCTCAGGGGGTTAAGGACTCAACATTGTCTCTATGAGGATGCAGGTTTGATCGGTGGCCTCACTAAGTGGGTTAAGTAACGGGTGTTGCAGTGGCTGTGGTGTAGGCTGCAACTGCAGCCCAATTTGACCCCTAGCCTAGGAACTTCGATATGCCATAAGTGCGGCCATAAAAAGAAAAAAAAAGTCCGCAAACAATAATGGCTGGAGAGGATGTGGAGAAAAGGGAACCCTCCTACACTGTTGCTGGGAATGTAAGTTGATATAACCACTGTGGAGAACAGTATGGAGTTTCCTTAAAAGACTAAAAATAGAACTATCACAAATGATCCAGCGAATCCACTCCTGGGCACATATCCAGACAAAACTCTAATTCAAAAAGACACATGCACGTCAGTGCTCACTGTGGCACTCTTCACAGCAGCCAAGACGTGGAAGTGACCAAAATGTTCTTCACAGCAGCCAAGACCTGGAAGTGACCAAAATGTTCTTCACAGCAGCCAAGACGTGGAAGTGACCAAAATGTCCATCGACAGAGGACTGGACAAAGAAGATGTGGTGTGCATACATACATACATACATGTATATAAAATGGAGTATTACTCAGCAATAAAATGGAATGAAATAATGCCATTTGCAGCAACAGGGACAGCTCTAGAGACTATCATACTAAGTGAAGCAAGACAAAGAAAATATCATGATATCAATTATTTGTGGAATCTAAAAAAGCCAGTATTTTAGAAAACAAACTTATGTTTACCAAAGGGGAAAGGCGGGGGTGGGTGGGGATAAATTAGGAGTTTGGATTAATATATACACATTACTACACATAAAATAGTCAACAAAGACTGCTGTATAGTATAGGGAACTCAACTCGATATTCTGTAATACACTGTATAGGAAAAGAATTTGAAAAAGAATGGCTATATGTATATGTATAATGAATCACTCTTCTGAAACTAATATAACATTGTAAATCAAGTATACTCCAATATAAAATAAAAGTTTTTAAAATAAACTTGAAAACTAAATATAATGGAATATTTCTTAGCAAAATGCATGTTAGCAAAACTGACCTCTTGTAGCAATACAAAATTTAAACGGAACAATTTTCTTGGAGGAAACAAAGGAGAAAAAAGAAAACACTAGGCCCAGATGGTTTCACAGGGGAATTCTACCAGATATCTTTTTTTTTTTTTTTTTTGCCTTCTGTCATTTTAGGGCCACACCCACGGCATGTGGAGCTTCCCAGGCTAGGGGTCTAATCGGAGCTGTTAGCCGCCAGCCCACACCGCAGCCACAGGAACGCAGGATCCGAGCCGCATCTGCAAACTACACCACAGCTCATGGCAACGCCGGAGCGTTAACCCACTGAGCAAGGCCAGGGATCGAACCCGCAACCTCATGGTTCCTAGTCGGATTTGTTAACCACTGCGTCACCACGGGAACTCCACTACCAGATATCTTAATAGATTAGGTATGCCCAATGCTATGTAGCTTGTTCTCCAGAGCATAAAAGAAAAAAAAAAAGGAAATTTCAAGTCCTTTTAATAATGTGAGTATGATGTTGATGTCTGAACCTGATAAAGATACACACACTCAACTACATCTCAATAGCTTTCAATGAATATGCTGCAAAAAATCCTAAAGTACTGCAAACAGAACTGAAAAAATACTATGTAGCATGGCCCAAGAGTAAGGAAATCCATTAGTATAATTTGATATGTTAACAGAATTGAAGAAAAATCATATGACTATCTCTGTAAATGCTATAACGATCTTTACCAAAATCCAACTCCTATTCCTGATTTTTTAAAACCACACTGAATAAAATTAAGACGGAAGGAAGGGAGAGGAAGAGGAAGGGAAGGAGGGAGAAACGGAAAACAAGAAAGAAAGTCATGGGAAGAGAGAGGTGTCTCAGACTCTTAAAAGGGAATAAAAATGCTTATACGTTATTGGCAATTCAGCAGTGCCTGTCGGGGGGAAGCTATTGGCATTATCAGCACCGGTGGTTCCCTGGGAGCAAGGCTTTGATAAGAGCAAATGAGGAGATGAGAACAGTGATCCCTTCTTCCACTTAAGTAATTTCAGTAAGTAGGATTTGGGGAAACCCAATCTATAATGGTTTTTGTTTCTCCTACTTGAGCTTCGGGTGGTCACTCCTGCTCCAGAAGTAACAAATGAAACCTTTAAGAGAGAGAACATTAAGGAATGTTCTAGAGAAAAAAAATAAAATTGTTAAGCAAAGCATACTCCATGTTACATAGGAAATAAATTTCTATAAAACACCAAGTAACATGAAGGTGTGTAACTTCAGCCACAAGGTATAGAAAAATGGGAAATGGTGCTATATGACCATTACTTGAAAATTTTATTGCATATAATGGATATCTGAACTAAAACTATACTTATTTAAATCACTAGTCAAAAAACAGAGGACCAGGAGGCTAACTTGATCTGCTTCCAAGTCTTTTCTGGAAATCAGATTAGAGCCAGCTCCTTTCTTTAAAACAAGGTCTAGGAGGGAGAAAGACTCAGAGGTCCAGCTGGACGTTCCATTACTTGGAGGAAAGAGGGGTTATGTGTGCAGCTGACAGAGTCGGGGGACACAAGTTGAGCACACTGGGACAGAGACGGGGTAGTACAAGGAGGTGGGAAAGTGGGCCAGGAAGCAACGCGGGAGAGAGACACAGGCTCTACCCAGCTTGCAACTGTGCCCAGAAGCACAGCATGTCAGTAAAAATCACATCCACTGTCAAACTGTCTGCAAGCCACCAATGTCCAGTGTGAGTGAAGTCCAGTATCAGAGCAGGAAGGGCACTGGAAGTGTCAAACCACTCATCTCACAGAAGGAAGCACGTGTAGAGCAATTCCTGAAACTGGGAATCAGCTCCAATGCACACTATTCTTCACTCAAAATACTATGAGTGGAGTTCCCGTTGTGGCTCAGTGGGTTAAGGACCCAACGTTGTCTCTATGAGGATGTGGGTTCAATCCCTGGCCTCACTCAGTGGGTTAAGGATCCAGCGTTGTCGCAAGCTGCAGTATAGGTTGCAGATGCAGCTTGGATCTGTCGTTGCTGTGACTGCGGTGTAGGCCGATTCAACCCCTAGCTTGGAAACCTCCACATGTCGCGGGTGTGGCCATTAAAAAAAAAAAAAAAAATGCTATGAGTAAAAGTTAAAAACAAAAAATACCTTGACTACAGAATGAGCCAAAAGTTTTATGAACTCTATACTATTCTCCAATTACTTATCAACATTGTAGGAAAATTCAGACAGCACCTATTACTTTCCTTGACTGTCATTTCTTCATTTCCCAGGACTTATATTCTCCTTGCCCTCCCGATATGCTGATGCATTTCCTCCTAATCATTTTAACAAAGTTAAAATTTAACAAAGGCCTCACTGTCTAACGTTTATTTATTTGCCTGGTGTTAACAGACTCAACAACTCCAAACTCTGCCTTAA
>PVHT020000175.1:17459843-17578393 GCA_004024745.2 Catagonus wagneri
ATTCAGACAGCACCTATTACTTTCCTTGACTGTCATTTCTTCATTTCCCAGGACTTATATTCTCCTTGCCCTCCCGATATGCTGATGCATTTCCTCCTAATCATTTTAACAAAGTTAAAATTTAACAAAGGCCTCACTGTCTAACGTTTATTTATTTGCCTGGTGTTAACAGACTCAACAACTCCAAACTCTGCCTTAAGGATCCACTACTGACAAACATCCTGAGAAATCAGCTGCTTAGAGTAATGCATAAATGGATGTGTCTAATTAAAAGTAGAGGCAGAGATTTTAAACACTGTCCTGACTGAGTTTTTAAAATTTCCTATCTAGTTACTTCCCCGAATTGTTAAGATGTTCTCTGTTCTCAGGCTTCTGAGGAAATGAGCAAACCCTCCTCCAGTATGGATGCAGGTCCCTCCACACTGGCCTTTGATGTGCTGGGTCAGTAACCTGCATCCTCCCAGAGGAAGAGCAGTGAGGCCCAGCCCAGCCCACTGAGGAAGGCTTGCGTTCCCCTCAAGACCAGCTGCCCTGCCTTTCATTCCCTTGGAGCAAGCCAATAAACAGAAATCTAAGCAGACACTTCTAACTGCTGCCTTTTAATTCCTCTGATGAAATGTGTTTCCGTTTGAATACATAATCATGAAAGCATGCAGGCGCTGGTCTGTTCAGAGGGTTGGAGAGATCTAGCAACGCTCCAGATGCAAGCTCTCTGGGGGAAACATGAAGTTTGAGTTAAAGGTTCTGTTTTCAGGGTCCCGTAGAAAATGTGACAGGGCAGCGCCTGGCCTGCTGTGAGGCTCCACCGGCAACTCAAAACTCGGCAGCTCAGATGGATTTTTTTCCCTCAAACTGGGAAGGTGAGGACACAGAATGTGTGAACCCCTTCAGGAGAAGCTGAGACCTTTCTCCCAACCCAACAGCTCCTTCCAGTCCCGTAGAAATGAGTCTGCTCTCCTTCTCCCAATCAGATCAGGAAGCTGACAGACCTCACGCAAGGATTCCTTGAAGAAAACAAATGAGTTCCCGTTGTGGCTCAGCGGAAATGAATCTGACTAGGAACCGTGGGGTGGTGGGTTCGATCCCTGGCCTCGCTCAGTGGGTTAAGGATCCAGCATTGCTGTGAGCTGTGGTGTAGGTGGCAGACGTGGCTTGGATCCTGCATTGCCATGGCTGGGGCACAGGCTGGCAGCTAAAGCTCCGATTCGACCTCTAGCCTGGGAACGTCCATATGGGTACGGCCCTAAAAAGCAAAAAAAAAAAAAAAAAAAAAGGAAAACAAACGATGGGAAGAGACATCTGGAGAGGCGATCTACAAGCAATTTATGGTCACTAATCAAACTGGAAAACTACTGTTCATAAAGGCACAAGCAGGCACCGGCAGGAAGATCAGGGTCCCGGGAAGCTAAGCCTCTTCAGTCTTTGCCTAATTCTCCCAACCAGAGTAAAGTCACACTTAAATCATCGCTCTTAGCAGGGAAAGCTCGGCTCTTGAGTTGTGTCAATCCGTGTGTAATTCACTGTCTCTGAAGGCCCCATTGGGTCAGTGACTTTCCTTTATCTCTTAAGGGCACAAGGACCCACCAACCACTGAGGTCTCCCTCCTCCACCTTCAGGGGAGCTATGGCCCTGATACAGCTGCGGAGCTTGTAACCCTCCTTGTAGTCTTTGCTGGCTTTCTTTGGAAATGGAAGAGCTGGAGGACAGAGGTGCAATACCCACACAGCCTCAGACGGACATCTGGGCCTCTTCTCACCATAAAGCTGCACATCCACTTTCTCTCTGACTCTTCCTAGTGCCTGTTGCCTCTTTCCTCTTCCTCTTCCCCAGATGTGCATGTCAGCAAAGACCCATAAGTCTCAGATTCAAAAGCAAATTAGGACATGGGTAAACATACAGCGAAAATACAGTCAGCAACAGGTACAGGGACTTCCTTGGCTAAGGAAGTTCCCAGGCCAGCAGGTGCATGTTCACGGTTACAGGGGAAAGCAATAGCTCCTGGAGAGGAATTGTCTGCAGGATGACAGAGCTTTAATACTTGGCTGTGGCCCAAAACAAAATTGAGATTTCTTTGGCAACATCTAAACACACTGACATTTCTCCTTGTTTTAGAAGGTCAGTTTTCATTCCGCAGCCTTGGCTCCTTAACCAATAGCCAACTTGAAATAATCAGACCTGACTCACTTATTTTTACCACAAGTCCTTCTGAGGTTCTGAGGTCTGAACTCACACTGGCTAAGTGTGAGTGACCACTGGAGTCACATAAAGATGCAGACCGGATCTCTCAGCAGGTGGAACACTGAGGACACGGTACCTTGATCACATCCATCTGTACTGACACTCAAGGAATGTGATTCGCTTTCCTGCCAGCCCAGAAAGTCTGGACTTCTGATGCTCCAGAACAACAGGACTGCAGTCAGTGGGGCAGGATGAAGGCAACACTGTGCCTCGATTGATCCTGGCTGCCTCAGACCCTGCAAAATACACCCCCCCGCCCCAGAGGCTCCAGGGAGCCATGATGGAATGAATGACAAAGTTAGTCATCACCTGGACGATTCACACCATGACGACTACATTGGCAAAAAGTGACTTTTCCAACTGGAGACTTCAAAACCTGAGCTACCCTCTTAATTACCCCATGTTTTCAATCGGCAAGGAAGACTCCCAGATACAGAATATAGAGAGCTCCACCTAAAAATAAAACTTTCACTTTTGGACGCAATGGGTGAAATCCACTTTCAAGAAAGGGCATGTCATCAAGTCCCACCACCCCCATCCCTGATCTCCGGGACAGCCTCCCCAGCAGCCGTTCTGCCAGGGAGAAGTAACCTGGCCAAGTTACTGTGCAGAGTTGTTTAAAGATCTAGAACCCATCTGCTGGGTAGAAGCTAGATATGGATATGGTTAAGGATACAAATATGAACTGGGGGGCTGGGGATTTCTCCCAACAAAAGCCCTCTCCTACGTCTACCAAGTCAATTAGTAGCCATTCTTCCTAGTGAACTAAGAAATCAGGAAAACTCCTCAAGATAACTCTCCTCACCAACAAATAAATACTTATACTCCCTAAGGGTCCCTCCTCAGTATGTCTCACTTAACCCCAGAGAAGATCATAGGCATTACCCACCTGAAGACCAGGTAAGAGTGACCTAAAAAGAAATGTTTCATTCTGTACATACAATCAACCAATCAATCTCATTCCTAAGGATCAGGAAAGAGGAATGGTAAAATTTGCCAAACAACCAGTTAACAGTCAATTCAAAAGCCCAATATCATCTTAATAAAATCAGTATAGCCTATGCATATGTATTAAACATATTACAAATAGGTATTAACACACTACAAATGAGCCACTTGATACTTTTGATTGTGAGCTATAGTTCTCCTCTGTGTTAGAACCCCTCACCTGTCAGAAACACACTGTCTCATTTTGAGCCTTATGATTAGTGAAGTTAGGCATTATTTTTATCTCCCTATGTTATAGAAAAGAAGCCTTAGAATGGGAGGTCATGCTTCACACAAATAGTAGGAGTTAGAGCCTGGCCTTTTCCTTCCAGCCTTCTGATGCCCTCTCCCAATCCCAGCTCAGACCCCCGCACCACAGAGAGTGGATGCCTTGAAACTGGAAGGAATTCTCTGCCTTGTCAAAGGTATTAATCAACATGACCAATGTGATCATCTCAGCATGAAAGGATGGTTGGAAATAAAACAAGAAAAATGGGAAGATTCATTAATCTCCTGTTACCTTTGTTGAAGGTCCCTTCAGCATAATTTTCCTTGGAGTCAAAACCCTTGGAATTTCATGAAAAGATCACTGGCACTGCCTGAGACAAGATAAATATGTTTCTCGTTTGTCTAAGTATTCTTTTTCCTGTTTTTCTTCTCCTTTGTCCTTTGTTTACTCTTCTTTCAACTCCTTTTCACCCACTCTTCATTTCCTCTTTCCCTTGATAAATTTTCCAATTCTATTAAGTTTTAAAATTTGTGGATGTGCCCTAAAGAAATGGAATTACTAATGAAATGTTCTCCCGCATAGTCAACAACGAAGGCACTGATACTAAAGAGAGGGCACCAGAGGACCCAGGAACAGTCTCCAGGAGCCATGAACCTCCCACCCTGTAGCTGTAATTACACAATAATCCCTGCCCATGCTCCCAGCACGCACCAGCTCTTTTATCATAATTAACTGGTTCCATGTCTTTCTCTGTTACCAGACTTTCATCCCTAAGGACAGGACTATCCCAGCTTCCAACAAAGTTTACTGTGTAAAACAAGCACTCACCCGGGGCTTGATGAGTGAATGAATGAACAATTTCAGGAGGTCTTTCCCCATTCCAACCTAAATGCCTACAAAGGCTGAGCAGAGATAACAGGAATGAGATGGGCCACGTCTGAACTGATGATGTGCGAGGAGGACTATTAAGAATAGACAAGAGGGATTTCCCATTGTGGCTCTGCAGAAATGAACCTGACTAGTATCCATGAGGATGAAGGTTTGATCCCTGGCCTCACTCAGTGGGTTAAGGCTCCGGCATTGCCATGAGCTATGGTGTAGGTCACAGCTGTGGCTCAGATGTGGCTTTGCTGTGGCTGTGGTATAGGCTGGCAGCTGCAGCTCTGATTGGACCCCTAGCCTGGGAACATTCACATGCCACAGGTATGGCCCTAAAAAGCAAAAAAAAAAAAAAAAAAAAAAAAAAAGAATAGAGGTGAGCAGCCCCATCTGATTGCTGCCATGTTGGAAGGCATGCCCAGAAAGGCTAGATTTTCCAATCCTTTGAAGAGAAGCCAGATATCCAGGTTCTAGAGATAAAAGTCTGTTCATAACCTATGAAGCTGAAATGCCGTAAATATATTCCAGCATGACAAGGGCCCTCTGGAAACCAAGGACCCAACACAAAGACCACATTATTTCACCTCTTAACAGCTAAGGCCCATCCATCTGCACATGCTCAAGGCACATATTTTAGTAATTAAATATTTCAAATATGGTTGGGAAGCCCCAGAAAGCATCTTCAGCAAAAAAGACAAACTGATATGTGCAGGATGAACAAGGTCTATATAATCTCAGTCAGTCTGAGAGCAAGAGAGCCGGAAAAAAGAAAAACAATGAAACAGGCAACACGGGATGAGCTTAAGGGTCCACTTCCCACAAACAACATATATAACATCTCTTTGCACAGCAACAAGGCATAGTAACTGCTGCCCCCCACTCTGAAAATCATAGCTTATTGAGATATAATTCACACATCTAACATTCACTCTTTGAATGTATACAATTCAGTGGTTTTTAGTGTATCCACAGAGTAGTGCAAGCATTACCACGATTTTCATCACCTCCAAAGGAAACCCTGTACCCATTAGCAGTCACTTCCATCTTCCCCTCTGTCTAGTCCCTGGTAACCACTCTTCTATTCTCGGTCTCTATGGATTTGCTTTTTCCGGACTTTGCATATAAATGGAATCAATCAACTGTGGCCTTTTGTGTCTGACCTCTTTTCACTTCAGCACGTTTTCAAGGTCCATCCATGTTGTAGCAAGGATCTGCACTTCATTTTTTTTTTTTATTACTCAATGAATTTTATATTTATAGCTGTACAATGATCATCACAATCAAATTTTATAGCATTTCCATCCAAACCCCCAGCACATCCCCCTACCCCGCAGTAATTCATTTCTTGTTATGGCTGATTAATGTTCCATTGTATGGAGAGCCTATACTTTGTTCATCTATTGATCAGGTAATGGAGGTTTGTTATTTTCACACTTTAGTTATTATAAAAAATGCTATGAACATTTATGTACAAGGTTGTGTGTGTGTAAACATGTATTTTTACTTCCCTTGGGATCGCCAACCAAATTTCAGTTACGGAAAATGAAGAAAATAGATTTTATTTTCTCCCATTTAGGGAGAATCAAATATGTTCAGGGCACTAAGCTGGGCATTTTCCATTCATATCTCTACCCTTTATAGTAATTCTCAAGATGAGTGCTATTATCCTCAATTTACAGGTGAGGAATCTGAGGCTTAGAGACTCTCCCAGAGCTTGTTTTCTTTCCACTTCTGCTTCATCTCTGATAAGTATTTTTCTTAATTCCTGAAACTGAGTTTTCTGTTCCAATGTGGCAAAGAGGGACCCTTTACTCTGCTATATGAAGGTCTCGATTGCATATAACAGATGGAACCCAGGAACACAGAGCAGTTGCAAACACGCAAGGAGGGTCAGGTTTCAGCAGAGGAGCTGGGAAATGCTACCCATGAAAACAGTCTGTCCTCAGGCCAGGCCAGGCCAAACACAAAGCCATTAGACATGAGGTCATGATGAACTGGGCCCAGGGTGACCACAGAGAAAGTCACAGACCAAGGACTGGGCTTGCTAAATGGAGCACAAGGGAGCACTCACCACGCCAGCAACCAATCTCTGTATGAAAAGGAAAACTGGCTGATCTGCACTACAAATGGTAGCCATTTGGGTGGAGGATCAGGAGAAAGTCCAAAGATGTGTCTATGTTCTGCACAGAAAAGTTTACTTTTTCACTCATCTCCAGAGACAACCGCAGTTACCAATGAAAATACATATTTCAGTCATCCATTGATCCCAAGTTACATGATACTATTATTTAACTAACCCCATCCTTAATCAAATGAAAAAGTGTCAACTCGGGAGACATGGCTCTTCTATCAACTAGCTCTCTAATCTTTGCTTTTTTTCTTTTTTTCAGGGCCACGCTCGCAACATATGGAGGTTCCCAGGTTAGGGGTCAAATTGGAGCTACAGCTGCTGGCCTACACCACAGCCACAGCAACGCGGGATCCAAGCTGCATCTGAGACCTACACCACAGTTCATGACAAGGCCGGATCCTTAACCCACTGAGCAAGGCCAGGGATCAAACCCGAGTCTTCATGGATCCTCGTCGGGAACCGCTGAGCCACGAAGGGAACTCCTAGCTCTCTAATCTTAATAAATTTACTTAAACTCTGTGTCTTATTTTTCCATCTGTAAAATGGAATAATAACACCTTTTGTTCATACCTAACTCAGTGGGTTACTGTGACAACAGCATGTGAAGGAATTTTTAATAACTTACTCTGAAACCTGGCTCTCCCTGACCATCCCCAACACACGCACACACACACACACACCCTCAAATAAGAAATAAGTCAGCCTAATAAATAGGCTGCATATAATTAAAGAAACACATGCATATGATTAAAGAAACCAGAATTACCACAGTCTACCATTTTTTAAAAATAAAAAAAATGCACATGCCCATTTAAACACAGAGGAAGGGAAAGACTAATGTGGCAAAGACTGTAGATGTCTCAATATCAGTTTCCCGCTTCTTCCCTGGATAATTTTTTTTTTTTTAGCTGAGCCCATGACCATCAGGTAAAGGAGAAGACTGCAAGGGTCATGATAAAAGGACCTTGGTCTGTTCTGCTCACTGCTCTATCCCTAGCATTTAAAAGAGTGCCTGGCACATAGTAGGTGCTCAACAAACATGTGCTGAGTCGCTCCTTTCCTATCAAATTTTGAACCTACTAAGAATTGTAAAAGCCGTGCACTGTGCTCTCAGTCCAAAGGACACCTGTGCATCTCCTAGGCAGCCCCCTGTACCAGGCATCAGGGCACCCGCTGGGAAGCAAGAGCTTAACAGAAAATATGGGTGTGCAGATGGTCCCTGACCTAGCAACGGTTTCATTTTATGATGGCGCGAATGCAATTCTCATTCGGTAGAAACCACACTTCAGGGTTGAATTCTGATCTCTTCCTGGGCTAGCAATACACAGTAAGATGCTCTCCCGTGATGCCCGGCAGCCACACACTCATGTGGGTCAACAACCGATACACTGACAACCATTCTGTACCCAAACAACCTTTCCGTGTTTCACCTTCAGTACTGCATCCAATAAATTACACGAGAACATCAACACTTCACTATCAAACAGGCTTTTTGTCACGTGACTTTGTTCAACTTTAGGTTCATGTCAGTGTTTTGAGCATGCTGAAGGTAGGATCGGCTTGGCTGTGATGCTGGGTGAGTGAGGTGTGTTATCTGCATTTTTTTGTTTCCAGTATTTTCAATTTATGAGTTTATCAGGAGGTAATCTCATAAGTCAAGGAAGATCTGTATAAATAAACAACCGTAATTTAGCATGACATTTGCAAGGTCTCCATGTGCCAGAGTGGAGAGAGTGGCTGGTAAGATGTGGAAAAGGAAAAGGATGGGAAGCCTGACCTGAGAGTTGAAGACTGGCCAGCTATCTAGAGGGAGGTGGAAGGTAGAATATTTCAGAAGGAGGAACAATACGTGCGGAGGCAGAAAGGTACAAAGCAGTACGATGTGCTGGCAGAACTACATGTGACTATACTGGTCTAGGATGCACAGGTCACAGGGGCGAGATGGCTGCTCAGGTTTAGAGATGACGCCCCTGTCCCTTGGGAATGGGCTAAGTGTAGGAAGCAGTAAAGAAGTGTGGCCCACTTTCCTGTGTCCTCGGCATCTTGCCCCGATGGAAAAAAATACACTGATGAATAATTCTCTGAACCAGCACATTTTGCTAGATTGTGACAAGTATTGCCTTTAACGTGAATCTATTCTTTGAATTCCTCAAAGGATATGCTTAAAATACATATGAAGCACGGGCCCACTTTATTCCATGTTCATACCCAGGTTCAGCTGCCACATGTGACAGGTTTTCTGGAAAGGAATGATTTTGAACCTTCTGACCCATTTTCTTCATAACTTCATTTATCCTTCTCAGATCAAGTGTCCAAATTTCTCACTCAAAAACTGTCTGGTACATAGTACACATTTAGCGTGCACTTGTCAAATGACTAAGAGATAAACGTTCACATAAACAGATGACAAAATAGAAACACAGTCTCTATATTAGGGATCTACCACTTCAGCAAAAGAAACAGCAAGGAGAATAATGAAACCCATACAGAGCGTTTGGATTTTTTTTTGTAAAGCTATCAAACTTCTTCTTGCTATAGCACCTGTTTCTGCACTGAAAAAGTTGGGCTAGAAACATGAACAGAAAATCTCCAATTTGCAAATTGAACTCAAGGCTGTTTTTTTTTTTTTTTTTTCCCCTCACAGAGTCACCCAGAATGAGAACTTGGCTCCAGCTGATGAAAAATTTCTGTCCAGTCCATCACACTTACCCAATACCTGCTGTCTTGGTTCCAGCAATAACATGCACGGCCTGCTCAGGAGGGAGAGAGGAAATGTCTGCCTTGAATTTACCTGCTTTGAAAAGCTCTAGGTCTGGCCTCCCCACATCACTCCATCTGGGGTTTCTCTGCAGAGGGTGGCAGGCAGGGACTGCTGTACCGCAGGTGCTAGATGCCTGTTCATAGTCCACACTCACACTTGTGCACACTGAAGGGTGCCAAGTTATATTTTTGAAGCATCTCAAGTGATTTTTTCCTCTAATTCCTGCTGTCAGAGGCAAACAGGAGACTACTCTGAGGGCATTTTTTTTTTCAGTCTCTATTATGGAAAACTGCTGTCCGAGGGAAGAACACTCTGTGCTCCTAACATTTCCAGGACCCATATTGGCTTTGGAAGAAGCCACTGTGGCGGGGAGGGGGGGGCACACACACATACACAGTGCATCGAGGGGTCCCTGCTACCTTCATTGCTCACCACACTTCCGCAGGGAGGGGAGCAGCCTCAGCCGGGCACTCACGACCAGTCAGGCACTGAACTAGAACCCTGAGCTGGCAATATCTCCTTTAAACTCACAACAACCGCATGAGGCTATGGAGCCCATTTTACAGATGAGGAAAGTCAGGTCTGAGAGGGGACACAGCAGGCCCCAAGTCCCAGAAGCAGTAAAGGAGCCCGACTGGAAGTCAGATATGGGACTGCAGAGACTGTCTGGTTAACACCTAAGTCTTGTGGTGAAATTGTACTTGGAGCCAAGTTTAAAACAGAAGGAAAGACTTTTTAAAAGAAAAAGTGTACATTGTAGCTTTGTCTCCAAAGAGCTGGACATACCAACAGACTTTATGTGATTAGTAAAAGAGTTGCAGCCACAGGGCGTTTACATTATTTTAGAGCCCCCAGAGGTCACTGGCCCTCTTATTTCCATGCCTCAGGGACAAACACACCCAGCCAAGTGCTCTAATTTTGCATAACGTCTTGAAGAGCAAGCGGCACTTAACAACAACTGATGGATTCTCTCTTTACTGCTTCTCAAAGCTTTCTGTGAACTTGGTGATTGATCTCCTCTAAGGACAGGCTTACGGATCTTTGCCCTTCTGGTGAATGGAGACATGGGGTTTAGAGAAAAGACAACGGAGACACAAGCTTTCAAAAAGCCGGCCCCAAATTTCATCTGGTGACTTCGGAGAGTAGGACAAAGATCCCAGATCTTAGGCTCCCAAGGTCTTCTCAAACCTCCCCAAGTGGGTCCAATCCCCTAGTTATAAGTTCTTTTGGTATCATGCACTTCTTCCTTCTAGTACTTATCAGAGTTGCAATTTCCTATTTATTTCTACAGTACTGAGTACTTTACTTCTCACGTCTGGTTTATAAGCTGCACGAGGGTAGAAAAGCCTTTGTCTTTGCCCATCCTTGTATCCTCAAGCCCAGCACAGCACCTGGCATCAGCACTGAGTAAAAGGTTGCTAAGTGAATAACTGAATGCAAGTTTGCTGTCCTCACCCTCGTTTTTAATTATGAAATATTTAAAATGTGGATACATTACTTGAAAAAAAAAATGAAACATATAATCAAATACCTTTTGGAGCACTTCCTGTCTGCTTCATAATCCTTACCTGGAAAGTCTGACTTTCAAGTGGGCCCTGGAAATAGGCTGGGGTCAAATGCTCTTTGGTGTTGAGCTGTTGAAAAGTTCTAAAGGAGCCCAACAGCCTGTCCAGGAGGAAGTGGGGGAATGTAAACAGTTGCTTTGAAGGCAACGCCAGAATTTGGCCAGGGCAGAGCTCAAGCAAACAGGACTGTGGTCATGATAAATGACAAGAGGTGAGTCATTCTTCCCGACTTTCTTTAGGGTGTGTCCCTTGAGCTGAATTAGAAATCCAGCAAAAGGACTTGGCGCTTACCTCATAAACAAAGTTCAGATCCAGTCAATGCAGGGAGAAGGCTG
Organism: Catagonus wagneri; assembly: GCA_004024745.2. Classification (NCBI taxonomy): domain Eukaryota; kingdom Metazoa; phylum Chordata; class Mammalia; order Artiodactyla; family Tayassuidae; genus Catagonus; species Catagonus wagneri. The sequence goes on from PVHT020000175.1 coordinate 17,470,969, forward strand.
CACCTTCCCTTTCAGACCTCAAAGAGGGTTTGAGAGCTTCGCTAGGTCCAAGCAGCCCAGCAGCAGCTCTCTCCTCCCTTCCTTCCCCAGCCTCAGGTCAGGCCGCGTCGAAGGCAAGCTGGAGTCTTCAGCTGCCGCCATGTTCTCCTGGAGGCATCATGGGAAGGAAGCCGACGAGGTCCTGAAACTGATCAGGACCCCGTGAGGCTCCCAGGTATAAATCCCCTGTTTCTGGTTTGTAGGAAATAGGCTTCCTTTAGCCTCCTTGACCTTCCCTGAGCTCCAAAGGGCAGGTTCAAACAGTTGCTAATCGGGGAAGGGAGGGAGGTAGAGACAAGGGAGCAGCAGTCAACAAACCGTAGTGCAGCCTTGGAGCAGGAGTCCAGGTTCCTCCTCAGTATCTTTGAGCTCTTCCACAGAACTAAGGTCCCTGCCCAGGTGGAGGATGGCAAGTTCAGACTGGGCTTAAGATTCCCGGAGCGCCGCCCTACAACCTCGCCACCAACCTTTCAGAAGAAAGTCACATGCCCTGCAGCCCTCAACTCACGCTTTGCCTATAAAAACTCTTCCCCTCAAACCACCACGGAGTTTGAGGGGTTTCTTTAGCACGAGTCCCCTTTTTCATGCTTGGCCCTGCAATAAACCTTTTGAAACTGATAATACTTACGACTTGAACCTAACCAGAACCCAGATGGGGACTCGAACCCACAGTTTTTAAAGTGGAATCACTCACCTGGCGTCTGGATTTACTGAGGTTCTGGTTCTTTGTGTCTCAGTGCAGAAGGAATTCAGTGAGAGACGAAGTGATAGGTAAGAAATAGATTTATAAAGACAAGATGCTTGCGAGCGAAGCAAGCCGGCAGGCAAGGAGGCTCTGCCCCGAGGAGCAGGTGGGCTACAGTTTTATAATCCCAGGGAAGGGGGGAGGGGGAAAAGACCGCCTCTTCCTTTTACTTCGAGTAGAGGGCGGGCTTACATCATTAGCTCCTCCTTTGTATCCGCTAAGAGAGTATTTGACCCTATAAGGTCAAACTACGACTGTCATGGTGCTTATTCAAAGCAGCAGAAGGATGGTCCTTAAACTCCTGCCCTAGGTCCTAAGGGTCATTGTCTTGCTGAACTTGCATGCGAGCCTCATTTTATCTTTCACTTGATGACCTGAGGAGTATCTCACGGTTTTCTAGTTAAGCACACCTGCCTCGTTCTGATGGCCCTCCTGAGCGATTGTTAACTTTCAGCAGTCTCCCAAAGTAACCTGGGCTTCCCTCTCTACCTGCGGTCCCCTATTGGGACTTCTACAACTGCCTGTGTAACTATCCTCCTCCATCCCCTTCACTTCCTCTGATATCTTGGTTTATTTGGCTCCAAAGTCTGACATTTTGGTTTATGTGGCCCCACTGTGCATCAGGCGTGTGAACTTTGTTCAATAACAGTCCAACGTTTAAATTTACTTCCCTAGAATCTCCTGACCAATTTTCAGTTCAATTTCTCTTTAAATTACCTCTAAACATGTCACCAGTGAAATTCTCATTTTCATTCCTATAAAGCTGATGTTTAGAGAGAGATTTAGGCATTACCAGAACCAGATTCAAACTCACTGACCCAAGTTTCTTCAGCAGAGGATCAGAGCATACCCTGTGAAGAATCAAATTTTTCTCAGGGTTATTATTTGTACGAAAACATATAGGAGAAATTTGGTGGCATGTAGCATTCAAGATGAGGTTTTCACAGGTATTTTCTCATTTAATCCTCACAGCATTCTAGGAAATATTCTCCCCACTGTAAGCATGAGAAAACAGTCACAAAGCTAGTGAGAGATGGACCCAGGATTCAAGCCCAATTAACCTGCACTAAACTAAAGGTGAATTTTCAAAAGGAATGGATGAAGAGGTTTCCTTGCGGTAAAATTTCAAGGTCAGGAATCACAAAATAGCTGGTGTAAAATCAAGGATTTTATATTTGGTCAGATAGATTCCATCCTGTCCAGGAGCTGTGTATTGACTGAAATGGCTTCTGGTACCCTTCAGCTATTTTATCCCGACAAAATTACTTAACATCTCTAAGCCATCGTTTCATCTGTATTGTTGTAAAGACTAAGAAACAACATACAGAGAGAAGCAAAATGGAGAGAAATAATAATATGGATGCATAACCTCAAAAGACATTTTTTGAATAGATAAAATCTCCAAACTTAGGTAGCAAGAAATTGTAACTATAGGTAGCCCATTAATAAAAGAAATACATACTGTGATCCAATACAAAGCATTCAGACCTGATGGGGGGGAGGGGCATCTCCCAAATAACCAAAGAATCCTTTAAAATCTAACTTATTGGCAAAAATGATTTCTGGATCCTAAATCTAGAGTGAACAATTCCAAATATATACAGTCATGTCAGGACAGAGACAAAAAAACTTATAATAAAACCTTAGCAAAATAGAATATAACAGATGTGTTGAATTTGGGAAAAGCAGCATCCACTTGAGCTAATGGGGAAGGGAGGGGGAGGGGAATCCCCAGGCTTCCTCTTTAGGCGTGACATTCTGCAAGGCTGGACCCCGAGCCTGGGGGCCTGAGCCATGTCAGGCCAGCAGGGGCTCAAAGCCTTCATGCATCACTGTTTTGCTGCCAGCAAGTGTGTCCCTGATCTCTCTCTCTCTCTTTTGACCTCACTGTTTTTCTAAGGGAACCTTTTGGGTTTTCGTCACATTTTTTTCCTCTTAGTATGCTAATTTACTTAGAAATATCCCAATTACTTCAATATATTTGTGTGTTGTCTTTATTTACACTTTTAATTCTACTTTTATGACATATTCTAATTTACCATCTTGCCCAATCTCTTTGATTCTTATACCTTTCTTTAAAAAGTATAACCCATTTTATTATTTTTTAAAATCCTATTTCTTGTCCATAATCTTCAGTTTCAACTACAACACATACACATGTTTTGCTCTTTAAGCCATCTATCCGTTACCTCATGAAACAAATCTTATTTTAAATCTTACAGTATTCTTTTCAGCCTCCTCCTAACTAGTTAGGCTAAAACCTAAGAAAGCACTGGGTCCATGAAAGACATAAGTGATCCCTTTGGGCTAAAAAAAGGAAACCTATATGAGGAAGAGAATGCAGAAAGTTCAAGTTGGTTATGTTTAGAAGCCACTAGAAGCTGAGTAAGTCCATCTAATGATAAAGTGATTTAAAGATATAGACAGTGATTGGGTTTCAGTGTTCAGTAAAGAAACCCCAAAAATCAGGACCAATGAGACAAGTGGAGAGAAAACTATGAAGATGCAGTAAGGAGACCTAGCTCAAATCTCAGACTCTGGAAGTTTCAGAAAGGAAAGATATTTTCTGCCAAGTTATGTTTCCTTATATGAAAAATAAATGTTTTGACATTCCCGCAGGCTCACTGAATCCTCCCCCTTCTGAACTAAAGCTGGCCAGCCTGAAGGTCAAGCCCTGTTAACTAACATGCTGCTTATCTGCCCTAAAACCTCAGGGCACCAGTGTTCTTTAAACACAGGCAAGGGTGTTAATTAGAGAAGACTAGGCAATCTTTCAAGTGAGAATACCTGCTGAGAGAAACTGAAGGGTAGGTTAGGACACACAGCAGGTGTCTGAGATCCTGAAGAAAGCAAATAAATGCAGGCTGAAGGACTTCACCTAGTAGAAATGGGTAGAGGGAGTTCCCCTTGTGACTCTGGGGAAGCAAACCTGACTAGTAAGCCATGAGGCTGTGGGTTCAATCCCTGGCTTTCTCAGTGGGTCAGGGATCCAGCATTGCCAGGAGCTGTGGTATAAGGTCACAGATGTGGCTCGGATCCTGCATGGCTATGGCTGTGGTGTAGGCTGGCAGCTGTGGCTCCAATTCGACCCCTAGTCGAATTCCATATGCTGCAGGTGTGACCCTGAAAAAAGCAAAAAAAAAAAAAAAAAACCAGGAAAGAAAAAAATGGTAAATATGCCCGTGAATCAATCTGGACCTGGACTTCCGTTTGTTGGGAGATTTTTGATTACTGTTTCAATCTCCTTACTGGTAACCATCACTTCAGATTTTCTGAATCTTCATGATTCAGTCTTGGAAGATCATATGTTTCTAGGAATTTATCCGTTTCATCTAGGTTATCCTAATTTGTTGAAATATAATTGTTCATAGTAGTTTCTTATGATACTTTGTGGTATCTGTTGTAACTTCTCTTTCCTTTTTGATTTTCTTATTTGAATCCTCTCTTTTTTCTTGGTGAGTCTAGCTAAAGGTTTGTTGATTTTGCTTATCTTTTTAAAGAAGCAAAAGAACCAGCTCTTAGTTTCATTAATCTTTTCTATTGCTTTTTTTTCTTACTCTTTATTTCATTTATTTCCACTTAATCATTTCTTTCTTTCTACTGATTTTGGGCCTCATTTGTTCCTCTTTTTCTAGTTTACATAAATCTAACTTTACAGCCAGAACAAGGTTTTTCTTCTTTCTTGAGATAGGCCTGTATTACTATGAACTTTCCCCTCTTAGAACTGCTTTTGCTGCATCTCATAGATTTTCTGTATTAAAAATATCAGTCCTAGTGATATTTTTGTGGATCTGACTCCAAAGCAAGAGAAAGAAAAAGCAAAAATAAATAACGGGACTACATCAAACTTAAAAGCTTCTGCACAGCAAAGGAAACCATCATCAAAATGAAAAGGGAACCTACTGAATGGGAGAAGATATTTACGAATTATATATCTGATATTCAAGATCATAAAGAACTCATATAACAACAAAAAAAACAGCCCAATTAAAAAATAGGCAGAGTATCTGAACAGATATTTTTCCAAATAAAACATACCAATGGCCGACAGGCACATGAAAAAATGTTCATCATCACTACTCATTAGGGAAATGCAAATCAAAACCACAATAAGATATCACCTCACACATGTTAGAGTGGCTATTATCGAAAAAACAAGAAATAACAAATGTTGGAGAGGATGCGAAGGAAAGGGAACCCTCATACACTGTTGGGAATGTAAACTGGTGCAGTCACCATGGAAAACTCAAAAAATTAAGAATAGATATGACCCAGCATTTGTGTTCCTGTGTATTTATCCGAAGAACACAAAAATACTCACCAGAGCCACAGCAAGGCCGGATCTGAGCCGTGTCTGCAACCTAAACCACAGCTCACAGAAATGTCAGATCCTTAACCCACTGAGCAAGGCTAGGAATTGAACCCACGTCCTCATGGGTGCTAGTCAGGTTTGTTAACCACTAAGCCACGATGGAAACTCCTTCTTTATGTTTTTAATAAACTTTTAGAATTTCTTTATAAAAGTTTCACCTGTTTTTGTTAGATTTGTTCCACTGTATCTTCCATTTTTTGGTTGCTATTGTAAATAATATGTTTTCTTAAATGGATTTTCTGTTAGTTGTTGGTAAATAGAAATTCAGCTGACTTTTGTATAGGGATTTTGCTAAGTTTTTCTATAAATTCTCATAACCTATCTGCAAACTCTACTGGGTTCTCTATGCACTCATATCATGTGGGAATGATAACGTTTATTTTTTCTTTTTAATCCTTAACATTTTATTTCTTGTTTTCCTCCCTTGCTGAAGCCAGATCTCTAGAATAAAGCTAAATAAAAATGATGATAGTGGCATCTTGTCTCATCTCCAATTTTAAAGGAAATGCATTAGCATTTAACCATCAGTTATCATGTTTGCTGTAGCCTGCTTTGGTATTTGGTTTTTCTTGTTGCTTTGTTTACTTTATTTATTTGTTTGTTTATTTATTTATTTATTTATTTATTTATTTATTTATTTTTGGCTGCACCTGCAGCATGTGTAAGTTCCCAGGCCAGGGCTTGAACCCACACCACAGCAGCAACCTGAACCACAGCAGTGACAATGCCACATCCTTAACTTGCTGTGCCACAGGGGAACTCCTCTTGTTGCTTCATTTTGGTTTGTGGGTAGCATTCACTGGATTGAGAATTTTTTCTTGCTGTCCTAGATGGTAAAATATCACAAAATTTTTTTTGTACCCATTGAAATGAAATCATAGTTTTTCTCCATTACTACATTATTGTGATAAAACACATTTATAGATTTTCTAATGTTGAACTAAATTTCCATTTCTGGTATAAACCCAACTTAGACATGATAAAATATCTTTTTGACATTGCTGGATTCAGTTTGCTAGTGTTTTGCCCAGGATTTTTATATCTATGAACGTGACTAAGATTTGCCAGTATCTTCCTTTTTTTATTGCCCATCTAAGCTTTTAGTATTCGGTTACGTTAACCTCATAAAACAAGTTGGAAAGTATCTGCTCTTTTTCTAATCACTCAAAGAGTATACAGAATGCTGTAATTATCTGTTCCTTAAACAGCAGAACTAATCTAGAAAATCTAGGCCTAATGGTTTCTTTGTGGGAAGATTTTTAACTACTAAACTAAATTTTTTTTCTTTTCTTCTTTCTTTCTTTATTTTTTTCAGGGCTGCACCTGCCGTATATGTAGGTTCCCAGACTAGGGGTTGAATTGGAACTTCAGCTGCTTATGCCACAGCCACAGCAACTCAGGATCTGAGCCACATCAGCAACTTACACCACGGCTCACGGCAACGCTGGATCCTTAACCGACTGAGTGAGGCCAGAGATCCCTAGGCCAGGGACTAGTATGCATCCTCATGCATATCAGTCGGGTTTGTAACCTGCTGTGGTAGAATGGAAACTCTACTAACTAAATTTCTTTAGGGGTTATAAGAATATGTAAAATTTTTCTTTCTTCATGAATCAGATTTTTTTCCCAATAATTTTTAATATTTTACCTAATTTCTCAAAATATATTGGTATAAACTTGTTTATAGTATTTTAATATTCTTAATATTCATTTAATCATTACTCATATATTCTCTTTATCATTTTTATACTATTTGCATGATCAGCTTTGCCAGATTTGATTGATTTTATTCATCTTTTAGGAGAATTATATATTGAATTTATTGATTCTTTTTATTGTATCTTCAGTTTTGATTTTATTAATTTCTACCTTTATTTGTATAACTTTGTTCCTTCACATCCTGTTGAGTTTATTCTTTTTTTTTTCCTCTAGTGATTTATTTTCACCACTTAGCTTGTTTAATAGTATTCAACCTTCGGTGTCTTCTAAATTTCCATTATTATTTCTTCCTTGACCGTTGAGTTATTTACAACTTATTTTTTTCAAAATACATAGCAATTTTTAGGGAGTCCCCATTGTGGATCAGTGAGTTAAGGACCCAACATTGTCTCCATGAGGATGTGGGTTTGATAACGGCTTTGTTCAGTGGATCAAGGATCTGGCATTGCCACAATCTGTGGCATAGGTTGCAGAATGCGACTCAGATCTGGTGCTGCCATGACTGAGACATAGGCCTCAGTTGCAGCTCTGATTTGACCCCTAGCCCTGGAACTTCCATATGCGAGAGGTGTGATCGTAAAAAGAAAAAATATATATATGGCAACTTTTGAGTTGTCTTTTTGCTGTTGATATGTATCTAGTTGTGCTATAATCTGAGAATGCGGTCTGTATAATATCATTCAGTTTATTATTTGCTCTTATACTATACATATTCCACATTTCTAACTTAAAACAGCAAATTTTTTTATTCTAGAAGTGAATCATGTATCCCTATTTTACATTTTCACATTTAGAGAGAATCATATTTTTCCAAAGCAATTTCATTACAGACCAACTCAATTCAAATTATTTTAAAAACTATTTAGCATATGAGTCGCTTGGCTATTCGGAAAGTCAGCCGGAATCACACAGAAATATTGTCTCATTTATGAAACCCCATGAAATTCTCTGCTCCAGAGTCTTCTTACCCCTGAACCTCAAAGTCATTACAGTATTTTTAGGTCAAGTCAGAAGCCTACACCCTTAGTTATAGTCGGCAATATCCCTCAGGCCTGCCGGTTTGGGCTTTATGCTTCCTTGGTAAGAAATTTCATTTCTTTATAAGATTCTTTCAACAGAGGATTTTGAATGACAAAGTTGAAACCCTCTAGCTATGTTGCCCCGTGCTCTTCTTTTCTCCTTCTCACTCCATTTAAAAGACTAAGATTTTCCCATTTTGCTGCTGTAGGAAGCACACACTCCTCTACCAGGATTTGGGGCTGGAAGCCCAGTCCTCACTGCCTGCCAGTCTCAGGCTCCCAGGTGGCACTCCCACCACCAGCAAGTGCTGGAGAACCTGAGCCCAATTGCAAACAGGGTCCACTCAGCCAGGAGCGGACGGCTGTCAGGTGACTGTCCCGTAGGCTGTGAGGGGAAACCTGGGTTGGCCTCCGGGCCTGCAAATAAAACTCGTGGCCATCTGCATTCCCTTTCGTGACTCAGCTGCTTTTCATGAAAGGATTCACTGTGTGCGAAGGGCAGGAGGCTAGACGACTGGAAAGAAGAAACAGCAGAGGAAAGCTGCAGAGATAATTAAATCACTGACATCAAGGTGCAAAGGCAGCTGTTCTAGGCTGCTGCTGCTTTGTAGAGACAGGAAGAGAAGTTGCATTTAAAGAACAATCATTGGGAGAAAGTTAATCAGTGTACACAATGCAAACACAATAGAACAAGACAGGATCAAGTCACCTTAATGGGGTCTCAAAGGAAAGCAAGAAAATAGAACAGGCTGAGTAAATGCTGAATTTGTAACTTGAAATTCTGTTCTAGTTTGGAGTAGTAGAAAAAGGACTTAGGGCTGAACTCTTGTTCCACACTTTCTATTTGGGGGACCACTGGCAAACTTCTCATCATTTCTAAGCTCCAGTTCTCTTATTTGAACAGTGGGTATAAGAATAACTACATACCTGTGAGAATCAGCAGTGAAGTATATAAAGACATGGTACAGAAATTGTTAGTTACCTCCTGGTATCCATTCTTTTCTGGTAGTAAGAAATATGATTTCATCTGAGCACGCAGAGAACAGGATACACTCCCCCAAATCACACAGCTGTGTACGTATAAAGTTGGGCTAATGATATAATACATATTTATGACACGCGTGAACACTTCTCTAAAAGAAGTTTGCAGGCCATCTTACTGCCTGCAACTTGGATGTGACAGTGAGCAATCATATAGGACTAGAGAGATGAAAGATATATTTGTCTTTGACTCAAATCAAAGGAGAGAGTCAGAGGAAAGAGCTGGGAAGAACACTGGGCTCCTAACGATACCATGGAATCACCATACGGGCCCTGGGCTCTCTATCTCCAAACTCCTTCAGGGGAGGAAAAAGAATTTTCTTGTGTGTTTGTCAATATTGTTTGAGTTTATTTAATAAATCACATTCAACCAAACTTAATTCTGATGCAAAAAGTTAGGTTTCATATTGACCAACATTAAAATTTCACATTTCTTTGACCCAGTAATTCCACTTTTAAAAATGCATCCTATGAATGTACAGGAATATGCGCATAGAAGGTACAATCAAAAATACGATGGATCAGTGGAGCAGAAGACAGTGCCCAGAAATAAATCCACACATTCATGGTTAATTAATCTTCAACAAAGGAGCAAAAGTATACAATGGGGAAAAGATAGTCTCTTCAGCAAATGGTTCTGGAGAGGTTGGACAGCCACATGCAAATCAATGAATGTAGAAAATTCCCTCACACTATACACAAAAATAAACTTAAAATGGATTAAAGATTTAAATATAAGACATCATTCCATAAAACTCCTAGAAGATAATATAGGCAAAACATTCTCTGACATAAATCATACCAGTGTTTTCTTAGGTTGGTCTCCCAAGGCAATAGAAATAAAAACAAAAATAAGCAAATGCTTATAATCAAACTTATAAGCTTTTGCACAGCAAAGGAAACAACAAAACAAATACAACATACAGAATGGGAGAAAATACTTGCAAATGATGCCACCAATATGGGCTTAATTTCCAAAACAGACAAACAGCTCATACAACTCAACAACAAAAACAAACAACCAGACCAAAAAAATAGGCAGAAGACCTAAATAGACATTCCTCCAAAGAAGACATAAGATGGCCAATTGGCACATGAAAAGATTCCCATCATTGTTAATTATTAGAGAAATACAAATCAAAGCTACAATGAGGTGCAAACTCACACCAATCAGAATGGCCATCATTAAAAAGTCTACAAATAACAAATGCTGGAGAAGGTGTGGTGAAAAGGGAACCCTCCTACTTTGTTTGTGGGAATGTAAACTGGTACAACCACTATGGAAAACAGTATGGAGGTTCATGAAAAAACTAAATATAGAGTTGCCATATAATCCTGCAATCCCATTCCTGGACATATATACAGACAACACTATAAATCAATAAGATACATGCACTCCAATATTCATGGCAGCACTGTTAACTTGGCTATGCCCATAGCTAAAGCATGGAAACAATATATATAAAACACATCTTCTTTACTTATTCTTCTGTCAATGTGTATATATATACACATATATATACACACACACACATTTCATGTATGTACATACATACATACATATATACACATACATACATACCATGGAATATTACTCAGCCATATAAAGAATGAAATAATGCCATTTGCAACAACATGGATGGACCTAGAAATTCTCATACTAAGTGAAGTAAGTCAGAAAAAGAGACAAATACCATATGATATCACTTATATGTGGAATATAAAATATGACACAAATAAACGTATCTACAACAGAAACAGACTCACAGACTCAGAGAACAGACTGGTGGTTGCCAAGGGGGAGGAGGCCAGGAGGGAAGGACTGGGACTCTGGGATTAGCAGATGCAAACTATTTTATCTAGGATGGATAAACAGCAAGATCCTAGTATATAGCACAGGGCAGAGGGAATTACATTCAATATCCTGTGATGAACCATGGTGGAAAAGAATATGAAAAAGAATAGACATGTATAACTGAATCACATTGCTGCACAGCAGAGATTAACACATTGCAAATCAACTATACATCAAGAATATTTTAAAAATATGTATTGCATCAATATGACATCAAAAGACTTGAATCAAACTAAATAGTCAACAGTAGGCAACTGATAAAGCAAATGATTTGTAGGCAAGCAGTATATAATTATGCAGCTGATAGGCTGAGGGATTTACATGAAATAATCTTCAAGTGGAGTGAATTTCCATGGGGGAGCAAAAGACTATGTTTTCCAAAAATAGCTGCAGCAGTATCTCCCATCTCATGATGAAACCTTGACACTCCTCCCATCAAGATATGGAGGCTGGGTCCCCCCCTCTCAAATCTGAGCAGCAGAAGGGGCACTGTACGAACTCCAGGGCTAAGTCAGACAGGTGCAGCAGCTTTCTTCTTGTTGACCAGAAGACTCCAACCCAGAACTCAAAGTCACCTTGTATAGGCTGCTGTGCTGTGAGGAAACCATGCCACCCACAGGGGCCACATGTAGGTGCTTTGCTCAGCAGTCTCAGTCTTCAACGCCACCCCTGCAGGCAGGGTCCAGATGTGGGAGTGAATGAGACTTCAGATGATTCCAGCCCCTTAGCCTTTTGAGCTGAGAATTCAGATATCACGGAACAGAGGAAATTCCTCCCTGCTGTGCCTTTTCTGAACCTCTGAGTCACAGAGTCGATGGGCGTCGTAAAGGGGTTATCTTTTTACACCACAAAGGTCAGGGTGGTTTGCTACACAATAATAGCATGTTTTTTTTTTGTGTATAACCATTTTCAGGAAGACTATACAATAAAGCCATTAACTTTGTTTCTGGAGCGTGTGCTGGGGGATCTAGAGTGGAAAAAAGACTTAATATCTACTATATGATTTTTATACCATCAATTTTTCTTTTATCATGTAGATGTATAACTGAACCTTTCAAGTACATATAAAAAAAGGACATTTGTTAGGAAGACACAAGATACAAGGGGGAAGCAGGTCTGCCAGCTCCCACTAGCAACACGACTCTAAAAGCCTCAGTCTTGGAGTTCCCAGCGTGGCGCAGCGGAAACAAATCTGACTAGAAGCCATGAGGTTGCAGGTTCAATCCCTGGCCTTGCTCAATGTGTTATGGATCTGATATTGCTGTGAGCTGTGGTGTAGGTCGCAGATCTGGCATTGCTGTGGCGGTGGGGTAGGCTGGCACCTGCAGCTCCAATTCGACCCTTAGCCTGGGAACCTCCATATGCCATGGGTGCGGCCCTAAAAAGAAAAAAAAAAAGCACCTCAATCTCCATGGAGCACATGTACTAAAAAGCCCAGAGAAGATGAATATAATATTATGAATATTCCAGTTTTTAAAATTAGGTAATATATTGCCTACTTTAACAACTATGGTATCCCACTATGATACAATCTCTGCCCATTTCTTTTCCACAATAAATTATTCTTATTATTGTCTTTTTTTTTTAGGGCTGCACTCGCAGCATACGGAGGTTCCCAGGCTAGGGGTCGAATTGGAACTACAGCTGCCAGCCTACACCACAGCCACAGCAACTCAGGATCCAAGCCACATCTGCAACCTACACCACAGTTCACGGCAATGCCGGATCCTTAACCCACTGAGTGAGGCCAGGGATCAAACCCATGTCCTTGTGGATACTAGTTGGGTTCGTTACCCCTGAGCCACAACAGGAATGCCCTAAATTATTAGCTAAAAAATAAAATCACCACCATCTAGCCCAGTGCCTGGGATCTAAAACTGCATTATTTTAATCACAGATGAAGATGCACATTGAACACAACCTTCACTTCGTATCTTCCAAACAACAAGATAGCCCCAGTCTTAAACCCTTGTCATGTCTAACCCAGGGAGGCACTGGGCAGGCAGGTGAGATCTGAAAGGTAGACAGACAGTCTGTCTTCCTCAGTCACTGCAGGAAAGCATCCTTAGAGTTCATGCAAGTGTCCTGCAATCTGGTAATGACAGGGGGAAAAAAAAAAAACCTTACCTTTCCACTGTGCCAAACTGTTAAGTTAATGGAGAAAACAGGGTGTAACTAGTCATTCAGCGGATTTATTCCACGTGATACCAGGAGATGGGAAGAGAAATCCTAAAGCAAAGCAACTGAAGTTCCCAACTATGTTTTGCAACTTCCTTCCTTAAGCATTGTCAAATGACCCACATCTTTAAATTTACAAAACTCTTTTAGGAGGAGTTGTAGCAAGAGACAACCTGTTCTCTATAAAAATTAGCAATTAAACAGCAACCATGATACAGAATTTTCTATTTCCTTAATTTCTAAATAGGAATAATGGAGGATTTACAAACATCCTGAGAGACAGACTGGCCCTTTGTGGACATACAGAGAACATTAGTTTTCTGGGAATTTTTGTAGAAAAAATGTCTCAGAGTTCTAAAACAGTCTCAGAGTTCCCGTTGTGGCTCAGTGGGTTAAGAACACAACGTTGCCTCTGTGAGGATGTGGGTTCAATATCTGGCCTCGCTCAGTGCGTTACAGATCTGGTCTTGCCACAGGCTGTCGCGCAGGTCACAGCTGCAGCTCCGATTCAACCCTTGGCCCAGGAATTTCCATTTGCCTCGGGTGTGGCCTTAGAAAGAAAAAACCGGGGAAGCCAGGCACCCAGTAAGGGGATGGGGAGTGGGGGTCGCTCGCTGTGGTTGTGTCGCCCCACGGCACGTGGGAGTTGCCTGGCCAGGAATCAAATCCAAGCCACAGCCACAACCTATGCCCCAGCTGCGGCAATGCTGGATCCTTAATCTACTGTGCCAGGCCGAGGATGGAATCTGCACCGCCGCAGAGACAGCACCTGATCCTTAACCTGCAGGAACTCTTGATTCTGAATATCTTTAAAAGACTTCCTCATAGCATGTGGTTTATGAAAATCATTGGGAATAATTAATATTTTACACCTAACGGAAGCTGTTTTTTCTACTAACAAGAAGGTAATTCCCACACTGATGGCAGGAGGCATCTGAAAAAGAGGCCTGATGGAATATCGGTACAAAGTGTTAGGTGCTCGGAGCTCCCTTTGCTTGTAACCAGGGCAGATCAATAGCACAACTCAGAACAGCACAGAGTGTGGGCTCCAGAAACACTTTCTGAATGGATGGATGGATGAATGAAGAGAAATGAAGCCCCAAACTTCTCCAGCCTTTCCCACCCTGTGGACACAAACCCATCGAAAGGGTCAAATCTCCAAACTGCCCAGCCTGAACCTCCACCTTCTCACCAGGACCTCCAGCTCCTGCCAAGCTCCCTCTGACCCTCGTCACATCCAGAGTGCTGTCTTGCTGGTGGCCGGATAACGGTTCATACTCAGAATTTCCACCGGGCTGCCCTTCCTGCCTGGAACCAGTCTAATGGGATAACTTTCCTCTTGGAAGCTTTCTCAGCATCTTGCACAGGCCACCCACACCCTGCCTCGCCATCTGTACCCCATCCAGCCCCTGCACGCTGTGCTGATCTGGTCCCCGGGTGCTGATATAACTTGAATTACTTGCCAAGAGGCTCCCGGTATGACTCATCCGGCCTCTCCTCCACCAGGCCTACTGTGATGGACTGAATTGGTGTCTCCCCCAAATTCTTACCTTGATACCCTAACTTCCAAAATAAAGATATAAAAATTCTAGGTGATAACAAAAGTGTATGTTTTAGTTTAATCTGCACTTTTCTTTCTCTATAATACCCCAAACCATGGTGCATGTATCTTAGATTTGATAAAATATCATGTTTTAAAATATGAACATACTCCCTAATAACAGAAACTGAAGCAATTTTTAAAATATTTCATACTTGGAGTTCCCATTATGCACAGCAGAAAGGAATCTGACTAATAACCATGAGGCTGGAGGTTGGATCCCTGGCCTCGCCTAGTGGATTAAGGATCTGGTGTTGCCATGAGCTGTGATGTAGGTCACAGACACAGCTCAGATCCTGCGATGTAGCTCCAATTAGACCCTTAGCCTGGGAACCTCCATATGCCACAGGAGTGACCCTTAAAAAAAAAAAAATCCTACTTGCACAAACCATGTGGCTTTTACGTCTTTCTTTCCTAATATGCTGTCACTCTTTGAAGAAGAGTAAGAACAGGAGCTCACTTCCTTGGGACTGTGGCTACTCTGAGAACCAAGAGCACAGCTCCATTTGGTGTTGGGTTCTGTGAAATAAGTCCACAGTGGCCACAGACTCCAGGGTCCTCACACAAATATTTTGGAATCGGCCCTACCCTGCTATTCTTCTTTAATCTTTCCTTTACCAAAGTTATCACATCTTTCACCCCCAAATCTCTGAGAACTGCCAAAGTAAAATCTACACCCAAATCCACTTTATCCAACAAATACTCAGCACCTGCTCTTGCCAGGTCCCAGGCTCCACGCTGAAGACACACTGCGGGGGGGGAGGGGGGCACAGAACTTAACATCTATGGAGGCAAACTGCTTAGCTAATTTCAAAAGGCAAAACTTACTATCTAATGGGGAAACTGGAAACTCCTTAACCCAGCGATCAAAATTAACATCACTCGAAAGGAACAAACAGACATCAGCCTCCAGATGGGCCCCAAAGACATCAGAACTTATGCGGTTTTCCAGCCCAAATGCCTAAACAGAAGCTAATCATGAGGAAACATCAGAGAAACTAAACTGAGGGACATCTTATAAATGATTGGCCTACAGTTTTTTTTTAAGTCAGTGGTAGAATAGATAAGGAAAGGCTGAAATTAAATATTTATTCAGATTAAAGGAGATGAAAGGGATAGAATGACTTATTGCAATAAATGATCCTGGCTGGAGCCTGTTTTAAAAAAAGAAAAAGAAAGGAAGAAAATTCTGTAAAAGATCTTATTAATACAATTCTGGAAATGGAAACATAGATTGTAGATTCGAGTAGTATTGTATCGATGTTAAATTTCCTGAATTTGATAACTGAACTACGGCAGATATGTAAGAAAATATTCTTATTCCTAGGAAAAGTACACTGGGTCATAAGGTATGCAGCCTATCTCAAATGGTTCAAAATATAATAATATGTAGGCACACACATATAGAGAAAGAGAATGATAATGCAAATATAACAAAATGTTGGCATATAAGAGTTCTTTGTATCATTCTTGCAGCTTTACTGTAATATTTGAAATTATTTCAAAAGAAAAAGCAAAAAATAAATAATCCAAAAATAGATAATCCACATGACAGTCCTTTGTATATACTTGTAAGGTAGTAGCACAATTAAAGAGAATTCTATGCCTTAAAATTAAAAAGACCCAATGAGAGGTATAGACAAGTAAACTTGTGAACCTTGGGGTTAAGAGCTCTAACACATTCATCTCCAGACCTTGACAAATGAACCTGAATGAAGTCAAGATCAGAGGGGGAGTTGTCAGCAACAAACATGATTAATTAAATGTGAATTAGGAGCAAAAAAAATTTCCCTTTGCTTCGACATTCCTGAAATTGCATTTTATCAAGAGACTGACATTTTCATAATCAATATAATTCCTTCAAATCCTTTTTGGAAACAGGTGAGGTGAGTAAATTAACAGATGATTCTTATTTTCGTCTCTTTCTCAGCTACATACATTACTTTGGCCAATTATTCCAGAAACCTCTATCGATCTACTTGTTTTACATTCTGCCTCCATATGAATCCTCCTGCCTTCCTCTAAACATCAAACACCAGCCTTTTTGTTTCTTTCAGATTTTTTTTTGCCTTTTTTTAGGACTACACCCACTGCATATGGAAGTTCCCAGGCTAGGGTTTGAATCAGAACTGTAGCTGCTGGCCTACACCACAGCCATAGCAACACCAGATCCAAGCCACATCTGTGACCTACACCACAGCTCAGAGCAACGCCAGATCCTTAACCCACTGATCGAGGCCAGGGATTGAACCTGCAACCTCATGGTTCCTAGTCGGATTCGCTGGTGCTATGCCATGATGGGAACTCCTTCCAGATTTTAAATGAAGAGTTATGAGATCAGCTTGGGGATTATATTCATATTGCTGACAGAAGATGGCACAACATTTTCCCAATCTCTGAACATCTAAAACACTGGCAGTGACAGCCCAAGTCAACAGAGACAGAAAATAAAAAAATAAAAAAAACTTTGGCTTAAATTTAAAATCTGTGTTTACGATGGTGTTTTAAAATATGACTTCTCTCCCTGTTTTTTTGGAGATAATTTACATTCATTCCCCTCTTGCTCATGTTCTGTAGGTCATAAGAACAGTGGTTATTGTAAGGACAGAAAGGAAAATGACAGAGCAACTAAAAATTCAAGCCTAGAGTTGCCAAACGCCCAGCTTTTGACCAACTCCTGAAGGAAAGAACTTCAAGATTCCTTTGGAGTCGGGCTAGTCTTTGCTCCCAAAGTACTGGCCACCTGTCACAGAAGCACCAACAGAACCCCTGCCCAGATTTTGGGAAACTGAAACAAATGATCATCAGCTTCCAGGAGGTGAATCACAGCTACCGTGCAGGCAGCCAGCGGTGCCCTAGGCCAGCGGGAGCAAAGACAACAGACCTGCGGGGAGGAAGGTCTGGTTGTAATTTTCGGTGGCAGCATGGAGCAGTCAGTGATGTGCTGGAAGCTGAGAGAAGGCCATTACGTGATATACGACCACCAGCGGCAGCAGCCTACAGGGGAAGCCAGCGGAGACCCAAGGGTCGCTGCAGCCTCTGCAAGAGACAATTCAAAACCTGGTCAGAACAATAATATCTATATTTCATCTCCTTCCTTAGGGCAAGTCCTGACACAGAGACACTGTGAACACTTCAAAGTGAATGTTCACTGTGCAAGTGTCAGCCACATGGTTTGCTTTGAGAGCCTATTCAAATGAAAGCTGGAATCTGGGCCCTTAAACCTTTCATTTTGGCAGCCCTTCTCCGACATAGCTCCCCTGGCGGCTTAACTGGGAAAAAGAAATTACCCAGAAAGAGACACAGCAGACTGGAGACCATTCTGCTATTCACAAGCTTCTGCCTCTTTCCAGCTCACTCCAGAGCAAGTTCAAACTCCAGTGACCTTCAAGCCATCTGTTGCCCAGGAACTCAGACAAGCCTCCAGATCACTATCACTCTTATTTAAGGAGCCAGCCAGTACGTGCAAAACCAACTTCCTTGTTCCAGTTGGTTGTCACCATATTTGACACGTGGTCAGGGACCACTCTCTTAGTAATCCAGGGCGTCACAATCTTACTCTTCCCTTTAGTATAATTACGTAGTTATGACTCCTACCCTGCTCTCTCAGTTGTGAGTCTTGTCTCACTCCTAGGAGGTGTACACCCCAGGTGCAAAATCCATGTGGGGCACAAGTGGGCAGCAGTCTGATCTACTGGTTAATGTGCTGCCAGATTGCTATATAAACCAATATACTATGGTTTGGCAGGAAATGCAAATTGCACAGATTCTCTGCATTTACACTGGCTCTTAATATAAAATACTTTATTATAATTCAGAATGCTGTTCTCTCCAAGAAGAATATCAGAAAAGAGAAGGAAAGGGCAGAAAAAGAATATTTCTTTGTCCTTCTCCATGTCGCTGAGAATACACATCTCAGACCCTTCTTCCCCCAAAAGGAGAAAGAAAAACAGAATACCAAAGAAAAGAGAGGACACAGATTTCCCCCAGATCACTCCTGAATCCAGCCCATCGCATGCACAGCCTGCAGCACTTCTGCTGCCTCCTTTGGGGTGGGGAATATAAATGATTTTTTTTAATCCATTATCCTTATGAGCATTTTTGGTGCAGATGTCTTTATAAGTTTTTTAAAACATCATAAAATGTTATCTGCTAATACAAACAGAGAAAAATAAACTATTTCCTCAGAGATTCTGGTGGTCACAAAATCTAGATTAAACTGTGTGTGTGGTATCCTACAGCATCTAGGGTTATTGGAGGAGAAAAATGAAAACACCACGGTAGGTAACATTTCAAAATCGACTTTCTTAGGAGAGAGAAAAAAGATGGAACCTAATTTGCATGATGATGGTGGATCTTTGAAACAACAAATCACCGCTTTTAGCTGAACCTGGTATTGTAACAAAGAAGCTATGTTTTCAGTGTGGATGTGGGATTCTAACAAACATGAAATTTATCCTCACTGTGCACTTCAAAATGCACTCCATTTCCATCATTAAATAAGCAAAATCAGAGACACGATCCTACAGAGAGGAATTCTAATTTTCCTGCTTCTTGGGAAAGAAGCATAAGAACTTAGTTTGGGTCATGACGCTATAACCAGACAGACCCTTGAGGAATCGGGAGGAAACCATTAGTTATCTTTAGGGGCCTCAGTTTTACCATAAAATGGAAATAAACAGTTAATATTGATGTGAGAATCTATTAAAATAACTTATTTACTCTTTCCTGAATATTTATTGAGCTCCTTCCTATTAGGCAACTCAGTGCCAGAATCCAGGGATACAATCTTTAGACAGGCCCTATTAGTAAAGAGGTCATTAAAAACCTTTACAAGAATGCTGCGGGGGAGTTCCCATCATGGCACAGCAGAAACGAATCCCACTAGGAACCATGAGGTTGCAGGTTCGATCCTTGGCCTCACTCAGTGGGTTAAGGATCCAGCATTGCTGTGAGCTGTGGTGTAGGTCGCAGACACGAATCAGATCCTGCGTTGCTGTGGCTGTGGCGTAGGCTGGCAGCTGTAGCTCCGATTGGACCCCTAGCCTGGAAACCTCCACATGCCAGGGGTGTGGCCCTAAAAAGAAACAAACAAACAAACAAAAATAATGGTATGGGGAATGCATGAGACCACACGAAAGAGGTCTTGCCCGAATTTCAGCCCCTAGGAGACCCTACTGCGAGAAGGAAGGTCTGTTACAAACCTGAAAAATAAGCAAGTAAGAGTGGAGAGGGCCAATCCTGATCTATCAAAGAGCATTTACAAAGACTGAGAAATGAGAGAGAGCTGTGGTCTCCTGGAAGGCAGTGCAACCTGACCGCAGTGTGGGCCATAAGGGAGGAGTAAGGAACGGGGCTAGAGAAACTAGCAGAAGCCCTATAATCTCGAAGGGCCTTATGTGCCAGCTCAAGATACATAGATTTGACTTTCAAAAGCCACTGCAGGTTTGGAAATAGCATAGCCTGATATTAAAAGATCGTATAGCTTACAGTGTAGATAAGGGATTATTGGGGGTTGACACAGGGGGGTAATAGTCCATTAGGAGAAGGGAGGTGACAGTGACTGGAACTAAGGACCTGACAGAGAGGATGGAGAAAAGTGAAAGAATTCTAGAGGATTAAGAAGGAAGATCTGACAGAATTGAACTAATAACCTGATGTCAATGGTAGCAGAGAGGTCCTTATTTCTGTTTCCAGCAAACAGGTGCATGGTGGTAGGAACATGGGAGATGGAGCTGCCTGAAAAAAAGGTTGAAAAGGCAGTGCGTTCAATATGAGACTTAAACATTAGTGGGGTCTATGGACCATCCACCAGAAGATGTCCAAGAGGCTTCCAGGTGTGGAGCTCTGGAGAAACAGTCAGGAATAGAATTAAGAGTTGGGGGTCATCAGCTCACACATGGTAACTGAAGATACAGGAATGGATGAGACCGCTTAAGATCAGGCGGTTCAATGAGTAGAAGGTCAAATCCGCATTCCTGGGAAACACTTCTTTTAAGGAATATGAAGTGAGAAAGTAGTAAGCCAAAGAGATGATGACAAGGTAAGAAGAAAATTAGGGGAGAGGAATTATGGATCAAAGGGAAGATGCTATTGTAAGAAAAAAAAGGTGTGATCCACATGATGGAAGGCAGCAGAAAGATCACTGTACAGAAGCTGTGGAAGTGCCAGTAGATTTAATGACCAGGACTGCTGGTGATCTTGGCAAGGAAGCTTTCAATGGCGAGGTAGTGACCAAATTACAGAAACCAGAGGAGGAAGGAATGCAGGTAAGAACGCCAAGAGTGGGAAATGTAGACCATTCTTTCAAAAAGCTTGACTCCAAGTCCTCAAGGGTTGATATTACTGTATTGTTAGGTCTAACACATATCAAAATGATAAATAAATATCCATGAATTAATGCTAAGCTAAGGGGAAGAAGATGAGACAAAGGCCACTGGAAGGATAAAGTCAAGGAAGAGGATGGGATCCAGAACAGAAACTGAGATTTTAGGCAATTTACTTTAGGCAAGATGAAATCTCTCTTCTATCAAGATAGGATTAAAGGAAGCAAGGAAATTAAAAACATTATCATCAAAAGTCTTCCATTTTCTTGATGAATTCAGAAGCAAGGTGATCTGCTGAAAACATCAATGGAAAACATGGAATAGATAGACTTAGAAGTGTAGAGAACAAGAACTAAGTGGGAAACAGAAGGATCACTGGGCTCACTTGAGGGTGAGAGCTCAACCCATGTGGCAACATTAGCATAAGTGTGTGTGTTGGGGGGACGAAGGCAGAATGAACAGAACCCTCAAGTAGAGACTACAGGAGGCCTCATCTGGGATTGGGCTTCTTCTGGGTGAGTAAACCAAAAAGACAAGGGAATCTAAGACATTTGCAATTGGTCCAGGCTAGAAGAAAGCCAAGACCAAAGAGAACTTTGGTAGCAAGTAGGATCAGTGAGGTCCTACAGAGAATAAAGATCAGATTGCAGAGGGGGTGACAGGAGAGCTGAAGCCTCCTTCTGGGGGAAATTCTATATAAATATAAGGTAAATACACATCTAATCCTGGTGCTTTTCTGGATGGCCATTATCATGGAGCCATAACTGACCTCTCTTAACTTTGTCTCAGCCGCCCCTCAGGGCTTCTCAGCACATTGTCTAGAACAGAATTCCTGCCATTAGAAAGATTACTGATACTTTTGGTGAGTGAAGAGATAAAAATATACCTCCATGTATTTGTACATCTTCTAATTTAATGAAATTCAGACTTGTTTCACTCATTTTCCCTGCAGAGGTACATGTGGAAGATTCCTAGTTCTGAAATCCACACAGCAGGTCCCCAGCCCTGGGCCATGAAGTCATTATATTGGAAGTCAGAAAGGAAGCTGCAGAAAGAGCCACATGATCGATGTCAAGAAGTGACGCTTCGGCAGCAGATGACAAGCCACGGAGTTCACAGGGCACCTCCTGAGCCCTGTAAAGGATTTGGTAAATAAAACAAAAGGCTAATTATGTCAAACTATGAAAATATCCCAAGTCCCAGCTGCAGACATCATAGATGTGTGTGAAAGTCAAACATATTAGAAATTCTAACTCATTACACTTTCTTGGCAGTCACTATTAACTTTAGTGAATCTGCTGAAAATCTTAAAATGTCAAAGGTGATGCTATGAAAATGAATTCTTACTCCAGACCTCAAACTGTCATGGGTGGCTTTATTTATAGGCACATGGTGGTTTCGGAGACCATATGCAGTTAATAAATTGTGACAAAAGGGTTTTTTTATGGACTAAATGACCCTTAGTCACTTAGTCAAAATGACTTAAAAATGTCCACTGTGATTATAAATTATCAGTCACTAAACTTTTTTATCATTCACTAAATTACATCAAAGATCCAGGAAGGAATTATACGGCAAGCCTGGAGTGGGTGAGTTGTGTGGCAAACTGCCCTTCAGTGTGGCAAAGCAGCCCATATAGAATGTTTTCAGAGCATTTTATTGAGGGACATGAATGTGGGTGTTGAAATACTATTTTTAACTTACAAATTCAGGGATGCCATTTTTTTCAGTAATGAGATTTCAGTGTTAAATAAGAATAAACTTCGTTAACTCAGATAGCATTAATAGGAAAATGTAATTGAAAAAACAGCTAGTTTGTGAGCCAATCAAAAGTCAAAATAAAGTTTGAAATGGACTCTGTACCACTCAAGTGGCAGAGTGGTGTTGAAGGGCCAGAGCTGGGTTTGGAATCTCAGGGCTTGGGCAGGGTTGAATCAAGGTTTTATGGGGCTTGAAGCTTATATAACTTGGGGGGGAACCCACTTTAAGAAAAGGAATACAAGATTCCAAATGTAAAATTAAGTACGAAAGTGAATATTTATTTAGATGAGAAAATTACTATATAAATAATTATAACAAAGTAATAAATGTGTTTTATAATTGTCATTATAACAAATTTTCAAAGGCTGAGAAATGTCACAAACATCCAAAATCCAGAAAAATATTTCATTAACTACCTTACTTCTCTGAACTTACTTTCTCAGATTTTTGTTATGATATTCTCTGGTCAACTCTTCATATGACAATTATTTTCCAATATCTCATTGTATAAGGAGAAGAAAAACATAGTCTTTCTTCAACCAAGGGTGGTTGAAGTTTGCTTTTTATTATTAATCATGTAGAAAGCTTTCAAACCATTTCACTGTGTTGGTTATGGCTTTTTTAAAATTTTTATCGGGACATTTACAAGGTTGTATTAGCTTTAGGTTTACAGCAAAGTGAACTGGTTATACATATATCTATTCTTTCCCATATAGATTATTACAGAACATTGAGTAGGCCTCCCTGTGCTATAATGTCGGTCCCCGTTAGTTATCTGCCCTGTATATAGTAATGTGTATATGTTCATCCCATCCTCCCAATTAACCCCTCCCCCCACCTCACTTTCCCCTTTGGTAACCCTAAGTTTGACCTTGAAATCTTTGTTTCTGTCCTACAAACAAATTCTTTTGTATCATTTTTATTAGAGTTCACATATGAGTGATATCATATGACATTCATCTTTTTCTGCCTGGCTTACATCACTTAATATGATAATCTCTAGGTCCATCCATGTTGCTGCAAATGACACTATTTCATTCCATTTTTTTTAATAGTTGATTTACAATGTTCTGTTAATTTCTGCTGTATAGCAAAGCGATGCAGTCATACTTACGGACACATGCTTCTCACATTATCTTCCGTCATGTTCTATCACAAGTGATTGGATACAGTTCCCTGTGCCATACACAGGACCTCATTGCTATTTCATTCTTTTTATGGCTGAGTAATATTCCATCGAATATATGTACCACATCTTCTTTGTCCAATCCTTTGTCAGTGGACATTTAGGTTGTTTCCATGTCTTGGCTATTGTAAATAGTACTGTAGTGAACACAGGGGTGCATGCATTTTTTTGGCATGCATTTTTTGAATTATGGGTTGGGACGGCTTTGAGAGCCATTTCAAATGTAGCTGCCAGAACTTGTGAGGCCAAGATGCCTTCCATCTTCTTTTTTTAAAATTTTTTTCCATCTCTTAGAACACAAGCTCAAGTGTTGTGTTGCAGAAAATATGCATGTATTCAGACACAATGGGTTTGGGTTCGGGTTTGTGCTCCTCAGAGAGCAATTCTGATATATTCTATCCCATGTGACTCCCATGGAGAAAAGAAAAGTGTCCAAGAGCTTTACAATTATATTCAACTCTGTTCACTGTATTATCAAGTATGTTTCTGACAGAAGAGAAGTTTTGTTTTGACCAGGACTCAAAGAGAAAGAAATCACCCACTTAAATTTTTTCATGTCGGATTACTGGAAGTATTTTCTAGAGACAAGTTTCAATCATTGTTTCTCCTTTGCACGTTGCTTACTTCTAAGACCAGCTACAGAGCAAAGTCTTTGGTCCTTCACCTGTGTGTAAAGTGGGCCACCAGAGAAATAAACTACACACGGAAATGACTATGAACCACACGCTCCCCACTAATCCCAAATTAAGTGCATCCCCAGGTTAGCTCCTCCTTATCTAGATGCCAGATACACCTACTGTGACTCCACCACTGACTGATGGAGGGGAACTTGGCCAAGGGGTCTTAGCCCATCGCTGATGAAATAGTTTCCCTTTGTGCATTTTACCAAAGCAGATAGGAATATGTTCTAATGGTCCCCAGCAGGGGGACTGAAGCTTAAGCTCCCTTAGCTTCCTCCGCCTCTGGCCCAGGTCAGGTCGTTGCTCTGCCACTAGGCACGTGGCTCTGGGAAAATTTTGATTCGTCTCAACTTCAGTTTCCTCTTTGTCAGATGAGGCTACTGTTAATAATAGGATATATTAGAACTACAATAATAATAGGATATATTATATATTATAATAATAGATGTAATAATGGGGTTGTGAGCTCTGATGAATTAACTTGCAGAAAGTGTTATCATAATGCTCAGTACAGAGCAAGTATTCAATAAATATTAGCTCTCATTACAAAGTGAAGGGTATTACATTGCAGAGGACTATATAACATAATAAACTGTTTAGAAAAGTAATTCATATACCAACAACAAGGATATTAAGTAGACACAATTGTCGTATATTAATGTAAAATGATTCTCCAAGGATAACAATAAGCATTACCCTAAATGACCATATATCTTTGAAAACAATGAAACCACTTTTAAAAAATATATTTGAGAGATTTAACATGTACAAAAGAACACCTCTTCTTCGCTCATTAGGTTTGAACTGGCAGATGGGTGATTTGTTCCTCTACACTATGACAGGGGCAAGAAGGATGTTGCTTTTCTGGTACTGATTATTACCAACGGCGTGTTATATTTCCTTTCCTTGGAAGTATATTAAGAATTCCATTCCCAGAAATCAAGGTTACAAAATATCTTCAGGAGCACAGTAAACAAAATGGAAAACAAATCTTAACAATGATTTCATTCATAGGAAACTTCTTGCTAATAAAATCAAGGAACAGTATAAACCTTTTTCAGACTACACACATTCTTCGCTTTACCTTAAAAATCTAGTATTTAATAAAATAGACATTGGATTTCAGCACAAATTATTTAGGCAAAAAGGCATAAGATATTTTAAAGCCAAATTTGTCACAGAGGCCCCTACAAAACTGAATAGGTAATCTTTCAAGGTCATGAATTAATATGTTGGAAGATGCTCCAGACGGCAGGGATCAGAATAAATTGAGAAGGAAGAAATATTTTCTGCCAAAAGCAAGCAGTAAGAAAGCCAAATGGAGAGGAGATGGAGAAGCTTTTAAAAAACAAAGAGGAATCTTTGTGGAACCGTACATCTAATTAAAGCAAACTAGATTGTAATAATTATTTTTTATTAGAGATTAGATTTTTGAAGTGTGTTAAATTTGAACACTTGAATTTGAACAGCTAAAGTCCTTTCTCACAGTACACAGAAATGAGCCTCTCTCTCTGAAATAAATAAAAATTGCTCTGTGCTCTGATTTTTGGCTTCTCAATATCAACTCACTTCGTAGTTGCACTATATGGGAGGCAGAGGAAACGTCACTGACTTAAGAAGCTAAATCTTAAGGGGTGACAAGCAGCACTTGTGAGGACTCAGGTATGAGACAGAAAAATCCTGGCAAGTTATCTTATTTTTCATGAAGAAACCAAAGCTGAGCTTTGCCAAGCAGACAGCTATGAGCTCACTGGTCTGAAATAATTACTCATTGAGACTTTTCCCCAGGACAGAACCAATGGGTTGATGCAGAAAACATAACTCAAATATTGACTTATAGGGTTTTTCTTTTTTGAATCAGTAATCAGTAGCCTTTGCCTGTATTTTGTCTGACAAAGTTCTTGGTGACATTAACTGACAAAATAGAAGATTAAAAACAATTCAACTAAAGCTGATTGTTTTTAATTCACACTCTTTATGTTTGGAGGTTTTATTCCTGTTTTAGGAGATAAAGACATCAAAGCTTCAAACAAATGAAACTGATAGAAAAGATTTTAAGTAGTTTAATATTTCACTGCTTACTTCAGAAATTGAACACAAACCAAAGCAAACCCAAACTGCTCTCTTTAGCCTTGAGCCAACCTGAGAAATATTCTTCTTAATCAAGATGAGATAGGCTGTGATATTAATGGAGGGACCGAGGACATGAAAAGTGGGCTGTGATCAAACGATTTTCATGGGAAGATGCAGAGCAGGATCTAAAACAATCATCTACATTTTTGCAAAATTTTGCTTCATGCCTCAAGAAAGCAAAATAAAGTACAGCAAATCAAAGGCACCTAAAACTCAGCGATGCATGCTCTAAGCAAAGCACATTCTTTCAACACCCATGACCTGTGATTTCAGTGAGAGACAGATGCAGAACTCACAATGCTCAGCATTCACCTGTTTTTCAGACCCCTTGCATGGCTGTGTAGAATGTTTTCATTTATCGCTGGGATTGCACGCTGTGTTTATTTTGTCATTTTAAAACAAAGCACTTTGATTTGTGATGAGCACTGCTCCCTGAATCCTATTAATAATGGCACTGCTATAGAAGACAATACAGAAAGAAAAAAAAAAAGTCTTTTGAGAATATTCCACTGCGTAATCAGGAAGCAGAGGATGCTAAAGCAGGGAATTTGCTGACATAATACTCAAAGTCAACAGCACAAGTCAGGTTTATTTCCACTGGCTGGTGGGTGTTTTATTGTATAGTTACACAGGTTAATACAAATTAAACCATTATAGAATTGTTGATGATACTGAAAATGGACCATATTTTCCCCAGGAAGAAACCCAAAGAAGAAGGGAATGCCATTTAGAAGGCAAATCTGACATAAGTCCAAAACAGATTAGCCACGCCAGGCTTCTTTTCTTCTAACGTGTGTGACCTTTCCCTGATTTAGGAACCTGACTCGTTTCCCTTCTCTTCTCCAAGCCTGTCCTCTCTTGAGAGGTGATTTCTTCTCATCACTCAGAGCCAGGCTCAAATATCACCTTCTCGAGAAGTCCTTCTCTGACCACCTTACATAGGAAGTATCTCCTCTCCAAGCACTTCATCTATACTCCATTATCCTGTGATACTTTCTCCTTAACACCTGACTTTTACAATCCTCTGTTTGGTATATTCATTTCTTTATCATTGCTCTCCCCCCGTACAAGCTCCAGCAAAGCAGGGTCTGTCCACCTTCCCTTCAAATAATGACACTGATTATGTTCTTAGATGTGTAGGTGAGTTGTGTAGGACACTTGCACTCGGTATCTCTCAAGAGCTTATAAACAGATGTCATATGAGAACCGCACTGAGCTGGAACTGACTTGCTAGGTGGATCCCTCTCATGGCAGCAAGTTGGGGCTGGCTGTTGGTTGTAGGCCTTAGTTCCTCTCCACATGGGTCTCTCGTGGAGACTATTTCAATGTCCTTATGGCATGAGGAATATCCCCCAAGGCAAGCAATCCAAAACACCGTGGCAGAAAATGCAATGGCCGTTATGATCTGACCTTGACACACTCCCATTTCCGCCTATCCCACTGCTCACATGAGCCAGCATGGGCGGAGAGCAGGAAAGAGTGGGCACCAGGAGCTCAGGATCACAGGGGACCATCACGGAGGTCAGTTAACACACTACTGGTTACAGTTTGTTCACTATTGAAAAAGTAGGCCAAGATGCTCAACATCGCTAAGTATTAGAGAAATGCAAACCAAAACCACAATGAGGTATCACCACTCAGAATGGCCATCATCAAAAGTCTAAGAACAGGAGTTCCCTTCGTGGCTCAGCGGTAACAAACCCAACTGACAAGGATCCATGAGGATGCGGGTTCCATCTCTGACCTCACTCAGTGGATGAAGGATCCGGCGTTACAGTGAGCTGTGGTGTAGGTTGCTGACACGGCTCAGATCTTGCACTGCTGTGGCTGTGGCGTACGCCAGCAGCTGTAGCTCTGACTTGACCCCTAGCCTGAGAGCTTCCATAACCCGAGAGTGCAGCCCTTAAAAATAAAAGAGCCCCCCCCCCCAAAAGGCTACAAACAATAAATGCTGGAGAGGTTGTAGATCAAAGGGAACCCTCCTACAGTGTGGCGCAAATGGAAATTGGTACAGCCACTATGGAAAACAGTATGGAGTTTCCTTAAAAAACCAAAAATAGAAC
Organism: Catagonus wagneri; assembly: GCA_004024745.2. Classification (NCBI taxonomy): domain Eukaryota; kingdom Metazoa; phylum Chordata; class Mammalia; order Artiodactyla; family Tayassuidae; genus Catagonus; species Catagonus wagneri. The sequence continues at coordinate 17,499,686 of PVHT020000175.1, forward strand.
TACCATTTGATCCATCAATCCCACTCCTGAACATATAGCCAGAGAAAAGCAGTAATTCAGAAAAGTACATGCACCCCAATGTTCACTACAACACTATTTACAATAGCCAAGATATGGAAGGAATCTAAGTGTTCACTGACAGAAGAATGAATAAAGAAGATGTGGTACAGGAGTCCCTGCTGCGGTGCAACCAGATCAGCATCATCTTGGGAGCACTGGGACACCAGTTCAATCCCAGCCCCACACAGTGGGTTAAAGATCAGAGTTGTCGCAGCTGAGGCTTAGAGCAAAACTAGGGCCAGATCAGATCCCTGGCCTGAGAACTCCATATGCCTTGCAATAGCCAAAAAAGGAAAAAAAAAGATGTGGTACATATATGCAATGGAATATTACTGAGCCATAAAAAGGATGAAATATTGCCATTTGCAACAACATGGATGGACTTGGAATGTATTATGCTAGGGAAATAAGCCAGACAGAGAAAGACAAAGACTATATGTTATCATGTATATGTGGAATCTTAAAAATGATACAAATAAACTTATTTACAAAACAGAAACAGACTCGCAGACTTCAAAAATGAATTTACAGTTACCAAAGGGGAAAGGTGAGGAGGAGTGATAAATTAGGAGTTTGGGAATAACCCATACACATTCCTAAATATAAAATAGATAATCAGTGAGGATCTACTATATAGCACAGGGGACTCTACCCCATATGAGAAAAGAATTTGAAAAAGAATGGATATATGTATACGTATAACTGAATCACTCTACTGTACACCCGAAACTAATACAACACTGTAAATCAACTGTATTCCAATATAAAATAAAAATTAAATCAAATTGAAAAAAGAAAATCAAGCCATCAAGGCAAGCAAATACCCACACACCTCCTGTTTTTACATATTAAATCAGTATTTAAAATTTTTTTTTTTTTGGTCTTTTTAGGGCCACACCCACAGCATATGGAAGTTCCCAGGGTAGGGGTCGAGTCAGAGCTGCAGCTGCTGGCCTGTGCCACAGCCACAACGACGTGGGATCCAAGCCTCATCTGCGACCTACACCACAGCCCATGGCAAGGCCGGATCCCTGACCCAAACCCGAGTCCTTATGGATATTAGTCGGGTTTGTTACTGCTGAGCCATGACAGGCATTCCTCAATATTTAAAACATTTTTAAAGGAATAATTAAAGTTTTCTACTTTTCTATGAAGTCAAAAAAATAGGAATTTCTTTTTACTGACAGAATTCGATGAAAAGAATTGTAAAATGACTATGGTAGACCCTTTCATTTTTGGAACAGCAGGTTCCTAGTTTTGTTTTTACTGTCTACTTAGTTGGGGATGTGCAGCACTCAAGCTCTTTGAAATGTAAAAGTGAGATCAAGGCCCAGTTCAAACTGAGTTGGGAGGAGTTTGCGCAAGTAGTTGGAAGTAAGTCCCCAGGCAGGATCTGCACTCCATGTGTCTTTTGAGACAATGACATATGCCATTCTTCCACCAACAATGACCTCACTTGTTACCAGTTGATTGTTCAGGGGTCTGGGAACCACAATGTATTATGTTACCACCCAGGCTGAAATTAACAACAGATTGTAGCCTGTGTCACCTTGCCCGGCTCAGGGATCAAAGGCCCAGCGAAAGCAGCAAATACAGTTTTTTTAAGTTGCTGAAAAGCAGCAAATACAGTTTTTTTAAGTTGCTGAAAACAAGAATTATCTGTCTGGATTTTTTTAAAGTCATAATCATTTTTCACAAAGTGATGCAAAGAGTAGCTTCTAATTATTTAAGGCGGCAGCACGTCTGGTATTGCTAATTCTAAGGTAAGTAAATAGATCAATCCATCAATAAATTAACCAAAACTTACCTAGGAAAAATGCCGCTTTGGAAAAAAATGAAAAGAACTGGAAATGAGATGGAGCCAAACCCATTACCTAGCAAAGAAAAGTTGTGAGATTTAACCAGAATGAGCGCTCCAAGAATCGACGGCAGAGAGGTGATTTCAGAAGGTAAAATACAGACTAAGGTTGTTTTATCTGCTGCTTTGACATCAAAAAGATGAAGTGTTCCTTTTCAAGGAACTATTTGCTTTCTAGCTCAAAGCTACAGAATGCCAATACAACTTATCATCTAAAGTCTGACGGCTGACACACAGATTAGGGGAAGCAGCACCGAATCTCAGGTACCTTGTCACAGAAAAGAGAGGAAAGGCTTCAACATCTGCTTTGCTTCCGGGCAGAAATTGACCCTCTGTCCCTTAATTCACATTTACTGTTAAATTAGAAGAAAAACGCATCGGAGCATTTTATGCTACTATGCTTGGACCCCAGTGTAACTAAGGCATCCTAGGAAAGTCTTACTTCAGAAACGCGAAACAGCTGGCGCGAGGTTGTCGGGACAGCAGGCAGCTGGCTTACAGCTTGAGCGCATCAGCTGAGGAGCCAAGATCAGAGAGCACTGAGAGAGGCAGCCAAAGAGCAGTGTTTTCTCAAGATAATTCTGATCCCGCTGAAGGATTGCCTTTTTATTCAGTTCAAAAAAGCAAGAGTTTGATTTTAGAGACTGAACCCCAAGAATACAAGTCAAAGAGTCGCGGATGAGAACCCTCCTTGGAAAAGAGTATTTGTTGCCTTCTTGATTTTATCTTTCCGCAGCCTACACAATCAACTTTTTTCTTCTGTTCCTACGTGAAAGCATCGGCAAGGAAGGGGAAGGCCCTGCCCAGCCCCATGTTACAAAGACCTTTCACAGGCACTTGTGCTCCCGGCCTCTGAAGGCGCCAGCAGGGACCAATCTTCAGCATCGCCGCGGTAACTGACACCCCTGCGAAGTAAGGCCCCTCCCTGGGGAAGGCGCTATCACTTCAGTGCAAAAGTCCATTAGCTTGGTGAAATTGGACTTCCACTGCCAGGTTCTCCCAGCCCCCAAGGGCACATGCAAGCTAATTCCCTCACACGGAAGACTAAGCAAGGTACACAGACCTGTACGCTGGCCAGCAGCTTTGGCAAAGAACCAACATGTATAGGGTTTCCCAGCACAATGGCAAATGCAAGCTCCTATTTCTGCTTTTTCAAAAAAAGGGGGCGGGGGACCTTCTAGGGAAAAGCTGCACTTCTTTTGCATCCATGAGAAAAGTCAATATGTGTATTCTTGCCACAACTATTCCATCCCGGGGGTCCACAGCAATGGTTTTCCCAGCTTTTGGATCTGGAACTGTCTCTTCTGATGTAATTCTCTGGGTTGTTTTTCTTCTCAACACAGCCCTTCTTTTAACTGTTGTTGTTCATGAAAGAGATGGTATTTTCTTTCAGGTTAGAGGTTGGAACAGTCATGGTTCTCCAGAGAAATGGGACTAGTAAAACAGATAACTAGAAAGCCTCAGAGCAAGAGGGTGAGAGAGAGAGAGGAAGACAAAACATATAATATATACCTCTACATAACATGTAATATGTTTACTTCATTATCTATCTATCTATCTATCCATCCATCCATCCATCTATCATCTACCTGTAGAGAGAAGGAAAGATTTTAATGAATTGGCTCATACAATTATGGAGGTTGGCAAGCTCAAAGTCTGTAGAGAGACTGACAGGCTGGAGACTCAGAGAAGAGCAAATGTTGCAGTTCAAGTCCAAAAGCAGCCTGATGGCACAATTCCTTGTCCCTGGAGATCACTCTTCTGTTTCACTCGAGCCTTCAACTGACTAAATGAGGCCCGCCCACGTTTTAGAAAGCTCTGCTCAAAGTCCACTAATTTAAATATAAACCTCAGCTAAAAACGCCCTCACAAAAACATCTGGAATAATGCTCGACCACAAATCCAGGTACCATGGCCCAGCCCAACTGACGCATAAAATTAACTATCCCAAATTGCAAAAACTGTTTTTAAGTTTTTATAAATTGATATAGGTATGAACCATCAGCCTCTTCAGCAAGGATATGAGAAAAGTTGTCTCTAAGCACCCATAAAGAAACAAAGGCACAAGTGGCATCTTAAACAATATGACAACAGAGCAAGTTGTTTTATTTTTCATGGCATCAGTGGTGGAACTGCAAACAGACAGCATGCTGAGGCTAGAAAAATCTGTAAAGATCAGTCTATCTAGCCCTCATGGTAGAGACGAGGAGACCAAGGCAAGGCAGAGAATCCAAGAAAATCTGAAAATACGATGGGGCGTGATGTAAAAAAGCAAACAGCTAAGAAACCAGATAAAACTGATTAGTACAGAGTTTCCATCTGGGATGATGAAAAAGTTTTGGAAACAAAGAATGGCGAAGGTTGCCTAATATGATGCATGTAATTAATTCTACTGAATTGTACACTGAAATATGGTAAGGAGTTCTTGTTGTGGTTCATTGGGTTAAAGACCTGACGCTGTCCCCGTGAGGATGTGGGTTCAATCCCTGGCATCACTCAGTGAGTTAAGAATCCAGTGTTGCCGCAAGTTGTGGCACAGGTCACAGTTGCAGCTCGGGTCCAGTGTTGCTGTGACTGTGGTGCAGGCTCCAGCTGCAACTCTGATTTGACCCATGGCCCAGGAACTTCCATATGCTGCAGGTGCAGCTGTAAAAAGGAAAAAAAGAAGAAGAAGAAGATTAAAGTGGCAAATTTTGTGTGATATATATGTTACAAAAATAAAAAGTTTATTTTTTAAAGATAAAGATTAAAGATACACAGGACATTGAGTTTTAGTGAGGAGAGCAGACAGCAGTGAATTTGAATTCCAGCTTCTCCACTTTCAAATCCTTTGATCTTACATAGAAGGCTGCTGGGCCCTTTTGATCCTTATTTCCTCATAGGTCCAATGAGGACCGTGATGGCTCCCTCAAAGAAAGGCACGTGTGTATACAGTGTCTGGCAAGTGGTAGGTACACAAATATTCCTCTTCCTACAACCCCTACTCAGAACCAGACTGAAATATTTGCTATCTAGCTCTTTACACACTGCTCTGAGGAGGGGCTGAGAAGGTTTACCAGGTGACAGACAAACTCAATTTTAAAGGAAACTCTAATGCAGTCTAACGAAAAAAGAACTACAGAAAAATAAAAAATAAAAATAGGTCAAATTTTAAAAAGCAGTCATGGGTTTTTTAGACATCGTTTTGTTGTGTTTATTATTTATTACTATCATTTTGTTGCAGGTCTGATGATTTCTTCTAGTGGAAAATGATCTATGTGGAGTTCCCATTGTGGCTCAGCAGTAAGGAACCCATCTAGATTCCATGAGGATGCGGGTTCAGTCCCTGGCCCAGCTCAGTGGGTTAAAGATCCGGTGTTGCCGTGAGCTGCAGTGTAGGTCATAGATGTGGCTTGGATCCAGCATTGCTGTGGAGCAGGCCGGCAGCTGTAGCTCTGATTCAAACCCTAGCCTGGGGAACTTCCATATACTGTGGGCACGGCCCTAAAAATAAATAAATAAATAAATAAATAAATAAATAAATAAATAAATAAATAAATAAATAAATAAAATGTTCTATAAAGCATCGTTTCTTAATAAACCAATTTAATCATTTATTCATTAGTTATGAATCATGGATCTTTTATGTCCTTCCTTCTATTGACTTTGAGTTTCACTTGTTCTTTTTCTAAGTTTTTTTTTTTTTGTCTTTTTGCCTTTATCTGGAGCCGCACCCATGGCATATGGAGGTTCCCAGGCTAGGGGTCTAACAGGAGCTGTAGCTGCCGGCCTTCGCCACAGCCACAGCAACATGGGATCCGAGCCGCGTCTGCAACCTACACCACAGCTCACGGCAATGCCAATCCTTAACCCACTGAGCAAGGCCAGGGATCGAACCCGCAACCTCATGGTTCTTAGTCGGATTCGTTAACCACTGAGCCACGAAGGGAACTCCTCTTTTTCTAAGTTCTTTACATCTAAAATTAGATTGCTTATTTGAGATTTTCCTTGTTTCTTGAGGCAGGCCTATGTTGCTATAAATTTCCCTCTTAGAACCACTTTTGCAGTATTCCATAGATTTTGGTATGTCATATTTTCTTTCTTTCCTTCTTTGTTTCTTGCTTGCTTGCTTTTTTTTTTTTTTTTTTTGGCCACACCCGTGGCATGGAGAATTCCTCAGCCAGGGGTCGAACCACACTGCATCAGTCACAGCGGTGACAACACCAGATCCTTAACCCGCTGAACCACTAAGGAACATAAGGTACTAGAGGCCTTATGTGGAAAGTTACCAAGATAAAAATCACCCTCTGTCCAAACACACAACTATTGGGCAGCACCCAGAGAAAGAAAGAGAGAGACAGCTCAAGGGTACGCTGGATGACTGGGCAAAGCTGAGCTGTTATCAAAAGCTGGCCTCTTTGTATCCAGAAGACAGACAATCCATGCATGGATACTGCCTTTATTTTGATAAGATACATGGGAAAATGAGGGTTTGGCCATCACCATGCCAATATCAGCAAAGACTGGCCAATGAGCCTGGGACTTCCGTGCTTCCCAGAGGAAACGTTTAATACTCTGCCTCTCGTGGGGGTAAGGGAATTCAGTAAATATTAGTGAGTTACTGTCCCTTCCTCCTTAGACAAATGCCAGCAGTGTCCCTTTAGTTCACTAGTATTTGCACAGGCCCTGGGAAAAGCTATTAAGATTCAACACCACTATCAAAGGAGACTTGGCAGAATCTAATTTTGGGGAGACAGAAACCTGGCCCAGAAGTGGGGCTGTGACCTTCAGTCACCTGCTGGCATTGCTGCAATCTGATGCCCAAGAAATGAGGATCCAGTTGGTCTCTGATGCCCAGTCAAGGCTTTGAAGCTGTGTCAAGGCCACAGGACAAAGGCAGCAGTGTTTATGCAAATCTAGAAACAAAAGAAGCTAGAATTCAAAGCTATTAAAAGTAACATCAGCAATTCAATACCCAGAGGTAATTAGAGGCCCTGTACCAGCATGAAACAGAAAACACCCGAAAGTGAAGCTGGGCAGCACACCAAAACACACACTGGGAAGGAACCTGAGCTCCGTGGCCGCTGGCTGGATGCGCTTGGAGGCCTCGATGTCTGCAGCTCCTTAGCCAGGGCGTGGCCTCTGTGAGCTGCATGAGGGCCCTGGGCTGCTGCTGCGCTGCATCTGGTGTACACAGCCCCCTCCTGAGAGGCTCCAATTTGCCCCCTGAAGGCCAGCCCTCTTGTTGCCCCATCCCCTTGTCAGTTCCGTCACCTGTGACACAGGCCTTCCGCAGGACACAACACTGTTAGGGAACAACTTTGGGCACAGTGCATGACGGTGAAATACAAACGAGCTTCTGAGAAACCTTAGGACTTTTGGGGGGGGGGGCGGTGACACTCCTAAAAGGTCTGAAATTGGGCTGAGGGTCCAGGAAACATTGATCCTGCAGAGTCATGATTCAAATCAGAGTTGCAGCGGCCAGCCTACACCACAAACCTAGCAATGCAGGATCCGAGCTGTGTCTGTAACCTACCACGGTCCACGGCAACGCCGGACCCTTAATCCCTTGAGTGAGACCAGGGATCAATCCCGCATCCTCACGGATACTAGACAGGTTCATTACTGCTGAGCCGCAATGGGAACTCCCATTAAAATTCTTTAGATACAGCCACTCCCAGCAAGGGGGTACTGATTCAGATCGGAAAGGGACCACAGAGAACACCTGTCTGCTCCACAGGTTCTCAAGTTTGACTGCACATCACCACCCCCAGGGAGGTTTTCAAAATATGTCACTTGCCCTGTTCCTACCCCAGAGATTCAGACCTAAGTGGTCTAGGCGTGGGGCCCAGACAGTTTTTTGTTTGTTTGTTTGTTTGATTTTGTTTTTTGTCTTTTTAGGAACTCACCTATGGCATATGGAGGTTCCCAGGCTAGGAGTCGAATCAGAGCTGTAGCCACCAGCCTACACCACAGCCACAGCAACGCCAGCTCTGAGCGCATCTGCAACCTGCACCACTGCTCACAGCAACACAGGATCCTTAACCCACTAAGCGGGGCCAGGGATTGAACCTGCGTCCTCATGGATACTAGTCAGGTTCATTTTCTCCAAGCCACAAAGGGAACTCCAACACTGGTATTGTTTTTTTAAACCTCACCAAGTGATTCTAGTAAGCGGCCACATTTTTTTTTTAATAGTCACTGTTGGAAGAAGGGAGAATAGGTGTGCTTGACTCAATAAAAAACACAAATGATGCCTGCCTGGAAGAGCCATTTCTTTGTAATAGTGTATGCTACTACTTCTCTGAATAAGAAACCCCTTGGCCTTCTTGATTGCTTAAGCATCTGGAAACTAAGGTTTAGAAGATTCCAGCGTGTGCCAACTTTCCAAGCTTCGAAAATCCCATGGCCTGCACTTTAGACATATATACAGCCTTCGGTCCTTCCATGAGGGTCCCCTATGCTTCATGGGGCCTCCTGAGAGCTCATCTCTTGCAGTTCCCAGACCCAGAGGTACATACAAGTTACTAGCGTACCTGTTTAAGATACAGATTCCCAGGCCCCTCCCACAGGCCATCTGATTGAAAGTGGATGAAATGGGGCCCAAAGATCTACATAACTAATAAATGTCCTAGATGCTGTCATGCAGCTGGCTCCCGAACCAGTATTTAGGTGGTATTTAGTGGTATTTAGGAACCACAGCAGCCTTATACCAAAAGGTCAGCAGAACAGTAATGAGGGCCACATCCACTCATGGCCAATGACCTTGACCCATGGGGGTGAGTGCTTTGAGGCCACCTCAACTACTAATTTCAGCATGATTGCCTGGATTTATCCACATCAACAATCCATGACGGTCCAATAAATAAAAGGATGTAGATACTATTTTTTAGTCCACTGCATTAGAAATTCAGTTTATCTTGCTAAAGGGAATTTTCTAGGTTGGAAATCAATGTGCCCAGTAAATCTTAAAATCTAACAAGATTGGGAAAAGGCAAAGCGATCTGCAATTTTCCAAAATATTGTAGTATGCTGGCTGTTTTGAGCCTTCCAGGCCAACCTCCCAATACCCATCTGAAATGCAGACACAGTCTGACTGTCTGAATGCATTTCCAACGCACCTGCTTCTAGCAGAGGGAATGCAGCAACTTGGGAGCTGCCTGTGAGCTTACTGTTCAGTGGTGCGGTTATGACATGAACAATCCTGATTCCACTTGGCAGTAATTTTGCACTATCTTGGCGAGTCTCTGCCATAATCACTGTGGTGTGTGGAGCTTGGACAGATTATGCGGCTGGCTGGAAACCAAGGAACTAAAAAGCAGTCCAGTGGTCCAGCAAGGGACTCTGTGTTGGGAATGCCACAGCCCCTAGTATCCACAGCCATATTTCTCACAGACAGCCCAGGAATATAAGTTCAACCATTAGAACTGCCAGAAAATCCTGCCTTTCCCCAAGACCCTGAAGAGCCAAAATTTCTCACTTAACATGACTTTAGGGAAGATGTCAATCAGCGTATGTCCATACATTCCCCTTTCTCATTATCATCTCTCTCCCAAGAGAACAAAAAAAAAGGCTTGAGCTTGATGTAGCCCCTGCTCCGCCCACCTCCAACATGTATACAATTGCTTTCGGAGAGAAAAGGGGGTGGAAAGGAAGCCTTCTAATTCTTTATTGCCTAAGATGTAGGCACTTTGGGCTACCTGCATGGTTTCCTTGGGCTTGACAGCTATCTTAACCTATTCAGGTTGCTGTGACAAAATCCTACAAACTGAGCAGCTTACAAACAGCAGAAATTTATTTCTCACAGTTCTGGAAGCTAGAAGTCAGGAGATCAGGATGGCAACGTGGTCAAGGTCTGGTGAAGGCCCTCTTCCCGGCTGTAGATTTCTTGCTGTGTACTCTTGCGATGGAAGGGATGAAGGCTCTCTCGGGAGCCTCTTTTAAAAAGGCACTAATCCCACTCATGAGCGCCTCACCCCTATGACTTAAGCACCCCCCAAAGACCCCACCTCCTACTACCATCATCCTGAGGAGTCAGGATTTCAACATGAATTTAGGGGGTGTGGGGAGGCAGCCGTATAATCTGTCCAAGCTCCACACACCACAGTGATTATGGCCCAGACTCGCCAAGATAGTAGAAAATTACTGCCAAGTAGAATCAGGATTGTTCGTGTCATCACCGCACCACTGAATAGTAAGCTCATAGGCAGCTCCCAAGATGCTGCATTCCCTCTGCTAGAAGCAGGTGGGGTGGGAGTGCATTCAGACAGTCAGACTGTGTCTGCATTTCAGATGGGTATTGGGAGGTTGGCCCAGGAGGCTCAAAACAGACCATAACAACATTTGGATCATAACAACTTCCGAGTGGGGAAAGCTCCATTTGAGGAACTTCCTCTCTCTAGCCTGACATGTTTCTCAGTAGACTTTGAAGTGATCCAACCTAAAAGGTAAAGAATTCTTCAAACAGAGCCAATTGGTCACTTAAGCCACATACCCATGCGAATGCTCCATTGGTCCTGGCCTGGCCCCACGCTCAGCCTTCTGCCATCTTAAGAGTATAAGCTCAGGATCTACCTACACTATTGTTTATGTTTCTGAAATGAACATCGTCTAAGTGGTCTTGAATCAGAAAATGCTGCGGAGGAGTTCCCTCTGTGGCAAAGTGGGTTAAAAGTCCTACTGCAGCGGATTGACTTGCTGCAGAGGCATGGGCTCTACGCCCGACTGGGCATAGTGGGTTAGAAGGATCTAGCGCAGGTTGCATCCGTGACTTAGATTCAATCTCTATCCCAGGAACTTCCATATGCCTTGGGTGAGGCCATAACAAAAAGAAAAAGAAAATGCTGGGGAGAGAGGGATTGTTTTGCATTATGTTTGCAGGGGAACAAAATCTCATCAGCTAGACCAGGAACAGCCATCAACTTGCTAAATTTGACAAACAACTAAAACGATAACAATTACAGCCTCAATTAAATGAAATGTGTTATAAAATCATAAATTCAACCCCGGCAGGATGTCGTGAAGCTATTACTGGAAGCCTAAGTCTGAGAAGATTTTTGTACAACGCTCCTAGAGAGGAAAAGAAATGTCCTCCAGCCAAATTTAAGGTTTAATTCATACAAGAGACTTGGCTAATGTCACCAGCCACAAATGCTGCATTTTCATGGTTCTGAATGGCATGAAGTTCTAGTGAATTAATTACAACCACTGTGTATGCTGCATGGCTTTTCAATTACTACATACAATGAGATGCCTTTTTACCTTTACGAACATTAGAACATAGCTTTCCAACCACACGAATGGTGAGCGAGAAAATGAATACAATCCTGATCCTTTTACCACTAGTTCAGTCACTAGTAGCTTGCCGAGTCTGCTGGTTCTGGAAAGCAGTTACTACTTGATCCTAGGGTTCCCGAGAAGCCTGAGCAGCAAGCAAGGGTCACCATCAAATGCCTGCAGGGACCAGGCAAACCACGTCAAAGAGTCAGAGGGTGGGAGCCAATTGCAAGTACATCCAGGGTGGGCCTGGACAAGATCCAGGGGACAGTGGGGCTACTCAGCCCAACAACTGTTGCTGTGTACAGATGCAGGCCTGGTGGGGTAGGTGCTGCTCACTTGGGTGTCTTTAGTTTGTGAAAAGCTATCTAGTTACACATTTAGGATAGATGTACTTTTTAGATGCATGTTACACTTCATAAAAAATTTTTTAATGGGATAAGGGCCAGATTTCTGGGTGCCAGAGACACAAGAACCAGAGAGTGGGATAGATGTGATTAGAGGGGAGGTTCAGAGTCACCGCCTGGAACAGGTGTTGCATGAAGCTGGCTTTCACTGTGCCAGCCAGGGCATGTGCGCAGGTGGGCTGGCCGAGTTTAAAGAACCTGGGATGGAGCGACTGACTTACAGACATCGCACTTGTGCAGGACAGAATATATCAAACACTCCTTCTTGCGTACAAAGAAAGCTTCTCTATAGAAATTTTCTAGAAGAGAAAGGTCTCTAGAAAAATACCCAAGAAATTGTTAACAACGATTGCCCCTGGTGGGTGGTATGGACTGGAAGGGAGATTAAATTTTTATTGTATTCCCATTCATATTCTTTGATTTCCTATCATGGGAAAGTATTGCTTTTTCCATTTAAAAAAGAAAAAGTCAGGAAGGAAAATCTTAAAATAATTATATGACTATAAATAAACCTACAAGGACTCTAAGGGATTTAACTTTTTTAAAAAATAGCAATTTTTGATATGCTCACAACGTAAATGCAACTAAATGAACAAGTCACTCCTTTGAGCATAAAAACATCAGGACATATACAATACACACAATTTGTAATTCCTGAGGAATGAGCTCTATGATTTAAACACATAGTGAAAACTCTTCATAATAAGGTTAACTGGGGAATAGAACTAAAACCAAACTACAGGCTGATCATTTTCTCTCAAAATTTAACTCGACTGTATAATTGTTCTGTTATTTGAGGAAATGTGCAGAAATGTGCCTTATAACAGCTCTACTGTAGTTCCTATAGAAGCCTCATAATGGGCCTACTATAGTGTACTGTAGACTTGAAGACGGTGCCACACAGTGATAGGACCCATGAGAACACTTAAGTGCTGGTAAAAGGACCAAGGTACAACCCACAGCCTTTCTGGTTACAAAGCTTTCATTGTTCATTCCTGGGACCACCAGAGACAGTCAAGGGAGAGGGCCACAAGAAGCACGCTTATGTATCTGGGTCACAAAGAGACTCAGCAGTGGGCTCACCTGGAGAAAGGAACTGAAGACCAATACATAAAACCAAACCCTGCTTAGAATAACTGGCATGCTCCTGTAAACCAGGAGGAATATTCACTATAAAATAAACGCACTGAAATAACCCTCCAGGGCTTAAAACCTAGAAATCTGTTATCTCACGCAACATGTATTCATTACATAATATACTGGGGAAAAAATCCCTTAACTGCCCTGTGCTTTGGTTTCCACACTCATGGAAGTCAGTTAATCAAATGGATCCAGGACGATTTAGGCATCCGTGCTAATGCTGCAAACAATCTGCCCAAAGTAGAACAGCAGGATGGGTGATTTCAGTTTTTACACAAAGGAAATACACAATTCTGAGGTCCAATAGTGTTTTGAAATTGTACAGCAGGGGAAGGATTGATAGTTTTCTCCAACTCCTTGCAAGAAAGTTGTGCTTTTTGGGCCTTGCCCATGGCCTATGGAGGTTCCCTGGTCAGGGATCGAATCCGAGCCGTAGCTGAGACAAACGACACAGCTATGGCAAAGCCGGATCCTGAACTCACTGCATCACAGCAGGAACTCCCAAGACCACTAGTTTAAAAGACTGAAAAGCTGACCCTCTGTCTTATCAACATGAACTCAAAATGCTGTAGTCACGACACATATAAATAATGTTGCCTTATTCATTTGTCACTAGCAATACTTGATCAATTTCTTTCTGTTCCTCTGTAGTTGACATCATAGCAAGCGACCTGCACCTTTACTTACAAACTACCTGTTTAGTCTCATTCTGCTCCTGTGACATCTGCCAACACAGAACAGAGTTTAGAAACTAGAAAGTGCCTATGCTTAGTGACAAAATTATCAAGACAGCGGAAGGGAACCACTGAGTCTCCTGTGTCATCCAAGCAGAAGGGGCCATTCTTCTTTGAGAGGAACACTGGCACTCTTATCTTCCTAAGTTGGGTCAACTGACAGAAGCAAAAACTAGAATTAATTGGTCCTTTCTTGATCTTCAACAGACCGTCTGTATTCAGTCTGTAACACTGGCCGCCTGAGTCACATCCTGGTTCCACCACACTAGCCCTGTGACATCTTGCAAGTTATTTAAATTCTTTGTGCCTCAGTTACCTTCTGTGTAAAGTGGAGAGAGCAAGGACACCTCTCACTCGATTCGTGCTTGGAAGTAAGTCAGGGACCATGCCAAAGTGTTTAGAACAGACCCTCCATAAATGTTAGTTTGAATTATGCTGATAATTTTTTGTTGGAAGAAAGAAAACAGCTTCTTTTGAACATATTTTCTTTTAAAAAAATCTTTAGCAAGAGAAAGGTAACAGAAATGAGACAAAAAGGAAAAGCTGTATAGGAAATAGCACTATTGTCTATTTAGTAGCATTTGTGTAAAAGACATTGTAGGAGTTCTTGCCATGGCGAAGAATCCGACTGTAAGGAGTACCTGTCGAGGCTCAGTGGTTAACGAACCCATGAGGATGCGGGTTCAATCCCTGTGCCCGCTCAGTGTGTTAAGGATCCGGCATTGCCATGTGCTGCAGTGTAGGTTGCAGACACAGCTCAGATCTAGAGTTGCTGTGGCTGTGGTATAGGCCGGCAGGAACAGCACCGACTGGACCCCTAGCCTGGGAACCTCCATATGCAGAGGGTGTGGCCCTAAAAAAGGAATCCGACTGCAGCAGCTCTGGTCGCTGTGGAGGTACACGTTCAATTCTTGGCCCAGCATGGTGGGTTAAAGGATCAAGCGTTGCTGCAGAGATCACAGCTGTGGCTCAGATTCAGTTCCTGGCCCAGGAACATCCACATGCTGCAGATGTGGGCATAAAATTTTAAAAAATATTGCTTTGCCAAAAATTTAAAAATACATAAATCCATATAACTAATATACAAATTAAATGAAAAATTTGGTGATAAAGAAGCTATACTAAAAAAGAAAGAAGAAAATAGGAGTTCCCACTGTGGCTCAGCAGGTTATGAACTCAACTGTATCCATGAGGTTGTAGGTTCGATCCCTGGCCTCACTCAGTGGGTTAAGGATCTGGCATTGCTGCAAGCTGCGGTGTAAGTCGCAGGTGCATCTCAGAACCCTCCTTGCCATGGCTGTGGTGTAGGCCAGCAGGTGCAGCTCCAATTCAACCCCCAGTCCGGGAACTTCCATATGCCACAGGTGCAGCCCTAAAAAGCAGATAGATAGTAGGTAGATAGGTAGATAGATAGATAGATTCATTTATCTATCAGACAGTGTATTTTTAAAAAAAGACATTGGAATGCATTATCTCATTTGCTTGTTATAATACCCCTTTGAAGCAGGCGTTACTATTAGTCATTTCCAGATGCGGAAGGCAAGCTTAGAGATTCGCTTATGTGCCCATGACCACACAGGAGATTTGAGCCCTAGTCTGTCTGATTCTAAGCTTGGTACCCTCTCCTCACTACTAAACTGCCAGGCGGGGAAACATAAGGAAAAGGAGGGGGAAAGGAAGATAGACTAAAGGGAAAAGGGGACTAAAGTACATTTCAGCCCTGAGCTGAAACTTCTGTCTATAGGAATAACTTAAACACTTAATGTCAAGATTGTAATGATACACTGTGACATCAGGAGCTCCCGTCGTGGCATAGCAGTTAATGAATCTGACTAGGAACCATGAGGTTGAGGGTTCGATCCCTGGCCTTGCTTAGTGGGTTAACAATCCGGCGTTGCCCTGAGCTGTGGTGTAGGTCGCAGACGTGGCTGGGATCCTGCGTTGCTGTGGCTGAGGTGTGGGCCGGTGGCTAACAGCTCCGATTAGACCCCTAGCCTGGGAACCTCCACATGCCGCGGGTGTGGCCCTAAAATGACAAAAAGGGAAAAAAAAATGTGACGTCATAATCACCATGGGTGAAAACTAACATTATTAGTATTTCAGAAAATTTTACAAACATACTTGCATTAGTGTATCAAGTTAAACATTCAGCAAAATGCTAGTGGTTGGGCATTAAAATATGGAAATAAATCCAAGACTTATCCCAGAACAAGCAGTAGTTCACCATTGTTAATGTTCATATGAATAGAAACATCTCTTTATTTAAAAGCCATACGATGGTTTCCAATTTAGCATACATATTACTTTTCAAAACTCCACCAGACGAAATGCCCAAATTGGTCTGTAATTACACAACAGTTACTGCCTTGTGATGGCACAGACCCTGTGAATCCCAACCGTCTTCCCACAAGGAACAGCAGGCTCTCCTAGAGACAAACTTAATGTATCTTAAGTCAGATGGGTCAGATGGTTTTCCTTGTGCCCATTTTTCATCATCATGTTACTTGGCACTGCCCCCCTTAATCACAGGTTTGGGAAAGGGGATGAGGTAGCCTTCCCTCTACTGCTGAGGCCACTGTTCGTGGCTCCACCGAATTAAAGAGAACACACTGAAATGCACTGCCACATGTCACGATGCCAAACGGTTGTCTTCACTGGTGGTTTAGCACAGCAGTGATCCCCTTGCTAGCCCAGCGTGGGGTTTGTTTTTGTTTTCATTTTTTGGCCACACCTAGGGCATGTGGAAGTTCCTGGGTTCTGAGAGTGAACCTGAGCCACAGCAGTGACATGGCCGAGTCCTTAACCAACAAGGCCAGCAGGGAACTCCCTCCAATACAAGTTTTAATTAGAACACAAGGAATATCTCAGTTTCTTATCATAGAGTTGTGACATTTGAAGAAAAACAGGTTGGTGGGGGTTTGAGATCAAGTAGGTAAATAGGTAATTACTTGGCTGGTACAAAGTATTCCTAAAATATAAACTTTCCTTAATTCAGCTGAATCCAAATAAATGTGATGCTAACTGAGATAACTATACTCATCCTCTGAAAACATTTTCAGGTCAACTTGTTGGTACAAATTGGTCCAGAACTATAGTTGAGGGTGAAAAGAAAAAAAAAAAAATCACACCACTGGGAAGTCTAAATGTGATCCTTGAACCAGGCTCTCAATATAGGAAAGATGTCTCTTTCCTTTTTTTCTTTTTTTTTTGTCTTTTTCGGGCCAAATCTTCAGCACATGGAGGTTCCCAGGCTAGGGGTCCAATTGGAGCTATAGCCACTGGCCTACAGCACAGCAACGCAGGATCCGAGTCACATCTGTGAGCTACACCATAGCTCTTGGCAACGCCAGATCCTCAACCCACTGAGCAAGGCCAGGGATCAAACCCACATCCTCATGGATACTGGTCGGTTTCATTAACCGCTGAGTCACAATGGGAACTCCACGGAAGAAGTCTTATCAGATGCTCCTCCACCCACTGTTAGAGGTAAGCAGATGAATGAGAAGAGTGATTCTGCACAGTTACTAAAATAAGATCAAATGGAAGCTGGCAGCCCAGATTTTGTGCTCAAGGTGGTTCTGTTTTGTTAAAGTTTTAGGTAGCTCGCAGCCATTTTTGACACTGACTCTTTTTGACATCAGCATGTGCTGGCTTTGGAGACTAGTCAGTTTGGCATCGCAGAGTAGGGAGCTTAGGACTGAAAGATGGGAGGTAAGTAACTGGCAGAAGCCCCTCAGAGCAGCAGCATCCTAAACTGAGGTACCACCTCCTCCTGGAGGGTTATATCCCCAAACCTTCCCAGTCAAATACTGCCCTGGCGCCAGCCTTGAAGTCGACAGTGGCAGTGGTACAATGCAGTGAGTCTGGGGATTAGCAATCTGTAAAACTGTCACCCATTCTGTCTCCCCTGATAGGAAACTCTGGTTAATGCCTTTTTATTAGACTTGCTGTTCCCTCTTTTAGGAAACCTCCTTCCTTCCCAGGTTTTAGTGGATTGCTATTTGTCCTTCAAAACCGAATTCAAACTAAGTGTCAACTCTTCTCAAGAAGCTGTCTATGGCCACACAACAGTCCCAATATGACTTAGAAGTTGGTGCTCCCCTAGACCCTGTAAATACCATTCAGATTACCTCACACCGCCCAGTTTAAAAAAACAACAACAGGAGTTCTTGTTGTGGCTCAGTGGTTAACAAACCCAGCTAGTATCCATGAGGATGCAGGTTCAATCCCTGGCCTTATTCAGTGGGTTAAGGATCCGGTGTTGCCGTGAGAGGTGCTGTAGGTCGACCATGTGGCTTGGATCCATCTGTGGCTGTGGCGTAGGCCAGCAGCTGTAGCTCCGATTCGACCCCTAGCCCAGGAATTTCCATATGACACAGTTGTGATCAAGAAAAAGCTAAAAAAAAAAAGAAAAAGAGAGAGAGAGAGAACACCAATGTCCATAGAATCTGGAATATCTGGGGAACTCAGGACATATAATCATTGCTGGGTGACTTTGGTCATATCACAAAATCCGTGGAATTCAAGAGCTGGAAAGAATTTTTGAAATCACTGATTCTAATTTCCTTATTTTACTGATAAGGAAACCGATATCTAAGGATCCCAAGTAACTGGCCCCAAACCACATATCAAGCTCAAATCTCCTGATGTGCTGTGTACAGGTTTACATACATTTCGCTTCTATTATGTTCCCACCATTACTTTTTTTGAGTGGTCTTTAGAAACAAACCTGGGTTCAAATTCCAGTTTCACCACTTATTAATTCTGTGACTCTGAGTGACTGAACTGACCCGAGTCTCGTTTTCTTTGTAAAATAAGGATCATCGTATCTCTTTTAAAAGCCAACCATATAATAAAAGGGGTAAGGTCTGCATATCAGGTAGCAAAGCCTGTACCTTGTACTAGCTTAACCCTTCACTAACTTTCTATAGTAACTATCATGATGTTCTTTAAAACTAAACAATGCGTAAACACCGAGACCCATGCTGTAAAACAACTCTTTTGAAAAAAGCATCTAAGCATGGACATTTATGAAATTTTCTATTGGTACTGAAACGGTTAAAAAAAAAAAAAGGTCCTTCCTTCTGGTTTAAAACCTGGCTGCACCAACGTTCCCACTTTCCACATAGCACGCCCCTCGCCTGGCAGCAGTCACGTAAAGCGGGGTATATAGTAAAGCAGTGTAGAGCACAGTGCTGCACTATATCTCCTGTTTGCTTTCTCACCTCTGCTCCTCTTCCACCAGGTAGCTTAAGACTGCCAGTTCCAGCTCCTGCTTTATTCTTCCTTCTCCCTTTCTGCCCAGCTGTGGCTTTAAGGATATCTTGTCTGTGGACAGCGCCCTTCATCAACAGGTGATAGAAACTGCTCTGGAGTGACCTGGGCTCTGCTGTTCTCAGGAGACCGGAGGCCTCTCATCCAACTACGCGGCTGCCTATCTCCCCAGCCAGCGTCCACCTACTTCTTCACAAGTCCCTTAGCAGCTCACCTGGCCACCAACTTCTCACCCTCGGATACTGGCTTTTATAAAGGTGAGCAGGTGGACCAAGTTCTAAAGTTGAGGTGGGCAGCCACGCCCACTGATGGCCTGGCCCTCCCTGCAGCAAGTACAGGAACCAGGCCCTGGGCTCTATCCTAGGGCAACAAAACTTAGCTGTTTGCCTTCCTGGGGCGGCTTGATCCCTAGGATTCTGTACCCCAGAACGCCCTGGCACGGTTTGCACCTGCAGTTAAAAATGCACCCCAGGAGGATGCACAGCCGGGACAGTCTGGAGCGCTCGGAAGAGACAGCATTCACAGCGGTGGTGTGGCTGGGAAGACACTGCGGGCCCTAGCCAGCCTCAAACTCTGCGTCCTGATCACTTCTCCCCTTCCTCTCCACACCCTGGGAGAAGCAGGGCCCACTTTTCCAGCCTCTGAGATCTGAGCAGGAGCCCGGCACTGGGAAGCCAGGGCAGCGCGCTCCACCATCCCAGCCGCTCCAGAGCCTCCCCAGCCAGTCGCGGTTTATGTTCCAGGTCTCGCCTCCTGGACTAGGCAGCGACCCGTACCTTATCCCCTCACTTCGGGGCGAGGGGTGGGAGGTGAGGAATGAGTCTTCGCGAGCAGAAAGGAGAAGCTAGCACTTTTGCGGGATCGCCCCAGCCGTGTCGGGGAGAGGGACAAGGTCACCCCGACACACACTCTCCCCACGGGAGCGCGGGTCGGACCGCTTATCCCCAATAGCACCGGGTGCGCTCGGAGACGCGCGCGTCCTTCGCCAACCGGACCGCGGATCCGCCCAGGACCCGCTGAGGCTGCAAGGGGTGTGCGCACCACGTCTCTCCTCTGTCCCAAGCGGTCCCCTCGCCCCGCGGCCGCTCTTCGGGCGCTCTGGGTGCCGCCCCCTCCCCTGCCCGGCGCGGCCCGCTCACCAGATGGCCATCCTGCTCTTGGGGTAATCCAGCCGCTCCAGGCAGCCGAGGAAGTGAGGCAGCGAGTGCGCAGCGTTGCGCGCGAGGACGGCCACCAGCACCGTGGGTCTCTGCAGGGACGACTCGGGGAAAACCACCGCCTCCTCTTCGTCGTCCTCGGTGTCCGCCTCCGCGGCGAAGCGCGCCCTGCAGCCGCCACGGAGCAGAGCCCAGGAGAGGAGCAGCAGCGCCCAGGCCAGGGGGGCGGCGGGGCGCGCGGCCATGTTCACGGCCGTGGCGGGCGGCGGGACGACCCGCGGCGGAGGCCGGAGGCCGGCGGTTGGAGGTGGAGGGGAGGCGGCCGGCGCGCGCGCGCTGGCACGACCACTGCAGCCCTGGACCCTCCCGCCGCCGCCGCCGCCGCCGCCGCCGCACCGCCCAGCTCGCTGCGGGGGCCCGAGTACCTGCCGCCGCCGGCGCTCGCCTGGGGCTCGGCTTGCAGACAGGCGTGTCTGTGAGAATGTTTGTCCCGAGTCCCGCGGAAAGTTCCTCTAGTGCCGGCTCAGCTTGTACCGCTGAGGTCTGTGGCTTCTTCCAGAGCTGTGAGGTGTGGCCGTGTCTGCCAATGGGCGTGTGAACGCGCGCGCGCGAGCGTGAGCGTGTGCCTGTGTGTACGCAATGTATCCAGTTTTTCATAATGCACCTATTGACTAAATGGGTAGAGTTCTAAAATGGAAAGTCACCGGGTGATTCATTACTATTTTAAACAATTTTTTAATTTCCACAAAGGCAGGATGTTTGCATTTCCTTACACACTCAAGTGCTCTTGAAATTCAGGAGATTCCCCCAGTGATACCAAGTTGGAAGACCTGGAGAATTTTAGCGCCTTGAAATTAAAGGAAAGCGTCTTGTGGGGCAGGTCTTCTGCCTGCCAGCCTGGGGTCCTGGGCTTCCCGACGGGGTGGTGTGTTAAAAAGGAGACTTGCTTGGACGGTTTTCTTTTTCCTTAAGGACCCAAACTGACAGAGTGACAAAGAGAGGGAAAAACACTTAAGCTGAGGGAGAGGCATACAGTAGAAGGAAAGAAGGGGTGGCGGAAGAGCACGGTTAGCAGGTAAAATGAAACTGGTAGTATACACTGTCAAAGGATTTTTACTCTTGCACATAAGGAAGGAACTCTCTCCTAATGAAATCTGGAGTTCCTTCTTTGTGGAACAGTGCAGACGCTGATCTGGGTGCAGGGTGGATTCATACATGCCTCGGCACGTTCATGGCTTCCAACCCCAGCCTGCCCTCAGTCCTGTCCCACAGTCGTTTTACTAGTTGTATCCATCCTTCCTGCAACTATTAGAAGCCCGCCTCGCTCTCCTTCCACCTCCCCACTTCCTCGGGAGAATATCACCTCCTTTCCAGAACTCCCGCACCACCCCGTCTCTAACTAATATCCCTACCAGCACACTCCTTACTTAGAGTTGCCTGTTCACAGCAGAGCCTCTGATCCCATCCCTTCCCTTCTAGTTCAGGGCTTTTCTCCTTTTATTTTCACTGGAGTGAATCCTCGACGGGTCCCTCTCCACCTGCCCTTTTCTCTGAAGCAAATAAATAAATAAATAAATAAATAAATAAATAAATAAATAAAAATAATAAAAATAAAATCAGTCAGTCCACTCTTCTCCTTAAAGAAAAAAAAATCTTGGTTTTCTTTCTAGAAGTCTCCCCCTCCACCCCCAGCTTGGCCAAGCCCCTTTGAAAGAGGGGTCTACACTTGCTTTCTCTACTTCTTCACCTGCCATCTCTCCCACTACAGTGCAGGTGGTTTCCTGCATTTTTACTGCGGTTATTCTGGCAAAGCCCCCAATGACTCCTGTATGGGAAGATTCAGCGAACTAGCTTCAGTGCAAACCCTCGTGGATTTGTTACATGATCTGTCCTCCTTGGGCTCGTCTGTGTCTGCCTGTGTGTGAGCCCCTCCACTGCGCGCTACACTTCTAGCTCTGCAAGTTCTCTCAGAGCGACTGCAGCCTTCCAGTCTCTGTCTCCTGCCCTAGCTTCTTTTCTAACATGCATACTTTTATATTTAATGGCCTACAGACATTTCCTTCTCCTCCATCCTCCTTCAGGAACTGTCCTCACTCCCAAGGGCTCACAGCCTTGTAGGGGAAGCTCATGTTAAACCTCTGTCATTACGGCAGAAATCATCACAAAATGGTAAATCTACTATACTTCAATAAAACTTTTTTTTTAAAAAGCAAGACTTTAGTCTAAATGGAAATAAAAAAGAACCTCTGTTAGAAGTATGTATGCCAGCCACAGTGGAGGCACAGACAAAGGCACAGTCACTTATGCAGTAGACATGTGGCTGACACTGATCTTGGCAAATATTTTTTTTTTTTTTGATATGACACCAAAAGCAGAGGCAACAAAAGGAAAAATAAACAAGGGACTATATCAACAAAAAATCCTCTACACCGCAAAGAAATGATCAACAAGACGGGAAGGCAATCTAAAAAATTGAGAAAATATTTGCAAACTCTATAATATAAGGGGTTAATATCCAAATAAATAGGGAATCCATGCAATGCAAAAGCAAAAAAATACAATAAAAAAACACAACCACCAACACCAACAACAAAACCAAAGAACACTATTTTAAAAATGATCAAAAAACCTGAATAGATATTTTCTCAGATATACAAGTGGCCAACAGGTACATCACTAATCATCAGGGAAATACAAACAAAACCACGATGAGATTATCACCCCAAGAAAACAACAACAACAACTCCCCCAAACCCCAGATGAATAAGTGAAGAAAATGTGGCATGCATACATAATATATACACACATATGTGTATATGCATATATATATATAGAAATATTACTCAAC
The DNA here is from genome assembly GCA_004024745.2 of Catagonus wagneri. Taxonomy (NCBI): domain Eukaryota; kingdom Metazoa; phylum Chordata; class Mammalia; order Artiodactyla; family Tayassuidae; genus Catagonus; species Catagonus wagneri. Next base: position 17,522,419 of record PVHT020000175.1, read on the forward strand.
CATTAAAAAATGAAATTTTGCCCTCTAGATCCATTTAAATGTTTTTTAGAAATGGGGCAAAATTTCATTTTTTAATGGTTGAGTAATATTTCTCTCTATATATATACATATACACATATGTATGTATGTATGTATTATGTATGCATGCCACATTTTCTTTACTTATTCATCTGGGGTTTGGGGGGGTTGTTGCTGTTGTTGTTGTTTTCTAGGGCCACACCCTTGGCATATGGAAGCTGCCAGCCTACACCACAGCCACAGCCACAGCAATGCCAGATCTGAGTCACGTCTGAAACCTATACCATAGCTACAGCAACACCGGATCCTTAACCCACTGAGCGGGGCCAGGGACTGACCTTTTTTTTCTTCTTTCATTTATGGCCACACCAGTGGCATATGGAAGTTCCTGGGCTAGGGGCTGAACTGTAGCTGTAGCTGCCAGCCTACACCACAGCCACAGCAACACCGGATTGGAGCCACACCTGCAAACTCTGCCTCAGCTTGTGGCAACACCAGATCCTTAACCCACTGAGGGAGGCCAGTGGTAGAACCTTTATCCTCATGAACACTGTGTTAGGTTCTTAACCTGCTGTGCCACGATAGAAACTCCTATCATTTGCAGACTTTTTGATAATAGCCATTCTGGCAAGTGTGGGATGATAATCTCATTGCGGTTTTAGATTTTTGTCTATGTGGCAATTCTAATTGCCACATAGACAAAAATCTAAAAAAATATATATATATATATATATACACACACACACATATATATATAAAACCCATTGCCCCAACTCTGCATTGCATCTGCAATGTCATCTCTGTCCATATTTGCATAACTCTTTACTTGGTTTCATTGTTTTTTTACCCACCCCCATAGAAATACCACATACTTTTAATTAGAGACCTTTATAATGAGTTCCCTCAGTTCGTTCATCAGAAGGAGAGTTGGCCCTTAATGTCCACATTTAAGAATCAGTTTATCAAGTATTAGGAAAACTACTGTTGGAATTGTGATTGAAATTACTAGAATTTATAGACCAGGATTGGAAAGACAGCAATTTTCCCCAAATTAATCTATAAATGTTATTGAAAATCATTAGAGAAGACCTAAATGAATGGATGGACATGCTTCTGTGACGATCTTCAATAGCGTTTATAGTGTTCTCCATTAAGGGTTTATGTATTCTAGTTACCTCATTTTTGTTGGGGTTTTCTTTGTCGTTGTTGCTGTTGTTCCAAGTAGCATTTTTTTTAATTAAATGCTTATATCCTGATTTTGTACCTGAGGGATTTAGACTGCATTCTTAAATTTATAGAAATTGGAGAGAACAAATTTTGATTACTCTAAACTCTTTTCTATATGCATGAGGTCCTTAATGCGTGTGCACTTACATGAACAGTAAAATATCACAGTATTCTAAATATTTTACTAAAAGTATAAACATCTCACTTATTCTCCTTGAAACACAGAGAATGGGAAACTTTGTGCTTTGTGTACAAAAGAAGGAACAAGATACATATGAACGTTCTTACAACCAGTGAATTAAAAGCTGACCCAGAATGCTAGCCGACACTTTTCAGCTTGAGATCATCGTCTTACACAATACTGTGTAAAAGCTCTTTTCTTTTTAATGCACTAAACATTCATATCTCAATTCTAAGTCCACTTTTCCTCGGGAGACTCTAACTGCATTAGTATGTCTCTGCCCGTAATTTTTCTGCAGGAGTAAAAAGGTCTGGCTTGGATATCAAGATGGGAAATCAGCAGAGCAAGTGCCAGATGATAATGAATTTGATTTCACCCGGTTTACTCAGGGGAGAATTTTATTTGTTATTACTTACCTAGCTTTTTTTTTTTTTTTTTTAACTAACCGCTTTGGTTCTCTGCTACAGTGAACCACTGAACCATGTGTAAAAGGAGAAATTCTTCAGTCTAACCTCTCAGTGGACTTCACACTCAATTGCCACAAGAGCCATTTTGTTTTCCTTTTTCTTATCTTTTTGCCTTTTCTAGGGCCGCACTCGCAGCATATGGAGGTTCCCAGGCTAGGGGTCTAACAGGAGCTGTAGCCACCAGCCTTCGCCACAGCAACGCGGGACCCGAGCCACGTCTGCAACCTACACCACAACTCACGGCAACGCCGGATCCTTAACTCACTGAGCAAGGCCAGGAATAGAACCCACAACCTCATGGTTCCTAGTCGGATTCATTAACCACTGAGGCACGATGGGAGCTCAGCAAAAGCCATTTTGACTATACTTTATAAACACTACGCTGTTAAAGCGTTCTCAGATCTTTTCTTTCCAAGACACTCTGAATCACCAAGAATTATTCCTAAGTTTCCCTTGTTCTTTCTGCATATTTTTGGGATTCCCTAACACCCCTCTCCCCACCCCACCCCTTTTTTTTTCCTTAAGCTTAAACTGAAAAATCTTTCCCTAAAGATTTCTGAGCCTTGTTCACATCGTACCCGATTCCACTGGATCTCCTTACTGATTTACAAAACTTCCCCTTTCCTCATATCAGGAACACAGTGCTCTCAAAAGAGTCTATAAACACCATCACCTGAACTGATTGGTATCTTTCGAGGTGAGAGAGAAAGATTTAGTCACCTTGAATTACCTGAATTACAGTCAGTGTTCAGTGATTCAGGGAGCCTACTAATTTCAGGGTCATTTGCCTCTTAGCAACCGCTTTGTGGAGTCAAAGGTTAACGACTACATTCAAATGTAATACAATCTACCACAATTTATGAATTCCCATGTGTGGTTTTACATCACATAATTGGATGCAATTCTCCCTGTATGTAATGCAATGCTTTTTTCTTTCCTTTCTCTCTCTCTTTTTTTTTTTTTTATAGTTCATTCAAGCTATTTATCTGGCTTTCAACAGTTTAACTTCAGCATGGATTTCGTTGTGTTTATTTTACTTGGTGTTCATTTGGCATTTTGTACTTGCAAATTTCTGTCTTCAGATTTCTTCAAATTTAGGGAACTTTTTTCTTTCTGTTTTTTTCTCTGCCCCATTCTCCTTCTTTTCTTTTTCTCAAACTTCATTTACATGTGTTGTATTGTTTGCTATCATGTAGCAGGTCTCTGAGGCTGTTTATTTTTTAAAAAATCATTTTTTTCTTTGTTGTTCACCTAGGATGATTGCTCTACCTTCAAATTCACTTAATTTTTCTCTGGTAATTCCTATTCAGCTGTGAAATCCATCCAGTGGATTTTTTTATCTCTGAACTTATAAAGTTTTTTCTCTTCTGCAGGCCTCGCCTACAGCATATTGAAGTTCCTTGGCTAGGGGTCTAGTCAGAGCTACAGCTCAGGACAACCGCACAGCCTCAGCAAGGCAGGGTCCGAGCTGCAACTGCAACCTATGCCACAGTTTGTGGCAACGCTGGATCCTTAACCCACTGAGTGAGACCACGGCTTGAACCTGCAACCTCGTAGAGACTATGTTGGGTTCTTAACCGGCTGAGCCACAATGGAAACTCCTGAAATTTTAATTTTTAGTTCCATTTGATTTTTTTTTTCTGCTGAGGTTTTTTCATTAGTCTCCTGTGAGTTTCATGCACTTAAAACATGTTTTGTTTTACTTCACTGAGGCTAGCTATAATAGTTACTTCAAAATCCTCATCTGTCAGTTTCAACATCTGATTCATCTCAGAGTCAGATCCTAGAAAGTGTGATCCGTTTCCTTGATTTTCATAGGTCTGTAATTTTGAATCGTATCTTGGACTTTATGAATGCTACATGGTGGAGGTTCTGGACTCTATCATTTCTCTATGAATGTTATTTCCTTTGCATTAGCAGGTTATTTTCTTGGCTAAATTTGGCTTATAAACTCTGTTTCTTGGAGGACAACTCTAGCTCCAGTTCAGATCTTTTGTTTTAAACAGTAATTCTGTTTCAGGTGGTTCAGGATCTGTTAGAGATGTGTGCAGAGTTAGGGGGTCCTCCCTCACGCTCCCACCCCTTTGGAGGTTTCTTAGTCTCCTCAGCATTTAAAGGTTCCTGGCTTCACTTTTCGGTTTTCTCCATAAGAAAAACTAAGAGTTTCCCCACATGCACCCCCACTGCCTTGGAGCCTGCCTCATGGACTGCACTTAGCTCTAAGCTCAATGCAAAAGGAAAGGGAACTTACTTGTGTGGTTCCTTATCTGCCCTTCTCCAAGCAAGCCTGCCCTGCCCACCAGAGTAGGTCTGCTTCTGTTAGCATTCCAGGATATTCAGGTAGTTGCTTTTGTATTATGCTCCACCCCTCCCCCTTTTGTCTTTTTTGGGCTGCACGGGAGGCATATGGAAGTTCGAGGTCTAGGGGTCGAATATAGGAGCTGCAGCTGCAGGCCTGCACTACAGCTCACTGCAGTGCTGGATCCTTAACCCACTGAGCAAGGCCAGGGATTGAACTGCATCCTCATGGATATTAGTCGGGTTTGTTACCAATGAGCCACAATGGGAACTCCTATGCCCAATTTCATAGATGTCTTCTGCTGAGGAATAGTCCAGTATGGTCTTAGTCTGTTATATTTGGAAGCAGAAGTTCTATCCCTGCCGGGCACTTTGTCTCCTGAGAGTCATTTCTTGCCTTGGTTAATCCAGTAGCCTCCTAACCACTCCCTGCTTATACCCTTGCTCCCTAAGGTCTGTTTTTCACACTTGAGGCAGAGGGATACTACGGGAACAGAAACTTTCAGTGTCTCCCCACTTCCTGACAGTAAATCCATAAAGCTTAGAATGTCCCGTTCTGCTTGTCTGAAACTCCGCAGCCTTGGCTTCCACGCCACATGCTTATGCTGGTTTGCATCCTGCTTTTCTGACCACTCATGTTTACATTCAACAACTCGTATTAACTCTTGCTCCTCTAATCCCGAAAGGTGGGTCCACCCTAAAAATATGGTTCTTGGTAGTCTGGTCTTTCTCCCTTGCACTTTCTTTTAGAGATCTCATCCACTTCCACACTTTAAGCTTACATGTCAGGGCACTGAATGAGAAGGCCCTTCCTGTTCCCAGGAACTGGAGATCTGGACTCAACGTGGAAGGCAAAGAGGCCGTAAGTATCCACGGCTTTCTCAACAGAGCTGCAAACAGAGTTGATGGAAAGTGAGTTAAAGGTTTGGGGTATTCCCCCTCCTTCTTTGGGCCAGCATCTGCCCAGATCTGCCTAAGCACGGAGCGAAACGAGAGCAAGGAGAGTGCGCTCGCGCAGGTTCTAGCTACGTGTTTCTGAAGGTGGGACTTAGCGCTTTCTCCCCGAAGCATCTGCGTCCTCTTGCGCCTACGCAGCGGACGACGGGAAAGCGGAACCCAGACGCGCGCGTCCCTGCTTCTAGCCGGGCGCGGAGAGCCGAACGCGGTGCACCAGGCGCGCCGGACGGCCCGGCATGGAGGAGCGCCGCGAGTCCCAGCCCACCGCCGGCTGTAGCGATGTGGGCCCGGGAGGCGAACGCGGCGGCGTCGCCCGCTCTTGGGCCCCGGAGGACGCCTGGATGGGCACGCACCCCAAGGTCAGGAGAGCAGGGCGCCGGTTCAGGCCCCTACCCCAGGCGCAATCCCCGGGCCGCGCTCCGCTCAGGGCTCTCCAGGGTCGCCGAGTTTCCACCCGAACCTCCCGGAAGGGGACCCTTGACGCTGCCTGCTGAGGCGGTATTGTTTTCGTTTGTTTGAAAGTGTTGAATTGTTGTTCTGAACCCCCGCCCCCCAGGCTATTTTTAGCTGGACGATAAAACTTTAAAACCCATCCTCTCTCAAGCCAGATAACCACTAATATTCGAGTTTTGCTCTCCAGGGCTGTTTCTGGGGCTGGTCTTATTTAATCCTCACAGTAAGCAAACTAAACAGTTTGTGGGCCATGGATAAGGTGTAGGAATCTACAGTGTTAAGGGGTTTAGGCACAGCCCTGGTTTGCTTCTGCTTGGCAGATTGTTGCCTTTTACAGTCATGGCTCAGACAGTGAATGGAAGTGAGCAAAGACAAAGGTTTTGTAGGAATGTCAGAGAGCAGATACTTTGGTAACTTTAGTAGGATTGCAGTCTTCTGCTGGAGAGCGGTATTTCATAGATAATCATCTAAAAACAGTCAAGAAAAGGAAAATTTTGAAGGTTTAAGTCTGAAAAGAATTAATCCCTTTGCATCTTCTCTTGGTTTTTTTCCTCCTGATCCCCTTATTTCCCCCTCAAGGTGAGAAAAACAAACATTAACATGGAAATGTTATTCGGTGCCATTAAAAGACCCATAACACGGAGAGGGAGCATGGAGGTTAGGAGCATGAACTGAGTCACTGAGTTTGAATCCTGGGTTCTGTCACCAGCTTGGTGACTTTTTTTTTTTTTTTTTTTTTTTACGGAGCTGTAGCTGCCGGCCAATGCCGCAGCCACACCAGATGCTTGCGTCTGCAACCTACACCACAGCTCACAGGCAACGCCAGATCCCTAAACCAGAGGCCAGGGATTGATCTCTCGTCCTCATGGATACTAGTCGGGATCGTTAACCGCTGAGTCACGAAGGGAACTTCCACCTTTAAGACTTTTTTTTTTGCAAGTTGTTTTATCTCCTTCCTCAGTTTTCTCATCTGTAAGATGGGGATAAGAACAGTACTAATCTTATACAGTTATGGGATTAAATAAATTAATGGAGCACTTGACATACAATAAACACTACATAATTATATATGTGAAACATCAGTAACAAGTTTTAAAAACCTCGTCTAGATTTGATGATATTGTTTAGTTTTCATATTTGGAGATTTTTTTTTTCTCTTTAAAGTTAATATCTATAGGTTCTAACCATTAAGTCTTTTGGTTTTTCTTGAAGGACCTAATCGATTACAAAAAAGAGAAGAAAAGATATTGGATGTTTGCTTTTTCATTTCTGCATTTGTATTATTCAGTTTGAAAATTAATTGGGTCCAACCAGTAACATAGTATTAGGTTTATCATCCTCAAACACCACTTTGTTTTGTTTTCGTTTTTATTTTTTGCTTAATGAATTTAATTACAATTATAGGTGTACAAAAATCATCACAACTCAATTTGATAGCATTTCCGTCCCAAACCCTCAGTGCATCCCCCCACCCCCCAGATTGTCTGTAAGACTCAAACGCCACTTTGATTCAATTATTCCCATACTTAGAAAATTTCCTTATGGATAAAATTCAAACTTTTACCTTGGCTCCTTGGTCCCTAATTGCCTTTTCAGTGCCATTTTGAAACACATTTGAGGTTTGAGGAGGACATTTAATAACACCCCTCTTTTCTGGTACCTGCACACACTTAGGAGCAGGCTGATGGAAAAGTGTGGCTTCAGAGCTGCACCCAGGCGGGTCTGCTGATGCCTCACCTCTGCATTAGCCCTGCTTCTCACCTAGTCACTGACACAGCTGGAGTACCTGAGGCTTCTTCTGCAGGGGCGGGCTCCTGAAGAATGTTTGCCCCCTGCTAACCTTCAAGTTTGAAATCAGCACAGCTTGCCTTGTAACTCCCACTATACCTGTAAGAGTCTTATATATTATATATTTAATGAATAGGTTTTGATTGAAAGAAAATATTTAGATTCTTCCTTCTCTATTTGACAATTACATTTTGATTTTCAGTATTTAGAAATGATGGAATTAGATATAGGAGATGCCACCCAAGTTTATATAGCATTCTTGGTTTACCTGGACCTCATGGAGAGTAAGTTATTTGTTTTATTATTGTTTTTGTTACTGGGGCTGTGGTGGGGACATGGGGGCTTGGGTTGGGATATAGCTTTTGTGCATTTGCTGTTAACTTTGTCAGTGTTGTGATTTCTTTATCATTTACATTGGGAATTACTCGGAAACAAAATATTAGATTAAGAGAAGATAGCATTATAAGTAATGTTTGCTCAGCTGATATTATGTAGATGTTTAAAATTTTTATCTTTTATTTTTGGTAAACATTATTGTCCATTTAATGATGCACTTTCAGGTAAAAGTTGGCATGAAGTGAATTGCGTGGGATTACCAGATCTCCAGCTCATCTGCCTTCTCGGTACTGAGATAGAAGGAGAAGGGGTACAGACTGTGGTGCCCACACCCATCAGTGCTTCCCTCAGCCATAACAGGTGGGCAGCCATAACAGGTGGGCAGGTGATTTTGATCTTTGTTTAAGGGGTTAGTTTCTTTCCTGAATAAAACACTAGGAGTCGTTAAATTAGAGCTTGTAATATATTTTCAGAGGAATTTGAGGTACAGGAATTACTCTTGGTTATTTGAGGAATAAGTTTTTTTTTAATTAATGATTTTTATTTTTTCAATTATAGTTGGTTATTTGATGAATACGTTAAATATGAGTGTTTAACAAGTATTTACCTAGCAGTTGCTGTGTTTTTCATGTTCATTGGGAATTGTTTTATTTTAGATCCTTTTAGCTTTATAAAAAAGCATCTTTTCAGGCTTGCTTTATACAATGTTATACTGCAAAAAATTTATCTAATTGTGTGTTTTGGGGGTGGGGGTAGTACATCTACTGTCCTCATGATGGAGTGTCACTAACATTCAACTTCAGGGAATGATTTCCACTATTTTTTAAAGCAGTTGCCTCAATTTACTTTTCCCTGCAATGTAAATAAGATCTTTTGAAGGTGTGTGGGTCAGTTGAATGGTTTTCTCATTGTGGTCTTAATTTGCATTTCTCTGATATTGAATATTTCTTTGAATATTTATCATCTCTTTTGAGAAATGCCTTTTCTTATTCTTTGCCTATTGGATTGTTTATAGTTTTCTCATTGACTTCTAGGAGTTCTTTATGTATTCCTGATAATAATTCTGTTGGTTGTTTCACAGCTTTAAAATCTATCTTTCTGGCATCTTTTATGAGTAACAGTTCTTAATCTGAGTATAATCATATTTATCCATTTTTATAATCAAAATCTTTGTGTCTAGTTTAAGAACTGTTTCCTATCCAAAGGTATAAAAGAAGTTCACCTGTATTTTTACTAAAAGTTTTAAAGTTTGCTTTTTTTTTTTTTAATAATGTGAGAGGAAGTCTAGGGACCCTGTTTTCACATGGATGATCAGTTTTTTCTACCTCCTTTACTGAATGGTCCCTCTTTTCCTTGTTATCTGACATATCGCCACTGTCATTTTCCAGAGCCCCGTTTATGCGGTGATTTGTTTTTGGACTCTCTTTCTATTCCATTGGTTAATATATCCGTCCTTGTGCCATTACCACATTTTCCTAATTGCTTGCTGGTATCTGGTATCTGGTTAGTAAGTCTCCCTTTCTGCTTTTTTTTTGGCCACATCCTCACGGCATGTTCCCAGCCACAGCAGCGACCCAAATTGCTGCACTAACACTGGATCCTTAACCTCTTGTGCTGCAAGAAAACTTCTCTGCTTTTCTTCTTTAGAAGCTGTGGCAGGCAGCCTCTACGGTGGTTTCTTCTAATTCAGCCTTCTGATTGTTACACCCTTGTGTAATTCTCTTCCTGGAGCGTGGTCTCGAGCTAGTGACTTGCTTTAAATAAATAAAATTTGGCAAAAAATGATGGGATGTTACTTCCAAGATTAGGTTATAAAAGACTGTGGCTTCTTTCTTGGGCACTCTCTCTCACATGCTCCTTCTGAGCAAAGCTGTCTCCCTTGTGAATTGTCCTACGGGAAGGCTGAACACAGAGGACTGAAGGTCATTACTGATGGAGCAACACTCCTGACAGGTGGGGGGTGGGGTGGGAAGGTGGATTCCAGAGACTAAGCGAAGAGATTAATACTGAGCTAGAGGAGTAGCACCTGAACCTCTGAGGCTGTGGCGCAGGCAGAAAGGACAGATGAAGACGTCGCTGTAATTGAGTGGGTGTAGAAGTAGAGATGAGGCCAGAGTGTCTTAAATTCTAACATGAAGCACTTTGATGAATACATTTATTTTTCTTTCTAATTCTCTTTGATTAAATGAATAATGATTTAGACGAAAGAGCACTGGAGTGAAGCCGTAAGATCTGGGTTCTGGTCTTGGCATTGACACTTAACGTTTTTTTGATGACTGGAGATACACCTGACTTTTCTGGGTTTTGCTTTCTTGTTTATTGAGGAATATAGATCATCAGGAGATAATATGTAAGATCCCTTCTAAATCAAAGCTACCATAATTGGTTATTTTCATTGTATGTATGAATAAAACTATATTAAACTAATGTTTAGATTTCTGTCAAATATTGTTTGTATGTGTGATTTATTATGAGAATTGTTTTTTAATATATTGAGCTATCCGTACCCTTCTTTGAGAGGCTCGAAGAAATTCCTTTCTGTGGGATTTTTCTGGGTGTTTAAGAATCAATAGAAAGTTCCTGTTGTGGCTCAGTGGTAGCGAACCCGACTGGTATCCATGATCCCTGGCCTCACTCAGTGGGTTAAGAGATCCATCGTTGCCGTGAGCTGTGATGTAGGTCGCAGACACGGCTTGGATCCTGCGTTGCTGTGGCTGTGGTGTAGGCTGGCAGCTGCAGCTCCTGTTTGACCCCTAGCCTGGGAACCTCCATGGGCCACCGGTGTGGCCCTAAAAAACAAACAAAAAAGAATCAATATACAACAGTTTTTTATTTTTTGGTCACGCCTGCAGCATATGGAAGTTCCCAGGCCAGAGACTGAATCTGAGGAATTTGTGAAGGTAGCTCACCTTAAAAAAAAACATTTTTTAAAATTTAAGAGAACAAATAGCTGTTACTTTATTCAGTAATAAATTCTGTACAAATATAAATCACTCTGTATTCACCTTTTTTTTTTTTTTTTTTAAATGGCCATACCCCCGACATGTGGAAGTTCCTGGTTTAGGGATTGAGTCCCAGCCACTTCTGTGACTTATGTTGCAGCTGCAGCAATGCTAGATCCTTTAACCCACTATGTCAGGATTGTAATCTGACCCACAGTGACCTGAGCCACTACAGTGGGTCCTTAACCCACTGTGCCAGAGAGGGAACTCCAACAATTTTACTAGCATGATTTTTAAGCCTTCCTTTGTCTAAGAGAATTAGTAATTCATTCCTTAAAACTCTCCCTTTGTGTCTTTTAGTTACTGTAACAACCTAGCTAGTATTATTGTTATATTATTTGCTTGGACCAGGAACTACCATTTAGAATTAATCTAAATTTAATTCTAAAAAATAAAATCAGTAGTCTGTTTGAGTCAAAATCATTTCATAAATCTAGACATACAAATTTGTGTCCTATTAATTTTTAGTTTTTCCCAACTATTGATTATTGCCTTAATAGCTTTTATTTTTTTTTAATTTTATTTTTTCATTTTTTTGCCTTTTAGGGCTGCACTCACGCCATATGGAAGTTCCCAGGCTGGGGATCCAATAGGAACTGTAGCTGCCGGCCTACTCCACAGCCACAGCAGCGCGGGATCCGAGCTGTATCTGCGACCTATGCCACAGCTCACGGCAACGCTGGATCCTTAATCCACTGAGTAAGGCCAGGGATCGAACCCGCAACCTGATGGATCCTAGTCAGGTTCGTTACCACTGAGCCATGAAGAGAACTCTGCTTTTCTGGCTTTTAAAACTTGTTGTCTTCTTTAAGTAGAATTAGTTGGAAGGATAACTTAGTATTCTACTTTTACACCTGCATTTAATAACTTGGAAGGCTTAAGTCTGCGAGTCTTGTTTTTATGTAAATATTCATAATTATATTATGCAGTGCAATATAGAAATAGCACAGATGTGGCCCAATACACATAAGATTTATTATCCTTTTTATGCATAAAATTTTCTCAACTCAAAGTATGCAAAAAACTTTTTAACAAGTAAAGATTTGTGTGATTTCATTCCTCAGTTTTTAACAGGAGTGATATTTTTAGACAGTAGACAAACTTTTATCTATTTTTACTTCCATGTGTACTTTATATATATAAAATGTTACACATCTAATAGTAATACTGCAGTTTCAGACATTTGTGGTTAATGTAGGAATTTTCCTTCATTAGTGCACGGAGAAGAATATTATTGACTTTGAATCTTTGGCAGCCTTATATAGGAAAGAAATTCATTAAGGCAAGTCCTGAAAGTATTTCAGTAGGAATTTATGAAGGTAGCTTACCTTAAAAAATATATTTTTTAAAATTTAAGAGAAAAAATAGCTGTTACTTTATTCAGTAATAAATCATGTACAAAAATAAATCATTCTGTATTCCCTTTTTTTTTTTTTTAATGGTTGCACTACAGTATATGGAATTTCCTGGGCCAGGGATTGAATATGAGCTGCAGCTTCGACCTGCACTGCAGCTGCAGCAGTGCTAGATCCTTTAACCACTGCTTCAGGCTGGGGATTGAACCTGTGCCTCCATAGTGACCCAAGCTGGTGCAGCTGGATCCTTAGCCCACTGAGCCACAGCAGGAATTCTCACTTTTAAATATTATTGTCATATAATATTGCTTGGACTTTTTAGCCTTTACTTAGCAAATATTTGTTGATTATAATATGGTGTCAGGAAGTAATCCAAGTGCTGGGGATATCATGTTGACCAAAATAGCCTCTTTTTTGAGATATGATTAGCATACATTATATTAATTTCCCATGTATAACATAATTATTTGATATTTGTATGATTTATGAAGTGATCACCACAATGAGTCTAGCTAACATTAGTCACCATACAAAGTTAGAGAATTTTTTTTCGTGTGATAAGAACTTTAAGAATTTACTTTCTTAGCCACTTTCAAACATGCAGTACAGAATTAACTATACTCACCATGCTGTACACTGAATTCCCTTGACTTATTTGATAACTAGAAGTTTTTAATCTTTTGACTCCTTTCATCCATTTTACCCACTGCCTTTTGAAACTACCAATCTGCCAATATATTCCAGTCTATTCTCTGTATCTATGAACTTTTTTTTTTAATGATTCCACATACGCGTGAGATCATACGGTATTTAAAACGTCCTCTTGAAAGTAATGTCCTAGTACGATATATTGGCTTGGAAAGTAAATTTTTTATTTCATTGTTTGGTAATTGTTAGATGAGATCTAGTAAGAACAGAATTGTCCTTTGTTTAAAGATTTAATTGACTGTAGTTTGGGACCACCTCCATTTATTTTATTGTTAGGTAATGAGTAACAAGAATAATAGAATCCCGATAAGTGCTTTATACAACGTTGTGTCAGGACCCAGAGGACAACAGGGAAAGCCTCCCAAAGGTGCTAAAAGACAGTGTTTTAGTAGGACAAGTGCAAGTAGTTAGTTCAGTATGCCTGCCTGTTTAGCGTGGAAGCTAGAGTAGGTGCTTAATGGCATTGGTTAAGGCTCCAAAGGAACGAATGAATGTGTAGAACTCATGAGAAAAGACAGGAAGCATGGGAAATGAGGCGGAAAGGGCTACCTGTGTCATGAAGGCCATCACTCATTTCACTTTTTTTTGCTGTTATAAATTGTACTGTAATGAATACCCCGTGAGTATCTCTCTGTTCTCGTGTGAGAGTTTCTCTAAGGTGGGAGCCTGGAGATGAAGTGGCTGGGACATGCAGCGTTGACATCTTTGTCTTGACTGGTTACTTTATAGAGTGTTGTCGGTTCATGGTCCCTTTAACAAAAGAGAAGTTTCCACAGATAGAAGAAGAGATTTATTGACATAAGGCTGACAAAGATTAATTAAGAATGTGTAAATAACTTCTGTGACTCAATGGTTTTTAAATCTTTTATTGTGAAATAAAGCCAGATACATAAAACCACACAATATAAATGTATAGCTTGAGATATAAGGCAAAAGTCTTGAACACTTGTAACCACCAAGTCAGGAAGCAGAACTTTTCCAGCCATCTCAGAACCCCTTCCATGTGCCAAGCATAAGCTTTTCCTCCCCACAAAAGTAACCATTATTCTTACTTTTATTGTAATAACTTCCTGTGTTTCTCTGTAGTTTAGTTGTGGCCATTTTTATAAAGAAAACAAGGCTTTTGAGGTAAAATTTATGTATAGTAAAAATCACTCAGGCGTGCAGATCTATAATCTATATTGTATGGATTATGATATCCAGTCTTAATTACTCATATAACCAATATTACAGCTCAGAAACTTCTGTCATGCTATTTTGTCATAAATTCTTATAGTTTTGTATTTTCTAGAATGTCATGGAAATAGAATCACAGCCTTTTGGGTCATGCCCCTATCACATTGCGTGGTGGTTTGGCACTTCTTCCATGTTGTTGCATGTATCATTAATATGTCCCTTTTTACTGCTGAACAGTTTTCCATTGTATGGATGTGTTACAGTTTGTTTATCCACTTACCAGTTGTTGGATATTTGGGTTGTTTGTAGTTTCTTGGCTCTTATGAATAAAACCTCTATACATAGTCTCATCCAGGTCTTTGTATAGACACACACTTTCAATTCCATGGATAAATGAGTTATTGAATTTCTAGCTCATATGGTACTTTATAAGAAACTGCCAGACTACTTTAGCATTTTTAGCTTTATAAGAAACTGCCAGACTACTTTCCAAAGTGGTTGTGCTGTTCTGTCCAGCAGTGTATGAGAGTTCCAGTGTATGTGAGTTCCAATCCTCAGCAGCATTTTGCATTATCAGTTTAATTTTAGTGATTCCATTAGGTTTGTTGAAGTAGCTCTTGTGGCTTTAAATTTGCATTTCCCTAATGACTAATTATGTTGCGTATCTTTTCATGTATTTATTTGTCACCCATAGCTCTTCTTTGATCAAGTCTTAGTTCAAATCTGTTGCCTATATAGTAGAGATTGTATTGTTTGTGTTCCTAATACGTTATGAGTTCTTTTTGTGTTTTGGGTACGATTCCTTTATCAAATATCTTTTTTTTGGAAATACTTTCTCCCATTCTGTGACTTGTCTTTTTGTTTTCTTAATTTCCTTACAAGAATGAAGGTTTTCAATTTCGATTGCTATCCGTTATATCAATTTTTTTCTTTTACAGTCTGTAGTTTTTGGGTTCTGTGTAAGAAATGTTTGGTGAATCTATAGACATAAGATTCTCTTACATGTTTTCTTTCAGAAGTTTTATAGTCTAAGTTTTTACTTTTAGGCCTATAATTAATTTTGAATTGCATATATGGTGTGAGAGCTAAGGGTCAATGGTTTTTTTGTTTTGTTTTGTTTTTCGTGGTTTTTTTTTTTTTTTTTTGGTCTTTTTAGGGCGGCACCTGTGGCATATGGAGGTTCCCAGGCGAAGGGTCGAATCAGAGCTGTAGCCGCTGGCCTATATGACAGCCACAGTAATGCAGGATCTGAGCCGCATCTGCAACCTGCACCACAGCTCACGGCAATGCCAGATCCTTAACCCACTGAGCGAAGCCAGGGATCGAACCGCATCCTTATAGATCCTAGTTGGGTTTGTTAACCGCTGAGTCATGATGGGAGCTCCCCGTTTTTTTTTTTCTTATTTCTTTTTTGCAAATGCCTGTCCAATTGTTCCAGCACCATATATTGAAAAGACGACATTGAATTTCTGTAAGACCTCAGTTGATCATATGTGTGGACTATTTCTGGACTCTCTAGTCTGTACTGTTGATCTGTATGTTGTCTTTATGTCAGTACCAAACTGTTTTGATGGCTGTAGCTCTAGAGAAATCTTTATAGAAAGATCTGAAATGAGGTAGTGTAAGTTCTCCAACTTTAGTCTTCTTTTACTACTTTTTCTCTTGGCTATACTGTTGTATGGTGTACTCCTGATGCATTTCCACATTTTCCTGTCCTCTGTATTTTCTGCAAATTGGCAGCTGGAACCAGGGGCTTGATTACATTCAATTTGATCACGTTAGTAAGACTAGCTAGTGGTCTATTCTATCATCAGAAGGCATATAACATCCTTTTACTTTAAATATACATTTTAAAATCAACTTATCTACAAATAAAGTACTGCTTTATTTGCATCTCGCAAATTTTGCCCATTAAAAATATCTTTGGAGAGTTCCCGTTGTGGCACAGTGGAAACAAATCCAGCCAGTATTCATGAGAATGTGGGTTTGATCCCTAGTATCACTCAGTGGGTTAAGGATCTGGCGTTGCCATGAGCTGTGGTGTAGGTCTCAGATGTGGCTCGGACCCCACTTTGCTGTGGCTGTGGTGTAGGCCAGCAGCTGTAGCTCCAATTTGACCCCTAGCCTGGGAACTTCCATATGCTGCAGATGTGGCCCTAAAAAGCAAAAAAAAAAAAAAAAAAAAAAAAAAAAAAAAAAAAAAAAAAAAAAAAAAAAAAAAGCAAAAAAAAAAGAAAGAAAAAGAAGGCTTTTCATTCTGTCTTGTAAATCTCTGTTAATCTGCAGTAGAGGTCAGCAAACTCTTTCCATAAAGCTATAGATAGTAAATGTTTTGAGGTTTGCAGGCCATATGGTCTCTTTTGCAACTCTTTTGCCATGTTAGAGTGAAAGCAGCCCTAGACAATAAATACATAAACAAATGGATGTGGCTGTGTTCTTATAACTTTATTTACAAAACAGAGGGCAGTCCAGATTTGGCCCATAGACCAGTTAGTTTATTAACAACTGATCTGTGGGTTCTATCCTCTCTCCTCTTTTCCTTATAATTTTTCTGTTAAACAACGTGGGCTATTTGACTTGCACACTCTCCCATAGTCTGGGTTTGTCAGTTACCCACTCATGGTGCATTTCAACATGTTCCCTGACTATATTTTCTGTAAATTGTCAGCAGGAGCCAACAGCTTGATTAGTTGCAATTTGATCACATTAAAGACATTAATTAAAGACTTTTTTATCAGGAAACATACAATTTCTGGCTACCTCTCTGTATGATCTTAATAGCTATTGATGTTTAATGGCTAGCTTTTACTAGTGGTTTTAGCCTTTGTTGTTCTGACCCATGATTCTGGTCCACTTCCCTTGACCTGCTGGGTAAATACAGCAGGTTCATACACTGTTCCCAGGACCTCTTAGTGCTAACTTTCCCCCTTTGGCTCTCACTCAAGAAAGCACAGTAGAATGTGAGTAGATGAGAATGATCATGTGTTATAGGGAATATTACTTTTACATTAATACATAACCTGTCAACTTTGATGCTTTATTGTTAGAAAGAAATTATTTACTGTACACTGCACAACCAATCTGAGCGTACCAGCTGTAAATCACTACCCTGGACTGTATTGCTTAGTTCCTTGATTACAGTGCTTTTTTTTTTTTAATGTTCTGTATTCCTCACACATGACATTTTTATTACTAGAGAATCTGGATAGTATACAAAGCCTGAGAACCAGAGGAGTTGGCAGGTGCTGCAGTTGCAATTTCACATTATTTATAAAGGGCATATTGCACATAAGGCATGATAGCCGTCTCTTTATAGAAGTCTCAAGTTTTGGAGTCTGTTGTTTGCAAAACTGGACCACACTCTATCATTTACTTAGAAAATTACAACTTAGTTATAAAATATTTCCCCAGTGCTAGCCTCATTGCAGCCCTTAAAACTACAGCAGTAGCTGTCTTGCTGCTTGACTACTGAGTGGCATATATGTTTGCATGGCTTATTCTTTCCATTATTTATTTTATGGAATATATGTATTTGGTGACTCCTTCAACGGTAACAGTGCTAGGCAACATTTAATGCCATATTTGTGTGAATTTCTAAGAATGCCCCAATGGTTTTTGTATCCATTTCCTACCTATTTTCCCAGGCTGTGGACCTGGTATTTTATGTACATTGTTTTTGGCAAGAGTGTAGACAGATTCCATTACAGAGCACATGTGTATTTGAATAGCAGTGACTGAATGCTTTATTTTGAGCAAAGTACAGTTTGTAACTGGTATTTTCTGTAAAGCAGTTATACATAATATTTGCTCATAGTTAAAACACTTTGGCATATTTTTCAAGTTTCAGAAGGTCTTGTGTATACTAGTCTCTTGTGAAAATATTGATTTAATACTAATTGCTGATCTCCAGTGGGAGAAGAGAATTGGTAAATTGCCCATATCTGGTAGATAGTGGGAAAATTATGCTGATGGAGAATGAAGTTGTGTTTCTTGAAGGGAAGGACACGACTCTTTTATCTTCATTTAAAAATAATTCTTCAAGCTAATGTAAAACAATCTTTAGTTTACATTTAAAATACTTCATGAAGTTATGTGTTTGAATGATATATGCATATGAAAAGTACTCTAGATTGCTTCTAACCAAAGTGAATCTAAGAATCCATGCAGCAGTTTTAGTCAGTGACCGTAGAGTTAAGGACTACAGTTTCCCCAGATCTTGTAAAGGTATAAAATCATATTAATACGTTCATAGACGTGAAGGAGATCTGATGAATTTCAAGATGAGACAGAGTTCCCGTTGTGGTGCAGCAGAAACGAATCCAGCTAGGGACCATGAGGTTGCGGGTTCGATCCCTGGCATCGCTCAGTGGCTTAACACCCGTGAACTGTGGTGTAGGTTGCAGATGCGGCTTGGATCTGGTGTTGCTGTGGCTGTGGCGTAGGCCGGCAGCAACAGCTCCGATTAGACCCCTAGCCTGGGAACTTCAATATGCCACGGGTGCGGCCATAAAAGGACAAAAATAGATAGATAGATAGATAGATAGATAGATAGATAAATAAATAAATAAATAAATAAATAAAAGACAGCCAGAGAAATCCTAATGAAAGCCAGGGGCCTTTTCCAGAGCTAAGGTAGCCAATGAAGTCAAATACACGTTCAGATAGCTCAATGCTTAAACTTAGGATAATAGTATCACAGGCTTACATAATAGTATTCTAGGTAGTTGTATGTGGGAAAATAACATAGGACACTTACACAAGCACCCAGAGCAAATTGTGAGGGGCAAAAATGTTTTTTGCTTTTTAGCTACCAGTTTGCATTTTTTTTTCTGATAGAATTTGTCATCTTCCAATTTGTGTCATTTTAGTTTATTTGCTAAAATAGGAGAGAGACACTGAAAACAAATCCCAGCTGCCATATTTTTAGCTTATCTGTTTTTATACATAAGTTTTTTTTTTTTTTTTAAGCTGAGCAAAGTGTTTTGTACAATTACAAGATCTAGGGATGATTAAAATATCATTTTTTGAAATGCTCTATAAATCTCCTTTGTAACAAAGAACCATAGTCCCTTGCTTCATAATGCCAGTGAATCATTCATCCTTTAAACCTGGCTAGATTATGAATGGCTCTCTTGTCTCAGTGCCAAAGAAGGATAGTGGACATCTCATGTAAGGAGGGAGCGTCTCCAGTGACATGTTTTCCTCCCACTCCCACAAATTAGTGGCATTTCTTTGGATTTATGGTGATTGATAACCTCTCATTAAAATGGGTAACTTCAGCCAATATAAGTGAGAGACAATATAAGTTTTTCTAAATGTTCTCTTTTTTAGCATCTTCCGGTCTGAATATTACACTATACATTTAGAAGAAAGGCTTCAACATTCCATACACCAAATTGGTCATCTGCGAGTTCAACACCTGTGAGGCTAAAGGTCTAAGAACTTTTGTCATTTGTTTTGATCACATTTCTTTTGGCAAGATTCTTGTACAGTTTATGCTTTAAAGTAAAAACAATTCAGAATGCTTAGAAATTAGTGTTAGAGCCAAAGTTGGGATTTCTAGCCAGTGATTTTTTAAATTTGATTAGCTTATAAACCATATCAACTTGTTTCCTACAACATTGCTGTCAAGGTTTTCAGTGTTTCAAAAGAATACATTCTCCCTTATTCCTACATTGAATCAAATGAACTGCAGTTGTTTTTTCTTGTCAAAGTTATTGAAGCTTTTAAATGCAGTTTTCAAAGACTGTTAAGTAGTAATTTTTCTTTTTTAAAGGACACGATTGTTTTAAAAAATATTTTATTAGCAGTTTGTGTTATCACAGCAGTAACCCAGATAATAAAAATGGATCAATTGTCTATTTTTAAATCTATTGTACCAGTGTTTTTATGGGGAAAAGAAAAATAACCCATGTCTAAAACACTGGTGTGTAGGGAAAATTAAAATTTTATTTATTGTTCTTGTACTAAAATAATAAAACAATCAGTAAAAATGTTATGAATGTATATAATTATAATTTTTCTTTAAAAATTAAAAACAATGGATATAAATGAATATTAATATAATATAGACTATCTAGAGTCAAAGTAGAAGCATGTTTTGGTTTGGGGGTAAGGATAAGAAAGTAAATTCCATATTAGTCCAGCATTTTCTAAGTTGCTCATTCATTTTTTAGACTCCTGTTGTGTGCTGGACTCAAGGGGTACAAGACTTCACAAGATGCTTACAGTCTAGATCTGAGATGAACAGACATTTATAGTCAGTATGATGAACATAATGGGAGATGTGTATAGGGTACTGAGGAAAACTGCCTAGGCAGTATTACTGACCAGGGTTCTTGGCCTTCTTTAATAGAAATTGATAAGAGGCTAGAGGAGAAATTTAAGCAGGGCTTTATTTGGTGCCCCTGTTGTAGCAGGGGTCGGGGGGTGAAAACAAGTAGGTTCCCTTGCTTGCTCTCCAGGGGAGGATGAGCTGGTTCCTCACATGGGGTGAGGGTAGAGGCGGGTCTGGGAGTTGGGCCAGAAGGGGTGGTTTAGGTGGTTTGCCCAGCCCTTAGGTGGTATTGTGTGCAGGGGGCATGCACGGTACCCTGCTTTTACTCCTGGCTTTTCAGAAGTGGCATTTGGGTTTTTTGGTCTTTTTTGTATTTTGTTGTCCATAATTTACCCCAACTGCACATGCACACAGTTATTTTTAATCCCATACAGTTCTTGGTATTTTGTTGCTCAAGGAGAGGTTTGTCCAGGGGTAGGCACTGCAACAAAGTGTCACAGTTCCCAGGTCCCAGCCTATCTCAGAAGGAGGTAGAAGCCCTGCTGGCGGTATAGGAGGAGGATGTCTAGGAAAGCTTCCTGCAGGACAGGGTGTTTGAAATATGTGTAGGCATTCCAGGTGGAATGGGGTCGGAAATGGATGTTCTTGACAAGTAATCACATGAGCAAGGTGTTTAGGGCTGAGAGAGCATGAAAACTGCAGTGGTTCCTTAAAGCTGAGTATTAGTAATGGCAGCAGGCGGGCATGCCTACAGCTGGTGAGAAAGCACTTGTATTGTGCATACGTGTGTGTGTGTGTGTGTGTGTGTGTGTGAGTGTGTGTGTGAGAGAGATAGCACGCACAAGAGAGAGCAAGAGATGGGGATAGGAATGGGAGAAGGAAGGGAGGGAAGGAGAGAGAGATAGAAAATACGAAAAAAGTAACCCTCCTCCTGGTAAACAATAGATTGAGAGGCTGAATGGTTTTAGGAATACAAAGATGAGAGAAAACTAGATCAAGAGTTTTTCCACCTCAGGGTCTTTGGGAGATACTGGTATATCCTGAAACAAAGGTGTGAAACTTATTTGAATCCGAATATTAGGAGTTGTAATGCTTGTTTCCATTTTCTCTAAAGATACCAACTAAAATACACAAATCTGTGAGGATTTAGGAAATGACCAGCCATCAGTGCAAAGCATAACTAGGGATTTGAGATTAAGTAACTCCATCTTTTGTCATCTCATAGCTTCATTTGCTGAACCTTTTCAGGTTTCTGACCTCTAAAGGTTAAAGTGTTCTAGGGCTTTGGCCTCTGAGCTTTTCTTTGGACTCACTCCTAGGCATCCTCATCTGGTTCCATGGTTTTAAATATCATTGACATAATCATGACTCCCAAACTTATGTCTCTACCTCTTCCTGCCTCTTCTGTGAACCTAAGGCTCATGTTTATCTACCTCATAACGCCACTCATCTCAAATCGCCATGTCCAAAAAGATCTCTTGATCTGCCCTCTAACTGTCCCTTCCTTTCAGTAAATGGCAACTCTGTTCATTCTGAAGCTCAGGCCAAAACTCTTGGAGGTAGATAGCTCCCTATTTCTCTATGTATATTTTTTTAGAACAATTTGAGATTTACAGAAAAATTGAGCAGATAGTGCAGAGATTTCCCATGAAGGTTTTAGTCTAGCATAGTATTGATTAGCTATTATTGTCTTGCCTTAGTATGGTACATTTGTTACAATTAATGAACTAATATTGATATTATTAAGTAAAGTCCATAGTTTACATTAGAATTCACAGTTCTGTTGATTTTAACAAACGCCCACTGTCATGTATCTGCCATTGCATACAGGGTAGTTTGACTGCCCCAAACATCCTTGTGCTTCATAAATGCATGCCTTTGCCCCTACTCTGAACTGCTGGCAGCCATGGAACTTTTGCAGCCATGGAACTTTTAACTTTTTCTGTAGTTTTGCCTTTTCCAGAATAGTAGTAGTTGAAATCATACGGTATGTAGCCTTTCCAGATTGGCTTCTTTCACCTAGTAGTAAGTATCCTCGCCACCTTGGTACTATTAGTTTTTAGAGTTTTAGCTACTCTAATTCATGCATAGTAGTGTCTCACTGGGTTTTTTTTTTTTTTTTGGGTAAGATTTTTATTTTTTCTATTATAGTTGATTTACAATGTTCTGTCAATTTCTGCTGTACAGCAAAGTGACCCAGTCATATATATGTGTGTGTATATATACATATATATATATATTCTTTTGCTCACATTATCTTCCATCATGTTCCATCACAAGTGACTAGATATAGTTCCCTGTGCTATACAGCAGATCTCATTGCTTATCCACTCCAAATGTAATAGTTTGTATCTACTAACTCCAAACTCCTAGTCCATCCCATAATTAATTTGCACTTCCCTAATGCCACATGATGTTGAGCATCTTTTCATATTATTATGTGCCATCTGTATATCTTCTTTGGTGAGGTATCTCTTTGGATCCTTTGTCAATTTTTCTTGGTGGGGTGTGGTTCTCTCACAGATCATGCTTTTGGTGTTGTATCTAAAGGTTCATCACCAAATGCAGAGTCACCTATATTTTCTCCTGTATTGTCTTCTAAAAGTTGTATAGTTTTTTTGTTTTACATTTAGGTCTGTGTTCCGTTTTGAGTTTAATTTTTGTGAGAGGTGTGAGATGTCCATCTAGATTCTTTTTTTTTTGCATGTTGATGTCAGTTGTCCAGCACCATTTGTTAACAAGATTATTCTTTCTCTATTGAATTGTTTTTACTCCTTTGTCGAAGATCAGTTGACTGTATTTATACGGGTCTGTTCTGGGCTCTCTAATTCTAGTGCATTAACCTACCTGTCTATTCCTAAGTCAGTACCACATGGTCGTAATTACTATAGCTTTATAGTAGGATGTTCAGTCAGTACTCTTCTTCTTCGGTATTGTTCAGTGTTGCTATTTTAAATCTTTTGCCTTTTCATATAAACTTTAGAATCAGTTTGTTAGTATCTACAAAGTAACTTGCTAGGGTTTTGTTTGGGATTGTGCTTAATTTATAGATCACAATGAGAAGAATTGGCATCTTAACAATATTGAGCCTTCCAATCCAGTATTATGGGCTATTTCTCCATTTATGTAGATATTCTATGATTTCTGTCATCGGAGTTTTACAGGTTTCCTTATAAAGATCCTGTACATATTTTTTTTAGGTTTATATCTAAGCATTTCACTTTTTTGATGCCAATGTAAATGTTGTGTTTTTTATTTGAAATTCCAGTTGTTCAGTGCTGGTATATAGGAAAGCAATTGAGCTTTACCCATTTACCTTGCTATAATCTCTTATTAGTTTTAGTCCACCCAGTTCTCAGACTGCCAAATTAATTTGTTAACAAAATCTGTCAGTTCTCCCTTAAAAGTGTGTCTAAAATCTGGCCATTTCTCACTACTTCTGCTATACTGCATCATTCTGGTGTAAACTGCTGTCATTTCACCCTTTGTACTATTGCAACCTATGAAATGGCCCTCCTTTATAACAATTTACTGTATTTATTGCTACTCAGTATATTATATAGTGGGTCTTTGTTTGTTTGTTTACTCTCTTCCTCCCCCACATCGTCTGTGGAAGCAGGAGCTTTGTTCTGTTCATTGCTATTTCCCCAGTGCCTTGCCTGGTACCTGGTGTTTGGTGTTAAATAGGTATTTGCTGGATGAATGAATGATTCTCTTAGACTCTTCAGTTCCTGTGGCAGAGACTTGCTGAATAATATCTTAAAGAACACAAAGATGTGCTGCAAGCAACCTTTTAAGAGTTTCTAAGAAATTAGAATGTCTTCAGAATTCATCTGCTTGCAAGATTTATCACTACTTCCCACACTTTGCACTGTAACTGTAACTGTGTACCTCCTAGGGTAGAGAACAATCAGAAGTCTGAAGAGTCACTCTGCCAGCGCTATAGATAGTTTCCTTACCATTTAGTTAAATTCTTTTTCATACATACCTCCCTGCCCCCAGTACCACCCCTCCCTTCACCATTCAACCCTTCTTTTTCCTTTCTGTCTTAGGAGAAGAACTTATATTAATGGTGAAGTAAAGGGTTAATAGAAACAATTGAGTTCATTCTTTAGAACATTTTAAAACATGTTCTTAGTTATGAGACTTAATCCTGAAATGCTACATATTTTTTTGAAGGATACTTCATTTTCCCATAATCACAAAATATTTCCTCCCTCCAGAATTATATTCTTTATTACAAATTAATGACTGTCATTTTATATGAGGCCTGAAGTCTAATAATAACTAGTAAAATGATTCCTGTCATTTGGCTTCCCTGCGTATCAGGATGTGTGTCCTCAGACCACCTCTGTTGAAAATCTGTTGCTGTTAAAACTCCCAATTCTGGCAGCTTCTTTGAACTGGCATAGCATTTTTTTTTTCTTACGCTCAAAAGCAAACAAACAAAAAAACCCTTACAGTTTATTTTAGCAGAATGGCTTTCCACCAGGGTGAAAGCCACACAGGCACTTAATTGTTCAATAAACCCCCCTGGGACTTGAGCTGCCTCGGTTTTTTACTAGGAAGGCATTGGCGTGATTCATAAGGTGGTGGTCTATTACCCTTGAAACTTTATTCAGGATTGAGCCTATGAATGAATAAGGCACCTTGGGCACAAGTTTAGTTTTGTATCGTGTTTCACAGTTGCATCTTGGTGTGTCGTTTCAGTCCATCATAATGAGGCAGATCAGGGAGTTAATGTCTTATTGATGCAGCTGCAGCATTTATCAGTTTGGCCACATTAAAAACGACAGAAGGAGATATTGCTTTCTGTGAGTTGAAATTAATGATAATTTTAATCTGTGATGCATTCTTGTTTGACAGCATTTGAAATTAAATTTAATGTTGTCTTCAACTTTCTTGCTCTCTGTGCTCTTCTCCAAAGATTACTTAGTCTCTGTTGTAGGGTTGTTACAAAAAAATGAATGCTAAGATTTATGGAAAGTATTTAAGTACCTTGGGGAAAGGGCAGTAGCCAAATAATGTTCCATATGTGTTTGCTTCAGGCTTTAACAAAGTTAGCTTTGTTAAAGTTTGGAATCACTTTGTTTTCAGTATGCTAAGCTCCTCTCTGAACAGTTGTAAGAAAGAAAAACCTGTTGTAGACATCAAATTCTGTTACTGTTGATCAACAACTATTATTATTACTGATTTATCTATTTCTTTAGGTGGAACTTTTCTCTTGAAATATATTGAACTCAAGAACCTGAAATTCTTCTTATTGATATATATGTTATCTTTTACATATGTGGATTTCTATCAAATATAAGCTATAGAAGACTTTAAATCATTAGATTTGTGTGATTAAACATGTCTACATTATTTTTCCAAAGAACTGAGCTTTTAAAAAATTAGGCACATAAGGAAACTTTGTTCTGTGCCTTCTAAATTAAAATTAGAGGTTAAATGAGATTATAGCATTTTAGTGATGCTTCATTGTCCTCAGCATCTGTGGACATGTTTGATTTTTACTGTCATGTGTGATTTTTAAAATAGAACTGTGGAATCTTTGTTGTTGTTGTTACATTGAGAAAGTGCAATCTGTTGACTTAAGGGCAAAGTAAACATTTTTACCAGTTTATTAGTGTCTCATAAAGGAAACAAACAAGACAGATCTCAAATAGGGAAAGTTGATGGCATCACTTTAAACATAATGTTAAAAATAGACCAGAAGAGATCCTGAGCAGGAATCTTTGTAAGACTTCCCAAGTGTGCTTTGAATAACAGAGGTCGGTAAACCGTTTTACTCTGTTATTATGAGAAGATTCATTGGTAATTCCCCCCTCCCACACACACACTACCAAGTGGGATAAACAGAGCTCTGAGACAGGAACTTCCATTTCATTTTTGACAGTGGTTTCCCTCAACTCTGAAGACAATACCCCCTTTACAACTCAGAGCTAATTTTCAAATGTTAGGGTTTCCCACATGGATGTTTTGAGTAAGTCTGAAAATGTTTTGCTATTTATACCAAAGAACTCTGGAAACAAATATGAATGAAATGGAAATTTCTATCCTAAATTTCAATATATGGGCTAGAATTCCCACTCACTTTACATTAGGGAAAAAATCATGCTCACTCACGTACATATGTACATTTCTGATTTAAATAATGTCATATCTTGAGGAAAAGAAAATATGTAAACGTTGTCTTAATAGCTTTTTTTTCCCCTTCCATCTGTGTCTCATCTTTGTCATACTCTGCCAGTTAGGGATATTTAAAAAACCTTATTTTTAAGTTATGTGTATTGCAGTGGCTTCAGAGTGTTACTTTCCATCAGCGCTGTGTAATGAGATTTCTCATTAATATTTATGGTTGTTTCATCTAAATATCACTTTCTAAAGTGAATCTCTGATATGAACAATAATCTAGCTAATTGTCATGCAATACAACATGGGTGGAAAGTTTTTTAAGGGGAAAGTTGTGCATACAATGTTATGTCTCAATTTGCAAGGTATCAAAGCAAGTATGGATACTATATAATAATACTGTAACCACTGACTACTTTAGGTTTGCAAAACCTTTTCATGTATGACACCTCACAGAAAGGAATGAAGTTATATTGGAGCAATTTATATATTTGTTTCAGAATTAAATTAGTGTTAATCAGAGGCAAATTGTGATAAATTAAGATGCGTAGAGTGATCTTTAGAACTTTTGCTCAAAAATGTAGTTGGCCCTTGAACAGTGTGGACTTAGAGATGCCAATCCTTCGCACAGTTGAAAATCCCACATATAACTTTACAGTTAGCCCTCTGTATCTGCAGTTCTGCATTTACAGATTCAACCAACCAGGGATCATGTATACTATAATGCATATTTATTGAAAAAATACGTGTAAGTGGACCTGCACAGTTCAAACCTGTGTTGTTCAGGGGTCAGCTGTACAACTGTATAGTTAAAAAATCATAAGGAAATTAAAATGGTGCACTAGAAAAATATCAATTTAATACAAAAGATGGTGGTAAAGGAGGAACAGAGAAACAAAAAAAAAGACGTGATATATAGAAAACAAAGAGCAAAACGCAGATATAAATTCAGTAATAGCAATATTAATTTTAAATGTGAATGGATAAAACACCCCAATCAAGGGACAGAAATTATGACCAGCTGTAAAAACAAGATCCAACTGTATGCTGTGTGTGAGCACTTTATATTCAGAGATGACAGCTTCGGAAAAATCTCAGCTATTTCTTCTATACTGCTGCAGTCTGAATGTACTCCCTGTGCTTCATATGTTGAAATCCTAAGCCACAAAGATATTGGTATTAGGAGGTGAGACCTTTGGAGGTGCTTAAGCCTTGATAATGGAGCTCTCATAAATGGGATTAGTGCCTTAAAGAGAGACCTTACAGATATCTCTTGGCCCTTTCACCACATGAGGACACAGTGAAAAGGTGCTTGCTGCAAACCAGGAAGAGGACCTCCCCAGAATGAGACCATGCCAGTGCCTTGATCTTGACTTTCTAGCCTGAGAAATAGATTGCTGTTATTTATAAGATGCCCAGTCTGTGGTATTTTGTTATGGCAGGCCAAATGGACTTAGACATACACAATGCTCTCCTTTTCCTTCTGTAATTCCGTTTTCATGTATGTTAAACTGATATTGCACCAAAGGCCTCTGATGTTTTATTTAAAAGTTATTTTTCTCATTGTTTTTCAGTTAAATTTCTTGTGACCTGTTTTTAGGTTCACTGAATTCTTTCTTCTGCTGTGTCTAATCTACCATTAAGCCTCATTGATATTTTGAAAATCTATTTTTAAATCCTAGAATATTCATTTTTTGTAGGATTATCATGTTTTCCCTAAACTTTTCATCTTGTCACCCATTTTGTCTGTTTTTTTCTCAATATTGTAACATTTATTATAGTTATTTTAGAGACTTTATTCCCACATCTAAGTTTTTCAACAACTTTAGGTTTCTGAAGGTCTTCTTTTATTGACTTTTTGCTCTTAGTTATTAGACATATCTTCCTGCTTCTTCACATAGCTTAGAGTTTTTTACTGGATGCTAGACACTGTATGAAGAGACTGATTTTGATGGCTGATGCTACTCCTCACCCCAAAAGAGCTCATCCTTTCCTCTACCTGGCAAGTAGAGTCAGAATATAATTTAGTCAGTCTAGTCAGAAGTCAAGAGGAGTCATGGCTGAGTTGCACCTTTAGATATTGTTTTGTCTTCTGGTTTCAGATGCCTTGAGAAGGGGATTAGGCCTCTCTCTTCAGCAGGGCTTTGTGATCAGAGCTTGCTTGCCATTTTCCAGTCCCTTCCTCCCCATTTTCCAGTTCCTTCCTCAGCATTTCATGCTGTTGCTTAAACATAGCAGAAGTTCCATGAGGGAGAATTGGGAAACTGCAGGAATTGGTATCCCTCCAGATTCTAGTCCACCAGACCAGTTCATGTGCATCTTTTAGGAGTAGTGCTGTTTTCTTCTGGTCCCAGTGAAGTTGCTTGCCTATGACTGGCTCACTCCTCCAGCCACTGTGCCCAGACTTGGCAGTTGCCCTCAGGGGTGGAAGTGGCTGACTCTTAATCTCACTTTACCCAGGAAGGGCTCATTTCTCGTTGCAGTTTAGTTCTTTTAAACATCTTTATGTTTACTTCCTTTTATGGCTTTCAAGAAAAATGGCATTTTTTTTACCAAATCAAGTGTTTTCTTTGTTATCATAGGAATGGTGGTCTTTTAAGATCTTCTATATCCTAATTAGAAGTAGAACCTCCTTCTGCTCTGACTTTTGAATAAACAATATTGAAAATAAAAACACTGCCTCAGTGATCACGTCTTACATTTCTTATTCTTAACTTCTTTCATAGAGTAGGGGTCAGCAAACCTTTTCTTAAAGGGCTTTGGGGACAGAGTGGCAAAACTGAGGCTATTCTGTAGGTACTTACATGTACCATTTAAAGATGTAAATACTATTCTTAGTTCATGGTCCATAGCAGAACAGGTAAACATAGTTTGCCAAGCCCTAGTGTGGAGACAAATGATAAAACAATTTGAATGTTTTGATGAACAAAAAGCAAATATAAGATACTTTGAAGAAATTAAATTCTAGAGAATTCTTTGGTACACCATCTTCCACTGTTACCTACAATTTTAAGTACCAAAAATGATGATACACTGTCAAGACTAATTTAAATTTTATTTTGTGTAATAGAATTGCATAACAAATATTAGACAACGGTATTTCAGAAATATTTTTTAAAGTTTATGTACCCAAAGAGTTATTTATAGCCATATTGAAACCTTCATTCAAAAAGCATCATTGATATCAAAACTAGCAGGCATGAGAAGAGAAGACAAATGCAGAACACTGAAAATGCATTCAAAAGTAAGAGAACCACAGAGTTCCCATTGTGGTGCAGCAGATATGAATCTGACTAGGAACCATAAGATTGTGGGTTTGATCCCTGGCCTTGCTCAGTGGGTTAAGGATCCGGCATTGCCATGAGCTGTGGTGTAGGTCACAGATGTTGCTTGGATCTCGCATTGCTGTGGCTGTGGCATAGGCTGGCACTTGTAGCTCCCATTTGACCCCCTAGCCTGGGAACTTCCATATGCCATGTGTGCAGCCCTAAAAAGACAAAAAGAAAGAAAGAAAGAAAGAAAGAAGGAGCAATCCAAACAACAAATCAAGAGAAAACAAAAGAAGGGAAAAAAAAGACCCAAAGTAATAATCCAGAGCAGTTAACAAAATAGCAATAAATACCTATCCATAATTACACTGAATATAAATGGATTAAACTTTCCAACCAAAAGACATAGACTGGTTGAGTGGATACAGAACAAGACCCATATACCTGCTGTTTATAAGAGACCCACTTCAGACCCAAGGACACATACAGACTGAAAGTAAGGGGACGGAAGATACTACAAGCAAATGGAAATCAAAGGAAGCAGGAGTAGCAATACTCATATCAGACAAAATAGACTTTAAAATAAAATCACAAGAGGCATAGAAGGACACTACATAATGATCCAAGGATCAATCCAAGAAGATTTAACAATTGTAAGTATATATGCACCTAACATAGGAGCACCTTAATATATAAGGCAGCTGCTGACAGACATTAAAGGAGAAATTGACAGCAACGTAATCTTAGTGGGGGACTTTAACACCCTGCTTATATCATGGGAAAGATCATCCAGACAGAGAATCAACAAGGAAACACAGGTGTGAAATGACACCCTAGACCAGATAGATTTAGCTGATATTCATAGACTTTTCCATCCCAAAGCAGCAGAATACACATATACGAGTGCATATGAAACATTCTCCAGGATAGATTACATCTTGAGCCACAGATCAAGTCTTGGTAAATGTAAAAAAGTTGAAATTATCCCATGAATTTCCTCCAAACACAATGCTATGAGACTAGAAATCAACTACAAGAAAAAAACAGCAAAAAAAAAAAAAATACAAACGCCTGGAAGCTAAACAATATGCTACAGAACAGCCAATGGATCATTGAAGAAGTGAAAGAGAAAATCAAAAGAAACTTAGAGGAATTCCTGTAGTGGTTCAGTGGAAATGAACCTAACTGGTATCCATGAGGACATGGGTTCCATCCCTGGCCTCACTCAGTGGCTTAAGGATGTGGCATTGCTGTGACTTATGGGGTGGGTCACAGACATGGCTCAGATCTGGTGTTGCTGTAGCTGTGGCATAGGCCGGCAGCTGTAGCTCTGATTTGACTCCCAGCCTGGGAACTTCCATGTGCCAAAAAAAAAGGTTCTTAGAGACAAATGACAATGAAGACACAACAACCTAAAACCTATGGGACACAGCAAAGCAGTTCTAAGAGGACAGTTTATAGCAATAGAATCATCCCAGGAAAGAAGAAAAAGCTAAGATAAGCAACCTAAAACAATTGGAGAAGGAAGAAGTGACAAAGCCCCAAATTAGCAGAAAGAAAGAAATCATAAAGATTAGAGCAGAAATAAGTGAAATAGAGACAAAGAAAACAGTGGAGAAAATCAGTGAAACCAAAAGTTGGTTCTTTGAAAAGAGCAGCAAAATTGATAAGCCCTTAGCCAGAATCATCAAGAAAAAAGGGAGAGGTCCCAAATCAATAAAATTAGAAACAAAAAAGGAGACATTACAACTGACTCCACAGAAATACAAAGGATCATAAGAGACTACTGTAAGCAACTATATGCCAATAAAATGGACAACCTAGAAGAGATGGACACATTCTTACAAAGGTACAACCTACCAAGATTGAACCCAGAAGAAATTGAAATTTTGAACAGTCCAATCACAAATACCAAAATTGAAAATGTGATTAAAAACTTTCCAAAAAAACAAAAGTCCAGGACCTGATGGCTACACAGGCAAATTCTATCAAACACTCATAGAAGAGTTAACACCTATTCTTCTGAACTCTTTCAAAAAATAGTGGATGAAGGAACACTCCCAAGCTCATTCTATTTGGCCACCATCACACTGATACCAAAACCAGACAAGGATACCACACACACAAAAAAAAAATTATAGACCAATATCGCTGATGAACATAGATGCAGAAATCCTCAACAAGATGCTAGCAAACCAAATCCAAATATATATTAAAAGGAATATACACCATGATCAAGTGGGATTTATCCCAGGATTGTAAGAATTCTTCAATACCTGCACCTCAATCAGTGTGATACACCACATCAACAAACTGAAAAATAAAAGCCATAAATCATCTCAATAGATACAGAAAAGGCTTTTGACAAAATTTCAACGTTTCTGATAAAAACCTTCCAGAAAGTGGGCATAGAGGGAAACTTCCTCAATATATTAAAAACCATATATGAAAAACCCACAGTTAACATTTTCAATGGTGAAAATTAAAACATTTCCACTAAGATCAGAAACAAGACAAGGATGTCCACTTTCACCACTGTTATTCAACATAGTTTTGGAAGTCCTAGCCACGGCAATCAAAGAAGAAAAAGAAATAAGAGGAACCCAAATTGGAAAAGAAGAAGTAAAACTATCCCTGTCTGTAGATGCTGCAGGCTACAAAATGAATACATAGAAATCATTTGTATTTCTTTTTTTTTTTTTTTTTTGTCTTTTGTCATCTTAGGGCCACACTCACGGCATATGGAGGTTTCCAGGCTAGGAGTTGAATCGGAGCTGTAGCCGCCAGCCTATGCCACAGCCACAGCAATGCCAGATCCGAGCCGCGTCTGTGACCTACGCCACAGCTCATGGCAATGCCAGATCGTTAACCCACTGAGCAATGCCAGGGATCGAACCCACAACCTCATGGTTCCTAGTTAGATTCGTTAGCTGCTGTGCCACGATGGGTACTCCAGAAATCATTTGTATTTCTATATGCTAACAATGAAAGATCAGAAAAAGAAATCAGAGAAACCGTCTCATTTACCATCAAATCAAAAAGAATAAAATACCTGGGAGTAAACCTACCTAAAGAGACAAAAGAGCTATACTCTGAAAACTCTAAGATGCTGATGAAAGAAATCAAAGAGCACAAACAGATGGAGAGATATACCATGCTGTTGGACTGGAAGAATCAATATTGTCAAAGTGACTATACTACCTAAGACAATCTACGGATTCACCGCAGTTCCTGTCACATTACCAAGGATATTCTTCACAGAACTAGAACAGTATATTTTAAGATTTGTATGGAAACCCCAGAGTCCCTGAATAGTCAAAGCAATATTGAAAAAGCAAAATGAAAATAGAGGAATCAAACTTCTTGACCTCAGACAATACTGCAAAGCTACAGTTATCAAAACAACATGGTACTGGCACAGAAAAGGAAATATAGATCAATGGAACAAGATAGAAAGCCCAGAAATAAACCCAAGTACCTATGGTCAGCTAATCTATGACAAAGGAGGCAAGAACATACAGTGGAAGAAAAATAGTCTCTTTGATAAATGGTACTGGGAAAACTGGAAACATTTAAAAGAATGAAAATAGAACACTGTCTAACACCGTACACAAAATACACTTGATCTTAGCCAGAAGGCCAAGAAGTGATACCATACACAAAATAAACTCAAGATGGATTAAAGACCTAAATATAAGCCAGATACTATAAAACTCCTAGAGGAAAACATAGGCAGGATGCTCTTTGACATAAATCACAGCAACATCTTGTTTGAGCCGCCTTCTAGAATAATGACAGTAAAGGCACAAATAAATCAATGGGACCTAATTAAACTCAAAAGCTTTTGCATAGCAAAGGAAACCATCAAAAAAATGAAGACAATGCAGAGAATGGAAGAAAGTCTGCAAATGATGCAACAGACAAGGGCCTAATATTCAGAATATACAAACAACTCAACAACAAAAAAACAACTCAATTTTAAAATGGGCAAAAGACCTAAATAGACAATTCTTCAAAGAAGAATACGGATGGCAACAGGCACATGAAAAAATGTTAAACATCCCTAGTTATCAGAGAAATACAAATCAAAATTGTAATGAGGTACCACCTCACCCCAGTCAGAATGACCGTCATTAAGTTAACGACACATGCTGGAAAGGGTGTGGAGAAAAGGGTACCCTCCTTCACTGTTGGTGAGAATGTAAATTGGTACAACCACTATGGACAGCAGTGTGGAGGTACCTCAGAAAACTAACTATAGAACTACCATGTGATCCAACAGTCCCACTCCTGGGCATATATCTGGACAAAACTTCCATTGAAAAAGATATATGCACTCCTGTGTTCATTGCAGTGCTACTCAAAATAGCCAAGACATGAAAACAACCTAAATGTCCACTGACAGATGAATGAGTTAAGAAGCTGTCATATATATATACAGTGGAATACTACTCAGCCAAAAAAAAAGATGAACTAATGCAAACGGATGGAACTAGAACTTCTCATACTAGTGAGGTAAACCAGAAAGAAAAAGGCAAATACCATATGATGTCGCTTATTTGTGGAATATAAAATATGGCACAGATGATCCTATCTACAAAACAGAAACAGATCACGGCCAAGGAGAGCAGACTTGTTTCCCTTGGGAGGGGGGAGGGAGTAGGATGGATGAGCAGTTGGGGCTTTTGGATGCAAATTGTATTTGGAATGGATGGGCAATGGGGCCTTATTGTACAGCACAGGGAACTGTGTGTGATTGGGTCACTTTGGTGTATGACAGAAATTTAAAAAACATTGTAAATCCACTGTAATTTTTAAAAAAGAAAAAACAAAAAGCATCATTCATTCTACCCAAGTATTCTACTAACACATTTTAAAAAAGCTTTGACCTTCAAAATGTGTACAGTCTAGTGGAAAACAGACACTTAGTTGTAGATGTATAAATGCGAGGTGGTGATTACAGTGTTTTAGGTTTTCACAAGGTACCTCTCTGTAGAGCTGGGGGAGAGTGACAGGGCAGCCTTCAGAGAAATGATCCTCTGCTGACTCTTTCAAGGTCATTTTATAAATGGTTTGACTGTGAGGAAACAAACTTAGAAACTCTCTCCTTACACAATGACATGCTTTTGTAAGTGTAAATGATAGGTATCAGGTAAGCAGTCTTTTGTGACTGTTTTAGCACACCAGTTATCACTCTGTAACTTATTATGCAGTTATTAAATGATAGTTTAGCAAGAACAATTTAGTTTCAGCTTTTCTGGAAATTTATTGCTGTTTTAAATAACTTTAAAAATCTTGTCTCTACTACAGCTTTAAAAAAATTATAACTACTGTAGTAAGAATATTTCAAAGCAGAGCCTTTTCTGTTTAGGTACTTTATAGATTCAGTAGCTGATAGATGGGTGAAGAGTGACCATAAGAACTTTTTACTTAGGGAGGAGAGTAGAAGTTAAGAGGACAGATTAGACTTTGGCTAAAAAGAGTATTGTGTTGAGTATTTCATGTATTCAGTTATAGCACATCAATACACTAGTTAATCTTTTTCCATTTTCTGGAAAATTGGTTAGCTTAATGAAAAAATAACTGATCATTTTTTACTTGCCTTTTAAAGAAAAATCTGGAGGTTACGTTTTACTGAATTATTGAATACAGCCTTTATTAAGAAGGTAGTAAGGATTTTTAGTTTGTGGTAAACAAAAGTTAATAGTGCTTTGAAGACTTAGATATTGGATTTTGGTAGATTTTTTTTCCACAGCAGGCAAACTGAAATCCTTTATAATATTGATGCTTGATGTATACTTTTACAAAAAAAGTTTATTCTCTCTGTACTTTTAGCTTTTATTAAGTATCAGAATGCATACTGAGAGCCATAAAATATCTATATTCATATCTAATAATTCTGATACTTGGAAAGGTCCAAGAGAAAAAAGAAATAATTACCTGCAGAAAGGTGATTATCACAGTTTATTAGCATCCTCTTCCCCACAAAAAAAACCTGAGAGAACTTTACAGCAATAGGGGAATGATTGTGTAAATTATGAGTCAATAGAATATTATATAGCCATATAAAGTTTGTAATTATGAACACCATGTAGAAGCATGGGGAAATGTTTATTACAATCTACTGAAAAAACAAAAACAAACCTAAATACCAGATTGTACCACTGTAAGATACCAAGTTGGAAAATTGGAAAATGAATAACTAAGATTTTTGCTTAATTTAGATACACTAAACACTGTTAGTGTCCCATTCTGTATGTTTCTAAATACAGCTTTGATTCTCTAAGGTGTGCCGATCAGGAAAGATGGGTAAATACATAAGAAAAGGACTGGAAGTCAGTAGATGTAGCCCATATTTTGAGGATTTTTATATATGAGAAGATACTTTTAAATATGCCGCACCAGTGGCATATGGAAGTTCCCAGGCTAGGGGTTGAATTGGAGCTGTAGCTGCCAGCCTATATCACAGCCACAGCAATAACAGATCCAAGCTGAATCTGTGACCTAAACTGCGGCTCACAGCAATGATGGATCCTTAACCCACTGAGCTAGGCCAGGGATCCAACCCACATCTTCATGGATACTAATTGGATTCTTAATCCATTGAGCCACAACAGGAACTCCCAGAAGACAACTTTAAATGTTTATATTTGAGCCTTCAGACATTTCCTAGGTCAGCATTATGGATATAAAATTATTGCCTACCTCCTCAAGATTTTACAGTATTTGACCTTATTGTTAATTGAGTTACTGTGAATCCTGAATGTATTGTGACTTTATTTTCAGGATAAGGGAGATCTTGAAGGCATCTCGAAAATTGCAAGGTGATCCAGATTTGCCGATGTCTTTTACTCTGGCCATAGTGGAGTCTGATTCCACCATCGTTTATTACAAACTTACTGATGGATTTATGCTGCCAGATCCTCAGGTCAGTTTTGAGACAACTGTTAGTAAACAGTGAAAAAAGAAGAAAATTATGACATGATTTTAAGTGTGAATCAAGCTATTCAAGAACTGTCACTTCTTTTACAATATGAAAATTCAAGTAAAAAATTATTTTTCATATCTCAAAAAGTAGCTTGTCCTAGCTATTTTCACAAAAATAATTTGATTTCCTTACTCTACAGAAAATGTTATAGTTTTACAGAGTATTTCATGAGGTCACGATACATTTAATTATTTTGATGAGTGTAATTGGGGCGGAATGTGAAGGCTTATAATAGTTTTAACTATAAGAACGCTTCTTTAGGAAATATTAAATTGGTTGACATTTTGACAGGAACAAGTGAATAAATCAATGTATTTTATATGATTTTTTTTACATACATTGTTGGCAAGTTTGAGATAATCACATTAAATATCTTTCTAGTTTTATTTTTAATTACTTTATCTGTTGGGGAAAAGGTCCATCCTGATCTTTTTTTTTTTTTTTTTATGTTGCAGAATATTTCCCTTAGAAGATGACATCTCTACCTCCCAGTGCTTTTACTTTGCTCATACGAGATTGGATTGAGACCCATCAGCCTGGTTCATCTTTAATCTCAGAGATAGTCAGGGTTGACTTAGTTGGTCCCTTCTCAGAAGTTTTTTTTTATTCTTCGAAGAATAAAACTTTCTCAGATAGAAGAATTTATTTTGTTTAATAATGTAGAGTAGTTGCTGTAAAACTTTCTTGCCTGGAGACAGGTTAATTATAGTCGTATACACGTTTATGCCTAAGATGTTTTCAGAAGGGTAGAGCACATGTGTTTCCTCTGTCATTGCTTCCACTGTTAGCTCACTGTCAAGACTGGCATCTCTTCTCTCTACTCAACTCTTTCAGTGCCTTTTGGCCACTACAGCTAGCTTGGAATGACATTTATATACACCTTGACACCTAGAGCGTTTACTTGAATCTGCTTTTTCACCCCTAATAGGAAGTAAACATTTTCTTTCAGTTGCTTTTCATGTTGCAATTACTGTTACTTCCCTCTTTGGTTGACTTTGACTCAAAACTAAATATATGCTCATCCAGTGTGTAAAATTACATGTCCAGATTAGTAGGGACCAGAGAAGTGCTACCTACAAGATTACTGGGCCTTTTTTTTCATTCTTATAACCACCACCCTTCCTATATCATAACTAGACTAACCAACACCTTACCACCCTTACTATATTGTAACCAAGAAGAGAGTAGGGGACAGGGTCAACCTTGAAAATGTCTTTCTTATGTAGACCTGGTTATTCCACTTTTGTTAATACCGCCCAGTTAAGTTGCCTGAAGTTTAAAAAATTATAGGCACCAAGATGTTTCAAGTGACATATGTGGGCACATAATAGCTCAAATTATAAACCACTTAAAAGTTTAAGGCAAGGACTGGCAAACTTTTCCTGGAAAGGACCAGAAAGATTTTTCAGGCCATACAGGCTTTCTCACAACTTCTCAACTCTTCTCAACTCTGCTCTTTGTAGAAAAGAAATAACCATAGACAGTATATAAATGAATGGATGTGGCTGTTCGGTAAAATTTTATTTACAAATGCAGGGCCATAGTTTGCCAACCCCTAGTCTGGGGAAATGGTCAATAAGCATATATAGCGAATGAATCATACATTATGTACCCATTAAAAATTAATAATAAAAAACATGAGAAAATACTTACTTAAAAAAAAAAACCAAGATACAAAATGAGTGAATGGGTACGATCCTGACTGTAAATAACACACCAGGTATATAATAAAAAGATGACAAAATAAATTAACTGTGGTTATAATAGGATGGCAGGGCAGTAAATGGATGACTTTTTCTTTCTTTAGTATTTCAGTTTTTCTTTATTTGTATTACTTTTATAATAAAAATTTTTTTAAATTAAAAAGGTATCCTGAGGTCCATATTAGTTATCGATTGTTGCATCCTAATATTAATACAAACTTAGCAACTTACAATAGCACACATTTAATATCTCAAATGTGGGTCCTTTGTAAGACTGCAGTCAAGGTGTTGGCCAGGGCTACGCACTCATCTGAGACTTCCGTGGCGAAAGGTCTGCTTCCTCACTCATGTGGTTGATAGCAGCTTTCTGTTCTCTGTGGGCCCTGGGACTGAGAGCCTCAGTTTAGTGGGCTGTGAGCAGGAAAAACCCTCTTTTGCCACGCAGGCCTTGCAACACAACTGGCTGTTAGTTAGAGCCAGGAGGGAGAGAGTCTCAAGACAGAGCTCATCATCTTATGTAATGCAGTCTGTACATCCTTTCACCTTTGCCATATCCTGTTGGTTAGAAGCAAGTCATGGCTAATAATTCCTCTAGAAAACAGTAATAACAAGAATGGAAGCGTGGCCAAAAGTAGGAAAATTAAAAAATGGTATAAAGCATTATTCTTGGTCTGTAGTATCTCCTGACCCCTTTCCGTTGATGCTACTTGAATTCCACTTTTCTTCATGCTGGAGGGTCTCGGCAACTCCTTTGGACTCCCTCTGGTTCCCTAGAAGGCCTGAAGATGCACTGTCAGAACATTGTGTGTTTCTGTGTCCCCAGTTGGTAATTTGCAAATCTAAGGATCCTATAATAATTTATGACCAATTCTTAGCATCTCTGCCATTTGATTCCTTTTGAGGCTTTTCATTACAGTCCTTAGAAAAACAGTCTGCATTTTCAGAAAGAAGTGTAAGGCTTAACGAATGTTAGGTTTGTGCTTCAGATCTGGTGACCAGTGGGCCCCTATGTAACTACGAGACCAGAAGTGTCTTGGGGCTGACCGTGAAAGGAGCTTTCTCACAGAAATCTTTAAACTGGGTCTCAGTCTTACTGCATGTCCTGGGATGTTTACTCTTTTTCAGAATGTTCCCTGTGTACTTGACCAAAATTGTTCAGTCCAAAGCCAGCCAGAGACCCTCTAATGTGAATAATGGTCCACAACAGTTTGGAAATGGAGACAACCCAGCTCTGTTGGTCTCATTTTAGTGAAAAACTAGGTAAAGTGATTTCTTTTATGTGATCCAATAACTTTGTAATTGCATTTACATTTATTTCTCTTATTAGACTATGGGCTCCTTAAGAACAGGACAAGGAACTATATCTTTTTAAAAGAATTTTTTTTTATTGAAGTATAGTTTACTTGTAAAATTATGTTGATTTTAGATACATAACAGAGTGATTCAATATTTTTATAGGTTATACTCCATTTAAAGTTATTACAGCATAATGGTTTTAGTTCCATGTGCTGTACAATATACCCTTGTTGCTTATTTATTTTACACATGGTGGTTTGTATCTGTTAATCCCCTCCCACTGTCTTGCCCCACCCTCAGGCCCTCTCCCAACTGGTAACCCCTAGGTTATTCTCTGAATCTTGGAGTCTGTACATTTTCGTATCCCACCAACTTCCCCGCATTGGCATATACCAAGCTCTCAATAAATATTTGGTGAATCAATGAATGTTGATTGTACACTTGTTTCATTGCATAATGGTTTACTTTTTGCCTCAAGGATTTGGACAGCAGAGGGCACTGCTAAATAAGCACAAAATTTTCAGACCTTAGGAATGAATTAACTTGAGATGTGGTGCTCTTGAAAATTTATTTTCAGTCTGTGGGGAATAGCATAAATAAAAATATAAATAAGTTTTTTGTGTTCACACCCCCTTTTTCTTCCTGACATGCCTCTAAAATTACACTCTCTGCTGACATTAAATATGTGAATTGATTCATGCTTTGCTCAAAATATAGATCTATATTTAAAAACAAAAGCTTGTTTGGGACAAGGGCGGCTGGGTGGGAGTTTTTTTTTTTCCAAAATGATGCTTTTGTTCATATCCGTATGCCATGATGCATTTCATTTTTTCCTTGCAAAAGCCTAATATATAAATAAAATTTCAAGATCAGATCACATAGCAAGAGACCCCAGCTCTGAAACACTCACTAAACTGGCTAAATACCAGTGGCCAGGGACATAAATTGCTACTGTTACACCTGCAATCTTTTCCGTTAAAGGGATGCCTTCTCTAGATGGGAGCAGGGCGGTGGGGGAAGAGCACACACTGATTTCTGTAGTACTGCCTTCATCTTTGTCTACTGGAGGCCTGGTCAGTGCCCGCCCCAGGCAGGGACGGCTCAGTGGAACACTAGGCCTCTAGGTCCAGTGACTCCAGACTGACTGACTTCGCTCCTTGCCTGGGCGTCCCCAGGAGAATGTGTTCCTAAACACCACAGATCCCTTCCAAAGAACCTGAGAGTGGAGGCGCCTGGTAATTCTGAGCTACAACTAGAACAGAACTGTAGTCTACAGAGTTCCTATAATCTGCGCTTTAAAAACAATGGAAACAGTTTTACACTTTTATATGCTTGGAACCAGATGAGCTAACCGAAGGAAACTTCATGGTGTTTCATCTTCTCTTTCTGAGCATTTGAGTTGTGAATTCCTCTCTGAGGTCATTTTTTCCTTTGCAGCCCCAGTAGGAGGACTTTCACTGCTGCAGCGCAGTGGTTCCTGCCAAGGTTTATAGTTCTTGTAGACAGAAGCTGTATTCATCTGCCGTATTTACCTTGACCGTTTACATGTGCAGAATCATGTCGTATTCTCTGAGCAGTTAGTACCATTTTCCTTCCGTTCAGACCCAGGGCTGTCCCGTTCCTTACCACCCCGGATCCTGCAGCCTAATCCTCTTAACAATCTTTGAATAAGAACTGCTTGGGCTCAATAAGGAAAGAGGATGGGAAAATCACGTGACTTACTGGGTGGGTCTGCTTTTAAAATGTTTAGATGGTTCTGGAAGATTAAAAAATTGTTTAACTAAAATCAAAGATTGGCTTTCCAGAGTTCGTTGTACTGAATGGAGGTCATATTAAGGAAGTATTTAATTAAAATCCATTTATTTACTAACATATTAATTTATCTTTAGACATTAATTGGACTTCTCTGTGCTTAGATGATGTTGTAAGCGCCAGGTTTACAAAGATGAATGAGATATGACCTGTGCCCTCAAGGAGTTTCAGATAGCCAGAGCTCTAAAAAAGCATTACCAGTGTGAGTGAGGAATACCTGTCACGCGACGTGTGACATTTATGCAGTTTCCTTAATGGTGAAGGGGTTTAGTGACTCTTGGTAAATTAAACAATTTTCAAACAATCATTGTATGTGTATTATTTGTCCCAAAGGCCTGAACATTGGACAGGGTATGAAGAAATATTACACAGTGCACCTCATAAAGACATTGTTTGGTTCAAAAGGAGAAAATCCATGTGTACAAGGTAATTGGAGAGTATTACAAGGCAGCAGTACATACAAATGCTAAATGATAATGATAACATAGCACTTTATTCTCTACCGAGTGCTTCAGTACTTTTTGATTTGCACAACTGGGCTGATATTATTTATTTACTCTTAATTTATTACCCTTTTTTAATAGATGGAGAAATTAGAGCACCAAGTGGTTAAGCAGCAGCTTCAGGTAGTAGCAAGTGAGTGGGCAGTGAGGACTAGAACCAGGTCCCTTAACATCTAGCCCCCTATTCTTTTCAGCATCCTGTATGGTGCAGAGAAATGTATTAATGTGTGTCAAAGAGCCTCTGGGAAGACAAAAAGTTACTTAGTCCTGGAGGGAGTTAGGAAGTGATTTAGGGATCAGTTATATTACCCTCTTATGCTCTTGAACAAATGTATCAAAGTATCAAGCTCTGTGTGGATAATTTGGAAAATCATGTTCATAGGCAACATATTTACCAAGTTGTATTCCAAAGAATAAATACATTCATGTCCGTGCTCTTTATGTAGGCAAACCTAAAATAATATTTAATGTTAAATG
Organism: Catagonus wagneri; assembly: GCA_004024745.2. Classification (NCBI taxonomy): domain Eukaryota; kingdom Metazoa; phylum Chordata; class Mammalia; order Artiodactyla; family Tayassuidae; genus Catagonus; species Catagonus wagneri. The sequence goes on from PVHT020000175.1 coordinate 17,564,842, forward strand.
AGAAAGAGCTCAAAAAGTGCTTTGTTTGTTAAATTCTCTGCTGCTGCAAAGAGAAGACTCAGGGAACCCTGAAATGATGACTTCACCATCAGTGAGGAAGGGTCTTACACCCTAAATATCCTCCAGCTATTGCTTGAAATCCTACCATAGTTCTATTTCTTTTATTTTCTTTTTGGTTTTTAGGACCGCATCTGTGGCATGTGGAAGTTCCCAGGCTGGGGATCTAATTGGAGCTACAGCCACAGCCTCAGCAACTGGAGATCCGAGCTGTGTCTGCGACCTCCTTAACCCATTGAGCAAGGCCAGGGATCAAACCCGTGGATACTAGTAGGGCTCTTTACAGCTGAGCCACAATGGGAACGTCTCACGGTTCTATTTCTTTTTGTTGTTGTTTGTTTGTTTGTTTATGATTTTTATTTTTTCCATCATAGCTGGTTTACAGTGTTCTGTCAGTTTTCTACTATGCAGCAAGGTGACCCAGTGACACATACATATATACATTCTCTTTCTCACATTATCATGCTCCACTGTAAGTAACTAGATAGAGTTCCCAGTGCTATTTCTTAATCCTGAAGCTTTGATCCAGTTTAATTTGACAAGCGTTTTTGCAGGACCGAATGAGCAAGAAGGACCAGTGCCACAATCTGGGGTTACTATATACCCAAATATTTTATTTATAGGCCCCAACAGATAAAGCTAATCAGTTAAATTGTTATATGAATTTCTAAATGTTTATTCTCAATTTCTGTACTTACTTCATTGCAGACCAGCAATGCTTTGTGAACTGACACCTGTGTACAGCCCACACTTTGAGTAGCATGTGTCAGAGCGCAGATGAGAAGTGATGAGAGCCTGAAACTGACGGTAGCCCAGGTATGTCAGGATGAGCAGGATTATGATGTTGCCGGTTCACAACCTCAGGAATTTCCGGGGTGAAATCTGCAACTGGCTTCCATATGGAAGGCAAGGAGAGACTGAAGGAAGAGACACACCACTCACGTTGGTAGGTGACAGTGTTAATAAGCAAGAGAACTTACATATAAGGCGTGTCTTGGGTGGCCGCAAGATGAGTAGGTCTCTGCCCCTGCCCTCCAGAATCGTAAAAGTTTATACTGAGGGGATAACTGGGTTCGGTCACATATTCAGTCCAGATGGTCTCAACTGCACATGACAGTCTCAAGGCTGCGTCCTTGAATGGCTCCCACTGTGGGAACAGGGGCAGAGCCTATACACTCCAAGGACAGGGGAGGGGTGAGAAATCTCCAAGTGTCTTGTCCAGCCCATGGGTCCACCAGGAGTCACATCCTCTTGATAACCTTTTCCAAAAGATCGAGTAACAACCAGTGAATTAGTTAAACAAATGTTTAGTTCTTGCTCACATTACAAGTCCCTTATACACAGGCTTGGAGTCCTCACTCTAGGAATCAGGTCAGCAGAGCCTCCGACAGCTGGAATGTTGTTGGTTCTAACGGCAGGAGGAAGAACGTGCTATGGTGTCACGTACGACAATTAAATCGTCCAGGAGAAGCAGCCCGTCATCCCTGCCCACGTTCTGTTGGTCAAAGCAAGTCACACGGCTGGCCACGATCTTCAGGCATGAGAGGAAGTGCAAGGCCACCGTGTTCCTGGACTGAGGAGGGAGCTAGAGAACAGCTTCGCAGGTAACGGAAAAGAGAGGAGGGGTGGCAAGGAAGTAAAGCTAGTGACGGATTGGCCGTGGGAGCAGAGAAGGAGGGGAAGTTAAACCACAGATTGTTCTGAGTCACCTGAGTGTGAGTGAGTTTCAGGTTGCCACGTGGAGATGGAGGACTTTCCACGGGGGACACCAGGGTAGGAAAAGGGCCAGCCTGGGGGCGCCTGGAGTGGGGGAGGAAAGTTTGCAAGACAAACTCGCCCTACTTTTATAGTCAGGGTCTGAATTTCATATCTGTACTCAGAAGAGAGGCCTTTTGTGTGTCAGGAACGTAGGATAACTGTAGACCTTACTCTTCTCCTTCTGTGTTTTCTGGTCTCTACTTCCTAAGCACGTGGAAAAAAGTATTTGTGCTGCACTGTAGGGGGCTTAGCTGAACCCTGCAAGAATATTCCTGAAGGGAGCTGGTTAAATATGGATGGAGGGATGGGGCTGGGTTTGTGAGGAAGCTGGGGGCTTCTCTGGGGAGATGGATAATTATCTAGTGGGATCGTGTACCTGGAGTGTTTGTGTAGCTCTAGGGGCGTTCAGGGTGTAGTAGCATGAGGTACGGAGAGAAAGTTGGGGGTAGACCCCAGTCCTCAGGGATTCCCATCTGTCCATGATGGCACTGCTGAATTGGGTACCCTCCTGTAGCATCCCTGTTCCACGTAAATCTCGTGTCCTCTTAGTCCCTGGGCATGAGATCTTTCAATACTCTCAGGTGCTTGAAAAGCACTTGGTTCTATCGCCGAACTCCCTGGGGAGCTTTCAGACCACCTGGGGCCCTCTCTGTCTAGATATGCTTTCCTAGCCAGTTGTTCTTCTTTGCTGTTCCAGTACAAAGCTGAGTGAACTACCGTAAGGGTCTGGGGTCTGTGAGGTTTCAGCTGAGCCTGGAAGCGGCAGCAGCAGGTGGTTGGGGACAGGCTGCTGGCCATAGATTCTCATCTCGGATGAGAGGATTTCCCCTGGAGTGTCTGTTATCTCTCCTGTGCAGCAGGAACTCGGTCAGACGGAATCAGGGCAGCGGGGACAGAGCACAGGTGTCAGCTTGGTGGCCCATTCAAGCTCTTCAGCTTTTGCTCTCGCCCTCTCTCCTCTCATTTTTTCACCCTAGTTTTATTTTATCTTAAGAGTAGGGGGGAAAAAAACTGTGACCATTTCTAGATGTATCTTTCTTCCAAATGTTTTGTTTTTGCCAAGATTTCAGGTTTTGAAACTCAAAAGGCAAGAATTTGTCTCTTTTGTTCTATAGTATAATCCCATCCCCCAGGCAGTGTGCCAAGAAAGCCTGTGTGGGAAAAGGTTCTTAGGTAACAGGAATTACAGAGGAGGGAAAACATTTCACTTAACGCATCAAAATATTATCCTGCCATATCCGCACACGGAAGGTGTTAACTATCATTAACGCATATTTATACTCACAAGAACTGTTTAATTTTCTTAGTGTATATCGTACCTTACCAGTCAGACCGTATACTATCTATCGGTAGTCCAGCACTTGGTGCAGGAAGAGCTCAGTGCATGTTTTATTCGATCCCATTTAAATGTTCATAAATGAGGCCCCTGCTCACCCAGCCCCATCCCTGCCACTCGAAGGACAGGGCAAGGGTCAGCTGCCTCCCTGTCCTGTCAGCTCTGTGTAGAAAGAGGAACCCCATGTTCCCATTCCTGGGGTCACAAGAGAGCCCTGATCCCATGCTATATGCACTTGTAAAAGTGCTTATGCAATGAAATCTATTATATTTGATCCTTTTCCTTAATAGTTTTGAGAAATCAAGATAGGTTTCTAAATGGAATATATCTGCTTAATATTTTATATATTTTTCCTATGCTAAAGCTGTGCATTTTTATTTATCCAGCAGCTTTTGGCGGGGGTGGGGGTGTAGACACGAGAACATTGCTAAATTTGGAAACTCTACTTAGAAATGGCAGTTCCCTACTCACAATTATTATGGTGATTACACTTGTGATGGATGATGACTACAGATGGGACACTGTGGTTTTATAAATGGGTGGAAATTGTTTATCTCATCTTCTGTCTCAAGTAAGACCATTAGAAAATTTGGTTCCTGTAAATGTAACCGCATGGGTGTGCTTTTCCTGGACTGTAGGTCCTCATCTCAGAACTTAGGTTTAAATGAGTATAATCACCTGCTTCGGGCCTTATTGTTCCACTTCTGTAAAATGAAAGTGTGGGTGCAGACAATTCGAGAACCATTCTGTCTTAAATGTCGGTTCACTTGTAGATGAAAGATCTTGCTGCACAGATCTTCCCTTTTCATCAACAGTTTCATCACTCTTCCCACCTCCACCACTGTATTTAAAAAAAAGGAGAAGTTCTTCCAATCATGGGCTTTGATAATCCACCATTAAAATGTGTTCCTTTGAGTTTTCGAGGCTCAGGTGACTTGAAAGGCAAAGCTCTGACTTCAGACCACCCAGAGTGACATGGGAGAGGCATGTAATCTCCTTGAGCCTCAGTTTCTTGTCTGTAAAATGTCCTTCTAGGTTATTTTCCTCACATAATGAAATACTGTGTGGGCTATAAACAAAGCCTGGCCATAGTAAGCTACCAGTGTTCCCTTCCTTTACAGTCTCCAAGCACTTCACATTGATGTGCACATTGTCACCTTAGGAGGGGTGACAGGATAACCAGCTGAGAGCCAGACCTCCAAGGAATGGGACCTAGATATGCACCAGGGTGGCAGGAAGCAGGAGGACACCAAAGGTAAACCTGGCTGCTTGATAGCTCTATCAGGCCTCACCTGCTGCTGCTACTATTGGTAATGAGGATGATGATAAAAATTTTTGGTGCCATTTTGGGGAACCCTTTGAGCTCAGATAAATTTCATAGGAATGATAGCTACTAGCTATGTCATTTGCGGCTTACTTCAAGTAAGGGAAATTTCCACTACACAGAAGCTGTTCTGGGATAATTCACTGGGATTGAAAACAACCAAGTTAAACTTAGCTCAGCATGGCACAAAAAAAATTTCCCTTAAATAGCAGCTGGAATGGTCAGGGTGGGTTTAAGTCATGGGATCTGGCATGGAGCCTTCTGCTGGTGGTAGGGCTTGGACCTCTTACTGAAGCAAGAAGTAAAGAGACATGAAATAATAACTAACAACTTGTATCTGTAGAGCACACTTACATTAGCGTCGGGAATGTAGGACTTTATTTTGTTCTCCTTTGTCCCCAGAGCTTAGAGCAGTGTCTGACACATAGTGGGTGTTCCTTAAATATCTGTAAAGGGAGGTAAAACATATAAAATAATGTCAAGTGGTGATAAATGTTAGGAAGAAAGTAAAGCAGGATAGGACAGAGTGAAACAGGAATGCAGCTTTAGTTAGGGAGGTCAGAAATGGCTTTTCTCTGCAGTTGACGCGCAAAGACAAGATTGGGTGAGGGAGTCAGTCTTACAAGGATTAGTCCTGCAAGGATTAGCCTTACAGGCAAAGGAAACAAGCAAGTGCAAATGTCCTGATGTGAAAGCATGATGGGATCTTAGATTCTGCATTTCCAGCAGGCTCTCAGGCAGTGCTGGTGCAGCTGGTCCATGGACTATACTTTGGTCTAGATCCTGATTGTGGAGTCTGTAGCTGACGTGAGGAGGCTAAGGAAATGAGAAGCAAGGTCATTGCATGAGAAAAAGAGGATGAAGAACTGCGTATGCAAAATGGTCTTGTATAAAATTATATGTAAATGGATATTAAAAATATCAGTGGTGTTTTCCTCAGGTCACATTTCAAGTGATTTAAATTCCCTTCTTTTTAGACAGTTCCAAAATTTCTGTGTGAATTTATCAGAAATTTTTTTTATTTTTAAGAAGTTAATTTTAAAACAGGAAATATGTTTTTAGTTAAGACACTGCGTTCAAAATGTGTGAAAACATTTCTGATTAAAAAATTATTTACAGATGTATAAGGAATTGGCTCGTGTTTATTAGGAAAGGCTTCGTAGTGAGGATGTTTTTGAAGTGAATTCTGATATCTAAGTAGGTGAAACCTAAGTTTGAGCTATTAGCAACTTCCCTTCTCTCTTCTTTTCCTGTCCTTGGATGAGAATGGGGAGGGATTTAGGACATGAATGGTGTACTGGTTGTTTATTGCTGCGTAGCAAATTATTCCCAAACTCAGCTGCTGAAAGCGACAAACGTTATCTCACAGTTTCTGTGGTTTGGAAATCTGGGAGCAGCCTAGCTGGGTGGTTCTTGCTCAGATTTTCTCATGAAGTTACAGTGAAGACATTAGTGGAGCTGCAGTCAGCAGAATGCTTGACTGGGGCTGAAGGATTCACTTCCAAGTTGGCTCATGCACACGGCCATTGGCAGATGTCAGTACCTTGTCTTGTGGAGCCCCCGGAGGGCTGCTCAAATCTCCTCCTAAGGCAGCTGGCTTCACTCAGAGTGCATGATCCTTGAGAGAGACAGGAGTGGGGTAGGGGAGAGGAGGAGGAAGCTCCGGCCCCTTTTATGATGCCCACTGACATTTCTGCTTTATTCTGTTTATGTGGTCGCTGCTCCAGTCCATACTCCCAAAAAAGGGAATTAAAGTCGACCTCTTAAGAGGAGGAGTGTCAAGGGATTGGTGCATGTACTTTAAAGCCGTCACAGGAGGAATGGAGTGCGATAGTTCAAGGGCATTCTGATTTTCATTTAAGGTGGGCTGTATAAGGTTATAAAACCTGTGGCTTACTTCGTTAGTCACTGAGCATGCCTGAAGCTCAGCAGGGTATGAGACGGGAAAGATGAAGGAGGGTAGGAAGATGTGATAAGGAAAACACAAGCCACATATGTGCCTTTAAGTTTTTAGAAGCCACGTGAATAGATGTACAAAGTAACAAGTACAATTACTTTTTAGTAACATTTTTAACCCAGTATGTGCAAAATATTTTTATTTCAACATGTGCTGGATATGAAAGTTACTAAAGATAGGCTGTACATTTTTTTCCCCTCAGTACCATCTCGTTGAAGTCTGGTGTATGTTTTATACTTACAGCATCCTTCGGTTTGGACTAGCACTATCTCACCTACTCAGTAGCCACGTGTATCTTGTGGTTACCATAATGGACAGTCAAGACTACAGAGCAGGCCAGGAACAGGTCATTGAGATCACTGGGTGGAATCCATGATGCGGAGAGTGGGCTCAATGAAGGGTTTAAGCTGAAGAGTAACAGGATGAGACTTCTGTTTTACAAATCACTGTGAGTGCCCTGTGGTTAGGACCTGGGGGGTTGAAGTGAGTAAGACCGGATTTAGAGAGACTGATGGAATATTCGATGTAAGAGATTGAACTAAGTTGGTTACACAAATGACAGGAAGAGGGGATGTAAGAAAGATGGTGTTGGGCTGCACCCCACAGGCCTGCAAGTCCTGTACTTGCCCAAACTCAAGACCAAAGAAAGAGCCCAGAGTCAGCAACAGAGACATCTGTGATTTAATGTCTGAGGCATGTCTAAGGCATGGTCCTGTAGCAACACCCCATTATGCATGGCAGGGGCGGGCAGGGCATGGCACAGACTTTGCTCCCAGGAGTGGGGGGAGGTTACCAGTTATAGGCAGAGCCGGGTTCGGCTCATTGGTTGCCAGGGAGACCAGCAGAGGGGCATGCCCCTCAGGAACCCTTTGATAAACTGTCACTAGCTGGGGCCAGGAGCACGTGCGTAGGCATTTACTGATAAGGCTTTCTGAGTTAGAGGGAAGGTCAGTCAGGTGACTAGGGTGTAGACAGGTAAGGACTAGTCAAGGAAGGCGTGTATGGAGAGCAAGAGAACAGCCATCTTGGGTGGCCTGACCATGCAGGTAGTAAGGAGGCGGTCTGTTCTTGGTCCAGTGACTACTTGGATGTGGAAAAGTAGGTGGTCAGAAGGGAGAGAAGCCTGGAATGAATCTGAGGCTTCTGGCTTAGGTGACTGAGAGGGCGCAGAACGGAGATACTGGACACAGAGCATATTTCGTTCTGGGAGGATGGCAAGGGGAGTTTACAAATAATAGATTGGGAAAAGTTTTGATCGAGGTAACTGTGGAGGATAGAGGCGTAGATTGGGTGTATCCAGAGCTTAGCAGAGAAAACAGAATTCAAGTGGAATCATCACAAAGCTTCTTCCCTCAGTGTAACATCTCTGTGAAACACCAGAAAGTTCCCGTCTTAGCTGCTTTCTGTGGAGGCAGAATAAGCTGAGGAGGAAGGAACAGCGCCCCCTCATGGATAGGCCTGGGGTGCCTGCTTTCTTGGCCCAATGATCCGGTCACTTGGGGGCAGGAGAGATGCCACGTGAACCACATCTTAGAGGCAGGAGCCCCTCAGCCTGAATATTATGCAGTCTCGTGCAGGGGGATAGGAGAAGGAGCAAAAGTGTCTGAGTGAGGCATCAGAAGGTAAGAATCCCTGTCCTCGAGTGTGGTCGTTCACTTTGTGTGTTGTCTCCGCCTCTGACAGTACGTTTCCTGTAAGTGAAGTCTGTCCAGCTGTTTCATTGCTTGATGTGCTTGATGGCTTAATGCCAGGGTCACAAACCAAAATGCCTGCAGTGGTTAGGCAGGCAACATGCAGGAGAGAGGAGAGAGCAGCTGCCGCTCGGCTCAGGGAGAGTTTTGTGAAGTGGCAACCTCAGCTTAGTTGCCAGATATTCTGATTTTTTTTGCATGTATGTGAAATTTGATGTAAAGTTTTGTAATTTGTATGTGTGTGAAATTTCTTGTGAAATGTTGGACAAATTTGGCTTAAACGCTACAGACCAAGTAAAACCTGTCTGTGGGCTCTACCAGTCCAAAAGTCCACCAGCTGTTGACATTAGTCTGAATTTGTGTCATTGTATATCATGCTTAACTGTGTTTTTCTGCTGTTTCCTACCATAACCACCAGTTTTGTGTGGGTTGCTTTTGTGTGTTTTTTTTTTGTTTTTTGTTTTTCTGTTCTCTAAGAGAAAATATAATGGGTCAGACCCTATTTGTTGGTTAATCTCATTTCTTAGAACAGGACAGAACTATGTGAGGTATTGAGACCTTTCAGTCTTTTAGGGACCTAAATGGCATACCACACAGAAAATGCCATATTCCTCTGGCAGATTTAGGCCTCACAATTGGGGTGGGAGAGAAGTACCCAAGACACATTTGGCCATGCCTTGGCAATAACTCCTTTAATAAGCTGACAGATTGTTTAAAGCAGATCCTGTATTTAATAGTCAATGAAACATCCAAGTCATTCATGAAAGTATTAGGTCTCATGATAAAAAATCATTCTTTCCAGTGCTCACAGCTGAATATATTTTTTTAACAGTTGAAGGAATAATGAGATAAGAGAGAAGATACAGGGAGTTCCCTTTGTGGCTCAGTGGTTAACGAATCCGACTAAGAACCATGAGGTTGCGGGTTTGATCCCTGGCCTTGCTCAGTGGGTTAAGGATCCAGCATTGCTGTGAGCTGTGGTGAAGTTTGCAGATGCGGCTCGGATCCCGCGTTGCTGTGGCTGTGGCAAAGGCCGGCGACTACAGCTCCTGTTAGACCCCTAGCCTGGGAACCTCCATATGCCGCGGGTGCGGCTCTACATAAAAAAGGCAAAAAGACAAAAAAAAAAAAGAGAGAAGATACATGAAGAAAACTAGTGAGGGAAAATAGGGGAGAAATACATGGGATAAAATGGACAGAATGTGTGTTGCCCCTGGCTGCTATGGAGCTCTATGCCTTAGGTTTATAGAAGGAAAGCAGTGCTTCTCTCATCATGTGCTTTTTTCTTCCTTCCTGTCCTGTAAGGCAGAGTTGCTACAGATTGACAAGATTCTAGGACAGGGGGCCATGTTTGCCAGTAGATCCATTAAAAGATCATGGACTATCCAATAAACAATTGTGCACAGTTGTCCACCTGAAGATTTATATTCAAATGTTCATAGTAGCTTTATTCACAATAACCAAAATTGGAAACAACTTGAATGTCCATCAATAGATGAATGGATACACAGTCCCCCCTCCCATACAATAGAATACTACCTAGCAATAAAAAGAAACAAACTACTGATATACATAATAACTCAAAAAACATTCTGTTGAACAAGAGAAGTCTGAGCCCAAAGAGTTCATACTATGTGATACAATTTATATGAAACTCTAAAAGAGGCAAATCTGATTTACAGGAGCAGAAAACAGATGGATGGTTGCTTGGGGCTTGTGGTGGGAGCCAAAAGGGCATGAAGGAATTTTCAGGAGAGGTGATGGGAATGATTAGACCTTGATTGCGGTGGTGGTTAAAGTTTCAGAACTCATCACACTTACACTTCAGATGGGTGTATATTCCTTTATGTATGTTATACCTCCATACAGTTTATCTAAACAAAAAGTTGTGATAAAGATTGAGTTCTCTCGGAGTTCGTGTTGTGGCTCAGAGGTAACGAACCCAACTAGTATCCATAAGGATGAGAGTTTGATCCCTTGCCTCAATCAATGGTTAAGGATCGGGCGTTCTTGTGAGCTATGGTATAGGTCGCAGATGTGGCTCAGATCTGGCATGGCTGTGGCTATGGCTGGCAGCTGCAGCTCTGATTTGACCGCTGGCCTGGGAACTTCCATATGCAGCCCTAAAAAGAGAAGAGAAAAAAAAAAACAAAACAAGATCAAGTTCTCTCTGGTGCTCTCCTGTCCCTCTTTCACCTGTGCCTCAGAAGCATTCAGTAGATCTGGCTCTCCTCCCTGCTTCCATGTGGGCTGAACGTGGCAAATGTCCTGCTTAGGACGTGCCCTGATATCCTTTTGCTTTTAACTTGGATCATGAAACCTTTTCATATGTTTGGTTTTCTCTTTTCATTTATGGTGTGTGAAGTGTGGTGAAATCTTGAACTGGGGTTTGGATTCACTGCGAGAAAAGGTATTCCCTGTCTAAGGCTTCAGACTTGCTCATGTGCTCCAGCCCAGATCACAAAGGCTCTGCACTGGGGGTGGGAGCCCAAATTTAGCTGAGAATGGGACACTTAATTTGCTGTCCTTTACCATTGTTCTGTTGGTATATATGTCCCTTGGGGACATTTTGGAGAAAGGGAGCTGAAGTTTACGACATGATTTTGGTACTCCCAAAACTTTAATATTATCTGAACATCGTAAATATTTCTAAAATAAGTCTTCCCTAGGTATACCATGCTCATTCAGACCTCATTGCCTTTGTACATATCATTGCTTCAAGCAGGAATGTCATTCTCCAGTCTTAATACTTCTCTAGCTTGTTAGATACTTATTTTTCAAAAATCCGGCTTGAGTCATGGCCCCTAATCCTTCCCACCCACCAGTCTCAAAACAGATCTATGTATTTCTTGCTTCATGGTACAAAGAAGAGAAAGGGGCTTGAATATCATACAAGTTTGAGTTCATATCTTCACCTGCCACTTACTGTGTGAATTTAGTAAGTTATTTATCCTCTCTAAGCCCCAGTTGTGTGTGTGTGTGGTCACCGAGGTTTAGAGATTGATATACATAAATTTTTTTTTCCATTTCTAAAGTGGCAACGATAATTCCTACTTTTTAGGCTATTGCATCTATTATATGAAATAATTAAAGTATACAGTTTGCAAAAGGAAGAAGCATAATGTATTCTAGCTATTATTATTAGACACTAGTGGCAGAAACAAGTATCAGGCTATTCTTGCCTCTGGTTATGGACCTATTGCACGGAGACAATGGAAAACGAGTGCTGTTTGTCACTCCTGGTGTCCCTTCTCCACCTCTCTCCTCTTCTATTGGCTGGGATCAGAAGACACAGGGGCTCTAGGAGATGATGGAGCCTGGGGCCCTCAAATCGCCTCCTGGAAGAAAGCTGTCTGTAGCCCAGAAACACCTGTGTTGGGCAGTGTAAGGAGGAAATAAGCTTATATTGTGTTAGATCCCTGAAATTCTGGGGTTTATTTATTGCAGAAGCCAGTGTTCATTACCCTAGTGAATTTAGAAATGGGCCCTTCAAGGTGGGGGTAATGTAAGAAAACCCTGAAATATGTTGCACTGATTCAGCAGTTGGGCAGTAGGTGGCACAGACGCTGATATTGGAGGCTGGGAAGGCAGAGACCTGTGGAAGGGATGGCACCGCACTTGGAAGATCTGTTGCTACTGACAGTGTAAAAGGCAGGCCAAGTGTCTGACAAGCCTTCGTCTCTAAGGGGAGATTGGTTATCACTTACTGCATTTAACGAAGTATAACGAGACAGAAATATGCTCAGGCAAGAACTGGTTTGTATGAGAGCAGAAATGAAAGGGACCAGATGGAGTCCAGAAATTTGCTGCTTCACAGAACTGGAAGGGAAAACTGCTTACTGACTCCAACCAGTAGAAGACATAGCTGAAAAAAAGACTTTGAGCAAGAGGTACATTTGAAGCATTTTAATTTAGCAGATGCCCCCGTGCTAACTTCTATAGAGGTTACAAAATAACTAGGGGCTGTTCTCTACCCTCAAAGAGTGTGCGGTTTACTGAAAAAGATAAAACACATACAAATAACTGTAGTGGAATGCAGTTAATGGTGGAAGTATCTGTTGCTATAAATAACAGAGGAACTACAACTTGCTGGAGGAGCCCAGAGAAGGGGTTCTCAAGGGGACTGGGGAGTTTGGACTTCGCCTACCCATCAAGCTATCAGACCCATGAATGAAAGAGCCTCAGATCATCTTTCAGACTCATCCTTCCCAAACTCATCAAGTTTGGTCTATGAAGTTGCCACCGATACCTGGTGCATTGAGGGGTCCTCCAGCCAGCCCATGACTTCCCTATCAATATTCCTCCCTGACTTCAAAAGGAGTTCAGGCTGAGACCTGCTCAGGTTCCCTCCTTAGGGCCTCATTTCTGCAGAGGCAGAAGAGGACCCTGCTGTCCTCATTCCTTCCTCAACTTCCCTGAGGGTATGAGATGCCCCAGACCTTAAAGCACTGTGTGTTTGCAGAGATGGCTTGTTTTTATTGTCTCTCTCTCTTTTTTAATAATCATCTTTGGACAAAGAGTAAGAACCTGCTACTTCTTAGTGTTTCCTGGCATGAGTCTAGTACCTCTTTAGCTTGTTTTTATTGCCTCTTTGGTTGCACAGAGCACTTATCTAAATATAGAATGGTACAGCACTGTGCACAGGACTGGAATAAGATAACATTTGCTTTCCAATCAATTTCCTTGCATCTTCTAGTGAACACTAGGTACTGTTCTTTTCTCAGAGTGGCAAGAGTGGGCAGCAAAAAAGAAATGATACTGAGTTGTGGAGCTTTCCAAAGTGAAAGTCGAACCATAAGGCCTTCTGAGGTAGCGAGGCCTGGGTTGGTGCTCTGGGCTGACTCTCCTATGACCTTGGGTGAACCACACAGCAATGGGCAGCAGCATTCACCAGTCCTTTGGAGGTAGGGCGGTGTGGTGAAGGACACAGGCTTCAGCAGCCCCAAAATGGATCTCCTGCCTAGCCCCTTATTTAAGAGTGATCTTGTTTTTTTATTTTTATTTATTTACCTTTTTATTTTTTAATTTTTTTAAATTTCTTAATGAATTTTATTTCAATTATAGGTGTACAAAAATCATCACAAGTCAATTTGATAGCATTTGCGTCCCAAACCCTCAGTGCATCCCCCCATCCCCCAGATTGTCTTATCTGAAAAACCACAGGTTTTCCAAAGTCTGTGAGTCATTGTCTGTTCTGCAAAGAAGTTCATTGTGTCTTTTTAGTTTCCATATGTAAGCGGTAGCATTGGGTGTTGCTGTCTAATTGTCTGACTGGTTTCACTTCGCATGATAATTTCTAGGTCCATCCATGTTGCTATAAATGTTGGTAATTCGTTCCTTTTAATGGCTGAGTAATATTCCATTGTGTGTATGTACCATATCTTCCCTATCCACTCCTCTGTCGATGGGCATTTAGGTTGTTTCCATGA
>PVHT020000175.1:17579393-17604174 GCA_004024745.2 Catagonus wagneri
AGCGGTAGCATTGGGTGTTGCTGTCTAATTGTCTGACTGGTTTCACTTCGCATGATAATTTCTAGGTCCATCCATGTTGCTATAAATGTTGGTAATTCGTTCCTTTTAATGGCTGAGTAATATTCCATTGTGTGTATGTACCATATCTTCCCTATCCACTCCTCTGTCGATGGGCATTTAGGTTGTTTCCATGACCTGGATATTGCATAGAGTGCTGCAATGAACACTGGAGTACGTGGCTTTTCGAGTCATGGTTTCCTCTGGATAGATGCCCAGGAGTGGGATTGCTGGATCAAATGGTAATTCTATTTTGAGTTTTCTGAGGAATCTCCATACTGTTTTCCACAGTGGTTGCACCAATTTGCATTCCCACCAGCAGTGTAATAGGGATTCTTTTTCTCCACACCCTCTCCAGCACTTATTGTTTGTAGACTTTTTGATGATGGCCATTCTGGCCTGTGTAAGGTGGTACTTCATAGTGGTTTTGATTTGCATTTCTCTAATGAGGAGCGGTGTTGAACATCATTTCATGTGTTTATTTGCCATCTGCATGTCTTCTTTGGAAGAGTGATCTTGGATAAATTACTTAATCTCATCTCTAAAATGGGTGGTACTGGAGTTCCCATTGTGGCTCAGTGGAAATGAATCCAACTAGGAACCGTGAGGTTACAGGTTTGATCCCTGGCCTTGCTCAGTGGGTTAAGGATCCGGCATTGCCATGAGCTATGGTGTAGGTTGCAGACATGGCTTGGATCCTGCGTTGCTGTGTCTGTGGCGTAGGCCGGCAGCTGTAGCTCTGATTAGACCCCTAGCCTGGGAACCTCCACATGCTGCAGGAGCAACCTTAAAATGACAAAAGACAAAAATAAATAAATAAATAAATAAATAAAATGGGTGGTACTAATAAAACCTATCAGGACTCTTGTGTAGGGGTTCAATGAGGTGAATATATCTAAATTATTCAATAAATTTTTAAGCAATGGTACCTATTATTTTTTGTAGGCTGGTATTTTATAGCATTGGTACTTCAAATATGACCATATTTTCAATTTCACTTCTGGTGAAATTATAATTATTTATTTATTTAGATATTAACAAAAAGCAGCTCTCAGAGTTCCCTGGTGGCCTAGCAGGTTAAGGATCCATCATTGTCACTGCTGTGGCTTAGTTTGACCCCTGGCCTGGGAACTTTCATATGCCATGGTCACAGCCAAACAGACAACCCGAAGCAGCTCTCAACTACCATGTGAATCAGATCCAAGTCTCTTACTATCTTCATTCATTTTGGTGAGACGGTTTCCTTGCTGGAGGTAGTTCTGTGTAGTGGTTAGAACAAGGGCCCTAGCACAAGTCTTTGGGGCTCAGATTCTGGCATGCGATCATAAGCAAGTTGCTTAACCTCTTTGGGTCACAATCCTTTACCTGCTATTCCAAAATGAAACTTTTCATGAGCTTGATCCCACTTAGTATAAATCTTCCTATTTTTGATGCAGAAATACTGTGATTGAGTCTAGGGCACTCCTCCAGACCCTGAGGGAGGTTATGTAATATATGGCACATGTGCCATGTTATCTTTATCAAATTTGAATTCTGAATTTCTAAACCCATTTGGCTTCAAGCATTTTGAGTAAGGGGCCCGTGACACTCCTTGTAAGGCTGTTTGGTGCTGTATTAACTTCATGTAAGCTTCTTGGAACCTTATTGGCTATTATTGTCATCCTTGGAAGAACTCTTTGAGGCAGGAATTATTATCCCATTTTACAGATAAGGAAAATAAGGCACAAAGACAATAAATAGCCACAGAGCTCATATGTGGCAGACCTAGAATTCAAACAAGACGTATCTGACTCCAAATCCCACACATTCTTTTGAAACAGATCTACTCCCAGGGCTCTGTACTTGCCCTGGCAGAACCAGTCCCAATTAAGATTCCACTCAGAGAAGTTGGGAAACACCCTCAGCTGGGGCTGCCCTATCCAAACATCTCTGCAGGGAGACCAGCTCTGATAGGGACTCCCCACCCTCTTCCCAGGGCCAAGCTGAGGAAGGAAGAGTGGGGTGCTGGTAAGGCTCCCCCCAGGGGGCTGCCAGTGACATGGCGTGATGAGGGAGCCCGGCCTGCATGTGGTCCAGCTGCATGCCTCTGTCCATTTCTCTGATGGCCACCCTGTCTTAGTTTAGGTCCCTCCAGAAGCTGACACCGAGAAAAGGATTTCAGTGCAAGCAGCTGATTTGTGAAACAGAGGGAACACCATTTGCCCCTGGGCAGTGAAGAAGGGAAGGGAAAGCCACCAACAATCGCTATGTCATTATTCGCTTTCTACTGTAACTGAAGCGCCATGGGACAACGTGAGGTCACCATGTAAAACACATGCCTCAAAATGATCCCACCCAAAGGATGATGGAGCTGAGGTATTTCTGCCCCTGAAGAGTCACTGGTTGAGGGCTACTCCCAGAGACGTCCTTGGCAGGCAGCCAGAAGCAGCATGGCCTTCTCGTTCTGAAATACGAAGTCCAAGAGATAGGAGTGAAGCGTTAACGGGGGCTGGTACCCGCCCCAAGCCCAGTTCTGTGTAGTAGCAGGAAGAGCTGTGTTTGTGAAAAGCCCAGGATGGATGATGTCTCACCCACCGTGGGTCTGCTGTCCATTGACAGACCCACCTACCTTCAAAAAATTCCCACCGTGCTTCCTGCTGTAGTGCCTGACATTTGTGCCATAAGTCATCAGTCTCCTGAGGCCACCAATTAAATGTCCGGACATTACCCAGGAGAAGGAAGCCATGACCTTTCTGTTCCTAGCCGGAGACTTGCCTCAAGGGAAAAGGACTTAGAACAAAGATATATTAATGGAAGGAATATATCAAGGAAGTTCTGGACGGCATTTATAACTTAATCACTTTGTTGTACAGCAGAAATTATCACAACATTGTAAATCAGCTATACTTCAATAAAACTTTAAAAAACGGGGGAGGGGGCAGTAGTTCTCTACAGGGGTGAGGGTAAGGGAAGAATAATAAGGAGTCAGTAACCACCAAGAGGATCCTGGATAATCTGGGGTGCCAGCTTCCAGAGTAGAGGTGGATGTGGAGAAGGTGGCCTCTAAGGAGAACGGCACCAGTGGGGGGCCCAAGAGGGTATCTCAGAGAAGAAAGAGACCCAAAGGGACATTTCTCTCCTTCACAATTTTATCCAGATCTGGGCCCAGAAAGGAAGATTTCTTTCACTTCTGGCAAGACTGCGAGCTTCTGGAAGATGTTGTCTTTGTGTTTGGAGCTCAGCGCGATGACCAGCGACTCATCTAACTGAACTCTTTGGACTTTTTTTCCTAGAAAGAAATGTTTCATTTAAAGATACATTTTCTTCTTGGCCTCTGGGTCTGTGATACCCCTGTGAACACAGGGGAAGCAGCCTTTTGGAACATACCCTGGTCTGGACTCTCCTGGTCTTTATGTTCATGCACTTGGATCACCAGGCTTTTCCCCCACTTTGCATTCTCCTTTCAGGCAGTAATCTACTTCACACCAAATTCTTCGTTTCTTCTTCCGCTTCTGCAGCACTGGAGGGCCTGTCTGATCCTTCCTCAGAGCCTTGATGTGAAAGGCCGTATCCCGATGAACTCAGTGCTCTGCTCTTGTTTTCCCTGCTAGCTCCTCTCTTACTTTTCTGTTAGCAGCCCTGCATTCATACCATGAGCCCTCTGCATCTCCATTTCTCCTTCTATAAAAAAATAAGCAACACCAGGCAGCTGACTTATTGGCAGTGAGACTTTGGGCAAATTACTTAACCTTCAGCTTATTCGGCGATAAAAAGTAGAGAATGACCCTGACTTCCCGAGTTTGTGGTGAGGACTCCGCAAGGTTATTATGAACTGAATTGTGTCCCACCCTAATTCCTATGTTGAATCTCTAACCCCCCAGTGTGACTATATTTGGAGTCAGGCCCTATAAGGAGGCAGTCAGGTTAAAATGAGGTCATAGAGGGAGGCTTTAAGTTGATAGGATTAATGTCCTGATAAGAAGAAAAGAGACAATTTCTGTTGTTTAAGGTGCCCAGGCTGTGGGTTGTATTATGGAAGCCTAGCAAACTGATACAAAGGTAACTCATATAAAGGGCTTTGCTATAGCACCTGATACAAGATGGGGATTCATTAAGTGTAGCTATTGCTATTATTATTGTCTCTACTAAAATGTCTACCTTTCTAGGAGAGAAATTGAACTCTGGAAGTCCTGTACCAAACAGTTCACAAATCCACTTTAAGCTTCTTCTGAGAAATTGAGGCCATCTGAAAGAAAGCAAACCACACTCACTGAAATTTTCCAGTCCTATTTCTGTATATAAGTCATAATGATTTGTGTCAAATAATATGACTGCATCTTTCCTCTGAGGAACTTAATGTGCTTATGCCAACTACTTATCCATCAGGCAAATGTTTGCATTCTGAGGATGAGCTAAGAGAATGTCTTAGATGGCTGGGTGCCTGAGACCAGGACTGTGCACAGGGGCCACTAATAAAATACGATAATCATATTTGTTCCACTCTCTCTGTAGTTTAGGTTACGCAGTCTGGAAGCAGGCCAAGCTGGCCCATTTCAGGAGATGCAGGGTTGAGCTTACAGTACAAGATAAATTCTCCTTCAAGATGGCCTTGACTAATGTCGTTCCCTCTATTTTAGAAGCACAGCTAGCTCTGACTCATGGGCACATCAGGAAGAGAGACCTCCCAAAACTCTATTCTTTCACCAAAACGTGGAGGCTCTGGTTTCATAATGCTGTTTACGTTCCTTGGGACACCTCCATCAGGCCCCTCCAAGACTTCTGGGCTTCAGACCTTCTGTGGACAGATTAGGGAGGGGTAGAAGAGGCCTTGGAAGCAATTGCAGTTCTTTTTGTCTTCATTTTTAATCCAGGTGAACGCATTAGAGATGGTGCTGAAATCTGTGTGGCAAAAAAAAGGGCCATCTGAGATCATTGGTCAGAGTTCTAGACGGTGTGAGAAGAAGAAAAAGTGTGCCATCTTCTAATAAGTGGCTTAACTGAAACCATTGAAGGGATTATTTTGTCTGTTTTTTTTTTTTCTCAAACTTCTCTTTAAATTAGTGTTGTCCAGCTGTCCTCAGAGACTCCATGAGGCCCTGCTCAAATTTCTGTTTTTCCTTAGTGTTACTGCCTCTCCACCAGCCCTGGCTTCACAGGGAAGTGTATTGTAGCCTATAGGATCCCTTGCCGTTTATTTTTGTCACAGATGGATGAAATGCTCAAACATGAATCATTAGACCCACTTCTTTTTGTAGCTCCCAGATGCTAAATATTTGTTCTCTGATTCAACGTTGATTCAATGTATTCATTAAATCCAAACATTTACTCAACACTCTCCATGTGCCAGGCCCTCTTGAAGGCACTGGGGATGCTAAAGCAAATGAGACACAGATCCTGCCTTCAGAGAGCTCCAGTTTCATGGGAGAGCAGAGAAATAGTTACTAGCACATGGCCACTGTGGACAGAGTGTGGAGAAAGGCTTTGAGGAGAATACCAGGGGGTATGGAGATGACCTTCCAGGAGGGAAGACGAAGGGAAGCCCTTTAATGGGAGGGAGGAATGGTCATGGGGAAAAAGAAGCAGCCAGCTGGTTGTGCTTGAAAGAATCGATCTTTTTGATGTACGAGGAAGGCAGTTAGTGAGTGATGTCAGTGTAGATCACAGCCAGCTTAAGCCTGGGCACCAGGAAGTAGCCTCTGTAGGTGAAAGCGTGAGTAGAAGAAACTTTCTCATATTGAGCAGCATTGTGTAATCATTTGGCATAGGGGGGAAGGAAAGATGGAAAGGAAGGAAGGGAGGAAGGAAAGAAGGAAGGAAGGAAGTCAGTCACCTTATATATTTGGGAAAATATCACATATCAATTCATGTGCCTCCATTTCATAATCCCAACCCCTCCTCCCAGGATTTAAGAGAGTGGTCCACCAGAGTTTCTCTTTAGCTTTCGTAAGATGTAACTAATAAATACCAAATTCATTGATTCCCTTATTTCTCAGAAGACTGAAAAATGAACTGACCTTGTACCAAACCCATGAAAGTTTGTCGAGGAAAAGCAAGGATAATATGATGTCTTTTATTATACATGGTGGTATTAAAATGGATAAAACTAAGATTTTTATAATTTGGTTTGAACAATGTAGTTAATTAGCGTGTAGCTTTATGTTGTTGGCCAAAGTCTATTATAAACAAGTCAGAATTCTATTCAGATTGTGTCTTTCTAAAAGAAGGTATTTGGAGTTCCTGTTGTGGCTCAGCAATAGTGGACCCAGCTAGTATCTATGAGGATGCAGATTCCATCCCTGGCCTCACTCAGTGGGTTAAGTATCTGGTGTAGCCACAAGCTGTGGTGTAAATTGTAGACAGGACTTGGATCCTGTGTTGCTGTGGCTATGGCCGTGGCCAGCAGCTATCGCTCTGATTCAATTCCTAACCTGGGAACTTCTATATGCCGCATAGGCAGTCCTAAAATGCAATAAATAAATAAGAAAATAAGAAAAAAATAAAAAAGTTATCCAGAAAGAAGCCCTAGCCTATACCTGCACAAATGTCCAGCTCCTAAGTTAAATCTCAAGTTAAAGATTACTATAAGCTTTTCACGTGAATTGAGGCCAGTGGTAAAACATGTACAAGGGCCACTGAGGGGGGAAGAAGGGGCAGTGGGGATGGGAGGTCTTCCTGAGAACACCCACATCCCTCTAGAGCTACGTTCCCCGATTTTTGCTTCTTTCTTCCTGTTCATTTGTTGAGCTTAACTAATGAAATTTGGTTTTTCTTTTACCTGCTTAACAATTTTTTACGTATCTATAAATGCCGACGTAGTAGTAAAGTTGACTCAAACTTGCTCAATCCAGACATCAGATGATAGAAATGATGTCTTACTCGTCTTTAAACTGTGAGTAACCAGAGTAGATGCTCAGTCTGTTCACTGGGTACATTAACGAGCTTCCTTGCTCCTCCTGTTTTAACCACTGGAAACCTGTTTCTTCAACGAATATTTATTAATTACCTAATCCTTGCCAGGTGCCGTGTCAGGCACTAGGTTTATGAGAGTGAGCAAGAGAGATATATGACCCTGTCTTCCTGGAGCTTGTTGCCCATAAAGAGAGACAATTAAATCAGGGATTATAAGAAATTATGATGACATCCCAGTATGGGGAGTGGGGTGCTGATGGGGTCAATACCAGGGGGACCGCATCTGTTGGGGAGGTGGATCAAGTGATGCTTCCTGGTGCAAGTGACTCAGAGCAAGTTAGTCAGAGTTCTCAGCTCTCATAGGATTTATAATCTATTTAGAGAAAGAAAACTGTCACACATACAAATGTAAGGAACAGAATGATGTAAGATACTCTAGGCTCAGTGTTAGATCATGGATTATGGATGGTAGAAAGGGTGAGATCAGAGGGCAGAAGGAGGCATGGACATTTTCAGGAGGAAGGGGCACTTGACTGTCCTTGAAAGATGGGTAGAACAGCAGGATAAAACAAAGGGAGAAAGGGCAGAGATGAGAAGTGTACAGAGGTGGGCAAGTGAGGCCTAGACGAAATAGGATGAAGTATGCAAGACCTGGAAAGTCAGGAAGAAGTAGAAGGGTAAACACGGTCATATTATAGTTGCTATTTTTCATACTGTGGTAGAAGCTACTATCTGTCAAGTCCCAGTCTGGGTTAGAAGTTGGGCAGGATCTATAGCAAGAGGCCTTCATTCCATCCTCTTTCTTTACTAGGGGGAAGCCCATAGGAAAGACAGAAGGAAGATAACTCGATCAGATATTCATATCAACATGCTAATGATAGACATCCAAGTAGGCACACTGATGATATCTGCCAGTTGCAGGGTCCTTATCTTTGAAATGCTTTTGTTGATACCCGATCTGCCTGAGTTGCTCATTTGTCACAAATCTAGAATCTGTGGATGCACTGAGCATGGTTTCTGGGAAAAAGTGAAGTAAGTTAGGTAACTGAGTATAAATATGAAGGTACTTTATAACTCTTCTCTGTAGGTGATGTGGCCACATGGTTTTCTCTGTTAATCTGGGTGGGAGAGTCTCTTGCCCTGGAACAGAAGGGCTGCAATAGTCTCAGACCACTCTTTGCTTTACCCCTGACCCTCGCAAGACTTGTTTCACTGATGTTATTAATACAGCTTGACGCTGGGTGAGATCTGTTCTTACGAGTCTGCTTTAACAGTCAGATCCTTTGTGTTATCTTAAGTATGTTACACATATTGGCTCACATCAGCCCTCTAAGGTAGGTGCTCAGAGAAATTAGTGTGTCCAATATTACACAGTGGGGAAACCTCAGACTTAAAATTTAATCAAATATCCGACTCCCCAGCCCATAATACCCTTGCCACTGCTTTGCATTTTCCCCCTTTTTAAACTTGAGTGAAACAGAGCAGGGCGGGGGCCCAGTTAGGCCCCAGAGAACCATCAGGAAGGCCCACGAGCCCTCTGAGAGCCACTTCCCCAAAGTACAGCTTTAACAAGAAAAGCCTCTGGTATAAAACCTGACTCATTTGAGACCCCAAAGGTAGTGTTTGGGTCACATTTTCCATTTGCAGTTCATTTTCACCAGGGGCAAAACACTTCCATCTCCACTGGGACTCTGCAGCCCATGGAGAGTTTGTGTGCTGTCAGAGGAATAGCACCACATTCTTGGCTCTGAGAGAATGGCCCAAAGACTCTTCCCTTGATCAGAATCAGATGATATGAGTTGGAGTTTCTAATTCCATTTTTAGCCCTAAGCAATCTGGACCTTGTGGGAAGGCTTGCTAACCCCCGATGTGTTGGATCAGCCATATTTCACATGGGCTACAGTTTTATGAGGACATTTGTAGCACTCATTCATAGCTCTGAGTTTTTATTTTTGTTTTAACCTAGTCTTTTGCAAAACATTAGGATCAGCTTTCTATCAGGGAGCTTAAGGTTCCCTTTTTTAAAAAACTGGTGTGTGAACACGGGGAAGGGAGTAGACAATATCAGGGAATCCATTTCTTCTTTTCTCGAGAAGTAAGTGATTTAATTTAGTTGCCTCGGGAGTTCCTGTTGTGGCTCAGTTGTAACAAACCCAGCTAGTATCCATGAAGATGTAGGTTTGATCCGAGGTCCCACTTAGTGGGTTAAGGAGCTGGTGTTGCTGTGACCTGTGGTGTAGGTCACAGATGTGGCTCAAGTCTTGAGTTGCTATGGCTGTGGTGTGAGTCACTAGCTGCAGCTCCAATTTGGCCCCTAGCCTGGGAACTTTCATATGCCATAGGTGTGACCCTAAAAAGACAAAAAAGAAAAAAAATTCTAGTTGCCTCAGGTCAAGGCGTATTATTCTTAGGGGGTAACTGCCTAGTGCAGCACCTTGGTTCGTGTTAAAAGCCCCACAGGCACACATAGCTGGGATGTGACAGATTGCCCCATGCCTGGACCTCTCAGGGCTGCCCGCATTGTTAATGGACAGATGGAGCTACCTTCCCTTCCTCGGCTGAATTTGTTTAATCAGCTTTGGAAGTAGCTGTCATACCACTAGTTAATAAAAGTGCTTAATAAATATCTAAATTGCAGTACCCCAGAAAGATATTCATCTTGATAGAAAAATCTGACCAAAGAGTGCCAGAATTCTTTCGAGTCAAAGAATACCCACAAAGACCCTCTATCTATCTGTTGCGGTATGTTGACGGGCACTTTAACTTGGGTCCTACTAAAAAAAGCAAAAAGCTTGGTGGACAATTACTGAAACCTATATAGCTGAGCTGGGGAAGACCGTGGTCTGATGTAGACCTTGGGTTTGTCTTCTGGATTCCACTGACGCTCTTCTTGGGCCACACTGCTACTATCCTGCTCTGGTCTCCGTTGGGTTATTACTCTCTTGCTCTTAGACCCTTCCCATCTTCAGAGAGTCCTCAGTGTTTATTTATGCTCTTACCAGATGTTCCCTTTAAATACTACCTTTCTCAGTTACAAAGAAGAATGTAATTCTTTCCAGTGTGTGGCAAAATACTGGCTATTTGCTTGGTTTACTACCAGCTTATTTGCTGATGGTCCTGTGCCTTTCCAAACCCAACACTAGTGATTCTTTCTGTCTTGGTGCCCTGCTCTTTATGTTCTTTATTTTTGCCTAACATGTAATGGAAGAAAATAATAATAAACACATTTTTAAGGGAAGAACAAACTCCAGCTGAATATGAATTTCCTGCAATGTGTTGTAGGGCTGACTTTGTAATACCATAGTCCATTGGAATCATCTTGGCTTAAAATAAACGTGTACTAAACTAATAGTAACTTAAACAAGGAGGAATCTATTTGCTGAGGGTGATTAATATAATAATAAGGTAGTCAGGATTCTAAATTGACCTGTCATCTTTTAGTCTTTCCCATATGGATGTAGGGTAGCCAGCTAGTACCAAGCATTATGTTTTTACACAACAACATTTAAAGGAAGATGGGGGAAAGTTCACACCATTAGAGTTTTCTCTCTCTCTCTTTTTAAATATAAAAGAAAACTTTTCCAAAAATATACCTCCTGGCAGATTCCCCCTTGGTATCAAGGGCCGGATAGGGTCACATCCTATGCTGTTCTTATAATGAGGCTGGGAAAGTAACTGGCCTCCCTAGTGGAAGTGGGCTTCTGTGTGTAAGGAAGGAGAGGAAGAGCTTTTAGGTAGTCAAGCTCTGTTATGGACTGCATGTTTCTGTCTCCCTCAAATTAATATTCTGAAGAGCTGTCCTCCAGTGTGATGATATTAGAGGATGGAGCCTTTGGGAGGTAATGAGGATTAGATGACGTCATAAGGACAGAGACCTCATGAATGGGATTAGTGCCCTTATGAGGGTCAAGAGAGAGCTTGCTTCCTTTCTGCCCTTTCTGCCGTGTTGCCAGGCTATAAGGAGAAGTCTAAAACCGGAAGAAGACCCATCCATGCAGGCACCCTGGCCTCAGTCTTCCAGCCTCCGGAAGTGTGGGAAATACACTTCTGTAAGCCATCCAGTCTATGGCATTCTGTTATAGCAACCTCAGCAGACGAAGATGACCACAACCATCAAATACTCTTTTAAAGTGCAACAGCCCAGCGATGGAGTATATTTAATCATTTCACATTTGCTGTCATGGGCCACACATGCAGTTAGTATGGACTCATAAAAGATGAGACCTCCTAAATTCAATATAAACCCCATCATCTTCTCTTTTAGGAACAGATAGTTATCTGTATCATTTTTTTAAAATTGTGGTGAAATATGTATAAGATAAAATTTACCATTGTGACCATTTTAAGTGTACAGTTCAGTGGCATTAAGTCCATTCACATTGTTGTGCAACCATCACCATCATGTATTTCTAGAAAGATTTCATCTTCCCATGTTGAAACTCTATACTCATTAAAGAATAAATCCCCAATTTTCCCTCCCCCCTGGGCAACCATCATTCTATTTTTTGTCCCTTTTTTTTTTTTTTAATTTGGCTACTCTAGGTATCCCATGTAAGTAGAAGTATGTATTTGTTTGCTCTCCAAGCTTATTTTCAAAATATTTGGTAACCCCTCTTGAAATGACCTTATTGTTTCTCCTTCGCTCCTTTTCTCAAAACCCTTTCTGTCCTTCAAGACCCAATACCAGGATTCTCCAGTTGTTTCATCCGTGAGGACCTTTCCCTGTTCTGGACTCAGAATGTTCAATTCCCTCATTCACTTGGCCCTGGTATATTACTGTCTTGGGCTATTTCTTGAGTTAGTCTGTATTAACCGTCATTTTGTAAGTGATTGTCCACTCTCTCCAACTAGATTGTGACCTCCTGAAGGGCAGAGACTGACATGCTTTTCTTTTTATCCTCTACAACCAGTCCTTCTACACAATAGACACTCAGTAAGTACTTGGCAAATTCCCTGCTTCCCTTTAGGAAAGCTGCATAAGCCAGCTGTTTAATCAAGAACTCTTGCTTAATCCTAATCACATTCTCTAGTTGAAACTTCATTTCTTTCTTTCCTTTTTTTTTTTTTAACTTATTTGATCTTCCCTGAAATGGAGAACAAACGCCCGGTGTTCTCATTATACCCATATCTATACTTGAAAAAAGTTAATGCATCTCTCTTAGCTTCTGCTTTTCCAGGCTAAGCCAAGATAATATGGTAGAACCACTATATTTACACAACATCTTTTCCTAAGAAACCCATAACATTTCCCTCAAATTGAGATCAGTTCCTTTTAGCAGCTAAAAGCCAACAAAAGTTTCACAGTCTGGGAAGCAATTCCTCTTTTGTTTAAAAAAAAAGTCATAGTTGGAAATTCCAGAGCCTGTGGTAAGCCTTAATTTTTTGTACAAAAAAACTCCTTTATTGGTCTGGTTTAATATCTTCTGGTACCCTGAGGATAACGTGCGCACACACACACACACAAACACTCAGTACACCTGACCCTCTTTCTACAGCCTTGGTCACAGCTATGCATACTATTGAATCATTTCCAAAATCAGAACAGAGGCTTACAGAAAATAATCTAAAAAGGTCAAGGATTATAATTTTGTATACCAAGATCTAAAATGTAGCAATGGCAGTGTGTAGCTTAGTTTCTGAGTATTGTTTATTAAGTGACTAGTAAAAGGTTTTAGTAACTAGGGTTTTTCCGATGATGAAATATTGCTCTTATGTAGTTGATACTAGTAAATTTAACTGAAATAATTATAAGAAATGGTATGTGTTTCAACCCAATTTTTCTTCCTCAGACTCTAGTATAAGACATGGAGCTCAGACCACTAGGGAGGCGAGAAGCAGCTGGAGCTGTGTACTTTTGGTAATGACACCCAGGTTCCCGTCTGGGATGACACGTCTGCAGTCATGTGGAGGCACAGATGTGAGAGAGATTAATGTGCTCACTTAAAATATCCCGAAATATCAAGAAAATTGATTTGAACCTCAGAAAGTTTGCGAGCTAGTTGAAGTTAATTAGTATTTGGTTTGTTGACATGGCTTGTTGAGGGGTTTCATAGAAACCATAGAAAGAGTAATGATTGGATGAATGGAAGGTCTCTCCCAGGGCACCTGAAGGGAACAGCTCTGTGACTATTTCATGGGATTTCTCTTTGGTTTGATTATGGTTTTAAAGCTCTGAGGGAAATTAAGAAATGTTAGGCCTGCTTCAGACTGGTTTATAAAACACTCACATAGTGGTGTAATCACGCTTAATGAAGAAATTTTATATTTTACCCCAACAGTTTTGACAGCAGTCGTAAACATGCAAGTTGGGAGGAGCTGGTGAGTAAGCACTGTGGCAGTACCCGGCCCCTCTGCAGTCAGAGGAAAGAGCCGCCCGGGACACACGACATTAAGAAATGAAGTATTTGACCCTTGAGTTTGGGGTCGCCACCAAGTAAAGCTTGTGGGGATAAAAAAGAAAAAAATCTCTATGAAAAAAGAGCAGAGGGGATATTTAGAGTAGGTTAAAAATAAGAGTGTTGAGAAAAATAACATTTTCTCCCTGCTAAAGGTAAATAGACAATTACAGTCCTTTTATTCCACTTTGGAGTTCAAGAACCAATGCAGCCTCCTGGGGAACTGCAGGCAGGCCAGGCACTTTCGTAATATTCCTACACATATTCACTCATTTAGTCATCCAGTCACCATTCACTATTCATCTGACCAAAATCATTTATTAGGGACCTATTATATTTCAGGCACAGAGGTTATGATGAGGAATAAGAAGTTTTTCAGCTGGAAAAATTCCAGTCTGCTGGAGGGACACATATGCAAATAGATGGTTAGGGTAAATATAATAAGTGTTATACTAGACTTGACAAGGTGGCTGTGGGCACGCAGGGAAAAGATCCCACGACTTCTCTGGGGTTGCCTGAGAAGAGTTCAGAGAAAGTGATTTTGCTTTTTGTTTTGCTTTTTTAATTTTATTGGAGTATAGTTGACTTACGACGTTGTGTTATTTTCAGGTGCACAGCACAGTGAATCAGTTCTATATATGCTCATATCGGTTCTTGTTCAGATTCTTTTCCCAGATAGATTGTCGCAGGACACTGAGTAGAGTTCCCTGTGTTGTACAGTGGGTCCTTGTTAGTTATCTGGTTTACATACAGTGATGTGTATATGTGTATATGTTAATCCCAACCCTCCACGTTTCCCCTTTGGTAGCCACAGATTTGATTTCAAAATCTGTTTCTGTTTCATAAATAAGTTCTCGTATAATTTTTAATAGATTCCACACATATGCGATGTCATAGGTCCTCCAATTCAGGGGCCAGAAGGCACAGGTGCATCCATAGGCCCTCCTGCCATCCCTCTCTCTCTCTCTCTCTCTCTCTCTCTCACACACACACACACACACACACGCACGAACCCCTCCAGTGGTTAACTCTCTCTCTGCTCTGTCTCCCAGAACCCAGCATTCTAGGAACAACACTGTACACAGTACTTTGGTAGATGACCCCGCACTGGTTTTGAAGCATGACAATGACATACACACCTTATCCCCAGCCTGTAAGTTCACCGAGTCAGGACTAGGTCTGCCTCATGCCCTGCTCAGTCTCCTGTGAAGACCTAGCATGTAGAAGGTCCTCCTTAAATATTCACTCCATGAATAAATGGACTAACTGAGTGAGGCAGAGTGGAGAATGGACTAGCACAGGAGGAGGCTACTGTCAGACCACTTACAGGGCTGTCGTAAGAATCTAGGTGAGTGGTCACAGGGGGGTTGAGAGGAAAAGCCCGAATTTAGACCAGCGCTTTCCGATAGAACTTTCTGCTGTGAGGAAAGTGTTTTATTCTGCACTCGTTACACTAGACACTAGCCACATGTGGCTCTCGGATACTTGAAATGGGGCTGTTGAGACTAAAGAACGAAACTTTGAATTTAAATTCAAACAGCTACATGTGGCTATTGGCTACCGTTTTGAATAGCACAAGTCGAGAGTTTCTGTGACAGAATCAAACAGACTTTTGACAAATTTATTCATAAATTCAATCAACAGATATTTACTGACTGTTTACTGGGTTCTGGAGGAGAAAACAGGGGCCAGTCTGCAGCAAGTATGTGCACCATGCCAGTGTCCTTAGACTTTGTAATAAAGAGTGGAGGAGGATGGACATGCTCTTTTAGCAGGATTGGTTGAAGAAATCTGTCTGGAGGTGACAAGCTGAGAGCTGGATGATGAGCAAGTTACACGGATTAAGAAAGAAAAAAAAACAAAGACCCCAAACAAGAAGTACAACAATCACTAAAGAAGGAAAGCAATATAAAATTCAGCACTTAAAGCAAGAAGGTACCTGCACCATCTGCAAGTCTGACTCTCTCATTTCTGTCTCCAGAAAGGAACTTGAGGCCCAGAAAGATAAACAGACTTACCTATGGCCACACAGCTAGTTAGCAACATAATTGGGAACAGACTTAACCTCCTAACTTCCAACTCCACACCCTACTGCGTAAGTCTGAATCTCATTTTTCTTGCTGGTAAAAAGGGTTATTATGAGAAATGAAAAATGTGACACAGGCAAGGTGTTAAAATTGTAGCCATATTTACTATTGGATTTGTTTTAATTCTATAATGTTCCTCTCAAGTAATTATGTTAATAATAACTGTATTAATATTTCGGTAATACAAAAGCATAATACACAAAATTCAGTAATTTAACAATGCAAAAAGCATAAAAAAGACAATGGACATTCAACTCCTGACTTGTTTTAGCTATCATTGCCTGGGTTGAATCTCAGCTTTGGGCCTACCTGTCATTTGCTGAGAGGTACTACCTGTCATTTGCTGAGAGGCACTACCTGTCATTTGCTGAGAGGCAGCTGCTGGAACTACAGATGCTGTCAGGGAGGAAATAACCAGCCTTTCCACTGCTGGCCTTGCAACCCCACCTTGTTAAGTGGTGGCAAGTATCACAGGTCTAAGGTACTTACGGAGAGAGAAGACATGAGGCTGTGGTTTTCCCAACAGACAGAGCTATCATCAAGCTCTTTATGGAAAGCTGCTGGAGGCGGAGGCTGAAAAGAAAATGAAGGCTGAGTTCCCGTTGTGCCTCAGCGGAAACGAACCTGACTAGTATCCATGAGGATGCAGTTTCAATCCCTGGCCTCGCTCAGGGAGTTAAGGATCCGGTGTTGTCATGAGCTATGGTAGGTCACAGATGCGGCTCAGATCCCACGTTGCGGTGACTATGGTGTAGGCCTGCGGCTACAGCTCCTATTTAACCCCAGCCTGGGAACCTGCAAATGCCTCGGGTGTGGCCCTAAAAAAAAAAAGAAAGTAAGCTTTAACACATGTGAAAGTTGAAATGACAAAGAGTGCACGAAAAGTATATGACCCAGGAAAGGATTCTCTGCCTTCAAGATTAGGCCTCCGTTTAGCTACTCATCTTTTTATATCATACTCCCTCCCCACCATGCCTCTTCTCTTTGAGCTTATATTTTTGTAAATATTCAAATAGGGCAAACAATATGATGAGTAAGACCATAGCTTTGCCAGAGTGACAGTGCTGAAATATACATGTTGGTTCTCCTGATTTCTCTGTGTCATTTGAGTTTGGGACCACAGCTTTGGCCTTCAACCCAGGAGCTTAGACTCCAAGCTCACGCTCTATCTCTTTTCTTGTGTTGCATCTGAGTTTGCTGACTGTGGAGCCACCTGTGCAATTATCATTAGTCAGTAGCTTTGTATGGCTATTGCATGATCGCCAGAGTAACAATGACAGTGAGGCTCTGAACAACTGCAGGTTATATGTGAATGAGTGACCTGAGAGCCACATCTGAGACTCACTGCCCACTGCCTCATCATTCGAACCCCACCTGGCCAGGACCAAAACCCTCTCCCTAGACGGTGGCCCCATCACCTCCCATCAATCCTGAGTGGCAGTGGCCATCAGAATAATGCACCGTCCAGTCCTCTGGTGTTCCCAGTGACCTGTAACTTACATAATATTGTACATCAACTCTCCTGCAATAAATTATATTCACATCACTTCATTCATTCATCCTTTCTTTCGTGAGACAAAGTTTTATTAGACAACCGGTCTGGGCCAGGCACTGTGTCAAGTGCTAGGTAATTATATGATTGTGAACAGCCCAAATATTATTTCTCCATTTATGGGAGGAGAACGTCGTAAGCCAGTGATCATGCAAATACATTTATAGTTACAAAGTGTTCTAGGTGCCATGAAGGGAAATGTGAATGTAGGTAACAGTGGGGAGCATAAAAATGAGACTTGGTTGAGTTGACTGATGCGAAGCAAGGCCCTTCTAGGCAGCAGCAAGTGCATAGGGGAGGGCCTCAAGGCAGGAGCGCACTTGGCAAATTCAGGGAGGTCCTTGTGGCTGAAACACAAGGAAGGAGAGGGTTTGTTCTGCCAAAATCTGGCAGGCATATGACTCCTAGGAGTCTTATTTTAAAGAGAGCTGAGAAGTGTGAGGTTAGTGGAGGAACTATAAACAGAAGTTGTAAGACTGAGAGAGTGAACTTGCTAGAGAAATGTAGTCATATGGCCCATGCAAGTTGAGACAGGATAAATTCATAAAGATTCTAACCTATCAAGTTGTGAGAATTTTCATAGCAATGATCAGGATTTAGGCACAGGACATATAAATGAATTTTTACATTGTTTAATTATAATTTCCACTTCACACTGTTCTATATAAACGTATTTCTACATGTTTGTACTCCATAAACTTGTTATTTTATTAGCTGTGTAGTATTCTATCACAGTTTCCGTCATGGTATTTTTGGCCCTTCTCACACTTTTGTGGTTTTTCAGTCTTTGTAGTTTTTTTCCCTTAAAAATAGTGCTGCTGGGAATATCTTTGTTTTCTTTTGAGACATTTTATTGGGTTACTTTCCTCTTGTGGGTCATTTCCCTGCATGTCAGATGGCCACTGTGATGCTCGCAGTCTTCTGTTGTGTCTTGCTTCACTTGCCCTGCATGGATGGGTGCAAATTCCCAGGGTACCAGCTGCTTCAGGGAGTTGGTGGGGGAGGGGAGTGGCAGGCAGGAGGAGCATTTTCCTCACTGGGCATACAGAGAATGCAGGTTGTTGTGTTAACATGCATTATCCTCTAGGATGTTGTCTCCATTGAGATTTTTTTTTCTGTACTCAGAACCTCTATGGCCCTTAGCCTGACGAGTAACTCATTCTCCTCCCTCACTTTGCAGTTTCCCCCAAGGGCCTATTAAGTTCCCGATGTGTATTGTATGCGGAACAAAAAGGTGCAAAGGTAGTGGCAATGAATTAAATTGTTGTCAGAAAGAAGTGATCATGAGAAGAGGCATAAAATCTCTGTGGCTGAAACCGAAAATTATAATTACATCATTTAAAGCAAATGGTTCCCCGAGTGTCCACATATTTACTTACTCCTTTTTATTTAATATGTCATTCTAAATTTCTAGATGTGCTTGAGAAATTAGTCTGGGACCAACCCTACCAGGTCAAGCAGGTATTAGGGAAATTCATCCAACAAATATATTTTCCTTGCCTGGTCACAGCCCACCTGCTCATCTGATCCAGCATATCTCTTCAGCATTTTAATTTATTTTTAAATTATTTAAATTGACGGATATTTTATTTACCATATTGTGTTAGTTTCATGTGTGCACAATAGTGACTCAGTACTTTTGCAGATTATATTCCGTTACAGGTTGTTATGAGATAATGGGCATTGCTGTGCCTTGTTTATTTGGTTTATATCAGTGGTTTGTACCTGTTAATCCCATACCCCTAATTTGTCCCTTCCCCACCTCCCTCTCCTCTTTGGTAACCACCACAAGTTTGTTTTCTATATCTGTGAATCTGTTGAATGTTTTGTATCTATATTCACTTGTATTATTTTTTAGATTCCACATATAAGTAACACCACGTAGTATTTGTCTTTTACTCTCTGATTTACGTCACTAAGCATAATATTCTTTAGGTCCGTCCACACTGCTGCAAATGACAGTATTTCATTTTTTAAAGCTGAGTAATATTCCATTTGTGTATGTTTTTATGTATGTGTGTGTATGTGTTTATATGTACGTGTGTGTATGTGTGTGTATATGTATTCTTAATTTGGCCAAAAAGTTATTGGAATAAAACAGAGTAATTGAACTTATTTGATTTGGGACAAGAGTAGAGTTTAAGTTCCGTTCTTTGGGGAAAAATCCCTCAATTCAGATATAGCATCATATAATAATTTAGACTAAAGTTCTTGAATACTTGGCAGTACATGCCAAAAGTTTTCTCTATTTTATCAAAGAAAAAGAAGACAAAATTAGAACATAATAACCAATTTATCTTCTTTCTCAAAAAGAATATGTAAGAAGGGAGACAGGCTCCTGATGGAATTTTAGCCATTTTAGTCAGAACCACCATCACTTACTGTCAGTGACGTCTGCAGTTAGTAGTAATGGCAAGAATATTAACATGCAGCACCTATGGAGTTTTCACGGTGTGCAAGCACAGTGCCCTGGTTTCCTTCTCTCACCGTTGAGGTGGGTGAGTGATGGACTCAGATTCCCCGCTCTCATCTGTCCTCTAGGCATGGATATGGTGGCGGGAGGCAGTGCAGGGCAGCGGGACAAGACCATGCCCAGGGTTAGAGCGTGGAGAATTCCTGGTCACGTTAGCCTCTAGTCTGTTAGCTGAGTTTAGGAAAGTCACATAAACTCCTTGAGGTTTTGTTTTCTGTAAAGCAGAAGGGACTGCTGTTTTTTTTTTTTTCTAACTCCCATTGTGAAGGTATGCTAGATAATAGCTGTGAAAGCTTTGTGACAACCAACCATAAAGTCTTACAAAAATAGAAGGACTTATTGTTTTGTATGGTGATCACTGTGATGATGTGGCAAGATTCTCATATGAGACATGCAGTAGCTGACTCTCGGAAGAGTGAAATTCAAATGTCACATCCAGTGAGGCTGTGCTTCAAAATGAATCATTTGATATGCTAGCATGCTAGAGAATCAGGTAATTCACAGCTAGGAGGCAGCAGGAATCATGTATGTTGTGGGTATGACTTGATGATGTGGTGACAGATGTATTCAAAGCATCACCAGGCTAAACAGCTCTCCTTCTAGGAAAGCTAATGTCTGTGGGAGGCTGCCTCTAGCAGCTGCAGGCCAGGAATTGATCATAACAGATCACGAGGTAAATCGTTACAAGACTGGGGGGTAAAGCAGGTGTTTTTCAGAGTGATCTTGCTAACATTACCCTGACTCAGGCTCCATCAGTGTTGAACAATTACCACATCTCCGGCCTTGGTTTCTAGATGATGGCATACCTTCGTAGCTGATCCCGGGAGCAGAGTGTGGAGGCAAAGAAGAAATGTCATCCATACTTCATATAATCCCAGTGGACTGGTAGGTCTCAAACTCCAGCGGAACTACAGTCTCTGAGAATACTTGTCCAAAGGCAGATTTTTGGGCCCCATTCCCTGGGATCATTATCCTATTGGTCTAGGTTGGGGCCCAGAGCTGCATTCAGAGTCTTAAGTAACCATTGCAGATAATGTATAATTTCCATCTTGGGGGAGGGGGTGGGATGTAGAAGAGAAGGCCCCTGAATGACAGTTATTATATTAAAAATTAAGAATCTAGTATTTATTGAGCACTTGCTATGAACCAGGCACTCTTCTATACATGGATTACTGTAATACATGAAGTGCTGTATATAAATTAACTCATTTAATCCTCACCATGATTCCATAAGATACATGATAATACGTCTTCCATTTTACAGATAGAGTAATGGAGGCACAGATCGCTTAAGAAGATGCTGGCACCTATGAGATCATGTCTTGGTCTCATAGTAACATGTAAAAATATTAATATCTCAGAAGAACTTTCTAGGAAAGGGTCGATTGCTCAAAACCCAGCCTGAGGGGGAATTATCACTTCTATAGCTTAGCGATATAGGCTGATTCTAATATTAAAATATGTGTCAGTCTGGTAATTTAAGATAAGGGTGAGTCTTGGGGTGATGGTTTACTCCATAATCTGTTTCAGAGTATCCAAACATTGGGCCTGGAGACCATGAAGCTCCAATAGTTACAGCTTTGTTCATAGAGCCTTGGCCTCTAATGTACAAATTGCCCTTCTCCCAACCAGCTTTCTCTTTGGTGGAGTCCTCTTGAAATGCCACAGGTCTCATACTTGCCTATCAGGTTTAAAGCCCCTACTTATTCAAGTATAATGCTAACCATCTATGGCCAGTTAGCTCATTTAATTAGAGCCCATTAAGAATAAAGATGAACTCACTGAACCCTGCATTTACTCTCTCTTAACAAAATAATTCATTGGAGTTTTCCCTTTTCCTTGGCTAAGGAAAGCAAAGAGGCAGGAGCCTTGGAAGACCCTCTTAATTGGCGTCATTCCTGGGGACAAACAGGCCATCCTAAAGAGGAGGTAGCACTGGAATAGCTGGTTAGAAATGCTCTTTCTTGGTCTGATTATGTACCATGATTTAAAGAACCTTAGAGCTGGCTGATCATTGCTTAACATTTTTGAAGCTACAGAGTTCCAGCCTATATTTCCAAGAGCCTGACTGCTAAAACGTTCCATTTGATTGTTCTGCCAGCATCCCTTCCCCAAAATGTATCCCAAACCAAACCCATCATGCTTCTCACCAGGTGCCTCTTCTCCAGATGAAACTGCTTCTGTTCCTGATCACACTGTTTGCGCAGTCCAGGCTCAGAACCACAGTCATCTTTGGATGTACCCTCCCTGGACAGTCACAGAGAAATTCACAAATTTTCTCAGCTTTGCTTTTGCTCTTCCAACACGCTCATCACTTTCAGATCCCTTCTCACCTCGTAATGTCTGGACCACCCTGAAAGCTAACGTTTTCCTTTTTTGTTCATCCTGTGGTTTCTTCCCACAGTGACTCTGGGAAATTGAAACCATATCATTCTTGAGCTCAAAATTTCTCCGTGCTTTTTATTGCCTATGAAAAGACTCTGCACCCAATTCCAGTGTGTGTGTGTAAGTGCATATGTATGTGCGTGTGTTGTTGGGGGATGGGGGACAGTGGGCAAGGTAGGCATTCCATCCACACCACCAAGCAATTCTTGGATGCCAGCTGGGTGTCCTACAATTCAACTCAGTTTTGACTATCTACCTGGAGATAGCATCAGATTCCACAGGTTAAGGGCTCAGTCTCATAAGATGTCCCCCACTTCAGATGTCAATTGCAAGTCCAGGTTGTCACCTATACTTCTGACCAGCTGGCTCTAAATCAGGTTTCCACAACCCGGTCCTTGGGTCTGATTAACTTTTTAGAATAGTACACAAGACTCAGGAAACCAGTTGACTCACTAGATCAAAAGTTCATCACAAAGGATATTAAAGGATATGAATCAAGAGCCAGACGAAGAGCTACACAGGGTGAGGTCCCAAACAAAGGTTCTTCTGTGCTTGTGGAGTTAGGACCAGGCACAGTGGCATGTGGATGTGTTCTGGCTCACCAGACTGGAAGCCTGCCAAACCCTGACCTTTTGGGTGTTTATAGAGGCTTCATCATCTAGGCACGATTGATTAAATCATTGGCCATTGACTGACTCAATCTCCAGCCCCCAACCTGGAGGGTGGAGAGGTCCAGCCTTCTAATCTTGTGGCTGGCTACCATGGCAAAGGCCCCCATCCTTAGGTTACCTAGAGCCTTCCTTATTAACATAGCAAAATACACGTTTATTACTCTCAATATTCAGGAGTATTCAGGAATTTTAGGAGCTCTGTGCCTGACACAAGATGAAGGCTATATATATATATATATATATATATATATATAGTTCTTTCTGTAAATTGCAATATCACACCTAAAGTACAGATTTACAAAATTCAAAGTCAGATGTACAGGACCTCCCATAATTTTATTGTGTCTTTTGTCTAGCTTTGCTTCCTAATAATTCTTTTAAATGTTTTATTGACTGGGGACAGGAGGCACAATGCCTAGGATCCATAAAATGGTTTTGTTTCTTTTAAAGTCAAGGCAAGCAAATATTATCCAGCTTGGATTCTGTTCCTATTTACACCACCACTGTTACAGAACACAATTTTAAGTATTTTTATGGAGGAAGGAGTTAATGAAAAAGATACCTAGGGTCCTTAAAAGTCATAGTGCAGCCCTGGCTTTTCATTCGTTCAACCAGTAAATACTAATTAAGCTCCTACTGTTTTTCAGGCCCTGAGCAAACAGATGTGTTATCTGTTATTAGACTTTAAATGCTATTAGACAAGTAAACAAAGATATTGACAAAATGATTATAAGCTATGCTACACGTTATGATTTAAAAGAGGGGGCACTGAGAGAGGTAACATTGGCAAGGAGTCCTGCTTGCAGAGGTGGTGGTCGGAGGTCTTTTCTGAGGAGCTGACGTAACCTGAGCTGAAAGATAAGGAGCTAGTCGTACAGAGAGAAGCAGGAGGAGCATTCCAGCGGGATCCCCCGGATGAGACTTGGGAATCTGTGCCATAGCTCTGTTTTCTGGGTGCTTTTCATAAAGGAGGCCCTGGTCTTGGTGATATCCTTTTCGGATGACAAAACTAAAACAATGAAGCCACAAGTTTGATGTCCCTCATTCAAAGGAAAACAGTGCGTGAGTTGGAGGAGTACAGGGATCTGCCAGAGGATTTAGGGGGAAGAGTGAGTTCCACAGAACATTGGATGAGGCAACGTGGAACAAGGCATGATTGGCCAGGAGGTCTAAGATTTCCTGCTCGGGCCAGCAGGTCCCATCTCCCAGGGTAAGGGAAGCCAACTAAAGCTGAGTTAGAAGGTTGGGATTGGTGTATGCTGGGTTTACTGGATGGTGAGGTATTTCCTGTAAGTGCAGACCCACTTACGTTTAGATCCGTATCATGGGCCAGGCCACTGTGGTGGCCTCCGTTTTATGGGTCCCAAAGTATGAATTAATTGTATGATCCAACACAATTTAAGCTCTCTTATTTCCAAGGTTTTGTTCATACCACACCCTCCTCCTAAAATTCCTTCTTCTCTGCCTCCCTTTCTCTACTTTTCAAAGCCCAATTCATGCTGCAAGCCCTAGTTCAAATGCCACCATCCAGTCACTGCCTCCAGGAGACCTCCTCTAGCCACAGCAGCTGAAATGATCTTGGGGCTCCTTTGAATCCCCAGCTCACTAGGGGGATTCAAAGGTACGGTGCCTCTTTTTTTTTCATATTCCCCTTATCTACACTCCTTGCTGGGACATTCCATGTAGGTAAACGTTGTTTCGTGGCTTGGCATTCCTTGAAGTGCCTCCTTGGCGACCCTTGCATAGTAGCAATTTAGCGAAAATTTGTGGATACGGGAAAAGTGAATCATTCCAAGGCAGACTGTGTCTTAAAATTGTATTCCTTTATTTCCTTTTGCCTATCAGGGACCCCGATGCTGGCGATGAGACCTCGCACATTTAAAATGATGCTGAGAGTGGAGGAGAATGACAGATGAACTCAGGTAGACATGATGGCGCCTGCAATGACACTAATAGATGAAATACAGAATCCAGCTCCAAGACTTAGAATTGGAAACTAACAACCAATAGGTAAGCAAGAAAAATGAGCACGTGTGTTGCGGGGGTGGGGGTGTAGGCTTGGGGTGGTGGGAGGGGAACGTTTGCGATAAATGTAAAGATTAAAATCTCCATGCTGCTGCTAGGAGAGAAATGTCGGCTTTTTACATGAGGATTCTTCTGGTTTTCTTTTGTGTGCCTCTGTTAAAAAAAAAAAATTTAATGGGAGGCCAGTCTCCAAAGATTTTTACACAATCTGGGAGTCCATGGGTAAGATTAAGAGCTTGATGTTTTAG
>PVHT020000175.1:17611535-17640514 GCA_004024745.2 Catagonus wagneri
ACAGCTCACGGCAATGCCAGATCCTTAACCCACTGAGCGAGGCCAGGGATCGAACCCACAACCTCAGGGTTCCTAGTCGGATTTGTTAACCTCTGCACCATGACGGGAACTCCCAATAGCCTTTCTTGATACCCTTGTGTGCATCTATGCATTTTTGGCATTCTACTGGTAAATTTGAATATTTGATATCAGTGAAACATGATGACAGCCATTGTACAAAAAAAGTTGAATTATTTTTGCAGCTTTCTTGGGAATGAGATTATTTCTTTTTTTGTGTTTAATGCTTGTGACATTAAATTCCCAATCAATTTTTATTTTATTGCTTTAGACTCAGCAACAAATTTATTTTGTTCATTCACTCACTTACTCACCCATCAAATGTATGTTAAATGCCTACTATGTGCCAGACACTGGGTGTGTTAAGTCACATCAGTTGTGATTCTCAAGCTTTGAAACCTTGTTAAAGATACATATACCCCCAAAGCACCTGAAACCTTGTTAAAGATACATATACCCCCAATGCCTACTCTCATATGCAGTAGGTCCAGAGTAGTTTCTGGGAATCTGTTTAACAAGCTCTCTGTGTGATTCTGATGCATAACAAAATTTGCAAACTATTGTTTTATGTAAAAAAACTAGTGAAAAAATGGGAGTTCCCGGAATGACTCAGCAGTTAGAGAACGTGACTAGCATCCATGAGGACGTGGGATAGGTCCTTGGCCTCGCTCAGTGGTTAAGTGTCCGGTGTATCGTAAGCTGTGGTGTAGGTTGTAGACCTGGCTCAGATCCTGCATTGCTGTGGCTGTGGTGTAGGCCAGCGGCTTCAGCTCCAATTGGACCCCTAGTCTGGGAACCTCCATGTGCCACGGGTGTAGCCCTAAATAGGCAAAAGACAAAAAAAAAATTAGTGAAAATCTTAAATGTAATAAAATATAATAGGTATTAGAAGTATGCACAGGGTAGAATGAATATTAAATTTTATTATATTTGTATATACAAATATATAGTGTTTATATATATATATATATAGAGAGAGAGAGAGAGAGAGAGAGAGAGAGAGAGAGGGACTCTACACTCAACAATATTGTTGCAGTTTTCAGCTATAATGGAATTTTCTGTTTGGGCTTGAAAACCTTAGCAATGTGGTTTATTTTCATTAATATTATGGAAAATTGTAATGTACTTATAAAGATCATAACAGTAAGAGAATGGTGTAAACATATAAATAGCCTTATATCCATGCATATAACTTCCTTTGGTAATGAGGAAAGCATCTGGCGATTCCTTCTTAAACGGTGGGGAGCATATTCTGTGGCCATTACAGGACTGGTCCTCTCATAATTGAAAGGTTTCTGTCCTCTGTTTTTCCCCCTTTGTCTCCTAGGCTCCTTTACAGTCTGTTGATACAAACAGCATTAGAAGAGTCTTAGCAGTTTCTAAAACCCCAGCAATAGTACAAAGTCTTGCATTGAGGGAAATAAGCTTTCTTTTAAAGAATAATTGCACTTTCTTCTTAAGAGGAGGCACTTATTCCCATGCCATTCACAAGGAAACTTGGGCTGTGAGGGATGGATCAACTGCACTTTAATAGGAAGGGATGTAGACCAAAAGCAACTATTTAACAAATCTGACTCAAAATAGAGTGAAAAGTGCACAGGAAATTTGAAAGAAGTTCCAGAACTTCTTCAAAATGTTGCTTCAAATTGTCTCCTTTTCTCTCCAAGTAGCTTCAAGAAGTGTGACGTGGTGCTTTCTGATCATTGCAATTCTTGATTTTCCTCTCCTTCCCGGGAACGCAGATAAACCACACTTCCAGCCTCCTTTGCTTTCTGTATGTGGTCGTATGACTAAGTTCTAGCCAATGGAATGTGAGTGGAGGTGATGTGGTATAACTTCTTCTGGGCTTGACTCAAAAAAATTCCCACCGTGGTTCTCCTTGCACCTTTCTGTCTGCTTGGATGGTGGCACCCAGGCAACTGTGAAAGCCACAGATTGAAAATTCCAGGGCCTCTCTCAGCCTGGGTTCTTGAATAAATGTATGGAGCAGGGAACCCCCCCCATCCCTCCCCATCCCAATGCTGATGGACTTTGCTAGAGAGAGAGAGAGAAACGTTCACCCTGTTAAGCCTCTGAAATGTTGGGGTTTGTTTGTTAGCCTACTTTAACCAATACAGGATGTAAGAATATAGGCAAGTCTGTACCATGAGAACATGTACTTACTGCCTGTTACTTCTGGATCCACAGCCCTGAACATAGTCCTATAAATCTCTTGCAGAGGTTGCCCTTACCACTATCCCCACTGAGAAAATTCTGTAGAAAAGACTGCCCTGGGAGTTCCCGTTGTGGCTCAGCAGTAATGAACCTGGCTAGTATCCATAAGGACACAGTTTTGATCCTTGGACCCATTCAGTGGGTTAAGGATTCTGACATTGCCATGAGCTGTGGTATAGGTTGCAGATGCAGCTCAAATCTGGTATTGCTGTGGCCGTGGTATAGGCTGGAAGCTGCAGATCTGATTTGATCCCTAGCCTGGGAACCTCCATATGCTACAGATGCAACCCTAAAAAAAAAAAGAGTGCTCTGGCTCCAGAGTCAGTACTTAGGCTGTCAGGAGTATTCTAGTCCTGCAAGGATAATTCAAAGCCAGCGTTTCCCTTGGTCTGTGGGATGTGGTCCTAGCAGCACACAAAGTGTAAAATATACAGAAATTCCAGCTCCAGGTTTTGGAGAGAACAGAACTGGATAGAAGGAAGCCAGAGACACAGCCACAGCGGAGCACGACGTGCATGTAGAGAGCCAGACACAGCACTGACTTGTAGGCCCCTTAATTGCACTTGGCACAGACTGGCAGGTACTGTCATTAAAATTTAGAAAACAGTGCTCCTGGTTTTTAAAAAGTTTTGCCGTATGGAAGTCAGGTGGTGAGTTTAACAATGGTCAAAGTCCTGGTCCTTACCAGTTACGAAAAGAGAGCTTTGCCTTCTCTTTTACAGTAATAACTGAGCCCCCTCCAAAGTGTCTTCTCCATTCCGCAGAAGCCAGCCTTTCACACACCAACACCCAGCCCACGAGGATCGCTTTCCACTGGGTAGCAATTTATGGTGTCACCCATTCCAAATGCAATCTTAGTGAATATAGAACCTATTTAAGTGTTTGCAACCTGACTTTATTTTTAATTTCAGCTTGGTTTTTATCCAAAATATTCCTCCAAGCCCTAAAGCCTTTTAGCCATTTTACGTATCTCTCTCCCTAGTCCATTAAATAAAATAGCCACCAGCCAAGCAAATAGTTATTCTGTACCAGGCACTGTGCATGGCTTTTACATACCTTATGTTAATCTTCACATGAGATAGGTATTATTATTATCATTATCCCATTTTGCATATGAAAAAACCGAGGCAGCAAAAGGTTAAATAACTTAACCAAGCTCACATAACCAGTAAGGAACGAAACCAGGGTTCAAACCTGAGCACTCCCGGAGTTCCGATCGTGGCTCAGTGGTTAACGAATCCTACTAAGAACCATGAGGTTGCGGGTTTGATCCCTGGCCTTGCTCAGTGGGTTAAGGCTCTGGCATTGCCATGAGCTGTGGTGTAGATTGCAGACGTGGCTCGGATCCCGCGTTGCTGTGGCTGTGGCGAAGGCCGGCGGCTACAGCTCCTGTTAGACCCCTAGCCTGGGAACCTCCACATGCCACAGGTGCGGCCCTAGATAAAGCAAAAAGACAAACAAACAAACAAACAAAAAAACCTGAGCACTCTGAGCCCTAAACCTCCACCCATAAGCATTGTACTCTACTGCCTCTACTTCCATTTGATTTTGTGCTCATGGAAGACACTTCTTGGGAGAGTAGTTGATCCTTCAGAAGGATGAATAAATCAATTCCAGTTCATCAGAACTTCTCTGCATCTTTTTTTTTTTTTTTCCCATTGCAGTGCTTGTGGAATTTGGGAACCTCTTACCATGGTACCAGGGTTCACTCCGAGGTATCTCCCTTCTCTAAATCTTAGCAGCTCTCTGGGATATTGAGATCCTGGGGCTGTTGCCACAGTCTTCTGGAAGAGAGAAGCTTCTTGGCTCCAGCACACTCTTAATGCTTGGGAGAAGAGCTGCACTGCGGGGCCAATCTGTCACTGTGTCTATATTTAGCACCATCTGCCAGGAATATTTCGAAATGCCTATTTTAGTACATGCCGTTTTGTGCAAATGCGACTGCTCCACCACTAGTTCGTGGGAAACCAAGGGCATTAAGTGGATTTTCTGGGTTTTTTTAGTTTTTTTTGTTGTTGTTAAATGTTGCGGGTCGGCCCTTCAGCCAGCCTTCAGATGAGACATGGGAGAGGCTGGAGGCAGGATTTTCCCAAGGCGTTAGCCCCGGGGGTCTACACTTTTAATGGCTCAAAAGTAATCCAGGGATGGCAGCTGCAGAGGAGGCAGAGGAGGTTCTGGTTGAGGGTGGGAGGTGGGGATGGAGAAATATAAAAGGCCCCAGATTTTATGCAGGAGCCAATGTTCTGACCATGCTTATCTCAGAACTCCCCCACTCCAGCTCCATAAATCACTGGACAGACTCTTCTAGCCTTAACCAACCCCTCTACAGCCTTCACGATTCATCTCATGAAACACAAGGGCTCCCATTTACTGAGGGCTTCCCTTGTGCTAGTTTTTAGTTTTGGCTTTTATAAGCTTCGGTTCATTTCAATCATACAACATCCTTATGAGGGAGGTTCTATTTTTTTTTCCATTATGGTTCATCACGGGACATTGAATGTAGTTCCCAGTGTTGTACAGTAGGACCTTGTTGCTTATACATTCATAGTTTATGATGCTAATCCCAAGCTCCCACTCCATCCCTCCCCTGTCCCACCCTCTTAGCAACCACAAGTCTATTCCCTATGTCTTTGAGTCTGTTTCTGTTTTGTAGATAAGTTCATTTATGTCATATTTTGGATTCCACATGTAAGTGATTATGGCATTTGTCTTTCTCTTTCTGACTTATTTCACTTGGTATGATAATCTCTAGGTCCATTCATGTTGCTTCAAGTGGCATTATTT
This sequence comes from Catagonus wagneri, assembly GCA_004024745.2. NCBI lineage: Eukaryota > Metazoa > Chordata > Mammalia > Artiodactyla > Tayassuidae > Catagonus > Catagonus wagneri. The sequence continues at coordinate 17,616,591 of PVHT020000175.1, forward strand.
CATTCTTTTTTATAGCAAAGTAATATCCCATTGTGTGTATACACCACACCTTCTTTATCCATTCATCTGTCGATGGACACTTAGGTTGCTTCTATGTCTTGGCTTTTGTACAAAGTACTGCTATGAACATAGAGATGCATGTATCTTTGTGAATTATAATTTTGTCTGGATGTATGCCCAGGAGTGGGATTGCTGGATCAAATGGCAACTCTGTTTTTAGTTTTTTCAGGAACCTTGCTGTTCTCCATAATGGGTCACCAATTTACATAGAGAGGTCCTATTCTTAGTTCCACCTTACAGCCAAGGAAATCGAGGCTTAGAGAGACTCAGGGACTTGCAGAGTCAGAAGCCAAGCTTGGGCTCCCTGAAGCCAGACCATGATCTTAACTAGTGTTATCACATTGACCAGTTCTTTATACCCTTCCCAGACAGTCTCTCTTTATTCTTCCCCTAGTAATAGATACTGTATTTTTTTCTTATTATGTCCACCTAAAGCTTATTTCCTAAACTCAATGCTTAACTACATTTGAGAGGTACTGACCTTAGGTTTTTTAATCCAGCCCCACTGTGACTGTGTTGACTCTCCTAAAAATCCCTCCCTGTTTGGAACCAGAAACAGCCCAGGGAGTTCTTGGCTTTGTCCTCACCCTTTAGTAGGAACTGTTTGGCTGAAGCAGTTGAGCAGCCTTATAAGAGGTTGCCCAGCTATAGAGGTGCACAGAGATATACAGAATATGGCTTTGTAGGTGACAGGAGCTGCTGGAAAAGGAATTGCCATCAGGGACTGGCGTGGGGCTGGAGCTGAGAAGACTTACAGTGGACTGCAATTCATTAACCCAGCTGTTTTGGGTGACTCATTAATCCTTAGAGTGGCTGAATCCTGGCAAATTCTGAATCGTGTTCATAGGAAAATATTGAAATACATATGTACTTTTTCTAAGCACAGTTCCTGGGAATGGCCAATTTTCATGAAATCACCCTAGGATGAAGATCAGAAGGGGTGGTGAGTTGAGTCTTTGGGAGGCAGAAAGACTGACACATGTGAGTGGTACAGAATAGAGAAGGGAAATCAGATTTTTTCACAGACAGTACCATATCCCATTTGTTTCAGTTGTTTGTTCCTATATAACAAGCCATCCTTGGGAGTTCCCATTGTGGTGCAGCGGAAACAACCCCAACTAGTATCCATGAGGACGTGTGTTCAATCCCCGGCCTAGCTTAGTGGGTCAAGGCTCTGGCGTTGCCTTGAGCTGCGGTGCAGGTCACAGATGCGACTTGGATCTGGCGTTGCTGTGGCTCTGGCGTAGGCTGGCAACTGTAGCTCCAATTTGACCCCTAGCATGGAACTTTCCATATGCTACAGGTGTGGCCCTAAAAAGCAAAAAGAAGCAAAGAAAAAAAAACAAGCCACCTTAAATTTAGTGGCTTAAAATCAGAACAGTTATTGTATTATGATCTCCCGTGGATGTGGAGCTCTATCTGTTCTGACGGGGTCTTTCCTCCACTTGCAAGTGGACAATGGTTGGGACACAAGTCATCTCAAAGGCTTCCTCACATGTCTGGAAGTTGGTGCTGGCTCTCAGCTGGGACCTTAGCTTAGCTGTGTGTCAGGCCATCTATTCATGATCTCTCCACGTGACCTGAACCTCCCCATAGAATGAACTGTGTTCCCAGAGGGGGAGACCCAAGAGAATGAGGCAAACACTGTGTCACCTTTTATGATCTACTCTTCGAAGTCATGTAGTATCACAGCATAGTCCCATCATGGTCACAGGCCACACCAGATTCAAGAGGAGATAACATAGACACATTCCTCTGGAGTTCCCGTCGTGGCTCAGTGGTTAATGAATCCAACTAGGGACCATGAGGTTGCAGGTTCACTCCTTGGCCTCGCTCAGTGGGTTAAGGAGCCAGTGTTGCTGTGAGCTATGGTGTAGGTCACAGATATGGATCGGATCCCGCATTGCTGTGGCTGTGGCGTAGGCTGGCAGCTACAGCTCCGATTCAACCCCTAGCCTGGGAACCTCCATATGCTGCTGTTGTGGCCCTAAAAAGACAAAAAGAACAAAAACAAAAACAAAAGACACATTCCTCAAAGGGAGGAGAATCAACATCAGTTTGTAAGAAGGGCGTGTGAGATGGGATGTATATTGTGGTGGTTAACTTGGAAAGATGCAGTCTTCCATACCAGTTACATTGACTTGGGAAGCGCCTGGATCTGGAAGAAGCTGGATGAGGTACTATACCCAGTATTGAGTGCCCCCTCCCCAGCCGAGGGCTGGAAGGGCAGTGGAGGACCAAGACACTAAGCAATTCCTTCTTATGTTCAACAGCTGTTCAGTGGGTACTTATCATGTGCCAGGGATATAGCAGTGAGTGAGGGACAATCCCCAGCCTTTATGAAGTTTATGGCCTGGTGAGGACATAATGAACAAATGCTCAAGTAAATACAGAAGTACCATGAGGAACTATAACACCGGGCCAGAAGATGCCTATTGGGCAGGGGCGGCTATTTTAGATAAAGAGTTTTAGAGATGACCTCCCTGAGGTGGGGACTTGTGAGTAGAGACTTAAGCGGACAGAGTGGGTGAAGCCTGCAAACATGTGGAGGAAGGGCATTCCTGCCTGAGGGAAGAGCAGGTGCAAGATTTCTGCGGGGAGCTAAAGGTGGTGTATTGGAGGTATAAGAGGAAGCCTTGTGGCTCTCGTGATGCGATTAGGTTGGAGAAGTGTAGGAAACGAAGTATGAGAAGTTGCCAGTAGTTCGTGCTTAATTGGGGGCAAAATCTATTTCAGAACATTGCTTTTGTGGATGTTTGTTTCCCTGGGTTTTTAAGATAGAAGAACAAATCCCCCTCATCAGAAAGCATCCACCATGAATGTTAAGTTTCCTGTTTTCTAAGCGCAAATGACCATGTTTCCATTTGGGGCAGAGCTGACTGAATTCAGATTTTAGAAAACATCTCTGACATGAATGTAGAAGCATCTGTCCACCCTCAGGGTAACTCCCCACCCCTTATCACAGCCAGTCTGGTCTCTGTCAGGACATCTTCCTTTTCAGAGTGTAACAATGACAAAAGAACCCGATGCTGATGCTGTGGTTCTGCAGCTGCCCTCTCTTTGCACTCATATTGTCAGAACACAGAATCCTGAATCTGGGTAGTGTTGGCCTCTCCCTTTGTGGTGAATTAAGTTATCTGCCATTTGATTCAATAAATGTTCTGTGACTGGCTTTGTTTTTACTGTAACTCTCTCATAGCAAGATGATTAATGTGTTCTGTAATCTGTAGCATCATTTCCCAAATTTATTTGACTGACACCCCTGTATTAATGTTCTGTTGCTACTGTAACAGATGAGCACAAACTTAACAGCTTAAACAACACAAATGTATCATCTTATCGTCTGTGGATCAGAAGCCTGATGTGGGTCTCTGCAGGATAAAATCAAGATGTCAGCAGGGCTCTGCTCCTTTCTGGAGGCTCAAGGGGAAGATCCTTTCCTTGGTCATTCTGGTTCTTGGCAAAACTGAATTCCTTGTGGTCATAGGACCAGGGTCTCCATTTTCTTGCTGGCTGAGGGCCATTATCAGCTTGTAATGACTGCCAGAATTATTTGTCTCAAGGCCCCTTCTTCTTCTTTTTTTTTCTTTTTTGCTTTTTAGGGCCACACCCATGGCATATGGAGGTTCCCAGGTTAGGGGTTGAATCAGAACTGCAGCTGCTGGCCTATGCCACAGCCACAGCAACGCGGGATCTGAGACACCTCTGCAGCCTACACTACATCTCATGGCAGTGTCAGGTCTTTGAATCACTGAGCGAAGCCAGGCATCAAAATCACATCCTCAAGGATACTAGTAAGGTTCATAATCTAAAGAGCCGCAGTGGGAACTCCCTCATGGCCCCTTCTTCTATCTTCAAAGCCAGCAGTGGAGGTTAATAACTCTCACCTCTTGAATTTCTCCTCCATCTTCTTCTGTATCATCTCTCTCTGACCACAGCCAGGGAAGATTTTCAGCTTTTAAGAACTCATGTGGTTAGTGTGGGCCCACCTGGTTAATCCAGGGTGTTCTTTTCATCTCAAGATCCCTACCCTTAGTCGCATCTACAGACTTCTATTTACCATGTAAGGCAACACAGGCACAGCTTCTGTGCAGTAGGGTGTGGGCATCTTTGGGAAGTCATTACCTATCACAACCTTCATCCCCCAGCCTCCCTTCAGCTAGAGCCTAATAGAAAACAGTTCGGGAAGCACCGCGGTAGAGGTATCCAGACGGCCGAATCCTAGACAGGAAAGAAACCAATTCTTCAGGGGCCATTACAGCAGCCAGGGCACTGGGGAAGCGCCAACCAGGTGAGGCCGGAGTGCTCCCTGTGGTTGGGGAGGGGGGTGCAGAGGGATGAGGTTTCAGCCATGGGTTTCCCGTCTGACTTAGCTAAAGGATCAGTGGGGTAGATTTTCTGATTGGGCTGATCTGTCAGAACTTCTGCCTCTAGTGTCGGAAAGAAGAGGAAGGGACAGTTACTGCAGCAGGTGCTTTTCGTAATCACTTTGTACAATGGTCATGCTTACTTGTGAAGGTGAACTCTGCCTTTGAACCTCTGTGAGGTGGATTCATTTGGTGTTTCACCCGGGTCCCCTTTACTGCACTGGTGCACCCACCCTGCAAAGGTGGTGATCTAACAGCTCCCAGCTCCCCACTTCTCTAGAAATTACCCTTACAGCTGATGGGAGGGAGCTGCCTCAGCCTATGCCCCAGGCCATTCCGTCCCCCAGCCCCCTCCCAACACACCCACACACCCTCCACCCTCCCACCACGGAAGGCTGGCCCTCTTTGCCTCATGCTGGGGACATTCCTGTGAGATCTTTATGCTCCAGAGTCCTCTGTGGATCAAATCTGGACTTCTTCCTTGCTTGAATCTTTTCCTTTCACTTTTCTCCTTCCTTTCCTCCCTTACAAGCTTTTCCTGAATAAATCGATAAATTACATGCCCCCCAAACCCTGACTCAGGCTCTGCTTCCAAAGAAACCAACCTAAGAGGTGATAAAAATTAATTCAAATATTGGGACCCATAAAATGGAGGCCACCCCAGTGCGGGGACTCACATCACAAACCTAAACAAGTTGATCCCCACCTAGAGGAAATGCTTCACTGTTAAGGAAACCTAACATGCACTAATCACATTCCTCCAACTCCACTTCAGCTGGCCTCCCTTACTCCAGAAAATGGGACCTGCTAGCCTAGGAAATCCTGGACCTCCTAACCAACCATGCCCCGTTGCCTTGTTGCCTCTTCTGATGCTCTGTAAAACCCGCCCTTGCCCCAGATCCCTCTGGAAAAGTGCTCCACTTCTTATGAGGCACTGAAACCCCCCAATCCATAGCTCCCTATTTCCATAGTCCTTGCTTTTTGCAGGCTCCTGGCCTAGACTCAGACAGCACCAAGAAAAGAACAGGAGAAAATGTCCCTGACGCCCCTGGTGCGTGCCCTTTTCCAGGTATGTGCTTGAATAAATCAAATCAAGCCTTGATTGTTTTTTTGCAGAAGTGGAGGTGGGAATTTGTGTAGGATTCTAAAAACACAGTTTGGAGGGAAGAACAAGAACTGAGAGTTGAGAACAAATTTGAATACAATGGTCCATCTCAGTGTAAGCTTTCTGGGGGCAGGGACTAGGTCCCTCACACATATACTGTATTCCTGTGCCCAGCACAGGAGCTGACACGTGGCAAATCTGCAGCTTGTTGAATCAGTAAATGAATGAAGTAGAGAGAAGCAATAGGAGGTGAGGTCGCTGTGAGTCAGTAAGCTAGGAGAACGTTGGGGGAAAGAAGATCTGTTCTTTGTAACACAAAGGACACACACTCCTTTGCACTCTTCCAAGATCTTCTGTGATAACCTTACTTTCCCCAGAATCTGCTTGTAGTTTCCAGAAGCTGTGGACTCAGGCCCTCACCTGGAACGCGGCACTTCTGGTCAGCCCTTCCTCCTTTCCCACCAGGATGGAGGGCCAGCAGCCTGCTCCTTAACCTAGAACAATGCCCAGCCCTTCAGAGATCTAGGTGATGCCTAGGTCAGACCTAAGTTATTTTTATTAGTATGTTATTTAAATTTGAACAGAAAAACAGACGTTAAGCCATTTTATTTTAGTGCTTACATAAGACTAAAACACATTTGTGATTTAAACACCAAAAAAGGTCACAAAACCAGTAAAGTCGGAATTAATAATATTAATGAAACATGATATAATATTGTTTTCCTAAAACCACGTCTCTGTTCAAAACATAGTGTGGTCCTAACTGTCCAAGCCCAGCTCTTTCCCAGTCAGCCCGTCCGTGTCACCCTGGGCCAAGAGCAGACATCCTCTCTCCTTGAGCTCAACTTTTCTCTCTTTCTACCACTTCTAAACTAACTTTTGGATAAAATGCACTCTGTTGTTTTTTCGGTTCCAGCAGATGCAAACACATTTGTATGTTAAGTCCACCTCTACCTGTTTCTCATTAGAGGAAAAGGGATGAAGTGTCTTTACTTGACGTTGCTGTGAGCCCAGACATAAACGTGGGGGCTGCGGTTACGCAGTGATTGTGAGTTATACTTTGGATATTCAGATAATTTAGAATATATGTACTTATAAGGGTATGTATTATATTTATTACATATCCATTATACATATGTTTGTATATGTATTCCTATATGTATATGAGATAATTATCAAATTTTAGTTTTAAAACAAAAAAAAAATAAAACACTCTCAGAAAATTTGTGGCCACTTGAAGAACAGTGCTGTTTCAGGTACAGCCTAGTCTGAAATGCCACCTCTCTGTATGTGACTTTATTTCTCCTTCTGAGGTACCTGTACATTTGATCACATCCAACAATAAATAAAATTAATTTTCTTTACCTCCTCTGCTTTACCATTACCCTTATTGATTCATCTATTCTAGAACAACCAGTTACATTTATTGAGCATTTATCATAACTACTCCTTGACTTCTCAAGAACTCTGCAAATTAGGTAGTGTTATTAATATTATTATTATGATTCCAATTTGAAAATGAAAAATCTGGAGCTCAGTGAGTTTGACTTAGCCCAGAGCATAGTTAATTGCATTGGAGGCAAGGTTTTGATTAGTTCTGCCTGACCTCAGATCCCACATTCTTATTCCTCACTGGATCTCTGGGGTGTTGAAAAGGGCAGCGTGGAGCACATAATAGGTACTCAATAAATATCTTCTGAGTGAATACAGTAACAGTGAACTGTTTCCATTGTGCCAGCTGCCTCTACTCACAGCCTGCAGGAGCTGGTCTCCAGTATAGACCTGATCTTGGGTAGGTATGAGGTGGCCACAGATGAAGCAGGATCTCAGTTCCCTGACCAGGCACTGAACTACTGGATCCCAAGGGCTAATGGCTAGGAGCAGGGCTTTGGATCTTATCTGCTTCAGAGTCGGAATTCAACAAGTTAGATGCAAAAGGGTGAGGCAAGGAAAGTGTTTGTTAGAAGAGACAATATGGAGTTCCCGTCGTGGCTCAGTGGAAACGAATCCAACTAGGAACCATGAGGTTGTGGGTTCAATCCCTGGCCTCGCTCATTGGGTTAAGGATCCACTGTTGCCGTGAGCTGTGGTGTAGGTTGCAGATGCGGCTCGGATCCTGCATTGCTGTGGCTGTGGTGTAGGCCGGCGGCTACAGCTCTGATTAGACCCCTAGCCTGGGAAGTTCCATATGCCGTGGATGCAGCCCTAAAACGACAAAAAGACAAAAAAAAAGAGACGATATGTGCAAGAGAAAGCACCAGTGGGCTCAGAGAGAGAGAGAGAGCAGGCCGTGCACTTCTGGGATGGTTTAAATCACTTACTGAAGGCACTTCTTCCAGGACTCCTGGCCAATCATCTTGCTTTGTCTGCCTCTGAGTCCACATTTGGTCTGACTCAGGGTGCTCCCCTATGTGTGCACATCTTTTAGCAAAGACTGATTCTGGCGCAAGGGTCTCTGGGAAGTTGACAGAATGTTATGGTCTAGCGCCCCTTCTCCGAGGATCCTATAGCCGCATGTGTAGCTTGAGGGGTGTCCTTAACCTCAAGAATGAGAAACATGTGGTCTCTTTATCTTTTATCCAAGCAGGACTCAGCTCCCCCTTACTCTTACCATGATCTTTATCTTGAAGTCTCCGTCCACAGGGGACAGGTTCCAGCTGCTCAGCCTGGGGCCCATCTATCTCGTGCCTCAGACCTTACCCAGCCCCTGTAAACTGCTTCTTTGCAGGCAGCAAGGCCCTGCAGAGTAGACACTAAGGATCCTTACCTCAGAATCCACATCATGCCTGCCACGTACTAGGTACCCAGATAGGAATTAATCTAAATTGGCTTGAGCTCTTAGATAGTCCTGACCCAGCTTGGGATCTTCTTTCAAGATTAGAGTTAGAAGAAAGACCTTGAGGAAGAGTGTGTTCCTAATGCCTTGCACGCCAGCAGCCTTGGTAAAGCAAGGGGGAGCTTTGACAACTTCTTTCTGGGGCAGGACTCCAAGGCCCACTACGTAATGTAGGCAAAAGCATGTGATTCAGAGAGCAGCAACAGCGTGGAGCAGCATGCCAGGTTCAGAGTCACTGAAGCAAGTGGTGTAAGTGATGAAATTTAAAAGGCAGAGACCTTTTTAGAAAAAGCCAGGGTGCACAGAAGTGACAGCACTGAGAGCTGGGTTTGGGTGGAAGTGACAGATCTTCCCCATGCCCTTGCAGGCGGGCCTTGGAGAGTGGCTTTTAAAATGCTCTTTTAAGTCACTGAAGGAGTGGTCTGTAGGGTCAGCTAAGGCTGCGAAGTTCCTCGTGATCATCTGCAGCATAACCGAGGCTCCCACATTCTTTCTGCCCAGGCTGTTCCCCCAGGTCAGACAGAATGCGCTGGGGCTCACAGTTTGTCTTTACATTTCCCCCTCCTTGCTGCGCTTTTTCTTCTACTCTTCCAAAATCACTAGGCTTTGCTGCCCCTCATTCAACAAGAAACTTTCTTTCCTCCCAGACTGTTTGCAGCTCCCTCTCTGTGCGCTTTTCCAGCCCGTGGGAGCCGGTCCGGTGGGCCCCAAGCATCAGGCAACTTGACCTGCGGGAGCTCTCTACCCAGCTACTTGTCTGAGGGGCGCAGGCAGGGCCTCCTTCTGCTTCTGGAGCAGTCCCCAGATGTCTGCTGAATTGCAGGGTGTTTTCAGCGACCTCTTGGGCACCTTTCCAAGGCTGGGGCATCTTTCCCTCCCTCACCAGGGGGCAGGGGAGGGAAGGAACTGATGTTTGTGCGCAACTGTCCGTGCCAGACATTGGCATCAGCTGGAATTCTCACAGCCACTTGGCAAGCTCAGTTCTGTCCTCTCTTGGCAGTTCAGGGACCCCAGATTTGCCAGAGACATGGCTAGGATGTCAGAGAGCCAGAGCCCAAGCTTGCTTCACTTGAACACGCTGGACGGACTTTGGCTTCTCCCCGACAGCCCTCCACGCAGAATGGAGCTTGCTCTCTCTCTGTCCCTGCCCGTTGCTGATTCATGCAGAAATTAAGAAACTCAGGGTTTTAAAAGTTTCATTCTCCTGCTCTTCTCAGATACGCTTCAGTTCCAAACACAGTGTTCATTCCTGCCAGATTCCCCAGCATACTTCCAATTTTGTGCAATGTTATCATTTCTAATAAGTTCATTCTGTTCCATTTATGACTAAGTATGATTGCATTTTATACCATTTTAAGGCATCTCATGTATGCAAATTCAGAAGCCAGAAAAAAAAATTTGTCACCCTGATTTTTGAGTCAGAAAATGCAACCCCTCTTTAATGTCACACCATGTCTGCATTGTGTTTGTGGCAATCCCTGTACCTTAGTCGTCCTTTTAGCAGCATGGTTTTCATTTGTTTGTTTGTTTAAGGAGGAAGTTCTCTGTTCCAGGCACCGGAAGAACTGATGTGTATTCACTCATTGCAGGCACAGCCCCAGAATATTCCAGCCCCTCCTCCAAACAGGTTCTTGACCACGCAGTCTCAGTGTTAAGATGCCTTTTATCAATCCTGTAGCAGATGGACAAGCTGTAACCACCTAAGGATCCCCTCTCAATCCCTGTTCCAGGGAAATGTGTGGGAGAAACCTGAGTGGAGGATGAGTTGCCCTGTCTTGGCACCAAAGAGGAAGTCCTGCCCTTCCCTGGTGGCCCCTCCAGGCTGGCCCTGCTGCCTCCCCAAGGATGGAGCTCCAGGCGGTACCTCCAGTCCTGCAGGAGCCCACTCTTTCCAAACCATTGAGTCATTTCCTCTCAGAGACTTTCTCATTAAAACCTTCCTGTTTGCTTGAGCTCTGGAGTTCCATCTGAGTTAGTTTCCTTCCTCATCCCCAGTGAGCTGGAATGAATGACCTGGCACCTTTCAGCTCTCCCTCCCTTTGCAGTTTTCCTTCCCACTCTCACCTCTTGGCTGGAGTCTACACACTCTGTACATATTTGTACAAAGTCCCAGAGTTTCTGAAGCTGTGAGGCACACTGTTTACTATTTATATCTCTTTTGCAAGAGATTGCTTGAAGGATGAACTGGGAAAATGAGCATCTACAGGGAGGCACCAGAGAGGGGACCCTCCAACCAAGAGCTTGTCCCAGAGGTACCTGACACCGTAAGCAGAGTGCTTGGGAATAACAACCATTGACTCTTGCGCTCTGAGCTCCTGGACCCTGAGCAGCAGCTGAATCCCCCAGAAACCCTGGTTGGGAATGTTGTGTGCACATCTGAGACCTGCTGCCCTGGGCAGTTTGCTTGTGGTCAGGAGTGACTAAGCAGGACTCCATGGGGCAGATAGGCCAGAGCTTTCTGGTTCAGTGATGGGTGAAGGGAAGAGAATACAGAAAAAGAGAGTTGATCATAGTAAAAAGTGCGCCTTAGTTCCGCTTCTATCAGATTTAACTTTTAGGAAGGCAGTTCTCTGCTATAGGCACATGGAGAATTGTTGTGTATTTCTCACTGTAAGCCCAGAATATTCCAGCCCCTTTCCCCGGGTTCTTGATTAATGGAATGTCATGAGCTGTACTGAGAACAGTGTCCTCTGTGCCCTTTGGTATTAAGTAAATATTCACCGAGCAAGCTGAAGTTCACAAAGTGTATGATGGATGGCCTGTGGGGACCCTACGGCAAGGGATACCTGTAGGCTCCGGGAGCCGAGCGTGATCCCCAGATGACAGCTAGCAAGAAAATGGAGGGCGTATTCCTACTAGTTCACGAGAAACTGAATTCTCCCAACAACCCAGCTGAGCTTGGAAGGGGACCCCACAGCTCATATGAGAGAACTTGGATGGCCAGTACCCTGACCACAGCCTTGCGAGACCCTGAACAGGGATCCAGTGCAACTGTGCTCGGGCTGCTAATCCATGAATAATGTGAGATAACAAATTTGTGTTGCTTTAATTCACTTCATTTGTGGTAATTTGTTCACAGTTATAGAAAACTACCTAGATTTAATCAGCACAGCTTCTGTTCTCGCGGTGTCCGGTTTTGCTCCTAATTGCTGTCGTCGCGGCGATACCTGGCTGCGCAAATCATGACGTTGCAGGAATGGCAGGAGGTGCCGTTCTTCAGCACAGCCCCCTTAGAGTGGCACTGTTTGACTGTCTTCTGCTAACGGGCCGGCCAGTGACGGCTACGGGGAGGAGTGGCTTATCGACCTCTGTGGCTTTAGAAAGGAACACAAATATCATCAGGACCGTCTTTCCTGGAAGACTTGACTCATTACTGAAAGCCCTTTTCTTCAGGGGCTTCCTGTTTGACACTACAAGTCTCTCACCTACCAAGGCCTTATTTGCATCTGAGGCCAAACATAGGCAAATGACCTGTTGAATAGTTTCAGGTCCTCACTGAGCTTGCGGCATGTTGGGAAAGACAGATATTAAGGAAGTGATTGCACAGATGTAAAATTATAAACTGTATTGTGTGCCTTAAAGCAGCAGCACTGAGTATCAGGGAAACTTGAGCCTGGAGCTTCAGGGAAGCCTTTTCCTGAGGAAATGATCCTTGTCATGAGATCAGGAGGATGAGTAGGAGTTGACTCGCCCCGGAGATGATAAAGATGCTCTTCATCACGGGAACAGCTTGTGTAAAGGCCCTGAGGCAGGGAAGGTCATGGTCATTTTAACACAAGACTAGTGAGGTGGCAACGGGAATGAGAAGAATGTGTGTGGATAGGAGAGGGAGTGGGAGAGTAGACAGATTTTGAGGTCCTGTTAGGCCATGCTAAAGATTTCTGTCTCAATCACGTTTTCCCTTTTAAAAGACCACCCCGGCTGTAATGGAGGAAAGGGATTGTAGGGAGAAGGACAGATGCAAAAATACCCTTTAGGACGGAGTTCAAGGTGGCCATGACAGAGATCATGGTGGGGACAAGGAGAAAAGTTAGATAAAACACACCTAATTTGGGGAGTCTTAACTTTGCCAGTTGGAAAAAAAAGTTAAGAAAACATTTCCAGTCAACTCTATCATTCTTTGAAGAATTCACATTCATTCAGTTATTTGATGAATATGTATTGTGTAACTTTTATGTGCCAGGCACTATTCTAAGCATGGGAATATAGTAATGAATAAAACAGACAAAAATCCTCACTCCTAAGAAGCTTGTAAGGGAGTTAGAGCATAAGCAAAAAAGATAGGGAATATATATAATATATTTGTTAGCCACAAGTGCTAAGGAGAATATTAAAATTACAAGGGGGGAATAGACAGAGTTCCCATCATGGTGCAGCAGTTAACAAACCCGACTAGGAACCATGAGGACGTGGGTTTGATCCCTGGCCTCGCTCAGTAGGTTAAGGATCTGGCGTTGCCGTGAGCGGTGGTGTAGGTCGCAGACGCAGCCCGGATCCCGCGCTGCTGTGACTGTGGTGTGGGCTGGTGACTGTAGCTCCCATTCAACCCCTAGCCTGGGAACCTCCCTATGCTGCAGGTGCGGCCCTAAAAAGACAAAAGACAAAAAGGGGGGCGGGGAATAGAAAGTGTTAGAATAAGATTGCATCATATATGTCCAGACAAGACCTCACAAGAAGGTGATCTTTTTTTTTCCTGCCTTGATTAAATACATTTTTTTATTGACGTGTAGTTGATTTACAATGTCGTGTTAGTTTCAGGTTACAGCACAGTGGTTCAGTTATACATACATATACTCTTTTTCAGATTCTTTTATTACAAAATATTGAGTATAGTTCCCCGTGTTGTAAAGAAGGTTCTTGTTGCTTGTCTATTTTGTATATAGTAGTATATGTACACCAATTCCAGCCTCCTAATTTATCCCTCCCTCTCCGTTTCTGCTTTGGTTAGCACAGTCTAGAAGATGATGTTTGAGTTATTTCTGAGAGAGGTTAGGGATTAAGATAGGCAGATATTGTGAGTGGGGTAGGTCATGGAAATATTCTGGTCAGAGGAAATAGCAAGTACAGCAATTCTAAGGTAGGGACGTGACTGTGTTTTCTAAAAGACTATTCTGGCTGGAAAATATATCAGTTATCTATTCCACAACAATGCTGATCAACAAGGGTTGGGCTGCACCCTGCAGGCCTATGAGTCCTGTACTTGCCCAGCTCCAAGACTGACGAAAGAACCCAGAGTCAGCAACAGAGACATCAGTGATTTAGTGGTTGGGGTCCTGAATCAAGGTGCTGAGCGACACCCCACTGTGTGCAGTGTTCAGCAGGCAGGACATGGAGCAGTGGGGAGATTGCCACTTAGAGGGGTAATGAGGTCAGGGGTTCATTAGTTACCAGGGAAACCAGCAGGGGGCCTGCCTCTCACCACCCCTTTGATAAAAACAATCCCCAGCTGGGACCCAGAGGAAGCACATAAGAGGGTCAGGCTCATGCATACGGTACAGGTGAAGCAGGCACTGGTCAGGCATGGGATGCACAGAGAGCAAGAGGACAGCCACCTTGAGTGCTGAGAAGTCAAGTAATGGATGTAATTTGAAGGTGGAATGACCAGGATTTGCTTACAGTGCAAATGAGGAATATTGGATTGAAAGAGGAAAAATGATGACTCTAAAGCATTGGCCAGAGTAACTGGGACACCTGTGTTGCAATGTACTGAGATGACTAAGATTACAGGAAGAGTAAGTTTCAGGGGAAATACTCAAAAATCCTTAACTACCTGAGTTTCCTTCAATACCTTTAGATGCAAATAATTTAGACCAGAAGATATGACTTCAGTCAGAGCAGCCAGGGGCTCTCCTACAGTCCTTCCTGTCATCTGAGACACAGGTTCTCACAGAACCAGAACTGTCAGCCACTGGACTAGTGTGCAGTACAGCCTGACCCGCTGTCTACAGCCAGCATCTCTGCCATTAGCTGTGACATCTGCTCTCATTGGTTGTGGTATCCTCTCTTGTTTCAGCCTCCATTCTGATTGGGTGGAACCCAGTTTAATTTTCTTTCTCCGTGGTAGAGCCAAGAGAAGCACAGTATGAGTGGAAGTGCTCCACTTTCTAAAGGGTAGAGACCACATCTCACCCAACCCCGCACTTCCCAGTGGAAGAGGGCGGGGGGATGGATTCACTTAGATTCACTCCATTCATAGCAAAAGCACCTCGCATCCCACACTCCTTTGAGGATTGATATATGATATTTTTCTGTTAAAAAAGACAGTTTGAAAAATAATGATTCTATGTGATGAGTATAATTCATCACATATTCTGGGCAGATGTTAAAATCCCTTATTTGGATAGGTAGGGAAACTTACTGTTGGAAGAGAGGGGTATTCGTGTCCCCTTCCTCTCCCTGAATTCCTTCTTGGCTTATGGAGGGGGACAACACCAACACCCCAGTGTTGTCGTTACCTGAGGAAAAGTGCAGCGGAGGAGGCACCATTTCCCTCTCCTCCTCATCGCTCACCCCCCCTCAGACAAAAATGGCAAATCTGCTTGGTGAAAGTCTGGCATTTATTAAGCCACACTTTCCCAATGGGCAGGGACTTTGCAGAGCAAAACTAGTTCAGTGCATTTGCTTCACCAGGGAGCAGGCTCCCACTCTGCCCCCTTGTGTTTGGGGCCATGAGGCTGTCCTGGTCCTTGCAGTCAGCAGGTGAGGGAATTTGGGTTGATTGCGCACACCCAACACTTTTCTTGGATACACTGGGTGAACAATCCCAAGGTTTGGTTGTGGTGGGAGTAGGAGGACTCACTTGACCCCAGCCATGTTCCTTTGCATTCCGAATCCCTGAGCCCTGTTTAGCTCCCTTCGTGTGAGTCCTCATTGGTGACGAAGGAGGTGAGTCTTAGAACCTAAAGCTCTAACATCAATATCAAACCCAAAAGATATTTAAAAAAAACCAGAAGTTGTTCTCATGTTAACCTTCAGCATAGTCTTCCTCTTTTTTTTTTTTTTGTCTAGAGTAGTCCTTTTTTATGCCTCCATCCCTTTTTCTGAACCGTATTTGAGGAGAATGTGAGATTGCCTATTTATTACTGATTTCAAGTAACAGAAACACGCTTGAGTTCTCTTAAAGACAGGAGATTGAGTTTATTTTAGAGTCAGGTTTGTCTCAGAACCCAAGGATAGGTAGCTAGTGGACTCCAGAAATAAACTGAGCCTCCAGAGCAGTCAAGACCTTCCCTCCTGTTTTTAGAGGAGGTGACCGCACATTTCAGCTTGTGTAGAAACATCATGTCTTACTCTTTCACTTTGCCCACTTTCATTCTATGTTGGTCTGGGTCCAGTCAAGAGGTTTGGTGACTTAAATAGGGAAGATGTAAATATTTTAAATTTTCTGATAAAAGAACATATAGGGAGAGTACCCAAGGAAGGACAAAAACTAGGATTGCAGTCACTGGACAGCAGAGGGATTTGTCGGTCTGCCTAGGTCAGAGATGGCTGTAGTCAGTAGTCAGGAAGCAACGGAGACTTAAGTCGGGTGTAGAAAAACCACATCCTGTGGTTTGGCGCATGGGCATGCAGGGCGAGTGGGAGCACCACTGAAGACCAGCTACCTGGAGCATATGGTGTCCAGGTTGAGAAAGCCACAGGAAAGGTCTCATTGGGGTAGGCTAGGGCAACAAGGACACCAAGGGACCATGACTTCGGGTCTTTGTCAGAACTGGGTCAGAGTACCACCAGCCAATAGAGTAGCTGCCAGAAACTGTGGGTGAGTCCTTTCCTCCTGCATTCTTCTGTGATCGCCCCCTGCTGAGAAAACTTAACAAGTGCTCCTCATGGAGGAATGCTTAATGGAATTCCATCTGTTATTGCAGAGCATGTATTGAAGGATGAATGTGGACCTGAGTGACAAAAAACTGCTAATTGGCACAACTGTCAACAGTAACCTGGTAAGAATGATTAATTCCTAGAAGAGTCAGATTTATAGAGAAAGAGAACAGCATGGTAGTTATCAGGGACTGACAGTATGGAGAAATAGGGAATTATTATTTAATGGGTACAGCATTTAAGTTTGGGAAAATGAAAAAGTTCTGGAAATGGATGCTAGTCATGGCTGTACGTGACTGAACTTAATACCACTGAATCGTTCACTCAAAAAGGGTTAAAATGGTGAGTTTTTAATGTTATGTACATTCTACCATAATTTTTAAGAAGATTAACTCATGGTCACTATGTTCATGTCTTACTTTTCCTCCTTTCTATACATCCACTTTCTTCTTCCTTTCTGTCTCTCAGTCCACACCCTTAAAACGTGGTTGCCAGCAGCCCCTGACAAAGAACAACTCTCCTCTTCTCAGGAAACCAGCCAGAGTCTGGATTCAGAATTCCCTTCCCCAGATCTCCTAGAAATTCTGCAGCAGCTTTGATCCAGGGCTCACTCTGGTCATTTGGGCCCCTATCATCTGCTAGATACCTATTTTCAGAAGTGTTTATGTGTGGTTTCGGGGGTAAGATGGAATGAGACGGGAACTTCACTGACGAAACCAGGGGAATCCACTATAATCATGTAATGACTTCCCTCCCCCCCCTCCCCTCCAGACTTTTAACCACACAGGGAAGCCAAGGAAAAAAAATATGTATGTATTCACGTTAAGAATGAAACCAATAGGTAAAATCATGCCAGATCAGTCCAATTTTTTTTCTTTTCCACGTGTGCTAATAGTCTGAATTAATATTAGAGGCATATGGCAGAATAATGAGAATTATTTATCAAGCTAATTAACCAAGTTTTGTTCCCTAATTAGCCGTAAAATGGCAGAAATCTTTATAGATACAGTGAAACTTAGAAATTAATTGTAGTTATTATAGTGATTGTCGTTTTTTATTTTTGCAGGCACAACTCCTTCAAATGATGTATATTCCTATCAGGTGCTTCAGAGAAGCACTGGTCTTTCTCTTGACAGTGTGCATTTTGGCACCAAATTATTGGATAGAAAAATACAGGCATTTTCCAAGCCCTAAACACAGAGTGTGTCATCTATTAGTTTGGATTTCTTCCTTAACTATCGTCACACCAAATATGTGGTGGTTTTTCTAAGAAGAAATCAATCCAAATTTGTCTTTGGACTCAAAATCCAGGAAGCCTGGGTTTTATCACTGGCTTGGTCACAGATGCACTGAAAATGGGCAAGTTGCTTCCATCTTTGTCTGAATTTCTCCATCTGGCAAATGTAGATTCTGACACTCACCATCAGATAATGTTTGCAAAATGTTTGACGGTCCTTGCTGGTAGACAGTATGTAATTGCAAACTGTTGGATCTTTTTTTTTTTTTTCTGTCCTAAAAATTCTTCTCTTTTCTAGAAACTATTTTTAAATTAAAAACATCACTTTCAAAATATGGCCACATGGCAATAATGATTCAGTTGGCGATGGAGAGTAATTAGGGAAAAAAAAAAAGTACAGGTCTTTTTCCACAGCATTCTCCAGGGGTAACAGCTTAATCTTTAATCCTTATGAGACCAACCTTCACAATAATGATTTATTACCCCTTTTTCTTTAGCTTTTTTTCTTTCTTTCTTTATTTTTTTTGCTTTTTAGGGCCACACCCACAGCATATGGAGGTTCCCAGGCTAGGGGTCCAGTTGGAGCTACAGCTGCAGTCCTGTGCCACAGACACAGCAATACAGGATCTGAGCCGTGTCTGCAACCTACACCACAGCTCATGGCAATACTGAATCCTTAATCCAGTGAGCGAGGCCAGGTATCAAACCTGCAACCTCAAGGTTACTAGTCGGGTTTGTTTCCTCTGCGCCATATCAGGAACTCCCAGTTACCCCTTTATCTTTGATGTATTGGCTTCAAGGTATATCTGATGGGCCCCCTTATGAAAGATGAGGATATTGGCTCAACAAGCACTGCCAGATATGTATTTCATTTTTTATTATTCTAGTAGATAGCTCCATAACTTTACACAATATATCCATCCATTTATTAATCCATCCGTTTTACATGATATCTCTTGACTTCCCTCTAAGACAATAAGAGATTTAATAGTCCTACATTCCCCTCATTCCTGCACAGCCACCCTCAATGTCATAGCTTCATCATAAAGTTAATTTTACATTGTTAAAATTTATAGCATTTGTACTTTCTTATGTAATTTATTTTTCTGCATTTATCTATTTAATTATTTAAAAATAACTAGGGCTTACAATACTTTAACTAAATTAATATTATTCATTATTCAATCAATTTCATTCTACTCAAATAAAAAATATTTGCTGATTATATACCCTATGCCAGCGCTGTTCTAAGTGCTAGGGCTAGGTCATTGAATAAAACAGACAAAATATCCCTGCCTTCATAGAGCTTACATTTTAATGTATGTTTGGACTCATAGAAAAAGAGATGAAAGTCTATGGCATATATACTGTGCCAAAAGGGAGAGAAATGTACATACCTAAATTGGGAGGAAAAGGGAAGAAATAGAGGAAGCAGTGTGTTAAATTTATAAGGTATTATTATCGTATGCCTTCACTTTCTCACTGAGATAATCATCCAGAATCTGCAGCACTTTAAAGGAAATCTGTTTTCTTCTTGAAGCTATTCTTTCCAGAGCTTCCTGACTTGCTAATCTAATTAGGGTTGCTAACTCTTGAAGTCTGGTTTTCGAGATCATTTTGCCGGGGGCTTCTTGTTTTGTTTATTCCAGGGGTTTGTTTTTGTTTTTGTTTTCCAGCTTTTCTTTATATTGAGCAGCTGGTTTGGTCAACTGTTATTTGAATTGCTTGTCTTTCTCTTTCCTTTGTCCTTCTGGAATAAATTCTCAAATCGGTATTTTAAGAAGCATCCTTCAGATAAGGGCTTTATTTTTTTACTATTTTACTCTCCCCTTTGGTTGACGTTTTTTTCTGGGTACAGAATTATTCAAAATCAGCTTCCATCAGAACCCTGAAGATATTTCTCTTTTGTCCCAGTGAAAAATGTCTGATGTCAACCTGCTTTTGATTCCAGTAAGGCTAACGTGCCCTGCCTACTCACCACCCCAAAAGCATGAAGTATATTTGTCTTTAGCTTTGGCTAAAGACATTTCACAAGGATATAGTTGTGAGGTTTTTTTTTAATATTAATTGTGCTGGGTACTTTCTAGATGCTTCCATTTGTAAGGCTGATATTTGTTTCGGCTATGGAAACATTTCCTCTGTGATTTTTTTTCTTGGATTAATTGCTGGCTTTTGAAAAATCAAACTGGGTAGATTTAGGTCTTTTTATATTGCTTCTCCATTTTTCTTCATTCTTCTCATAATTTATTAATTTGCTTTTTTGCTCTATGTCCTGGGATATTTATTTAATTAGATGGGTTCTCTGGTGAATTCTATCAGACATTTAAGGAGGAAATTATATGCATTCTCTATAGTCTTTTTCAGGGAACAGAAGCAGAGGGAATATTTACCACATCATTCTGTGAGGCTGGCATTACTCTAGTACCAAAACTAGACAAAGATATTGTAACAAAAGAAAACTACAAACCAGTATGTCTCATGAACATAGATGTAAAAATCCTCAACAAAATATTAGCGTGTCAAATCCAATAACGTATAAGAAGAGTTGTGTGCCATGACCAAGTGGGGTTTATCTCAGGTACTCAAGGCTGGTTCAACATTTGAAAATGAATTAATGTAACCCATCATATCAACAGGGTAAGAAAGAAAAATCACACAATCACATCAATAGATGGCAGAAAAAGAACTTAACAAAATCTAACACCTGTTTTGATAAAAATGAAGGAGAAAAATCAAGTTGGAGAACTGACACTATCCAACTTCAGGACTTGCTGTAAAACTACTCTAATCAAGACATTGTAATATTGGTGAAAGAACAGATAAATTGATCACTGGAACAGAATAGAAAACCCATAAATATATCCAAAGAAATATAGTTATAACTGATCTTTGACAGAAGAGTAAAAGCCATACAATGGGGCAAAGACATTATTGTCAACAAATGGTGCTGGAACAACTAGATGGTCACATGCCAAAAAAATAAATCTAAACACAGACCTTATGCCCTTCACAAAAAAAGAAGTGATCTACTGTGTCTAAGTAGATCACAGACATAAAATAAATCTTAGAACTATAAAACTCCTTGATGATATCATAGGAGAGAACCTAGATGACCCTGGGTATGGCAAAGACCTTTTAGATATAACACTAAAGGCATGATTCATCAAAGAAATAATTAATGAGCTGGACTTCATTAAAAGTAAAAACTACTCCATGAAAGACAATGTCAGGAGAATGAAAAGACAGGCCACAGACTGGGAGAAAATATTTGCCAAAACATTCAATAATGGACTGTTACTTGAAACATACAAAGACATTTTGAACGCAACAATAAGAAAGCAAAAAGCTGGATTAAAAAATGGCCAAAGACCTTAATGGACACTTCACCAAGGAAGATATACAGATGGCAAATAAGCATATGAAAAGATGCACCACATCGTCTACCATCAGGGAAATGAAAATTAAAACACTAAGATACCACTACACACCTAGTAGAATGGCCGAAATCCAGAACAGTGACAATACCAAATGCTGATGAGGTTGTGGATCAACAGAAACTCTCCTTTATTGCTTGTGAGAGTGCAAAATGGTACAGTTATTTTGGAAGGCAGTTTGACAGTCTTTTACAAAACTAAACACAATCTTACCATATGATCCAGCAATCGGTGCTTTTTGGTATTTACCCAAAGGAGCTGAAAATTATGCCCACACAAAAACCTGCACACAGATGTTTATGGCACATTTATTTATTCATCATCGCTGAAACTTGTAAGCAACCAAGGTTTCCTTCAGTAGGTGAATGGATAAACTGTGGGTACTATTTGGCACTAAAAAGAAGTGAGCTATTGAGCCATGAAAAGACATAGAGGAAACTTAAATGCATCTTACTAAGTGAAAGAAGCCAATCTGAAAAGGCTACATACTCTATGACATTCTGAAATTATGAAGATAGTGAAAAAATCAGTGGTTGCCAGGGCTTGGGGGGCAACGAGGGAGGGATGAATAGGTGAAGCCCAGAGGATTTTAGGGCAGTGAAAATACTCTGTATGATACTATAATGATGGATATATGCCTTGTACATTTATCCAAATCCATAGAATATATACAGCAGCAAGACTGAACCCTCAGGTAGCTGTACTTTGAGTAATTGTGATGGGACAATGTAGGTTCGCTATTTGTAATAAATGTACCACTCTGGTGGGGGATGTTGATAATGGGAGAGACTCTGCATGTGTGGGGAGACAAGGTATATGGGAAATTTTTGTACCTTCTCCTTAATTTTGCACTGAGCCTGAAACTACTCCAAAAATGTCTTTCTTTAAAAATTCTGCTAACTGAAAAAAGCCAGTCACAAAAGACTAATATTGTATGATTCCATTTATACGAATTATCCAGTATAAGCAAATCTATAGACAGTAAGCTAGTGGTTGTCCGGAGCTGGCAGAATGGTAGGGTTAGGAGTTGATGGCTGAAAAATACAGGCTTTCTCTTTGGTGATGAAAATATTACACAGTTGATTGTGGTGATGTCTGCACGACTCAAATATACTACAAATAACTGAATTGTATACTTAAAAAAGTAAGATCGAATCAGGAGGCAATATTGAAGAAGATTTAATAATACCAATTTTGAAATTAGGCTGACCTGAGTTCAAGTCCTGGCTTTACTACTTACTGATTGTGTACTACTGAGGGACAGAATTCTCCCTGAGGGAGTTCCTGTCGTGGCTCAGTGAAAACGAATCTGACTAGTATCCATGAGGATTCAAGTTCAGTCCCTGGCTTCACTTAGTGGGTTAAGGCCGGGGCATTGCCGTGAGCTGTGGTGTAGGTTGCAGATGTGGCTCGGATCCTGCGTTGCTGTGGCTGTGGTGTAGGCCGGCGGCTACAGCTCCGATTCGACCCCTAGCCTGGGAACTTCCATATGCCACAGGTGTGACCCTAAAAAGACAAATTTTTTTTAATTAAAAAGAAAAAATAAAAAAAAATTCTCCCTGAGCTTCAGTTTCCACAACTGGAAAATACACATAAAGACATCTAACTCAAAACGTATATACACACGACCCGTCCTCCAAGAGTCCTGAACATGTCCTGAGGAAGCAGAACCACTGTGGTCAAGGGCTCCCACCCACTCCTCTGCAGCATCGTTCACCTCACCCACTGTGTGAGGCAACTCCATGCTGCCATCCTTGCCTCAGGGAGGGAAGACAGATCAAAATAAGTAAGAGATAAACTACTTGTCACCCTCTCAAGGCCCTTTCTTTCTCTTTGAGTTTTATCATTCCCATTCCCATGTCCATAAATCCCCTCCCTCAAATTTATTTTTTTCTATTTTTTTGTTTTATTTTTGTTTTACTTCATAATGATTTTTATTTTTTCCATTACAGAAGACTTACAATGTTCTGTCAATTTTCTGCTGCACAGCAAAGTGACCCAGTCACGCATACATATACATTCTTTTTTCTCACATTATCATGCTCCATCACAAGTGACCAGACATAGTTCCCAGTGCTATACAGCAGGATTCCATTGCTTATCCATTCCAAAGGCAATAGTTTGCATCTATTAACCCCAAATTCCCAGTCCTTCCAGCTCCCTCTCTCTCCCTCTTGGCAACCATAAGTCTGTTCTCCATTTCCATGATTTTCTTTTGTGTGGAAAGTTTCTTTCGTGACCTGTATTAGAGTCCAGAAGTCATATGGTATTTGTCTTTCTTTTTCTGACTTACTTTACTTAGTATAAGAGTTTCTAGTTCCATCCATGTTGCTGCAAATGGCATTATTTTGTTCTTTTTTTACAGCTGAGTAGTATTCCACTGTGTACATATACCACATCTTCTTAATCCAATTATCTGTCAGTGGACATTTAGGTTGTTTCCATGTCTTGGCTATTGTGAATAGTGTTACAGTGAACATGCGGATGCATGTGTCTTTTTCAAGGAAACTTTTGTCCGGGTATATGCCAAAGAGTGGGATTGCTGGGTCATATGGTAGTTTTATGTATAGTTTTCTAAGGTATCACCATACTGTTTTCCACAGTGTTTGTACCAATTTACATTCCCAGCAACAGTGCAGGAGGGTTTTCTCTTCTCTACACCTTTTTTAGCATTTGTTATTTGTGGACTTATTAATGATGGCCATTCTGACTGGTGTGAGGTGGTACCTCACAGTAGTTTTGATTTGCATTTCTCTAATAATCAGTGATGTTGGGCATTTTTTCATGTGCTTGTTGGCCATCTGCATACCTTCTTTGGAGAAATGTCTATTCAGGTCTTCTGCCCATTTTTCAACTGGGTTGTTGGCTTTTTTGCTGTTGAGTTGTATAAGTTGTTTGCATATTTTAGAGATTAAGCCCTTGTTAGTTGCATCATTTGAAACTATTTTCTCCCATTCTGTAAGTTGTATTTTTTTTTTTTTTTATGGTTTCCTTTGCTGTGCAAAAGCTTGTCAGTTTGATTAGGGTCCCTTTTTTTTTTTTTTTGGTTTTGTTTCTGATGCTTTGG
>PVHT020000175.1:17640614-17670199 GCA_004024745.2 Catagonus wagneri
GCACCACTTGCTGAAAAGACTGTCTTTTTCCCATTTTGTATTCTTGGCTCCTTTGTCAAAGATTAGTTGACTGTAAGTGTCTGGGTTTATTTCTGGGTCCTCTATTCTGTTCCTTTAATTTCCCTCAAATTTAAAAAATATATAGGCCTTCCCTCAAATTTAAAAAATATATAGGCGATGAGGGAGAGTAAGAAATGAACTTTAATCACATAATAATGTAATTTCAATACAAATGGAAATTACAGTGCTTAATTTAAATTTTATTTTTTCTTCTGTGTCTTTTATTTGAGGGAATTATTGACCTGCTATCTACAGTATCATGTTCGTAAAAAAAAAAAAATGGAAATCTAATCACAAATGTTCCTGGTTATGAGTGCCATTTTAATGGTACTGTATTTCATCACATCTAAGATGCCACTGATTGTAAGGCATACCACTGTTTAATGTGCTGGAAAGAAAAGAAGGAAACACCTCCAAATAAATCACAATAAATCTTTATGTAATAGTCCAGCCACATGTTACAAAGCTTTACCCCAAATTATTTTAATTTTTGTTAATTGTACTTTCTAACATACACAAGTTTATTTATTTAAGGTTCTTGCTATGGCGGTAATAGATTCTTTCCTATCTCAAGATTAAGTAAAAGCTTTTTACTTATAAAAAAAAAAGGAATGAACTTTAAGAATCTCTCACTGTATTGATATTATATGCAAGGTCTCAGAAGCACTGTAGACAAAGATTAGACACTTATCAAGTACAAACTCCAGGCTAGGGTGAATTGCTTTATTGAATGTGGAAATTACAAGTGCTACCTAGTTGCTAGCTGACTTTGGCACAGACCAAGTAGATTAATCATTATGGTGTAATATAAAGTCCAGATGAAACAAAATCAGCCTAGCAATTTTAGCTGGAGAGGGCAATGTAAACACTTCAAAAACAACCAGGCAAAAAAGTATAAACTGTGAAAAGCAGCCCCTTCCAAAGCCACAGCTAACTCAGGGACCAGTTTTCCAAGAGAATGTTTTATTTCAGGCAACCAAGTGGACCTAAGATTAAATCCTGTTGTATCCACCAATTCATGGTATCAGTAAAGGACCACTCATCCAAGGGAAAAGCATTCCCAGCTCCTTTTTTAAAAACCTGCTTTACTCTGATCTAAAATTAACTCTTACTGAGAAGTCGACAAGGACTTCTATGACTAATATTTGGGCAGAATGTCCTTCTACCTTGGTGGCTGCTACTTCACTGTCTCCTTTCCCTGACTCTCAGCCAGAGGCTCAGTTATTGGACCTCTTCTCTTCCATAACTACACCTACTCCCTTGGTGATTACTGCTAGTCACATGGCTTTAAATATGATTCCTGAATTTATATTCCTGGTCAGGACTCTGTCCCAGAAATTCAGACACATATTCAGTTGCCTACTTAACATCTCCACTTGGATGTCTAAGAAGTCTCAAACACTACCACCAAAACTAAAGGTGTTTTCCCTATCAAACCTGCTTCTCTCACACTTTTCCCCACATTGATAAATGGTGACTCCACCCTTCAAGTTGCTTAAGTCAAGGATCTTGAAATCAGCCTTGAATCCCATCTTAATCCCATATTTGTATGAACAAATCCTATGGCTCTACTATCACAATATCAATATAGTTCAATATCAATATATTTCTCCAATTCAGTGCCTTCTCCTCATCCCCACAACTGTTACACTGCCCTGTCCAAGCCTCCACCATCTTGCCTGGATTATGATAACAGCATTCAAACTGCTCCGCTCTTCTACTCCTGCAGCACTACAGCAGGTAGAGGGTTCTTTTAAAAGTATAATGGCTTCACAGGTCACTCAGAGCAATGACAAAATCCCTTCACTTGTTCATTGGCTCTATGTCCTTTGCAGGTGTCCTAACCCCACCCAAATCTCTCTCTCTTATAACTTCCCTTATCTCATTTGCTTTTGGTCTTCTTGATGTTCTTGAATTATGAGTCCTGGCCCTATCCTGGGGTCTTTGCACATGCTATCTCTCAGTCTGGAAGACTCATATGTATGTGATTGGCATCTACTCTTTACTTCTTACTGTGCTCAAAAGTTACCTTATTAAAGAAGACACCTAATATAAATAAAACCCAGCACTTCTGCATTCCTGATACCCTTTATCTTGATTTATCATGAGCCTTGGCAATTATGACCACTTGGTTATTATATGTTTAAATTTTTATTGCTGATCTTGTCCAAATAACTATCGGCCATGTGAAGGCAGTTGCTTGGATTATTTTGGTCACTCTAATATCCCCGCACCTCAAACAGTGCTTGACACTATTAAATGAATGAATAAATGAAGTTAAATCACACTGTCACCTATCACAGTACTACTTGTAATTAAAATTTTTCTCTCACTGCAAAAATAAAGGTAGCTCTTCTCTCAAGGAACTTCAGGATTAGTGAAGGTAAATGTATTCATGAAATTATCTTCATGGAGTCCCTAACTCTGCCATCAAATGGATTTATCTTGGGTACTGTTTTCTCTAAAGTTACTTAAAAATTAAAAGTAATGATAAAAGGGTGACTACATTGCATAAGTTTGGGCAGGGTTCTTGCACGTGTTAAAATGAGTCGATTGTTGTGGCTCTTGGCTTGGCTTGAGACCTCTAGCCGCCTGTGTGCTATGGGAAGCCTTTTTTTCCTTCACATCCCTTGGGGAAAACTCGAGGAACTGAAAATACAATGGCCACAACGGGTTCTCTGGGAACAGATTTAGGGCTGTGTCCCTTCCTTTAAAAAGCACACCACACACACCCACTCCCAATATAAATACAATAACCATGAGTTTGACTGCCATGGAGACCCAGCTGCATCACAGACCTCATGCCAGATGATCAGAAGGTTAAAGGAGGAATCTGCTGAGGAGGCCAGAAGTTCAGTTTGCTTATGGACTGTTTTCCTAACCTTTGCCCATTCAGCAACTGTTAGTAACTGTTTTTTCTCTTTCCTCAACCCCCACAGTATTGTGCAGGGTCAAGCTTCCATTAGGGAGCACCTGACTTTTATTACCCTTCTTCTTTTTTGATGTTAATATGGTTGGGCTTGATTAGCGTAAACAGAAAAGGAGATTTGAATGAGTTCCTGTTTCTAAGGAAAAAGGGACCTTTGCTGGTGCCTCCCTGTAACCCCTCTGTCTATCCTAGAGGTCACCTGCCTGTGGTTCCCACAGACTCTGATGAATTCCTGTGATTCTGACTGATGGCATTGTCCAGTAGAACAAAGTTCACTGAGCTCCCTATACCCTAAGCAGCAGTAGCCAACAATACTTGGGACAGTGCTCCAGGAGCAGCCCTTCTCCAAAGAGAACGGGAGTAAGTGAATAAAGAATTTAGCTTTCTGTTCCTTCAGAGGACTAGTTCTCAGGTATGTCCCACCCATTTTTTTAGAATGATCCCAGTCACCAACAATTCATTAACTCACAATTTATTGGCTTTATGTCTCATTTTCCTATTCCCTCAATGTCCATCCTGTAGTCACCTCCCAAATAAATTACTTGTACTGAAATTCTTTTTACAGATTCTGATTTTGCAGAATCCGAACAGAGATAGGGGCATATTTTACTCCCTGAAATTGCTTGGACCGAAGCTTGCTCTGGAGGAAAACAAGCACTTGGAGCTACAGAGTGTCTGAACCTGCAGCTGCTGCTGCCACCTAGAAGTTGTCACTGAGCAGCATGAAGGGGTATGGCAAAGCTGAGTCTGGTAAGGTATTCTATTACTTGGATAAAAATAAACTGACTTAGGAAGTACCAAAGGAATGATACTCATTTCTTCATTTACTTTATTGATGCAAGTATATAGGTGTACGTTATCAATATGAGTATCATAGTAATGCATATTATCACTTGTATGATAGATTAGTTGCTATGGTCTGTTCTTAGTTGTTTGTATTAGTTATATTGTATGTTTTTAGCCATGTTTAAGAAATAATAGGCATTTATGAATTTAATTTATTGAATTTTAAAAACATGTTCAGGAAGTTGCAGAAATGATGAAGCCTTTTTAAAAAACCTCCAAAAATCCACATTAAGATGCCTTTGAATCTTTGCTAAGTGCTGGGCTGCACATGCATAGAGTAAAATTATGCAAAGCTGTTCAGAGAATGCTGGGTAATTGTAAGCTTGCACAGGGATGAAGATGTTCAAATTCTGATCATCCACTTTGGAGAATCTTTGGTGATCACCTGGGGAATTTAGTGAGGATTCCTGAGAGGTCCCACCTTAGAAATAGGTAGGAACTATTCCTGGAGTAAGGACTACTTTAGCAGTACTTATAAAACCTTAAAAACAATCATCAAGAATATTATTTTGATCTGATAGTGACTTAAGCATCTACAAATATAAAATCCAGCCTTCTTCAAAAGAACACAACAAAATCAAGGCACTCAACAATGTAAGATTCACAAAGTCCAGAACCAATAAGCTTGACCATTTTTTTTTTTTTACTAGATATGACAAGAAGATGGAAAATGTGACCTCTAACAAGGAGAAAAGACAATCAATAAAAACAGATCCATAAATGACAGTGATGCTGGAAGTTATAAGATAACAGAACAGGTTTTTGTTTTTGGCTGCACTCACAGCATGCAGAAGTTCCAGGGCCAGGGACTGAACTTGAGTCCCAGCAGTGATGATGCCACATCCCTAACTGTTAGGCTACCAGGGAACTCTGGGATAATAGAACAGTTATTAATATAATGCTCAAATATATAAAGAAAGACATGAACATAGTGGGAAGAGAAATGGAATATATAAAAAAGAATTAACTAGAATGAATTTCTGGAGTGGAAAATTAAAGTATTTGAAATGAAAACTTCACTGTATGGGATTAACGGCAGATTTCACACTGCAGAAGAAAAAAAATGAAAGATTTTGTAGATATAGCAATAGAATCTATCCAAAATAAAGCAGAGAGCAATGACTTTAAAAAATGAACAAATACTCAGTGACTTCTGAGGTAATATCAAGAAGTCCAAGGTACATGTGATTGGAGTCCCAGAATAAGAAGAGAGAGGGATGGGGAAAGCAAGCATATTAAGAGACTCAGTGGATGAAACTTCCCAAAATTTGATCAAAACCATAAAGTCACAGATCCATGGAGCTCAGAGAACATCAAACAAGATATCACACACAAACAAGTACCCACATACAGAGTAGCACAAGGCACATTACAGAGTGCTAAAAACCAATGATTAAAAAAAATTAGCAGCCACCAATGAATATCATCTGTAGAGAAAGAAAGATAAGAATTATTATATACCTCTGGTCAGAAACTATGTAAATCAGAAGACCATGGACTGACATTTTTAAAAATCCTAAGAGGGGGAACATCCATATGCAACTAAAATATTCTTCAAAATATGCTATAATGATAATGAGTCAGTTTACTATGAAGACATAACAGTCCTAATGCATTTATTTACACCCCAAAATAAAGCTCCAGGATATGGCAAAGTTTAACCAAACTGAAAGATAAATAGGAAAATCCACAAATATTGTTGGAGATTTCAAAATTTCTCTCTCAGTAATTGAGAGAGCCAATCATATAAAAAATTTAATAAAGATATTACAGTCCTGAGCAACTTTTTTTTTTTTTTTTTTGCTTTTTAGGGTCACACCCACAACATATGGAAGTTCCCAGGCTAGGGGTCAAATCCGAGCTGTAGTTGCCGGCCACAGCCACAGCCACAGCAATGCAGGATCAGAGCCATGTCTGCAACCTACACCACAGCTCACAGCAACTCTTGATCCTTAACCCACTGAGCAAGGCCAGGGATGGAACCTACGTCCTCATGGATGCTAGATTCTTCACCACTGGGTCATGATGGGAACTCCCTTGAGCAACTTTGTCAACTAACTTGACCTAATCAACATTTATAAAATACATTATTTTCTAGTGTGCTTAGAATAGTTACTAAAATAAGACATTCTCTGGACCATGAAACAAATCTCAATAAAGTCTAAAAAGGATAGATATCATACAAACTACGTTTTCTGTCCAAAATGGAATTAAATCAGATATCACAAAAAGAAGGTATTTAGATGTTGGGAAATAAGGCAAACTTTTCTAAGTAACCCATGGTTCAGAGAAGAAATCACAAGAGAATTTAAAAATATTTAAAACTGAATAAAAAGGAAGTACAACATGTCAAAATTTGGGAGATAGAGCTAAAACGTTTATCTGTTCAGTTTGTAAAGCACACTTACAGAAAATTTATAGTTTTAAAAGCTTATATTTAAAATGAGGAGTTGAATAAAGTAAATTATTTTATCTCCCAATATAAAAAACTAGAAAAAGAACTGTAAATTGAAATAATATTATAGAAAATACTAGAGAACCGGAGTTCCCTTTGTGGTGCAGCAGAAAAGAATCTGACTAGGAACCATGAGGTTGAAGCTTCAATCCCTGGCCTCGCTCAGTGGGTTAAGGATCCAGCATTGCTGTGAGCTGTGGTGTAGGTCACAGACGTGGCTCAGATCTGGTGGTGCTATGGCTATGGTGTAGGCCAACAGTTACAGCTCCGATTCGACCCTTAGCCTGGGAACCTCTATATGCCGTGTGCACAGCCCTAAAAAGACAAAGAAAAGAAAAGAAGAGAAAATACTAGAGAAAAAAATCAATGAGATCAAAAGCAATTTCCTTAAAATAATCAATAAATTGACAAACCTGTTGCTCCAAATATCAAGACTTAAAAAAAAAAAGCAAAATCACAACTTACTAGCATCCAATAACAAGAGGAGACATCACTACAGATCCTTCAGATATTAAAAGGATAACAACAAGAGCTTTTTAGGAGGGAATATAGAGAAAATCTTCATGGCATTCAGATAGTCAAAGATTTTTTTAGGTAGCTAAAAAAATATAAACCATAAAAGAAAAAGTGCCAAAGCTTACTTTATTGAAATAAAAAAATCTGGTCTTTCAAAGACATCATTATGAAAATGAAAGGGCAAGCCATGACAGGGAGGAAATATTTATATACATATATCTGACCAAAGATTTATATTCAGAATATTTAAAAACTCTCAAAATCAGTAGGAAGAAAACAACTTTAAAATGGAGCAAGATTTGAAGTCACTTCACACTGACACAAATGATATAGCAATACTCAATAAGCATGTGAAAAAAAGCTTAACACCAATAGTAAACAGAGAAATTAAAATTAAAACCACAGGAGTTCTTGTTGTGGTGCAACAGGATCAGCAACATCTCTGAAGTGCCAGGATGCAGATTTGATCCCTGGCCAGGTGTAGTGGGTTAAAGGATCTGGCATTGCTGCAGTTGTGGCATAACTGCAGCTCAGATCTGTTTCCTGCCCTGGAAACTCCATGTGCCACAGGGCAGCCAAAAAAGAAGTAATTAAAACCACAATGTGAAGCCACTAAAAATCCATTAAAATGACCTCAACTACTGACATGTGTTGGTGCAAAAGAGCACCTATAATTTTATATACTGCTGGTGAGAAAGTAAAATGGCACAACCACTTTGGAAAGCAGTTTGATGGTTTCCTATAAGTATAAACTATCACACAAACCAACAGTTCTACTTCTAGATATTTCCTTAAGAGAAATGAAAACACAACATACACAAATGTACATGATGTACACAAATTTTCATGGCAACTGTATTCACAATAGCCCAAACCTAGAAACAACCCAAAATATCCATCAATAAACGAATGTATAAATAAATTGTGATGTTGCACAGTGGGAAACTACTCAGTAGCAAACAAGAATGAACTATTGATATTCCTAGCAGCATAGATGGTAAAGACAGTAATTAATTTCAAAATTTTCATCTGAGATATATCAGTATATACTCTGACCTTTTTTTCCCTCCATTTTTATTGAGAAATAATTGACATACATCACTGTATAAGTTTAAGGCATATAGCATGATTTACATGTTTACAAGTTTAGGATATACAGCAGGATTTACTGTATGTTTAAGGCATACAGCTTCATTTACATATATTGTGAAACCACAGTAGGTTTAACTACTGTCTATCTTCTTATAAAGATACAATAAAAAGAAAAGAAAGAAAACAGGAAAAAGCTTTTCTCCTTGTGATGAGAATTCTTAGGATCTACTCTTTTACAACTTTTCTATATATCACACAGCAGTTAGCTATAGTATAATTGGAAGTTTGTACCTATTAACTGCTTATAATTATAATTATCTTATAATTGAAAGTTTGTACCTATTAACTGCTTTCCTCCAATTCCCCTTTCCATCACCCTCTGCCTCTGGTAACTATAAATCTGATCTCTTTTTCTTTGAGGATTTTTGTTTGTTTATTTGATTGAGGGGGTTGCTTTTCTTTTAATTCCACCTATGAGTGAGATCATACAGTATTTATCTTTCTCTGTCTGGCTTATTTCAACTTAACATAATGCCCTCAAGTTTCCTCCATATTGTTGCAAATGGTAGGGTTCTTTTTTTTTTTTCTTAATGGATTTTATTTCACTTATAGGTGTACATAAATCATCACAAGTCAATTTTACAGATTTTGTGTCCCAAACGCCCAGTGCATCCCACCACCCCCAGATTGTCTTATTTGAAAAACCAAGGTTTTCCAAAGTCTGTGAGTCATTGTCTGTTCTGTAAAAAGGTTCATTGTGTCTTTTTAGTTTCCACATGTAAGTGGTAGCATTGGGTGTTGCTGTCTAATTGTCTGACTGGTTTCACTTCGCATGGTAATTTCTAAGTCCATCCATGTTGCTATAAATGTTGGTAATTCGTTCCTTTTAATGGCTGAGTAACATTCCATTGTGTGTATGTACCATATCTTCCCTATCCACTCTTCTGTGGATGGGCATTTAGGTTGTTTCCATGACCTGGATATTGCATAGAGTGCTGCAATGAACACTGGAGTACATATGTCTTTTCTAGTCATGGTTTCTGCTGGATAGATGCTGGTAGGGTTCTTTTTTATGGCTAAGTAATATTCCATTATATATATCACAACTTCTTTATCCATTCACCCATCAATGATCACATAGTTTGTTTCCATGTCTTGGCTATTATAAATAATGCACAGCAGCATAGATGTATCTCAAAAACATTATTCTGAGTGAAATGAGCAAGATACAAAAATGTGCATATAGTATAATTTCTTTTTAAAACTTGATATGTGCTATAGGTACCTCTTCCTTCTGTTGAAGAATCTATGCCATTTTAACTATAGTTTCCCATTGTCTGGATTTTGCTAATTGTCTATTCATGGTGCAGTTCAGCAAGACCCATATATTTCTGCAGATGGGAAGCTAGATCCAGGGGCTTAATCAGACTCAGGTTTGATGTCTTTTGAATCGAAGGATGGAATGTTCTTTCATCAACAAACATAATGTATCTGGTTATCATTCTTTTATGATGTTAGAAAAATAGTAATATTCTAATTATATCATTTTACTGCCTGGAATAACTTTATAAAGAGAAGCTTCTCTTCATTTGCTATTCAACTTTTTCAGTGGTACAGTTCTCACAGGAAAGCAAGGATAAGTGTTTGATTTTTCCCTTTTATTTAATCTCTTTCCAAGATGATTTAATTGCTTATCATCCAACTTTTAAAATGTCTCTAGAAATGCATAGACTTAAAGTATTTGTTGGTTCTGATTAATTACAATTCTTATCCTATTAAAATTCAAATTGTCCTGTCTTTGGAAGTAGGATATGGGAATGGAAAGGAATAAAATGGGAGTATCTTTAAATTGGCTTCTGATTTCTTTTGACGTAAACTTAGTAGTCTTTAATAGTTTCCTTGAGGTATGTCAGATTTTTCCAAGAAACATTGATTTCTCTTAACAGGAAATGATATTTCAAGACCATAGTCTGAAGACAGGTATGCAGGATGCCACTGGTTAGTGATTGCTTCATGGTCTTTTTAGTGAATGGATGGATAGATAGATAGATAGATACACAGATACATACATGATAGATAAGTAGATAGATACAAAGAAAGATTATATTGTGTTTATGCTATTTATTATGATATTTCCAATTATATTCAGAAATACAAGCTTTTTTATTTAATTTCCACTGGATCACATCTCTGCATCCTTTCTTCCACATTAAGAATCCTGGTTCTCAAGGATACAAGGGAAAATACAGTTAGAACATCCCACAGTTACTCATTTGCTTTATCTTATGTCACACATATAACAGTCACAGAAAAACAATGCTAATTCTATCATCACTAATTATGATGACTGAAAAAATTTAAATTCTTTGCAAATAGAATCCCTATTTTTGCTACATTTTTTTATGCATATTCATGCAATATATACTATCTGGGTTCACACCAATCCTGAAGCTGATATATGGGTCTCAGTGAAAGAATGATTGCTCTTCATTTTAGCTCTCTTATAATCCCTCTTCATCAAATACCAGATGTAGTTAAGATACATCTTTATGGTGCAATCCCACTTGGATCTCGTTTTACTTGTTATCATGCACAATTTATTAATAAATAAATTGACAAGGACCATCATTTTTCCAGTGTCTGCAATGCTACCTCTATCATATATCAACTTTCCATATATGTGAACATTTGTTTCTGAACTCCGTCTAGCCCATGACAACATCATATATCTTAATGACTATAGCTTTATAATAAGCATTATATCTAATAGGGTAAATATCCCTGTCTCGAAGAAACAAACACAGATCATTTCTGAAGGAATAAATGTGGCAAGCCTTAAAGAAATTCCATAGTTAAAGTTCTATGTTCTGTGGATGCACTAAGTTATCACTGCACACATAGAAAACATACAACCATGAATTCGATTAAACAAAAATAGTAAAAAAACAGGATTAGACTTGCAAAGACTGATGATATAATTATCAAATACCAAATATATAGTAAAAATAAATCTGTATAAATAACTATATAAAGAAATATAATTGGAAAAGGGTTTTGGAAAGTATCTTCAGAAAAAATTATAATAATTGAAAGTAGAATCTGGAGGAATGGATTTAACATTTAACATTATGTTAAACACAGTTAAAGAAACAGTGATTTGGAAGGTAAAGTTGAAGAAGTTACGTATAATGTGAGACAGACAAAGCAAAGAGAATTAAGAAAAAGAGAAAAGAAACATGGAGGAAAGATTTAGATTGAACATACATGTAATTTGAGTTTTAAGAAAAAAAAGATAATTGGAAGAAATTTAGTGTTAAAAGACATAAATAAGTGAGTATTTTCCAGAAGGGGGTTAAGAACACTAACTTTCAGATTGGAGAAGTTCTCCCAAGTGCCAAACATCATAAGTAAAAAGAAATGTACAACAGAGTGTAAATTTAGAACAATAAAAAAATTGAGAAGATAGAAGCAGCCAAACAGAAAAAAGTGGGAGTTAGGGTCGGGGAGACATATCTGCAATGACTGATAGCTGACTTCGCAGAAGCAAGAGTGGAATCCACAAGAACTGAAAATAAATTTTCAAAGTACTGTAAGAAAGTTGCATATTTAGTAATACAATCTTTCAAAAATAAAGGCAGAAAAAAGACATTTTTTGACACAAGGCCAAGAGGGCTTACTACCAATACATCACAAAATGTACTTCCTGTCAGAAGGAAGATTCGCAATACATGAAAAATGGAAAGCATAAATATTGATTTTCACAATGGTAAAGTCAATGTTTAATGTCTGAGGCTAAATATCAAGAGAGAGTAGAGTATAATTTAGTGATAACTGACATGACAGCATTCTAGGATTCTTATATGGTTCAGAAGAATATTAAAACTTAAGAAAAAAACTCAATTGTCTATGTAAAAATTTCTGTGGTGACCACTAAAGGAGTAGAAATGGTTATCATCATTATTATTATATTTATTATAATTATTATGTTCCAGGAATCTTACAGAAAGAAAGAAGGAAAGAAAAAGAGGGAGAAAGAGAAAGAATTCTATAATCAAATCAGTTTTTCTCAACCAAATTAAATATATTTCCTACTTGATTTCTCTAAGTTCTTTCCAAGCTAATGTGCTTTATAAATCCCTTAGTAGAGATGGAGAGTGTTTGCAGCATTTCTTTTTTATTTTTAATTTGACATCACTTTATCTCATGGAATATCTATTACCATCTTTAGAAACTTGACATTCTAGGGAACACAGTTTTTGTGAGTTTTACATTTTATTGAAGTGTAGTTGATTTACAATGTTGTGATAATTTCTGCTGTACAACAAAGTGAAATACACACACACACACACACACACACACACACACACACACACACACACACATACACACATCCATTCTTTTTCAGATTCTTTTCCCATATAGATTATCACAGAATATTGGGTAGAGTTCCCTGTGCTATACACCAAGTCCCAGTTGGCCAGCCATTCCATATACCACAGTGTGCATATGCCAATCCCAAACCTGGGGAACACATTTGAAGTTGAATATGAATCCATTTGGGTTTGGATTTGCCTGTTTAAGAGAATAATATAACCATGTTAAGTTTGAAGAGAATAACAGATTACAATAACAAGGTCAGTCTCAGAAAGACCTCACATTTGGGAAAACAAGACATTAGGAAAGAATTGAAAATACTATTGTCCAGTGATACAAGGAAGAGTGGGACATATTGAAGTCTGTTAAACTGGAAGAAAAAAAAAAAGCACCACCTAGAAAATGAGTTGGAAAACTTCTGCTACAAGACAGTCAGAACATCTGGGAACACTGCCAAGCAATTCTGGGGAACAGACTTGGCAGTGATTGTGGCCTTGTGTTCTGTATAAAAGAAAAAAGATTAATTATTTTATAAGCTATAATACACTACCTAGAAGCCAAATTGCCAGTTAAAATTCTATTTGCAAGCAGGTGTAGGGTTTCAATATAGCTTTCACCTAACATCATGGAATGCTGCCTCTCCATAGTCAAATATGATGCAAGCTGTCTTTCCAGGTACCTTTTCAGTGTTTCAAAATGTTCAGAAAATGGTAGGTTATGAACGTCTGTAATTACAATGGAATCTTATGTATCTACTCTAAATGCAGCTGTTTGGTTTATACTGTAGAGAGGAAATAATTCACCACATATGGAAGAGTGTTTGCTCTTACCCATCCAAATAATGGTTTCCTCTAGAAGTTAACATTTTAAACATGTCCAAGCAGAGAGAAGGGTGAAATGTATTTGGTGGTTAGTATTTCTAATTCCACGCTGTTAGGAATATAGAGTGTTACCTTTTTTTTTTAAGTTCATAATACTTTAATTGCAATTTATGTAATGCAACTCCATTGAAGCTTTTTCTAATTCCGTGTGTGTACTTGTTTTCTCTGAAGACTCAAAGAAATCTGCAGGCATTAATCTTCACAGTCCTCACTGGTGGAAGACTGCCAGGGCAAGCCAGATCTGAGCTGGAATGAAAAGATTTTGGTAAGTGGAAAGATGGAATACCTTTCATCCTCTTCTCTACCACTGAATGCCCTCAGGACTTTTTTCTCTAGCTCTCCATATCCTAATAAGTTCAAAGCCTGCCTCCTCCATGAAGCCAGTCTTGATACATCTGGTCCACCTTACTCATTTTTCCCTTTTCTGAAGATTCTACTGCCTTTCATTATCCTGTAATTATTAATCTGACCGTTTCCTCTAAACAATGAGCTTCTTGAAGTCACATTCAAGTCCTGTATTTCTGATTCTTGGTCAGTTCAGTTATGGGTTTACAGGTGGTAGCCCATAAATACTAGTTAATAATGCGACTAATGAAAGAACCAAAAGAGGTCAGTTGTTTAGGAGCCAATTATTCAGCCTGCTCCCTGACAGTAGGGAGGAATAGGGTTATCTGTGGTTTGGGGATTACTTATATGTTATTATTTTTGTCATTTATATTCAGAGAGTTCAAGGAAACAGCGCTCCTAAGAGCACTTGTTTCTTATCCATGCTTATGGTTGGATTAGACCAAATGCAAAATAAAGGCCTTTCCCAAGTATCCCAAACTCTTTCTGTGACAAGGATCTGATGGGAGCGAATGGTGGAGGAGCAGGGAGGGTGGGCGTTGGGGCTGGAGACACACCTCCATTTTTTTGGTTTCCCTCTGGCCTTCAGCTGCCACGCCTTGCTGCATTGTACTCTCATTCCCCCTCAAAGGACTGCTTCAAAGATGAGGATTTGGAAACATGTGTTTAGCACTTGTAAACTCCTCCTCTTAGGCTTTGCAAAGTCAACAGGAGGCCTTTTGATTATAGCTATTTGCTCTCAACACACAGCAAGTTGGCAGAAAATGAGAGGTCAGACCCTGCCTCTTCTTGCTTCTCTGGAGGAATCTATGCAGCCTGGCCGGATGGAGTGGGCCTGGCTACCATGGCAGGCCTCAACCTGGGAACACAGTTCTGAGCCCTGTGGCTTTGGGACGCCAAGACACCTGAGTGAGCGGCCTCTTCTGCAGTGTGGGATGAAGCAGGGGCTGTGCTGAACAATGAACCAGGAGGCTCTGGAACATGGTGCTGACTGAGGCAGAGGCCCAGCACAGAGCCAACAGCTGTCTGATTTATTTCAGCAGCAGCATTTCCACAGGAATAGGAAATTATTTAGTCACTGATACTTGGCTGGTTTCCTTTCACATCATTTCTACATCTTTCAATTATTTGCACATTTGGGGAGTCCTAGGGTCCCCTTAGAACCTGCAGGTGTATGATTTTAATACAACACAATTTATTAAAATCTGAACTTACAAAAATTGATAAACTATGGGAATGGATTTTTATTTTGACCACAAAAGGGTCTTGTGATCAAATTCAGAGTCCCTTAATCCATAATTATTAATTATTAATCCATAATTCTCTCAGTTTATGTAACACTACCTTTGTGGATTTCTTTGTCTTGACTTCAGAAGTAATCCTGGTTTCTAGCTAAAGTACATCTTGGTTGTACCATGGCTGTAACATGATTAAAACCATGTTATTTGACTTGACCTAGATTTGAAACCAGACTCTGCCACTTACTATGTGCTTGGATAAGTTTCTTGTCGTCTCAAAACTGCAAAATTATTATGTTTGCAAATATTAAAGGAGATAGCATACCTCAGGCACTTGGGGCCAAATAAGGTCTAAATATGGTAATGAACAATTCTTAGTCTTTCTGTTATTAGAGTATTTATACATAAAGGTTGGTTTACCCAACATCTTATTTAAATGTAGCTTTTCCTGTTTCATTTATGTGTGAGATCTACCTATATTGCTGTGACTTATCTCCTTAACCATTCTACCCATTGCCCCTCCTGCCCAGTGGTTTTGATCCTCTGGCTCTGGAACACCCCTTAGGGTCAAAGTCCTTCTCTGGCCCTCCCATCGCAGAATGGATTAGAAAAGGGCTAATTCCAGACCATATTGACTGTAAACTGAGAGTGTGAAATTAAATGGGGCGTCTCTCTAAAATAATGCTTCTCACAGTCTAGCCCATGGACCTCTCTCTATCGGACTCACCTGGGAATGTTAATTCCATTGCAATTCCTAGGGTCCTGTGCCAGGATTTTTGAGGTAGAATCTTTTGTGGGCTTTTAAAGTAGAAATATGCATTATAATAAGCACCTAGGCTATTCTGATGCTAAATAAATACAATTCTAGAACTGCTCCAGTGCAGTCTTCAAGCTTTCCCAATTATGGATGTCCTGGGGACACTTAATAAAAGTAGAGGTTCCTGGGCTCCACCCCAGAGTTTCTAATAGAGGAGCCTGAGGATGCATATTTTTAGTAAGTATCCCCAGATGACTCTGTGAGGCTGGCAAGTGTAGGAAATGCTGCTCTAGGATGACCAGTCAGTGATGTGATCCGTGGTGGTAGCAGCAATGAGGTAGGGTAGTGATTAGGGAGCTTTAAATGATCCAGAGAGTGACTTGAATCAAGGGCCCATTTTGGTTCTCTAACATCCTCTTCAGGTGTAAGAGTCTATGTCCAGCTATTCCCACAGTGTTTGAGAAAGCAAAGCAAAGGCAATCTGGAGAGAGTGAACAGTGTGAAAGTGAACAGTGAAGCTCTTGGGCAGACAGCAGTAATGCCTGATGAACAACCGTGGGGCCCTTGGTGAATGGAGAGAATAGCTGCTTATCATAACAGCCATTCCTGGTTCTCTCTTGCAGCCTGGGTGAAGTTCCTACCAATACCTTCTCCACAAATTGCATCCTTTCCTTAAAGCTGTCTGGATCGTTTTGTAACCCAAATGGCTTTAATCAAAACAATGGCCTGCCACCAGGTGCTGACCATTTAGTGACCCATGACGGAGCTACACCTCCTCACTCTCCTCTGAGCCTCTGTGCCAACCTCTGCAGCCCGGTTAGTTCTCTCAGAGCCCACTCTGCCTTTCTTAGGGAGCTTGTGCTGGGTCAGAGCTCCTCTTTAGCAACCCCAATCCAATGATGACAAGCCGTCATGCTCTGTGCACAAGTCTCATCTGTGGCAGGTAGAACAGTAGTGTTTCAACCTCATGTTTTATTGACCAGGTTGAAAAGTTGTTGTAAAGATGCTGTCTTGGGGTACACATCCTCTCTCTGTGGTGGTCTCCCTCCCAGCAAAGCTGGATGATACTTCTCTTAGTCTGCTTCTCTAGCAGTGGGAAGGCAACCTACAACCAGACCTGTCTGTCCTCTCTCCATCTGCATGGCCATGTGGTGTCTGTTCTATAGTTTTGCTCCCCACTACTTTGGGTGTTTGTTCATCGCTTCATGACAATACTGCTTTTTCCCTTCTCTTCTTGTAGGCATCAGCTGTGACCTCAGAAGGTGGGGCTTTGCAATGAGGAAGACTCTGCTACCACCATAGTCTTTCATCTCGCTTGTGTCATAACATTCCAGCCAGCAAGCATGTAGTGATGAGAGCTTCTCCCTGGAGAGGTATTATTGTAGGCTCAGGGGCATCCAAGATAAATAGGATAAAGTCCAAGCCAGAAAGAAATTCAAATGAGGAGTGCAGTGGTATTCCAGTGGATGCCATATCCAATGATCAGCCATGCTATGAAAATATTACAGTCAGGATATTATGAGGAGAAATAATGTGGAAATTTTTAGTTGTGGTATGTGTATCTACATCTTATCTATGGAAAACTGAAATATTATCAGGAAAAAGCA
Source organism: Catagonus wagneri (assembly GCA_004024745.2). NCBI lineage: Eukaryota > Metazoa > Chordata > Mammalia > Artiodactyla > Tayassuidae > Catagonus > Catagonus wagneri. The sequence goes on from PVHT020000175.1 coordinate 17,657,715, forward strand.
TTAACAGTATAAGTGCTGTGTTGTCAGTCCGTCTAAACCAGTTTGGTCATTCACAACTGTTGGGTTCTTTTAGCAAATAATGGTGGCCTCCAATGACTAAAGGTAGAGGAAGGGTCTGGATCTCATTCCCAAGAAACTTACTACCAAGTTGTCCCTTACAAGGAAGGCAAATCTCAGACCATATCCTGCAACACACACACACAAAAACATTTATTAGCACGCAAGCACAAGGGGTCATACGGTGTACTCTTATTGGCTCCCTTTCTTGGTCCCTCTGCCAGGCCCTCAGCATGACAGCCTTACCAGTGGCAGATATCGAAATGTTCTCTTGGGAGGATCAGCTAGCCATCAAGTCAGAATCAGACTGTAAACCCTCTGGTCAGAGATAGGACATAGGTCCAAATGGGATTCTGGGCTGGGCATCACCCTGGGAGGTATTAGGATGCTGAGGGGGATAGATTCACGCGCAGGTGGGGTGTGGGTACCTCTCTAGTCACAATTGGACACTACTCAAATTGTCTCTGAAAATTATTTCTAATGCCACTAATGCTAATGAATAACCCCTGCAGTAGAAATGGCAATGGAGATAATTGAAGCACTCAGATACCCCAGAATGTGAACTCCTCGGTGTAAAATTCTAACAGAGTGCCTCTGGACAGTTTATTCCAGGCTAGGATATTAATCAGTAATCCCTAGCATGTGGATTAAAACCAATACACACATGCAGACATACCACAATACTGAACTAAATTATTTTAAAGTAAATTTTAGACATCATACCCAGTGGACAATGTGACAGATCTTCAATTTAGTTGTCATAATAATCTCAACAAGAAGATTAAATAAAAATGACTAAATTCACATTGCTAATTTGAACAAGCTTTTCTTAGACAAAAGAACGAATAATATACATTTTGTTTATGATTTTTCCTTTTTATTGTTGTTATTAAAGTATAGTTGATTTACAATGTTTCTTCAGTTTCTGTTGTACAGCAGAGTGACCCAATCACATACAGTTCCCTGTGCTGTACAGTAGGGCCCCATTGCCCATCCATCCCAAATGTAACAGTTTGCATCCAAAAACCCCGAGCTGCCCATCCATCCCCCTCCCTCCCCTTTCCCGCTTGGGAACCACAAGCCTGCTGTTCCTGGTCATGATTTGTTTCTGTTTTGTAGATAGGATCATCTGTGCCATATTTTAGTATTTTATTTTATTTTATTCTTTTTGTCTTTTTAGGGCTGCATATGCAGCATATGGAAGTTCCCAGGCTAGGGGTCCAATCAGAGCTGTAGCTGCCAGCCTACGCCAGAGCCACAACACGGGATCCGAGCTGCAGAACCTACACCACAGCTCACATCAACCCTGGATCCTTAACCCACTGAGCAAGGCCAGGGATTGAACCCGCGTCCTCTTGGATATTAGTTGGGTTTGCTAACCACTGAGCCATGACAGGAGCTCATTTGCCATATTTTAGACTCTGCAAATAAGTGATATTATATGCCATCTGTCTTTTTCTTTCTGGCTTAGTGCGCTTAGTATGAGAAGCTCTAGTTCCATCCATGTTGCTGCAAATGGCCTTAGTTTATCTTTTTTATGGCTGATTAGCATTCCATTATTTATATGTACCACAACTTTTTAATCCTTTCATCTGTCGATGGACATTTTGGTTGTTTCTATGTCTTGGCTATTGTGAATAATGCTGCTGTGAACATAGGTGTGAGTGTTTCTTTTCCAATTAAAGCTTAGTCTGGATGTATGCCCAGGAATGGGACTACAGGATCATTCCATACTGTTTTCCATAGTGGTTGTACCAATTTACATTCCCACAAACAGTGAAAGAGGGTACCCTTTTCTCCACACCCTCTCCAGCATTTGTTGTTTGTTGACTTGATGGCCATTCTGACTGGCATGAGGTGGTAACTCATTGTAGTTCTGATTTGCATTTCTCTAATAATTAATGGTACTGAACATTTTTTCATGTGCCTGTTGGCCATCTGCATGTCTTCTTTGGAGAATTATCTATTTAGGTCTTCTGCCTATTTTTCAATTGGGCTGTTTTTTATTGTTGAGTTGTATGAGTTGTTTATATATTTTGAATATTAGACCCTTGTCTGTTGCATCATTTGCAAAGATTTTCTCCCATTCTCTGGGTTTTCTTTTCATTTTTTTGTTTCCTTTGCTGTGCAGAAGCTTTTGAGTTTAATTTGGTCCTGTTGGTTTCTTTGTATCTTTACTGTCATTATTCTAGGAGGTGGATCAAACAAGATGTTGCTGGTGATTTATGTCAAAGAGTGTTCTGCCTATGTTTTCCTCTAGGAGTTTTGTAGTATCTCTGATTTTCAACTCTAATTTCATTAAGGAAAATCACATTTGACCAAGAGAAATTACTCTGCCATGGTTCTGTGTAGATCTTCATCCTTCATTATCCAGGTCTCCTTATTCATTCATTTTGTTTCCCCTTGACCAGAAGTTACCATGTCTGTATGGCCAGACTGGGGTTATAAAGATGATTGTAAATGGTCACTCTCCTCCGGGAGCCCACAGTCCAAAGAAGAAAGCTGGCTTTTAAACGAGACCCACAGGTGGGAATCTTGGGTTACAGATACAGGAAGCAAGGATTATTATCCTATAACCATATTAAATCCTATCTTGATCTCTCCTTATGCTCACAGTGAGAAGTTTACTCCTAGGCAACCCCGAGTATAGACAATTCATGGTTTCCCCCTTGCCCTTCTTCCTGGGGCTACATTTAGACAACTGGTTCCACTTCAGTGGGAGGAACGCAGCTGTCTAATGTGTGGACATCTGCCGTGGCGTCTGGGCTCATATCTGATTTCCAGGGACCAATTCACGCAGGACACAGGATGTCCTCCCATTTCCCTCTGAAATGTCCCTTCAGAGCCACCAGTGCATTCCCAGCTCCTTCAGCCGCCTCCTTGGATGTGGAAAGTGAAGCTCTTGGAAGCTGCACTCCCCTCCTGGGCCACCCTCACCTACCCTGAGTCACTTGCCGGTGGCCTGCTTGCTCTTTCTTCTGCCTCCCTTTTCTCTGGCTCCAGTCGATAAGACCTTCCAAATCTGAATAAACTTTGTGCTCTAAGACATTCTGAACCTAGGCTTTTGATCTCTTAAAATATTCTCTTTTAAACAATGAACTGCCAACTTGAGTCTATTTGGGGAACTCAAAAAGCTAATATTAACTCATTTCCTGCTCTTTGAATGTTTTATTTAACAGCCCCACTCTCAAGGGTAGTGAGTATAGACTGCCCATCTGCTCTAACTGAAGGAAAGAACAGGAGTATCAGAAAATACTAGAGAAAGAGGTACAGGTTTTTCTCTAGATGCCTTTTTTTACATATTGGCAATTTCGGCAGAGCAGGCTAAGTAAGGATTTTGATTGAGTGGACCCACTGGGTGTCATGAACACACACAAGAGGGGTACTTAAAGCTGACTGGGAGATTCAAGGAAGGTGTCTTGGAGGAGGGAGTTGGCTAGGTGGATAAGTGAGTTCTGAAGGCAGAAAAAGTAGCACAACAAAAGCTTTGGCCCTAATGTAGAATATGTCATGTTTGGTGTTCTGTAAGCAATTTAGTGTGGCTGGAATATAATTTATGGTGGGATAGGAGCCTGGTAAAATATGGGGTTTAACTGGTAAACTGGGCTTGGATAATGAAATATGCCATCTTAAAGAGCCACAGGAGGTTTTTTCTTTGTTTGTTTTTGTTTTTTTTTTTTTTGTAAAGGAGAGTGACACTCTCAAATCTACACTGTATAGAGGTCTATCTGCCATTGGTAAGAATTGACTAAAAGGCAGCGTACACGTAAACCAGCTAAAATGAGCTTTCAGGAACACACAGAGAGATATGAGCCTCTGATTTGATATAATTGCAAGTGAGGCTGAAGAGAAAGGAAGATATTGGAGACATAATTAGGAAAATAGATGAGATTTACTAACAGATTGGACGTGTGTGAATGAGGAAGATTTAAGAATAATTCCCTTTTTTTTTTAAGTGGATGATGGTGTCATTTTCCAAGACAAAGAAGGTAAGGAAAAGAGATGATTTTAGGGGTGACATGGAGGATGAAGAAAAAATATCAATGTCTGCGAGGTATTCAAACAGAGTTGCCCAGTAGGTTCAGCAGCTCAGGCAAGAACTCTGGGCTGAGATGAGAACTGGGATTCTGCTGCATAGAGAAGCTGGCTCAAGTCCGGGGAGTGAATTAAGATCAGAGAGAGAGAGAGAGAGAGACTATACGCACTGTAAAGAGAGGTAATTTCAGATCTTAGCGATGGCCAGCATTTCACAATCCATCCCTTTCATTTTTCTCTTCTGTTTTCAAGCTGATTTGCATCCGAATGGTAATTCTCTCCTTTTAGGATTTCAGTGCCAGCTGCAGAGAATTCTGTGTTTCTGTTTATAATTGTTTAAAGATCTGATTTTGAGAATAGTATCTTCAACAACTGTTTGCAACCACTTTGGAGATCTGGTTGGAGCAGTTTTTCTCTGTTAAACCGACTGTCTGTGGAGCGTCACAGTCTCCTGATACCTAGCACATGGGTCTCCCACTCTACTCTGCCCTGTGATAGGGGAGAGGTAGGGGGATTTTCATGACTCTCAGACCTAAAGGAAAGAATAATGTCTAGATTTTGTGCTGCTAAAAAGACCTCCATTTCTTCTCAAAGTTCTAGACTCTTTTCCTTCCTCCCTTCCGTCTTTCTTTCCTTCTTCCTTCCTTCTTTCCTTCCTTCCTTCCTTCCTTCCCTCTCTCCCTCCCTCCTTCCTATCTTTCTTTTGCTACACTCATAGCCTGTGGAAGTTCCTGAGCCAGGGATCGAACCCCATTCCAGCAGCCCAGGCTGCTGCAGTGACAACGCCAGATCCTTAACCCGCTGCACCACAAGGGAATTCCTATCAACTCTGCACTTTCTATGTTACAGGATAAATGGTCCCCTGGTCTGTTACATAATGTTTATTAAAGTTTTGACATCCAAAACACCAGTTGATAATATTTTTGTGCATAAGCTTATGTTTCTTTAAAAACTATTTTGTTAGGAAAATGACAAAATCCCCAAGGCTATGTAAGGTAGAAAAAAGTGATTTGATCTTGAAAGTAATGAAATAAAATTGCTTCAGTGTTTATCACTCTTGTGATAAAATGGTTACGTAAGACTTGAGAGTATTTTTCCATTTATCACAGCACGTCCATTCATCGAACACCAGTGTTCCACGGCACACAGTATGAGAACCAAACCATTGCCGTGTTTTGATTGTCCACAATTCTGTGTTCACCCTGTGGGACTCCATTATCTTTCAATTCAAGGGGCAATTTCAGAAAAGAAGAGAGGTGACCTCAGAAAACTGGTTAGTCCTGTCCTTCAGAACTATTGTCCTTGTCCTTAGCTCCCTTGGAGAAAGCAGGGCTCTGGAAGGCTATGGACAGACCCTGCAAAGACTGCAAAACAGGAGGCAGCTGGTCAATGCTCTGGCAGCAGCTGCAGCAATGAGAGTTGTAGGAGCGGTCTTTAGATAGGCCACCCAGAAGGCAGGGCAGCCAAGCCACTGATTGCAACCAGCTTAGTTAGCAACAGGCCCCACTGCCACATCACAGATGTGAGGGGTGGAGGAGGCAGGTGCCACGTCCTGGCCTCATCTCCCACCGTGCTTACAGACACCAGCAGCAGCAGCCACGTTGCAGAACTGCGTTACTCTCCCTCGCTGAGAACACGTGAATGTATGTAATATATTGTTAAAGGGTATCTTTTTAAAACGGTGAAATCATACTGTCCTACAAATATAAAATGAACACATGTTTAAATATTGTGTTTAAATGAATATGTGAGTGAACCAGTAAGACCTTATGAGTGGTTTAAAGAATTCCAAGCATACAGAAATAGGGATAAGGACTTTAGAAATGAATTTACTAATAGATGCAAGAAGTGTCCACCCACAGGGCAATAATCAATTAATTTGCATTTCTATGGATGTGAATAATTTGTATTATTATCTGTGTTCTCCAATTCACAGGGTTATAAAATAGCTCAAAGACAATGAAAGATGGAGAGAATGCAGATGGGCGAGCTGCTTAGAATAGTTTCCAGTTCATAGTAAGTTCAATATAAGTTTTATAGTTGTTTATTATTACAATAATAGTGTATTTGGAATCAGACAGGCTTGGGTTTGAATCTCATCTCAGCCACTCACTAATTGGGTGACCTTTCGCAAGGAAGTTCATCTTTCTCAGCCCAGTTTTCTTATCAGTGTGCCATTATTTGGGACTAGTGAGAAATAACTAGAATAATGTTTGTAAAATACTCCATAGAGGGATTAGCACAGAGTAAACATTCAATAGTGGTAGCATTATTTTTATTACCAAAATTGGTAATTTTAATAATGCTGAAACTTCTGTTTATATCACCAGCCATTGCTTTTTCATCATGGGTGTAATCAGCTAAAATTTTTTTCTGATATAGTTTTAAATCATAAATAGATAAATAAACGAACCTCAAATATTTAGTCTGGTAAAATGGTACTTACTATTTCTGTACTTATTTACAAAGCTAATTATTGAGTAGTCTATGTTTTTGCTTTCCTTCTCTCTCTCTCTCTCTTTTTTAAAGTTAGGCTTAAGTGCATCCTTGTTTCAAGACATGGAAAGGAAGTTGTTGATGCTCCTTACAGACAGAGCATGCAGCACAGAAACTTCTATCGAGGACCATTTATGAAACAGATCACTCAACATCATGAGATTAACCATCACTTCAAGAAACTCATTGATTAAGAAAATCGTAAGACTGACAGGAAACTTCAAGATTACCAATCAATCCATCCCTTTATTTTAGAGATAGGAAACTTATTGAGAGAGGTTAAGTATATTGTCCAATGCCACACAGCTAGGCATAAGCGGAGTTGGGACAAGAAGCCAAACCTTTTGATTCATAGGTTAATTTTCTGTGAATTTCCCTGCATTAGAGCCTCATCTGATTGGCAATAGCTGAAAATAGAACTGCTAGCTTTCCTCTGCATATATTGAATTGAGAGAGCAAGACCCACAGGAATGTTGTGCCAGCTTCCTACAGCACAGAGGACAGACCGGAGATACCAGAAAAGGAGGTTCCACTTGACTGGAGCAAAGCAGCCATCATCCACCATGGAACAAGCAACCCACTTGTCTGCAGCACCTCATGATTTATTAACTGCTGCTGGTGCCCATGAAATATTCATCCACTTTCCTAGCCACTGCTCCACTGCATTAATAAAGCATTGCTCCCCCATCTGTTTGGGTGTGCAGCTTGGGGAAGAAAAGCTTCACGCAAGATGGAAAAGAGACCTCTTTTTATGTTTAGCTCAGAGGTAGAAGACTGATGCACTTCTTGGTTTCTGGAGCAGGGGAGGTTTCCAAAGCACAGTCAGGGCTGTCTCCCTGGGCTCATGGTCAGGGAGAAGCCTTGGCCCCTCAGGAAGGAAAGGCTGCAAGAGCAAGAGGGAAGAGGGAAAGGCTTCACAAGTTTGGCTTGCTGGTGGTTACACTCCCAGTTTCAGCCTGCGCTTGTTTTTCCCCATAATCAAGAGAGCTTATGGCACAGGGAGCCATGGCTGGCTTATCATGGATGCTTACTTGACCTGGATCCAGGGTCAGTGAGAAGCCTTGAATGCAGGCTTCCCTTTGTACTCAGAAGCACTGCTCACCAGGAGCAGAAAGAGTAAACCCTTTGCTCCACTCCCCTGTTCTCACTTCTTTGGAGGCTTCTTCATAGACTCCTTTCTGCTGCTCCTCTGCCATGATTGCATGCCTTGAGCCCTCGTCTCTTCTTACTGTGTATGTTTCCCACGGGTGTTTGTATCTACAGTCACACATTCTCCTCCCATCAGTAAGACTCACCCATCTCCAGGCCAGAGCTCTCCTCTCTCTTCAGTTTCTGATCTACATGGCCATCTATACCATCTGTCTCTGCCAGAGAGCCCACTGCCCCTCAGACTCTATAGGTCCTAAACCAAACTTGTTGTAACCCTCCGCACTCTCCAATCCTGCTTTACCTCTAAATCTTGTCTTTAAGAAAGGAATCTCCATTATGTTACCTATGCCTGGAGACTTGGGAGTCAGACCCTGACTCTCCCCTCTTTTGACCTCCATGTTGCAGTTATCACTGCTAATCACTAATGTAAAACTTGGTGACATAATCATAACTCACTCACATGGCTGGCAAAATGGTGCTGGTTGTCCTCAGGGAGTTCACCCAGGGAGCCTCAGTTCTCTCCATTTGAATCTCTTCCTGAGGTTTCTTGGGCTTCCTCGTAGCATGGTGACTGGGTTCCAAGAGACAAGAAGAGGAATATAAAGGTCTCTTAAGACCTGGGCCTGAAAATTGGCAAATACACTTCTGCTGTATTCTATTGATCAAGCAGTCAGAGCTCACCCAGTTTCAAACATAAACCCTACCTCTTTTTTTTTTTTTTCTTTTTTAGGGCTGTACCTGTGGCATATAGAAGTTCCCAGGCTAGGAGTAGAATTGGAGCTACAGCTGCTGGCCTAAGCCACAGCCATAACAATATGGGATCTGATCTGTGTCTGTGACCTACACCACAGCTTACTATAACGCTGGATCCTTAACCCACTGAGCAAGGCCAGAGATCAAACCTGCACCCTCATGGATACTAGTTGGGCTCGTAACCCACTAAACCACAATGGGAACTCCCATAAACTCCAACTCTTGGGGGGGGTATCAAAGAATCTAGACCTTTATTTATTTATTTATTTTGCCTTTTTTGTCATTTTAAGGCCACACCCGTGGCATGTGGAGGTTCCCAGGCTAGGGGTCTAATCGGAGCTGTAGCCACTGGCCTACACTGCAGCCACAGCAATGCAGGATCTGAGCCACGTCTGCGACCTACACCACAGCTCACGGCAATGCTGGATCTTTAACCCACTGAGCAAGGCCAGGGATCGAACCCGCAACCTCATGGTTCCTAGTTGGATTTGTTAACCACTGCGCCACGGCGGGAACTCCCTAGACCTATATTTAATCTATTACACTGTTCATCCAACCCAACTTTTATAGTTCTCTCACTGCTTCCATACCTCTTCACACACTGTCGCTTTGATTTTGAATGCTTTTCTCACCTTGTTCTATTTCCTGCTCTTTCTTAAAGATTCTGCTCAAGAGTTATAATATTTCCCCAAATCTTTCTTAACCCTACTCCCTCCATGGTGTAACATAACACACTATGTTAGCATTTGTTATCCTGTATTATAATTGTATGTCTTTCCCATAAGACTGTGAGTGCTGTGCAGGCAGTAACTATCTTATTCATTTTTTATCTCCAGATTCAAGCATGGAGCTGGGCAGAGTAAAGGACCTCAGCGAACATTTGTTGATCGGGTAAATGTTTCCTTATTTTAACCTCTCAATAGTCCTATATGGTGGCAGAAATTGAGTAGTATTCCTCTTTGACTGCCTGACTTCCTTATCTTGCTAAAAAGAAAGAAACAAACATGGCAAAGAGTAATGACATGACCCAATGTCACACAGCCAGGAAGATAACTTAGAATAGTCAATAGGAGTTCACTTCCCCAAAGTAAATTGAAATAATAGACCCAAGGACAAGGTTGGGAAGGCTAAGAAAGAGCCCCACCATGAAGAGGCTCAGCTGTCTAGCAGAAAATGCCCCTGAGAGTACCCACTCTGGTCTGTATTTCCTGGGGTATGCAGAAGACCTTTGTCCTCTGCCAGGAAATGGAAACACCAAAAGAGATGGAAGGTAGTCTCAGAATCTGTTAAAAAAAAAGTGGATGTACTCCTTGCCATGCTTTGGGCAAATAGGAAATGTAGATTTAATGTAGATTCTCAAAATGACAGTGGGAGAATGAGAGTTTACTAGTAGTTCTCAAGTGACTCTTCAGAGCAGAGAGAGACAGCTATTATCAGAAAGAGAGGCTGTGTCTAGAGGCCCAAGTGTTAGGGTCAATTGGATAATTCATTGGAGTTAAAAACCTCGGCTAAGATAAAACATCCCTCAAGGACATCTGACTTTCTGTGCTCTGATTCCTGCTTAACACACTCCTCTCCTGTTCACTAATTTGGTTTTTTAGATATTTTTTTATTAGGAAAATATTCTCTTGATAGTGTATATGGGTATTCCAGTCACTAGAAAAAAACCTTCTTCCTTGTAAAGTCACACATTAGTATTGCAGCTTTTAAGCTCTGAAGCCAGTTTCTTAAGCAGAAAAGATTCCCTGTGTGCAGTCAAATGGATTTTTGATTTGTTTTTTTAAAATAGTGCAAATAATTCATATATTCTTTCTCATTGTAAGAGATTCAAACAAGTGAAATATATATATATGAAAGCCCTTTTCACTCCCAGGCCCCTATCCCACTTCCAGTCTCAGAGATAATCATTGTTAAGGGTCCAGTATGCAGCTTTCAGTCCCTTTTAATGCATTTATGTAGAGAGATGTGTATATTTAAATATTTATGAATGTCCCTTCCTGTTTTTATATAAATTAGATTGTACCATACATTTCTTTCATGTAACTGTTTTCCATGAACATCCTTCTACATTGGTCTGCAAAGCTCTGACTTCCTGTTTCTTAATGGCTGCACATTTCTTTAATAGGATGTACCAGGGAGTGTTCTCCAGAGAAAAAGAACCATAAGATGCATACATTAGAGAGAGAAAGAGAAAGATTTATTATAAGAAATTGGTTCACGTGATTACGGAGGCTGGCAAGTCACAAGATCTCCAAGGTGGGTCAGCAAGCCAGAGACCCAGGAGAGCTGTCAGTTTAGTTCCAGTCTAAAGGCCTAGACTTTAGTCCAGTCCAGGCTTGAGACTCAGGAAGAGCTGATGTTTCAGTTTGAGTCTTGAAGCAGGGAAAAAAAAAAAGATATCCCAGGTAGAAGGCCACCAGGCAAGACTTCTCTTTTACTAGGGGGAGGGTTAGGCTTTTTATTTTGTTCAAGCCTTCAACTGATTGGATCAGGGCCACCCACATGGTGTGGGGCGGGGGGGCACCATGCTTTACTCAGCCTATCAGTTCAGGTGTTAACTGCATCCCCAAACACCCTCACACAGACACCTAGAATAATTTTTTGACCAGCTATCTGGGTACCCCATGGCCCACTGAAGTTGACATATATAATTAACAATCTTATGAAATTATTTCATTATTCTAACTTTTGGTGAATAGCTAGGTTTTTTTCTTCTTTTTCCTTCCTTCCTCCCTCCCTTCCTTCCTTCCCTCTTTTCTTCCTTCGTTCCTCTCCTCCTTCCTTCCTTTTTCTATTAGAAATACTACTGCAATAAAAAAATCTTTCATCATATATTTTGGGGCATGTGTTTGCATTTCTATAGGGTATACGCCTAGGGAATTTCTGGAAGTGATAGGAAGAATTCTGCCTTCTCCCCACTCCAAAATTGTCTATGTCCTAATCCCTGGGACCTGTGAATAGGTCAGTTTATATGGCCAAGGGAAACTAATGTTGCAGATGGAATTAATCAGCTGACTTTACAATAAGGAGATTATCCTGAATTAACCATGTGGGTCTAATGTAATCATAAGGATTCTTAAAAGTGGAAGAAGAAACCAAAAAACAGACTCAGAAAGACTGAAGTGTGAGATGCACTATTCCTGAAGTTGATGCTTTGAAGGTGGAGGAAGAGGTCAAGCCAAGGAATGTGGGTGCCTGCTAGAAGCTGGAAAGGAGAGGAGATGGACTGGAGAATCTGGAGACCCCAGTGAGGAATGAAATTCCACCAATACCTGGATTTTAGGTCAATGAGACCCATTTCATTCTTTTGTACTGCAGAATTGTAAGAGAATAAATTCATGTTGGTTTAAGCCACTAAATTGGTAGTAATTTGAAAGAACAGCCACAGAAAACTAACATATGGGGTCCTAGGAATTATACATTTAAAATTTGATGAATAATGAAAATGGCTTTCATCAAAAATAGCATTTTTCCACTTAGAATTCTGTTACCAGTGTGAAAGTTCAATCCCTGATACTTTCACCATCACTAAATTTTATCAACTTTTTATATTTTTAGTAATTTATTTCAACAAAAAATTACTATTCCTTTATTGTTAAGACTCAAGTTCTTTTTATGTGCTTACTTCCCTACTGACAAATGGAATATTTATCTTTCCTATTTTTAAACAAGATTAATGATATTTTTTATTATTGATTTATAAGTGTTTTTTTTTTTTAGATGTTATGGCTCTTAATCTTTTGCCTATTATCTATGTTGCAAATATTTTCTCCCAAACCATCACATCTATATTAACTCCAAAAATGGTATCTTGTCCTGTAGACAAATATTTCCCTCACGACTGTGGGTTTTGTGTCTGGTATAGAAAGAAAAAATTACCCTTTTAACTAGAAAAACTTCAGATGCCTATCTGACACCAGTAATAACTAGCTTGAGTGACCTTGGCTAAGACCAACACTTTTGAACATTAATTTTCTTATTAAAGTAATAAATGT